>OX387333.1:2158264-2785764 GCA_947562085.1 Eudonia lacustrata | reverse complement strand
CTGATTATGATGATGATGATGATGATGATGTATGACATTGTAAAAAATAAACCTGGTGAATTATGTTTTTGCAAACTTAAATAGGTATTATTTTTTTCTTTTTTTTGTGTTTTTTACATGTTGTGATTGTCCTTTACATTTTCTGTTTTTATTTGTGATGGAAAGTGTCCTTTTATAATAGGGCATTTTCCAATATTTATGACGCTGTAGGGAGAAAAGAGCTGGACACTTGCTGAGTTTCTTGCCGGTTCTTCTCAGTACAAGATCTCCCGCCCAGAGTAGATAGACTTACGAACTGATGGCATAATGACGTTCATAAGAGCTATTTGTAGCCTAAACTGAATAAATGATTTTGAATTTTGAATTTTGAATTCAGTTAAAGTAAGTGTGTATACTCTAGTCGTGCATGCGGCGGAAATTTTGGAACTACTACGAAAATAAAAATAACTATATTATCGATAGATGACGTCTTACACTGAAGGGCAGAATGCTTTGACACACATACACATATTGTGTGGGTGGGTGACATAAGGGTTATATATAAGACGACCTCCTTGGTCGAGTGGTTTGTACACCGGTTTTCATGGTGTCGCCATCTCTGAGGTCCCGGGTTCGATTCCCGGTCGTGTCAATTTAGAAATTATTGTTTTTCTAAATTGTCTCGGGTCTGGGTGTTTTCTATGTATAATAAGTATGTATTTAAGTATTTTAAGTATGTTTATCCGTTGCCTAGTAAACATATAACGAGTTTCATAACGAAGCTTCTCTTGGGCTAGATAATTGGTGTGAGTGTAGGAAAAATTATTTATTTATTTATAATTGCAAGGCAATGTACGACGGACATAGTTATTGATACATGACACATTTATTGTCACAGTGGCTTAGGCTGGTAGGTAGATTTGTGCAACGGACGTTTCCATCTATAGGGAAGACTAGTCCCCAGGAGTTGCCCAGCAGTGGGGACATATAATTAGCTGGGGATGACATAACGAAAACTGCTAAACGCCAATCCAATGTCACCTGCCACAGCTCATAAAGAGTGTGAGATGTGTAATGAAAATGAATTTATCACGCGACGTGTGACGTCACAGTGTATATGACGTCATCAATCAACGCGACATACGCCGCGCCGGCAATTTGTGACCGCGACATACGGGGATAAGCGACAAAATTCCGTATTCAATGTTTTATAATATTACTTATTATTATCTAATATGTGTGCGTATTTACCATCTACGTTAAAATAACAAGAAAAAAACCGGCCAAGTGCGAGTCGGATTCGCGCACGAAGGGTTCCGTAACATTATCTATAAAAATATTTCAAGATTCTACCTGTTATCGTTAATAATACCGAGAAAAAAATTGGAAAAAAATCACGTTTGTTGTATGGGATGGGCCCTTAAATATTAATTTTATTTTAATTTAATTATTTATTTTTAAAGTGAATAATATAACTCAATATTCTGTGAATATTTCAAGCGTCTGTTTACGTTTGTTGCATGGAAGCCCCCTTTAATATTTATTTTAAATACTGTTTTTTAGTATTTTGTTTGATAAAGCTTCTTCTTTGCCTGGCCCTTTTCCATTTTATTTGGGGTCGGCCCTCCGTATCATGCGTCTCCAGGCAGCTCGGTTCTGGGTCGCCTCTTTGTTGACTTGGGCTTCTCTGAGGTTCTTATTTACTACTGACATCCATGTGATTCGGGGTCTTCCTCGCCCTCTGGGTGTAGTTTCTATATCTAGTACTTTTCTGGTCATGTGGTTGAATGGTCGCCTCATAATGTTTCCGTACAACCGCAGACGGCTCTCCTGTAGTTTATCTGGGATAGGTCTCACTTTGAAGGTGCCTCTTATGTGTGTGTTTCTGACATGATCTAGCCTAGTTACACCACCTGCCGACCTGAGCATCTTCATCTCTGCGCAGTGTAATTGGTTTTCGTGCTGCTTTTTGAGTGGCCAGCATTCGGCTCCGTATGTCATGGCCGGTCGGACGACTGCTCTGTACACTCGTCCCTTTATGCGCACGGGCATTCGGCTGTCGCATAGCACGCCGGATAGTTCTCTCCATTTCATCCACCCGGTATTTATGCGATGGGTGACATCAGTGTCTATTGACCCATCTTTACTGATGATTGACCCTAGGTATTTGAAATGGTCCACTTCTTTTAGCTGGGTGTTCTGCAGGCAGATGGTGTGTTTGCTGTTGACGCCACTAAAGTTGCAGTGCATGTACTCGGTCTTCTCTCTGCTTATTCGCAGACCTGATGTTTCCAGAGCTTCTCTCCACTTTTCTAAAATCTGCTGTAGGTTGATCACATCTTCACTGATGATGACGACGTCGTCCGCATACAAGATGTCCCATGGCGGCGCTCGTTGCAGATTTGAGGTGAGATGGTTCATTACAATATTAAATAGCAGAGGACTGAGTGCGGAACCCTGGTGCACACCAACCTTTACATCAAATTCATCGCTTGTTCCGGCCGGACTTCGCACTTTGGTTGATACTTGGTGGTACATATCTTTGACAGTCATTATGTAATGCTCGGGGACACTTTGGGCCCTTAGAGCGTGCCAAATTAATTCTCTCGGTACCCGGTCGAAAGCTTTTTCTAGGTCGATGAATATCATGTGCAAGTCTGTTTTGTTGTCTCTGTACTTTTCCATTAGTGTTCTGACTGAATGTATGGCATCAGTTGTGGATCTACCGGCGACGAATCCGCATTGGTTTTCAGTGACGCTAGTTATTTCAAATAGCCTTTTGTTGATGACTCTTTCCCATATCTTGAAGGAATGTGAGATTAGCTTTATAGCTCTGTAGTTGCCGCAGAGTCTTATATCACCTTTATTTTTATAGAAAGGGATGAGAAAGCTCCTTCGCCATTCGTCGGGAATTCCATCAGCCAGGAACTTGTTGAAAAGTTTCGTCAAGAACAGTACGCCGGTATCTCCTATTCGCTTCCAGAATTCAGCAGGGATATCGTCAGGGCCAGAGGCTTTGTTATTTGCTATTCGTTTGATTGCTAGAGTTATCTCTTCAGGTTTTATACATGGGATAGGGCCTTCTGTAGCAGGGATATCTTGTAGTGCCTCACTAGGGAATACCTCATTTAGCAGTTCTGTGTAGTATTCCTTCCAGCGGTCTCTGATGTCTTCGTTTGATGTTAGTAGTTTTCCTTGTTCATTTTTGATAAATTTGTTTGTGGCAGTATCCCTACTACTTTGGTATTTGCGTTTTGCCAACTTAAAGATTTCTTTATCGTTTGAAGCAGTTTCAAGTTTAGCATAGAAATCATCCCTAGCGGTTGCCTTGGCCTGTGCGACGGCTCGTTTTGCGATTTTCTTAGCAATTTTATAAGCCTGGTGGTCAGCATCATCTTTCGTCTGTTGCCATAGTTTGAAGAGTGTTTTCTTAGTTTCCAATTTTTCTCTCACTTCTTCATTCCACCAACTAGTATCCTTGTTATTATTGATGGCACCTTTAGATACTCCTAAATATTGTTTTGCTTTTTCATTGCAGTACAGTTGAAAATCTCTCCACATCGCATCGGCTGTATCATCCTGCTGCTCCTGAAGGTGTTGTGCGATGTCTTCACATAGTCTGAGACCTTCCTCACCCTCCAATTTATGCCACCGTGTTCTTATGATTTTCTCCCTCTTGGTTTTGTAAGTTTTTGGTATTTTGAAGTCTGCTACTAGTATTCTATGCTGTGAGGTGAGAGGTTCCCCGGGTATGACTTTGCAGTCTTTGCATGTCTTTAGATGTTTTCTATCAGTTAGAATGTAGTCTATCTGAGTGCATGCCCCGCCGCTCTTATAGGTTACTAGATGTTCTACAGGTTTTGTGAAGAAAGTATTAATAATTGCAAGGTCGTGTGCCAGTGCCATTTGAAGGATGTTCTCTCTCTCCGGGTTGATTTTACCATATCCGAAGTTGCCATGTATTCTCTGGTAAGTGGTAGTTTTCTCACCAACGTGACCGTTCAAATCACCGCCGATGAACTTCGGCTCACAGTTTGGCATAGACTGCAGCAGATCGCTAATTTCTTCCCAGAAAGATTCCTTTTCCGAACTTGGGGTTCCGGACTGGGGGGCGTATGCGCTTATGATGTTCATGCACGGTTGATCGTCCAGGGCAAGCTTGATTGATATTAGTCTTCCGCTTACTCTTTTTACTCCAACTACGCGATCTTGAAAGTGTTTGTCTACTACAATGCCGACTCCATTCTGCGCCCTTGTTCCATGATAAATCAGCTTGTAGTTATACCCGATATTACGCGATTTGGACCCCTTCCACTTCGTCTCCTGAATGCAACAAATGTTGATGCGTCTTCGATGTAATACTTCGCTGAGTTCTGAGCTGCGTCCTGTCATCGAGCCCACGTTCCAGGTCGCTATGCGCATCGTGGGTGATATCCCGGGTGCTCTGATGACATTTGCGTCGCTTAGGGGGTACGCCCTAGCATTTGCTGCATTTCCATCACTGTTATCGTCGCTTGAGGGGGACGCCCTAGCATTATTTGCCCTTTTCTTATTTGTACTTTTCATGATTTGGAGTTATGATGATTGGCTTTGTTTTACGGCCGGTTGCCACCTGACGCCAAGACTATCACCCGCTACGGAGTGTGAGCGCCGCCGTTGGCCCCGAAGGGTTCTTCCGCCGCCATCTCTTCTATGAGCCCCAGCCCAGACTCACAGCACTGATGCGGCCTCTGCTCCAAAGATGACGAAGAAGCCCGCAGCAGGGGTTTTATATCGCAGTGTCCTTCTGCGGCCTTTTGGTCCGCGGGAGCTATTTTATTTTGCTCCTACCCTCCTGGTTCTATTTACGCGGAACCAGGCGAGCACTCCCCTATCCGCCACCTTGGGGACGCGTTCCCAAAGGGGTTAAAGGCTCCCCCGGGAAAAAGAAAATTGATAAAGCGTAAGTTGTTTGATAAAGCGGCAACAGAAATACATCATGTGTGAAAATTTCAACTGTCTAACTATCACGGTTCATGAGATACAGCCTGGTGACAGACGTACAGACAGACAGACGGACGGACGGACAGCGGAGTCTTAGTAATAGGGTCCCGTTTTACCCTTTGGGTACGGAACCCTAAAAATGTGCTGGTTTAACAATGAAGCTGTGATTTAAGCTATAGCTTCATGGGTTTAACTGATATTCTAGTTCTCTCCTCAAAGAACAATATCGCCGTCTCCCAATTTTGAAACGTGGCGAGGGATTTGGTATTTATCAAAGTGTTAAATAAATAAACCAACGATTCAAAGACATATTTTAGCAAATCACTTATTTTATATCTGTAATTTAGCTTAAATAAACTGTCAATATCACTATTAAAATATAAACCAAGCTGAATAATCTAACATTCCTTGGCACTCATTATACAGGATAACAGAACTAAAAAAACAAAAGTCAAACGCCACAGATAGCACAAAAAAGAGAGCAGAACTCCCAATGAAAACTTCTTTTTCAACGAGCAGAGGCGACATCGAAAAGTACCGTTATTTAAAAAACCATGTAGTCTGTAGGAATAGTAATTAAAAAGTTGCCGTCAACTAAAGAATCTTTAATGGAACGTGAAAAAGAAAGATGGCTGCAGTTACAAGTACTAAAGAGACTGCATTCAGTTGAAGTGCCTAGGATTTTACAGGTTTTTAATTGGCGATATTTAAGGCAACTTTTTACAGGTTTTTAATTGGCGATCTTTAACGCAACTTTTCTGTATTGACTGGTGGTCTAACTAAACTAGGGTATAGGACTTCTTAGCGGGAAAGTGAAAAGTAATGTCGGCGGTTTGGTTTGTTTTCTAAAATTTGTGATATGTCTCATATTAATGTGACATAATGGTGGATTATTAACCGTTAAGTGTTCGTGAGCGTGCATGAGTGTTGGCAAACTAAATAGAACAGTGCAACGTCACTTATCAAATTCTCTGAAGAAGTCCGCGTGAGGTCTTAGTAAAGCCCCACGTCTTTACTGAGATCCCAAGGGGTTGGGGGATATATCATTTCTCCCTTGTCATTTCTGTTATCATTCATCATCATCTTATTATATTAAAAAAAGAAATATTGTATATTTTTTATTTATAACTTGTAAGAACATTACTTTGAGACTGGCTGAATGTGCAATCAACAAAAGAAAATAAAAACTAGGGTATGGCATCTGGTACCTGCCGATCAGTTAAACCCATGAAGCTATAGCTTAAATCACAGCTTCATAGTTAAACCAGCACATTTTTAGGGTTCCGTACCCAAAGTGTAAAACGGGACCCTATTACTAAGACTCCGCTGTCCGTCCGTCCGTCTGTCTGACTGACCGTTATGGTTAGACCTCAGAATAATAACTAAAGCTATTATTCTAAGGGTTAGACAGTTGAAATTTTCACAGATGATGTATTGCTGTTGCCGCTTTATCAAACAAAATACTAAAAAACAGTATTTAAAATAAATATTAAAGGGGGCTCCCATGCAACAAACGTGAACAGACGCTTGAAATATTCACAGAATATTGAGTTATATTATTCTCTTTAAAAATAAATAATTAAATTAAAATAAAATTAATATTTAAGGGGGGCTCCCATACAACAAACGTGATTTTTTTCCAATTTTTTTCTCGATCTTAATAACGATAACAGGTAGAAACTTGAAATATTTTTATAGATTACGGAACGTTAGTTTTTATTAAAAAAAAAGCACTGCCTCAATAGTTGAAGATCCGGGTGAAGTGCGCTTCCACTTTTGGCCTTATCATCACTTTACATCAGATAAGATGGAAGTTTGTCAACTTATAACAAAAATGAAAGGAATTTAGCTACGAGTATTTTGTATAGGGCGCTACGGTGCTACGGTGCTACGGCGTAGCGTCCGAAGACAGATTTATGAAGTAAACTTTAAACTTACAGTGAGAAATGTTCTAATCTAAATCATTGTCAGCATCATCAGCCTTTACTAGTCCACTGCTGGGCATAGGAGCTCCAAGTGCACGCCACTGAATTATTGTTATTTTTTCTATTTTTTTATTCACTTCTTCAACGTGTAAGAAGTTACTTAGACATAGTTATTAACTTTAACTTGTTATGCAATTAATTAAATATTTGAATTGTGACGTCACAACCAAAATAACCCTGTTCCCTATTCCCTGTGTGGTGCCGGGGATAAAGAATTGCACCACCCCATCTCTTCCTGTAGGTGTCGTAAAAGCCGACTAAGAGTCATTCCAGAGGATGGGCAGCAGCATCTCTCTCAGGTTACCCTCAATCTACTGCGATCGCCAACCCGCCTGCCAAGCGTGGCGATTACGGCAAATACCCCTCATATCCTTGGGGGAGGCCTTTGTCCAGCAGTGGACGTCTTTGGCTGAGATGATGATGATGATGATGAACCAAAATAAACAAGTCGCAGCCCTAGTGGTTTAGTAACCTCTGTGTAACATTCATGATCACTGCTGCTTGCCTATGCGCCTGACGCGCATCACTTCACTAATATAAGTATTTCATTTACAATTACATGACAAACTAAAGTTAATAATTATGTCTCAGTAACAACACATACAAGATCCAGATCGGATACATTTTGGACCTTTTCATTTCGACCACATTTTTCTGTTGCATCAAAAACTAGATTAGATATGCCGCTGGATGCGAGAAGCACAATATCAGTCGGTGTGGAGATCCTTGGAGGAGGCCTTTGTCCAGCAGTGGACGTCTTTTGGCTGAGATGATGATGATGATGATGATGATGATGATGATGATGATAATGATGATATCAAAAATACAATTTTAAAAAATTGCTTTTTTTAAGAGAGAAATTGCTGATTGCCTCAAACGGCATTTTCAGCTTCACCGGGCTTGTTTGGGGGCGGCGAGAAACTTAAAGGGTTCCTCAAGCCGTGTGAAACGAATCACCTTCGGAGGTTTTCTAGACGGAACGGCATCACGCACTAGTGTTCCCGTGCCCTACTAGATTCTCCGAAGGGTTAGGATCGGATCTAAAAAAAAATTGCTACACCACTTGTAGAATGAGGCATTCATATAAAGCGTTTAAGATTTTGTTAATAATATTTTAAGATATTAATGATTTTGATTTGATTTGACTGAGCACGACCCGCGGCTACTCTCATCTAGCTAAGTGTGGTCCAAATCCAAATATTTAGCGCCTTGTTAACGACTGCTAATGCTGCCGGGACCAACGGCTTAACGTGCCTTCCGAAGCACGGAGAAGATCGAGATAATAAATTTTTGGTCACCCATCCGATGACCGAACTTTGCGAAAGTTACTTAACCTTAGCAATAGCAGACCGGGCGCGTTAACCACTGCGCCATCGAGCTCCTCAGACAGATGTCCATAAATTGGCCGCCATCTTGGCGACAGTTGGCAGGTGGTATATAACAATGTGTTCATATACAGTGTAGAAACATTGTATACTTTGTAAATTACGGTCAAAGTTCGACCACATGTAAGTAAACAGCCTATAACTGTCCCACTGCTGGGCAAAGGCCCCCATCATTGAAATCAAGTCATCGCTACAATTGATGGGTAATGACTTAATCACCACGCTTGCCAAATGCGGGTTGGTAATCACAAACTCGGGCTATGCATCGAAAAATACGAAACACGCTTTGGCCCTGGGAATTTAACCCGGAAGCGTAGCGTTTGACCACATGGACTTATGAAATTAAAATACTTTAAACCTCTTTCTCTCTTAGGACGTCAAACGTCGTAATTTATTTTATTTAATTTTATTTGGAAAACAATACAGTAACGAAAAACACAGATAGACATAAAAAAACATAACAGAGTACACAATTAGAATGTTTTCACATATAGAGCCTAGAATGCCCAATAATGCCTTTTTGCGTTTTACTAATTCAAGTATTTTTTTCTTTTAGTTGATGGCTTCGTGCGTTTAGCACATTTAGCCAGTGTCAAAGTAATTTTCTTATTACTAGTTATATAAATAGAATAGTGGTCACCCGCCCGCTTCGCTGTGCAAATATAATGGATCAATGAATGCTAATCAAAATAATTATTAGGTTTACTAACATAATTTATAGCCTATCATTTGCACAATCTCATGTTCTTACTACATACAAATTGTCATGAAGATCGGTCAAGCTGTTCTTGAGTTAAAAGTGGACATACAGACAAACAAAAATTGGTCAGTGAGTCATGAATATTTATCCAAAAATTCGTCAGAAAAATTGCAAGTACACACAGAGCCTACAGATTTATATAGTTGTAAGTATCTCCAGATAACATATTATCTCTGTTAATATAATTATGATGATGATGAATGATAATAGAAATGAAAAGTGAGAAATGATATACCCCCCAACCCTTTGAGTTTCTCAGTCAAGATGTGGCTTTACTAAGACCTAACGCGGACTTCTTGAGAGAATTTGAAAAGTGACGTTGCACTTTTTTGTTTCATTTGCCAACACTCATGCACGCACACAAACACTTAACGACTTATAATCCACCATTATTTATATTCGACATAACACAAATTTAAGAAAATAAAATATATCTGCAGATATGACTCTCTATGACCTTTTCGCCAAGAAGAGGCCTTTTTGCGTTTAACTATTTCAAGTTTATTTTACCAAATTAATTCAAAGAAACCAACAAGGAGATTTAAGTACTTCAGAAGAGCAACTGTTTTTCCCTTTCTCCTCTCTTCATTACAGTCGACGACGACGATTAGTTCAATTGACAGTGGTGTTTTAATTAAAACCTCCCAGGCCGGTTCCCAAACTGAGTTTTTTCTTTGCATTAAGGCGCTGACAACTGTGAAATGCGCTCACTTATGCATGGTTTATATAAAAGTATACAACATACAATGACAAGAAAATTATAATTGTTATAATTAACTATATTTGCAGGGATGTTATTTGGTTCCAAAATGAAGAATTATACTATGAAGTTTTCTCGACAGAGAACAATTCGAAGACTCATCTAAACAGTATGTTATTTACATGATTATGTTTTTCATTTACAAAAGTATGTCGATAGGTATAAAGGTATAGTTAGGTACCTACTTATTCGTGATATTTATTAGAAAATCACTATTGTTTTTAGGGTTCCATAGCCAAATGGCAAAAAACGGAACCCTTATGGATTCGTCATGTCTGTCTTGCTGTCTGTCCGTCCGTATGTCACAGCCACTTTTTTCCGAAACTATAAAAACTATACTGTTGAAACTTGGTAAGTAGATGTATTCTGTGAACCGCATTAAGAATTTCACAGAAAAATAGAAAAAAAAACTTTAGGGGTTCCCCATACTTAGAACTGAAACTCATTTTTTTTTATCAAACCCATACGTGTGGGGTATCTATGGATAGGTCTTCAAAAATGATATTGAGGTTTCTAATATAATTTTTTTCAATAATGAATAGTTTACGCGAGAGACACTTCCAAAGTGGTAAAATGTGTGTCTTCTAAAATAAGAGAAGATAAAACTAAAAAAAATATATGATGTACATTACCATGCCAACTTCCGCCGAAAATTGGTTTGAACGAGATCTAGTAAGTAGTTTTTTTAATTCGTCATAAATCGTAAACCGCAATTTACCTTTCATACAATCAACTCAAATATATATTTAAAAAAAAACATTTAATTTCATAAACATAAACGAACTACAAGAACTTTTATATTATGTTACTTGCTGCTACGGAACCCTTCATGGGTGAGTCCGACTCGCACTTGGCCGCTTTTTTTAAAATAAAACATCTAGATTTTAAATAATAAGCGTTTTTCGAAGTTCCTGATTTGCATGCCTTTTGCTTGTATGTAATCAAGTAGCTCGATGGCGCAGTGGCTAACGCGCCCGGTCTGCTATTGCTAAGGTTAAGCAACTTTCGCAAAGGCCGGTCATCGGATGGGTGACCAAAAATTTATCATCTCACGCTCCTCCGTGCTTCGGAAGGCACGTAAAGCCGTTGGTCCCGGCTGCATTAGTAGTCGTTAACAACCACCAATCCGCACTGGGCCCATGTGGTGGTGTATGGCCCGTTCTCCCTACCCATTCCTAGGTGATGGCTTGTGCCCCAGCAGTGGGGACATAAAATGAGCATATGTTGATGAGATCGACAGAGACGCTGTTTCATCGCTTTCAACGCCTTAAGAGCGCTTACGCCGCACACTAGCGCCACCAATGAAAAAAAAACATATCTAGTAACTAAATAATAATAGAAAATCAAATTATGCTCAACAAACTATCTGAATGAAGTAATTTAGCATTTTTACGTCACCTAATAAACACCTCATATGTTATGGTTTAGTTAAATACGGCGTTATAGTTAAAAATGGCCGTAACGTCTTATTTAACCCTTAAATCGCCATCCATAGATTCACTGAGATTTTTGTGATTAAAATTGATGTTTTGGAATTGTTTAGGTATAAAAAAAAGAAAAACACCGTTTTTTGGTTTTTTAATTTCCTCTATATTTAAAATTTGACACGTCTTTTAGAACGGACATTGCTAATTACTCGTAACAAATCACAATCTTAGACACGTCCCATGAAACGGACATTGCCAATTTTGACTAAAACATTTTATGTTTGAAACTTTTTATTATACATTTAAAAACTCTATGTGAATCAGTTCTAGAGATCTTTAAAAACTAAATTTAAGTCTTTTATTTTACATAAGGTAACAAAATAAAACCGAAACATTATGTTTCCAACGAACTTAAACATTTTTTCTTAAATAAAATAACATTGTACATACATTTAGGAACTCTTGTAACAGTCTTAGAGATGAAAAATATTAACAATGTAGCTTAAAATGCATCTAAAACTAGATGTGTAAACATAGTTCTTCTATTTTTCTTTGTGAAATAAAAGAAAACAATTCTTTTTTGGAGTGTGGCAAAGTCTTTGCCCACATTTTGTACATATTACTGTGGTTTTTCCATTTTTGCACAAGCGGCATCGGCCCTGAGTTGTGAAAACTGGGAAATGGTCATAGCAATCTAGTCGAGACTCATCCACTGGTCTTGCTAAAAATGGCTTGGCTATTTTGGCAGGTCTTGGAGAATTAATTGTTGATCGGTTCCGCGATAATGTGTTTGTCTTCATCAAAGCAAGAGCAACTTGAGTGCGAAACCTCTTTAGGGACAAATGTTTTTCTCCCAATTGCTTGCAATCGCGACGACGTAACAGCCAACTGTTGTTGAGCGAAATGTCCAATATTTGAGCAAAAATAGACAAATACCAACGTCTGGTTTTCATATGGATCCGGTAGAGCGCCGTCAGCATATCTGCAATGTCAACTCCACCCATATGAGTGTTGTAAACTTTGATTGCATTTGGGCAGGGGACAACAACCTTTTGTTTTAGTGTCCTGTCATATCGTTCAATTGTGCTAACAGGATCTTGAGCACAGAAAGAACTCGCGATGTTGATACATTTATTATCCATCCACTTGGTAACCGCTATTCTTTTGGAATTATCACAAACGACTTGAAATGTACCTCGACCTTTTTTCTTCATATCCTTGTCATTGATAATTTGACACGTCCCCAGTCGATCCTTCCTAATTGTACCCAGCGACAGAATTCCCATTTCGTTTCGAAGGTAAAAAATCAATTCCAGGGAGGTAAACCAATTGTCGAAATAAACTGTGCTTAGAATAGGACTAGATATGGTTCTGCATAGCTTCACTACTGTTTTTCCACCCACGCCCAGATATTCTTCTTCCCAATCAGTAAACTTTTCATCTTGGAATGTATGTGAGCCATCATAGGCAAAAAAGTCGTAAACCATACCCGAAGTACCGGCACGAACCAAAAATTTAAAACCCCATTTGTGAGGTTTTTTTGGATTATATTGTTTTCGACTTCCAGCCTTCTTGCCCTTATAAGGTATTATCATTTCATCTACAGCAAACGACCTCTCTTCTTCAAGTTTCAGGCACTGCTGGCGAACATGTTCCATTACTACGGCTACTTTATGGTATCGGTTTGTTTTATCAACATTTGTATTATCACAGAAATGTAAGTAGCGTTTTATACATCTATATCGTTTAAGAGACATAGAGGATGCAACACTTTCAAACCTGAGATCGTTACACCAATAATCTTCAACAGCTGGCATTTTTACTATACCCATCAGAATCTCAATCCCAAGAAAAATTTCCAACTCTTTTGTTGTAACATTGATAGACTTTCCAATTTTTTGAACCGAATACAAATTTGTCATATCCACAATAAAACCTAACAACTTTTCGTCAAAAAACTGTCTAAAATACTGCTGTGGGTACTTGATTTCAATTTTTTCAGCAAACTGAGCATCTGTGGGCAGCTGAACAGTTCCTGTATATTTCGCCTTTTTGAATGTAAATGTAATTTTTTTAATTTTACGCTTTTTGGCAATATGTACCACTGGCGAAGGCTGGGGCATTGGAGAGGAGTCGACAGCTGGTGCATTGGAGAGAGCAGCTCGTTTTGTTTGCCGTGTCTTTCTTTTATTTTCCAGCGGAGACATCACAGAACTTGTTGATGGAGTTTCTGGTATGTAGATTGAAGGAGCAGGCATGGTCAGACCTGTTTTGGCTGATGACTTTTCAGAACTGAATGATTCTGTGATGTTTTGGTAACCAGTCAAGTTACTAGGCATGATAGCATCTACAGCACCGGGATCAAGTGTTGATGGACTATGTACACCATTACCAGTGTCGCTGAGATCATCCAACAAATCGGCTATTCCAGAGGGTATACTTTGAGGCGACGATGAACCACTGTAAGTATTGCGAAAAAACTCACGTGAACGTAAATCTTGTTCTGCATCTTCATCAGAATCAAATTCTGAATCTTCAGAATCCGCTGGAGGTATGAGGGCAAGAATTTTTTGAGATCTCCAAGCCATGATGCTAAAAAGAAGAAAAAAAAAATGTTTTACACATTGTACCATACATTGGCAATGTCCGTTACATATGACACATGTAAAGTATTACTGAAACTGCAAGCAAACGGCAATGTCCGTTATAAGTGACATACTATAAGGCACCTGTTGCTAAGAGTTATAGGCAACGTCCGTTATAAGTGACATACTTTAAGGCACCTGTTGATAAGAGTTTTGAGCAACGTCCGTTCTAAATGACATCAACATTTTAAATACATTTTAGAACAAAATACAGGTATTTTATCACTAAACTCAACACTATACAATAGCCTTAATTATAACTGTAATAAAATAAAATAAATACAACAAAAAAATAAGCATTATACTTACATTATTACATTAAGTGTCCAGAGCGTAAGTTGACCCTGCCGAGGCCGATATTCAACTGACGCTATTTTCAAATCAAACGACCGTTCAACCGCCAAAAAGCGCGTCAGTGCAACAAAAACAGAATGCTAAATTTAACGTATTTTTTAGAAATCGTTAAAGCGCGGGATTTTTCATGCTAGATGCGTTTTATTAACGCGTCATTTCAAACGGACAAAATCTATTTAAGGGTTAACTAAACCATGACATGTCCGGTGTTCATTAGGTGACGTAAAAATGCTAAATTACTTCATTCAGATAGTTTGTTGAGCATAATTTGATTTTCTATCTCTAATTACTAGATATGTTTTTTTTTTCATTAGTGGCGCTAGTGTGCGGCGTAAACGCTCTTACCGTCCCTCGCCGCTTCTAACTATCTACGTGGGTTACGTCAAAAGAATTTTTCATTAAAATTTTAATGTCCATCCTTTTTAATGTTTTCACTCTATAGTCTATTCATTCAACGTTATTCACGCTTTAGAAGGAATTTGTTGTCTGTAACTCTGTAACGGTGTGAGGGTCTCGTTAGAGCGAAGAAAAAAACAGATTATTTTGTTGTTAATTAAGTGAAAGGGTTTTGGGAGGCTTTAGCCCATAGCAGTAGGACGAAATAAAACTAAAGAAAAAAGTTTAAGTATTCACTTCGAAGTAGAACTAGATAGTAAAACAATGAAATATTTTTATGGTGTCATGTGTATTTAAGTGTGCAGTATTGATGGTCGCTGGGGTGAAACAGTTCTCGAGTGGCGACCGCATACCAAAAAACGCAGTGAGGGCAGGCCTCCAACAAGGTAGACCGACGATCTGTTGAAAGCTTTTTTTTTAAATATATTAGAAGGATGCAAACGAGCAGGCGGGTCACCTGATGGGAAGCAATCACCGCCACCCATGGACACCCGCAAAACCAAAGAAATCGCAGATGCGTTGCCGAAGGTCGCGGGAAGCCGCTGGATGCGAGCAGCACAAAACCGGTCGTTGTGGAGATCCTTGAGGGAGGCCGTTGTCCAGCAGTGGACGTCTTTTGGCTGAGATGATGATGATGATGATGATGAAGTGAAAAAAATGATGAAAAAAATGGTTAATTTTAATTTGAGTAAAATAATTAAATTTTAAGGGCATAAAAGTATCGCCAAAACCGGTCGTTGTGGACATACTTTTATGTACTTTCTATTACTATACAACCTTATTTTTAGTATCGAAACACGGGTAAAATATTTTCATTTAAAGAATCAGTATAAAAAATATTTAAATAATATCTTGAAAACTCACGAAGTTACAAGCTTTTTGTGCTGTCCCGTTGTGTGTTTTTAGTAGGGTATACTTTATTTGAGATTTTGTAAATATTATTTGGTCAAAATGTAACATGGTATAAAAAATATTGAAATAGATTCTATTACTGATTCTGAACAAACAGTTTTCAGGTTTCGTATAAACTAAAAATAACATTGTATACTTTCCTCAAGGAAAGCCTTTATCAATCAGTGGACGTCTTTCAGCTGAGATGGTGATTAAATCGACATAGCTAATTACGCACGATGGCGCAGTGGTTAACGCGCGCGCGCAAATTATAGATAGGCTATCTGACCGGCGGACTTAACGCTTTAACAGTTTCCATGACAACAAAATAAACAAATTATTCGTCCGCTTAAGATTACCCGTATCCCATGATGGACCCCTATAGCAAGCGCCACCGAGTCCAATTGTAAATCTAAACCATTCTCGAATCCACTTGAATACACACAAAAAATTTCATCCAAATCGGTCCAGCCGTTTAGAAGGAGTTCAATAACATACACAGGCACAGAAGATTTATATATACAGGGTGTCCCAAAGATCAACCCCAAGCCGATACGGGGTGACTCCCGTGATACAAACGAACAAATCTTACTATTGGACCAACTCCCTAACTCGAAAATAAAATTCAGCAGTTCCATACAAAACATCAATATTCATTCGACCAAAATGTATGGAACAGCTTGATTTTTTTCGAATTAGGGAGTTCGTCCAATAGTAAGAGTTGTTCGTTTGTATCACGGGAGTCACCCCGTATCGGCTTGACGTTGATCTCTGGGACACCCTGTATGTATATACTAGCTGACTCGGCGGACTTCGTATCACTTTGACAGTGTTTCTACGACAACAAAACAAACAAATCGTGAAACATTTTGTAGGTATTGAAAAATTAAATTGTCGTTTTTAGTATTTTCCGTTACTTATTATTTATGATTCTCACCGCTTAAGCCTTCGCTGAAATATTTCAAAATCCAAATTAGCCAAATCGGTCCAGCCATTCTCGAGTTTCAGTGAGACAAATGGACAGCAATTGATTTTTATATACAACCATCTTTTTTAGACGAAAACCGAAACACGGGTTAAATATTTTCATTTAAAGAATCAGTACAAAAAAAATTAAAATAATATCTTGAAAACTCACGAAGTTACAAGCTTTTTGTGCTGTCCCGTTGTGTGTTTTTGGTAGGGTATAATTTACTAGCTGTGCCCCGCGGTTTCACCCGCGTTCTATTAGTCATAGCGTGATGTAATATAGCCTATAGCCTTCCTCAATAAATAGACTATTCAACACAAAAAATATTTTTTCAATTCGAACCAGTAGTTTCTGAGGTTAGCGCGTTCAACCAAACAAACAAACAAACAAACTCTTCAGCTTTATAATATTAGTATAGATTTGAGATTTTGTAAATATTATTTGGTCAAAATGTAACATGGTATAAAAAAATATTGAAATCGATTCTATTACTGATTCTGAACAAACAGTTTTCAGGTTTCGTATAAACTAAAAATAACATTGTATAAAGATAAAGATAGATAGATCAAAAGGTAAAATTTTTGTTGCAACACTAAAAAACGATTGGGTGGTCTTATCGCTTGTCGAGGAGCTCGATGTTGCAGTGGTTAACGCGCCCGGTCTGCTATTGCTGAGGTTAAGCAACTTTCGCCAAGGCCGGTCATCGGATGGGTGACCAAAATTGTATCATTTCGAGCTCCTCCGTGCTACGGAAGGCACGTAAAGCCGTTAGTCCCGGCTGCATTAGCAGTCGTTAACCACCACCGCACGTGACGAGACTTAAAATGAGCTGATGATGAGGTAATTACGATGTATCTGGCATATGTTCGTTGTTACATACAATTACTGGATACCATTGAAACTGCTACCGAATAATTCAACCGTTGCCGCTACCAAGCAAGATAAATGAGGTCCCTACTATTTACGAGTTATATGTATCACTCAATGTCTCACGGCAAAAACTCGGACCGTTTACCAGACGCTGAAAACACACTCACACATACACATTACTGATCTAGACACAGGCTCGTTTGAAAAGAACACTAACAAACTCGAATGTGGATTAAATCCTACTATTATATATATATGTGTTAATCCAGGTTATAAACTATCTGTATACCGAATTTCATCCAAATCCATTCAGTAGTTTTTACGTGAAAGAGTAACAAACATCCATCCATACTTACAAGCTTTCGCGTTTATAATATTAGTAGGATAATAATAATATTTACGAATTCACATAACTTCAGCATTCTCAGATCAAGCGTAATTTACCACTGCGCCATCGAGCTCTTCAATAGCTTTTAATTAGCCTCACTATCTTCGATCAAACTTTTATTAATTAATGTTTAGTTTCATTAGTAATGACATTCTTTTTTTAAATGTCGTTAGTTACTTCTATAAAAGCGTTGCAGTTTCTTCCGCCCATTATTCCCCACAGCTAAAAATTGACGTCCTGAATGGGTTATAGTAGGTAAAATATGGACGGATGATTTAAAGGAAATAATTATGACTTATTCGTCAACTGGCATGTGTGGAGGTGGCGAGTGCGCGCGAGTTGGCACCTTCCGATGTTACCTATGTTTTTTGTCGTCAACTTAAGTTTATTTGAATTAAAAAAAATACTTTACCATTAAAACATTCACAATTGACCATCAACTTTTGCTTTTGAATGTACAAAGGCAGCCATAAACAGTGATACCGCAACAAAACACATTTAAAACTTTAATTCTGGCGAAGTTCAAGAGTGCAGTATTAGTCCAAATCCACTCGGAAGCAAAGCTTGCTTTTATCTGCCTGTATAAGTCTGTATAAGTCTGTATATGCACACGTAGCTTTCCCAACTCTGTCTAGCAGTAGCAGCTTAAAGCGTGTATACAGAGGTTCATGACGAATAAAAAGTACGGGTGAATTTAAAAGGGCATTATAATAAAAACAGATTATAAACTTAACTTAAACAGAGTATAAATTAAAGAAACAATACTCTTTCGTATATGAATAAGGCAGGTCAATTTGACAAAATAAATAAATAAATATTTGACAATCTTATGTTTGAGATTTATGGTTTATCATAAGCTGTTGATGCTAGCTATGTATATAACCTTTCTTACTATTATGTTATAAGATATTGAGACGTATAATTGAGCAAACACGTCCATTTTCGTTATACATTTTAGTTCCGGATCTAGAGTTACGAGTATTATTGATTGAGGTTCCAGACGTTTCTCATGGAAAAGTTAAGCTTCCACCAAGCTGCGTTCCATTTGACAGCAACCAAGGAAACTACACGCGTCCGCCATGACAGTTCTTACTAAAGGAAAACAAAACACGCCCGCCATAATCCCGCGGCCATTTTGAAGTTTCAAAAGAGTTTTGAAGTCATTTGGCGAGCGTTATGGCTCGTCTGGGCCGCCATATTTAGTTTCCTTATATTTATGACTAGCGACCGGCCACGGCTTTGTTCGTGTCTCTTATACCGTGATTGTGAGGGGATTAAGATAAATCCTTATTCCTTGTCTGCATTATAGAGATTAAGATAAGATAAATATATGTTTGTTTGTTATAACATGAGTATATACAGTCATGGTTACGCTGTCACAACTAATTAATGTCAAAAAAAGTGTTGAATAGAAAAATCACGATGAATATAATTCAATAATTCAAGTAAGTTATAAATTTCAACAACAAATACAATTATGTTAAAAAATGATGTCAAAAATAATTAAAATCAACAAAATGTAAAGTTAAAAAAAATGTTAGATTAAAGACAATTTTGTGCAAAATTTCAGATTTCCATTTTCAGATTCAAAGGCTGATTTATTTATTTTCATTTAATCATCTAAGGACATTCAACAAAGCATACACCGAACACAATCTTACATTTAAAAAAACCCTATTCGTCTTACAAAACAGATAATAAGCTTCGAATAGTTAACACAATTTTAAATAAAATGCACACACAGAACGACACATATCAAATGCCACTACAATTATAGGTGTGGACAGCATGCAATAAAAAAATAAAATAAATATAGCGAGTAACAGAACAAAACACATTATTCCCTGTTTTACTATATTTTAAAATGACGCTTAATAACGGGAACAAAACACGGAATAAGTAACAAGTCACTGCTTTAATTAAAGGCTGACAGTAGCCATAAACTGATGAGCTGATGAGTTTCTGTTCCCTTTCCAACGAGAATAGTTAAAATTTCGCCAAACATATTCTCGTCTTCAATTGATCTTCTCGTGATCATCGTGAGATTCAAAATGAGGATTTTCATAAATTCCATGCAAACTATTTTACCTCAAAAATGCGTTTACAAAAAAGCTTTAGACTACCGTAGCGCAATCTAGGCGGGTTTTATGAAATATTCAGAGACTGCACTAAACTTTTAAAATTTTGATAAGAATCGGACGAAACACAATAGGCTTCATTCACTGGCTTGAAAGGAGGTTTTATGCCAGAAAACTACGCCATGGTAGTAACGGCCTAAGTTTGGCATGAGAAAAGTTTTTACTCTTGTATTATTGAGTGAAATTGGGTACTACTTTATTAAAGCAAGGGTGCCGTTGCCTCTTAGAACGCGCTTTATTAAATAAGTATTGGGTCCTTACCTTTGAAATTGACGTTTTATTCTAAATAATAATAATAAAATAAACTTTCCTACACTTACACCAATTATCTAGCCCAAGAGAAGCTTCGTTATGAAACTCGTTAAATGGTTACTAGACAACGGATAAACATACTTAAATACATTCTTATTATACTAGAAAACACCCAGACTAGAGACAATTTAGAAAAACAATAATTTCCAAATTGACCCAACCGGGGATCGAACCCGGGACCTCAGAGATAGCGACACCATGAAAACCGGTGTACAAACCACTCGACCAAGGAGGTCGTCAAAATTCATTCTCACTCATCAATAGGTGTATTTCTAAATCTCAATACCGGTTGTTAATATTATTAAACACATTTAATTAAGACTATGTTACTAAAGCTTCAGTAATAACAGTGATTTTTAATGTTGTGTCTTTTTTTATGGCCCATAATATTTTTTTTAAATTGACATTTTTGATTGAGGTGGAATTAACCTTTTGTTTCATTGTAGCTTTGAAGGTACTCGATATTTTTCTTTTCAAGGTTTTCTATATTTAGCTAGTTTAGCTAGTGAAACAAACACACTGCCCTACATTTTTTATAGTTTTAACGTAAATAGAAGCCAAGAAAATTAAAAAACTGTTTGTTTTTTTTTAAAAAACAAATGTTGAAAAAAAAAATCCACGAGCAGGATTTTTTTTAACATTTGGGTTTTTGTAATTTGTTCGCAACAAAATTTGCGTTAAAAATTGTATAAACATATTGTTTTCTAAAGTTTACGCGAACACTACACATTGAAATGAAACAACTTTTACGGATCTACTCGCGTTTATTTTACATATTACTTATTTAATGTTTATCCTGACGTTTCGAACCCTTTGCAGGGTCCGTGATCACCACCGTGGTCCGTGGATAAACATTAAATAAGTAACGTGTAAAATAAACGCGAGCAGATCCGTAAAAGTTGTTTCATTTCATTGTATAAACATTTTAAAAAAATGTTTTGAAAAGTTTAAGTTTATAATTTTTTTTTATACAAAACGTCAATTTCATAGGTAAGGACCTAATACATACAAATATGCACATACTCTTGTCCTTGTCCTAAAAAACTGTAGACAGAACATCGAAATCACCAATTATGAGTATACTGAAGGAGCTCGATAGCGAAGTGTTTAAACTGGTCTGTAGTTGCTAAGGTTAAGCAACTTTCGCAAAGGCCGGGTGGGTGACCTAAAAATATCATCTCGAGTTACAAAAAAAAACTTTTTTTTTAATATTGGCACGTCATAGTGACTATATCCTGCCTGATGGTAAGCAGCCGATGCAGTCCAAAATAATGAGAGCGCTCCCCACCGTGGGACAAACACGGTAACAAGCGCACCCATTCATGACGGCCTGCATAAATGCCGTTTCACGCCCCGCATAAAAGACCCGGATGGCAAACACATGCGCCGGCAAAGAATTCCAAAGCCGAATAGTCTTACAGAGGAACGACTTGCTAAATTTTTTGGTACGAGTACTGATTGTCTGTACAGTATGATGGTCGTTCCTAAGACCAGCACGTGTAGTCCGGGAAAGGAAAGGAGAGGGAGGGATTAGATCAAAAAGCTCTTCAGAACACTCTCCGTAGTGATTCCGGTAGAAGACACTGAGAGAAGCAATGTCTCTACGCAGCTGGAGGTCACCAAGAGAGGCTGTGACCTCAGCATCTCCAATAATGCGTACCGCTCGCCTTTGCAGTCTATCAAGTGCATCGAGGAGGTATTTAGCGGAGCCGTCCCATAGATTGGAACAATACTCCATACTCGATCGCACCTGAGTCTTGTACAGCAAACAGCGCTGCTCGGGAGTAAAAAAACCGCCTCACCTTATTGAGAATACTTTCGATGTAACATAATTACAAACTATCATCTCTCGCTCCTCCGTGCTTCGAAAGCCACGTAAAGCCGTTCGTCCCGGCTGCATTAGCAGTCGTTAACAACCACCAATCCGCACTGGGCCAGCGTGGTGGTCCATCCAGGGAAGGGAAGGCTTGTGCCCTAGCAGTTGTGGACATAAAAATGAGCTGGTGGTGGAGTATACTCGCCATTAGCGACATGTACGGTATAATATCCTATTAAAATACAGCACATAGACCTATGCTATTGACACACGCGAGCACTTATTTATTGTTAGTTTTTAGATTTGTGTGGAATCTGTAAAAATTTGTATGCAAAATTAATGTGGAAACATGTATGTCCTCTTGGCAAACACTATTGGCAAACTCTTTTGACATCTCAGAGTACAGGGAGTGGCTGAAAAACAGCGTTGGTTAAGGTCTAGGCCTCAACTAACTAAGGCTGAGTCTTTCCTTATTTTTTTTTTTCACAAATTATTTTTATATAAATAGGTTTTTAAGTATTAATTGTGTTGTTTGTACTGTAGATTTTCTTATCTTTCATATAAAAATGTAGAAAGACAATTAATGTATTTCTATTACTATTTTCTATTTCTATTAGTGACCTCGACGCCACATTGAGCATAAAAAGTAGGTGGAACAGATGACACCAGTGATGGGTTGCAGCCGATCGCCTGATGTGCGAGCATCTTGGAGCCCTTGTCCCTCAGTCGGCTCTTAAGACATGCACGGGGAGTTACGCAGCTGGTACGTTAGTTTCACGTCCCAGACCAGCATAGCTTTATAAAATAAATAAATGTTTCCCACACTCGCACCAGTTATCTAGCCCCAAGAAAGCTTCCTTAAGAAACTCGAGAAATGGTTAACTAGACAACGGATAAAACATACTTAATATATATTGTTTTCTAAAGTTTACGCGAACACTACACATTGAAATGAAACAACTTTTACGGTTGTACTCGCGTTTATTTTGCAGGGTCCGCGGTCATAGAACGTGGTCAGTCTCCCTGTGACCACGGACCCTGCAAAGGGTTCGAAACGTCAGGATAAACATTAAATAAGTAATGTGTACAATAAACGCGAGTAGATCCGTAAAAGTTAATTCATTGCAATACTTAATATACTTAAATACATACTCATTATACATAGGAAACACCCAGACCCGAAGCAATTTGGAAAAACAGGTATTCCTAAATTGATCCGACCGGGGATCGAACCCGGGACCTCAGAGATGGCGACACCATGAAAACCGGTGTGCAAGTCACTCGACCACGGAGGTCGTCAATACTTATACAAGATGATCAATAGGTATAATTCACAAAACGAAACAGATTGAACTGTGGATACCTTAGAGCATTACTATCTATTATTTTTTCTTTTAGTTGATGGCTTCGTCCGGTTAGCATATTAAGCCAATGTCAAAGTAATTTCCTTACAAGTTATTTAAATAGATAATATACATTTTGTTAATACATGATGATGAATGATTATAGTAATGAGAAGTGAGAAATGATAAATCCCGCAACCCTTTGAGGATCTCAGATGATGGGATGAAAGATGTGGGGCTTTACTGAGACCTACTCACACGGACTTCTTTAGAGAATTTGAAAAGTGACGTTGCACTGTTTTGTTTCATTTGCCAACACTCATGCACGTTCATGAACACTTAACGGTTAATAGTAACGTAAAGTAAACAGCCTATAACTGTCCCACTGCTGGGCAAAGGCCTCCATCATTGAAATCAAGGCATCGCTACAATTGATGGGTAATGGCTTAATCACCACGCTTACCAAATGCGGGTTGGTAATCACAAACCCGGGGTAAGCATCGAACAAAATCCGAATCACACTTTGCCCGACCTGGGAATTGAACCCGGGATCTTCGAGTATTGGACCGAGCACTCTGCCACTCGGCCACCGGTGCGTTTATAATCCACCATTATTTCACTTAACATTCGACATAACACAAATTTTAGAAAATAAACGAAACCGCAGACATGACTCTTCACTTTTCCGCCAAGAAGTCCGATACTATCTATATAGGGTCTAACAATATCAAAAGGCGTACGTTTAAGGGAAGCATCTATACATCACACTGAGCATGCTCACCAAATTTGGTCCAAAACTACAGGCTCGTTACCGAGATAATCAACAAAACATTATCATAATTCACCAAAAATACACCCTTTCCAAACCCGTACAGCTGTACTAAACGCACACAAAGATAGCCGTGTGTGTATGAATGTCATACAATAGTTTTTCAATTGTGCGCGTGTATCTGTACACTATCTTTTTATTGACGCTTGCGTGCGTGTTAGTAAAGATACAGCATGTTTCATGATGTGCATTATTTTAATTGATTTAGTTTGCTAGAAAACATAACTTTGAAAAATCACTATAAAACTGGAGCCCATTTTTTGTCATTGTATTTAGAATGATGTATGGATACCGCCCTTAAACGGTCACTTATTGATTTTGTTAGACCCTGCATATTATACCTACACTACACAGTTATACAACAAAAAAACTATTTCTATTCTATTCACCTGTATGTCACCATAGATGTTACTAACTCAACACACAGTATATTTATACCACATACAGCATTAGTTTCAGACAAGATCCGAGGCGTCTACCAACTTCAGATAACTGGTGAACTTTGACAAAGCGTATACAGCTCTGCGTCCAAAGCGTCGCTGTGTACCAATAACAAAAGCTATTTATAGTTAGTTTAGGATTAGATATCTCTATTGACGTCTCTGATAATAATTAAGTTTATGCGAACATTACAAATCGAAATGAAAAAAACTTTTGCGGATCTACTCGCGTTTATTTGAAGACCTCCTTGGTCGAGTGGCTTGCACACCGGTTTTCATGGTGTCGCCATCTCTGAGGTCCCGGGTTCGATCCCCGGTCGGATCAATTTAGAATTCTAAATTGTCTCGGGTCTGGGAGTTTCATATGTATAAAAAAGTATGTATTTAAGTATATTAAGTATGTTTATCCGTTGTCTAGTTAACCATTTCTCGAGTTTCTTAAGGAAGCTTTTCTTGGGGCTAGATAATTGGTGTGAGTGTGGGAAACATTTATTTATTATTTATTTTTTATTTATTGAAAGGTCAACTGACAGATAATGGTCAGTTAACCTCAAAGGGCTAGTGGCTAAGAACACCGGTTTAGACCCAAATATGTCGCCATAACATCAATGTTTGTAGAATTGTTGTGTTCCGGCAGCTAGAGTTAAGATAAGGCCAGAGAGAGGCTAGAGATAAGGCCAGTGCCTCTGTGGTTGAGGGTTCCGGGTGAAGTGCACTTCCACCTTCAGCCTTATTCATCACTTAACCTCAGGTGAAATGAAAGCCAAGTGTTAAGATAATAAAAAAAAGATCAAAATGATGAAAAGATGGAATAGTCTACCAGCACACGTTTTCCCTCCTTCCTATGATATGGGGTCCTTCAAGAGAGGCGTGAAGAAGCACCTTGTGGGCCGGCAGAGTGAAGTTAACTGATGCTACGTTTGTTTCCACGCTGCACCAGTTGTCTTCGCGTCTGGACTTCATTTCCACTTAACATCAGGTGGGATGGAGTCATTTGCCGAGCTAAGTATAAAGAAAAAAGATTGTAAAATAAGTAATAACGGCTCTGTGTCCGAGTGCAATGGCCAAATATTGTTCCGGTAGGCATGTCGCCGTCCCGGTGCCGGAGAGACGGTATTGGCAGTCGCTCAAACCTGTGTTGTCTATATGTTTTAAATTTTAATATTTTATTTATTATATTGTTCAAACCCTGCTCGTGGAAATTTTTTCAGCATTTGTGTTTTTGTAATTTGTTCGCAACAAAATTTGCGTTAAAATTATATAAACATTTATTTTATTTATGTTTTTTTTTTAAATTAATTTTATTAATCTTTGTTTTATTTGATTTGTTTAGATAATTTTAAATTATAAATATTAATTGATTGATTATTTTAAGCATTCATATTTTTAATCTCTGTGACATTTTATTACTTATTTTGCTTTTTTGTAATTTTCAATTTTATTTTATTTTATTTTGTTTTTAAATTTTGACAAGCGTGGTGATTAAGCCATTGCCCATCAATTGTAGCGATGACTTGATTCCATTAATGGAGGCCTTTGCACGCAGTAGGCTGTCATAGGCTATCTAAATAGTTGTTTCTGCGTAAAACGGAACGCACCCGATTAAAATAAAAGACAAGGAGGTAGGCAAGAAGTTTAATGTCGCAGTGGTTAATGTGTCTGCGATTGATGAAGTTAATGCAACATCGTAAAGGCCTCATCGGATGGGTGACCAAGAATTTATCATCTCGAGCTCCTCCGTGCTTCGGAAGGCACGTAAAGCAACAGCAGTGTAGGTACTATTACAACCGTTGTGGTTGAACCTTTATACTAATAACGAGGGCGTTTATTAAATGAGTACAACTCAATCGATTGATATTTATATTGGTATTTTCAAGATAACATAAAATTTTTACTTTTTATTTTCAAGTGCTAATTGCTGCACTGAAGCTAAATTAAATATTTAAAAAATTTACAAAATACAGTGAAAAAAAAAATGACCGTTGGATAGATGGCGCGCTGTGCCGCTATTAGCACTCTAAAAATTACAAAAAGCAGTGACGAAATTCAGCGGCTACGTCAGCCTTCCCGGTAGCATAGCGGTCAGTGCAGCCGCCCGGACTGCGGAAGACCCAGGTTCGATTCCTAGCTGGGTCGGGTAGGCGTTTAATTTTTTCACTGTATTTTGTAAATTTTATAAATATTTAACATAGAATATAATCAAAATAGCGCGGATGACAAGGAAGTCCTCTTCTCTTGTTTTCTTCTATGCGTGTCTTCATAATCTTCATTCGAATTAAACGCAGAACGCGACGGCTGCCAGTAGGTTCGCCCAGCCAAGTAGTCCCGATGAGTTCTTAGCGGAAAAGTGAAGCGTCATGTCTGCGGTTTTGTCTTATTTTCCAAAATTTGTGTTATGTCAAATATTAATGTGAAATAATGGTGGATTATTAACTGTTAAGTGTTCGTGAGTGTGCTTAAGTGTTGGCAAATGAAACAAAACAGTGCAACGTCACTTTTCAAATTCTCTCAAGGAGCTCGCGTGAGGACTTAGTAACGCCCCACATCTTTACTGAGATACTCGAGGGGTTGGGGGGTATATCATTTCTCACTTCCCATTTCTAATATCATTCATCATCATTTATGGAAATATTGTTTATTTATGTATTACTTGTACGAAAAATTACTTTGACACTGGCTAAATGTGCTAATCGCACAAAGCCATCAACTAAAATAAAAAAAAAAGTAGTCCCGATTACTACAGTAAGTACCTATATCAATCCTAAAGGTCCATTCTAAATATTGGTAAAAGAATTTTTGTAATCGAATGATTCGTTTCGGTGATTACTTTCTACATTCAAACTTACACACATCACCTCTTTAAAGTCTTACTGTTTATAACATATAGTTTATACTAGAATAACGTGCAGATAAGCTAATATTTATACAATTTATAAAAACAATATGTAAAAATATTAATAATTTTAATCGTAAAACATCGATTAAAGTCACGTAATAATCGATTCGTTAACCTTTTTTTTACGTTTATTAAACGGTCAATCGTGTGAATAATAATGACTGCATTGTATATATAAATATTGGAAAGCATACAATACTGTTCATTTCTAATGTCTAAGTTTAGTATAAGATAGTACAAAATGCTGCGTTGCTATATAACGCTGCTACTTATAGGTGAGTGTTTATTTTATATTTAAGTTATTTTTTTTTTATTTAAATCAAATCTTATTTATATAAATAGAATTTTTTCATTGTTTAAATTCATTAAAATAAATTATACCTATTTGAAAAAGACAAAGTGTTGAAATAATTCCACGAGCGGGAATCGAACCCGCACCCCATGACATTGCGTGTCAAGTACTACCAACAACAACGCCACGATAGCCACGATAGCATAATTATTATTATAATATAATTCATTTTAATGAATAGAAACAAAGGGATCTTTTTATTTATTTATTTAAATAATATTTATTTTTAAATTGTAATTTGTTTGCAACAATTTTTTTGTAAAATTGTAAATAACCATAATCAAAAATTATACCTACTTTTTAATAAAAAAATATTTAAAATATTTTTTTTTACAATTCACTCGCGTTTATTTTTCACTGTAATTATAATAGTTAAGAGAAATTAAAGAAATATACATATAATTTTTACAAATAAAAAAGAGTCCAAATGGCTGCCAAGCGGGAGAGTGCCCAGGACGCTGGCGGCGTTGCCTCTTTGGATGACCAAACTTAGGCGTTGGCCAAAATACGCGCCAGCTCGAGGGTCACCAGTGGTATCTATAAGGCGAGCGGAAATTTCTCGAAAAAGTTTTCGAGCTGCCGGTCCCCATGGTCCCAAAGTTCCAATCCCAAACGGCGCAAATATGTGCCCAAGGCTTAGAGAACTATATTTGCGCCGTTTTTTTTTAAATATATTTACGCTTACAAGTTACAACACAAGTTACAGACATTGACAACGCATACTTAGTGGCGTGGCGACAAATTCGATTGCATAGTGTTAACCTCTCAACCCCCGCAAGTCCCCTAGAGCTCGAATTCGAGCCCGGCAATATTCCGTCAAACCCCGGAAGCTCGAATTCGAGCGCGCTCCTCACGCGATTTAAAACGTAAATATTGTATATTTAGAGTCTACTTTTGTGTGAAGAAGTTTAGCTATAAACTAGAATAAATTTGCTACGCTCAAACCCCCCAACAACTTTATTCTCTGTGCGTTTTCCATTTTATTTTTTTTTATTTTTTTTTTTCGCCATTTTGCGAGTTACGTCATCCGTTTGTGATCACCAACCCGCATTTGGCAAGCGTGGTGATAAGTCAATACCCATCAGTTGTAGCGATGACTTCATTTCAATGATGGCTGCCTGAAATATCATCGACATGATTATCTTTAACATTTACTAAAGTACGTCGATGAAATTAAGTATATATTTGTTATATCGAGAGTAAGGCAATCGCTGCAATGCGAAGCCTGAATTATGTCAATTAAAACAGTGCATTGTCGTGGCGGGAAGCAGCAGTTCTGGATGTCTTATAAATACACGTCCCTGTCTCAACCTATCCTTATTGCTTTGTAGTCTGGCCAGACTAACACAATTTATTTGAGAATAATAATGAATAAATAATAAATCCATGGAAAAGGATACGTAATACTTATTAGGATAAAACTATTGCTTTATTAAGCTAAGTCTTCCATCAGTGCGTCCTACTATCATGACATACGGAGTTGAAACGTGGACACTCACGATTGGGCTGGTTCACAAATTTAAAGTCGCTCAGCGAGCTATGGAAAGGGTTATGCTCGGAGTTTCTCTGAAGGATCGACTTCGGAATGAGGTGATCCGACAGAACGAAAGTAATCGACATAGCCCATCGGATCAGCAAGCTGAAGTGGCAGTGGGCCGGTCATATTAGCCGCAGAACCGACAACCGTTGGGGTAAACGAGTTCTCGAGTGGAGATCGCGTATCGGCAGACGTAGTGTAGGACGCCCTCAGACTAGGTGGAGCGACGATCTTCGCAAGGTGGCTGGCAAGAGCTGGATGAGAGTAGCCGCGGATCGTGCTCGGTGGCGTGCACTTAGAGAGACCTATGTCCAGCAGTGGACTAGTATAGGCTGATGATGATGATGATTGCTTAATTTTTTTATTAAAACATCTAGATTTTATATACTTCGTTTTTGCACGGAACTTTTTTGCATTCCATTAGCTAGTATGCAGATCGATAAAGAGCGCTGTTTCAGCTTGTCAGCGTCTTCAAACAATCCCTAACCTACCATTTACCAAAACTATGTGTAGATAGCTCATAAACTTCATTGCACAAACATAGTTAGTATATGTTTGTCTATCCGTACCGATAGCTTTCGCCAAAGTTCTGAAGCGAATGGAGATTGTCGGATCGGATCCAAAACTATTGTTTTCTGAATGTGAGCTTAGACTTCGTTATTTGGTATTTAGAATAGAATAGAATAGATTTTTTTTATTAACATACACACTTAACAATTATACAACAACAAAGGAAAAAAGAAAAAACAGATAGATAGAAAAAAAAAAAGGACAGATGAGAAATAAAAAAATAAAATAGGTAGGTAGTGTGTGAAGTTAAAGGGCCCTGTCTCTAATGCTGCTGTCATTCATGGATGTTCAGAATGACACAGAAGCGCTGTTATTCTGACAGGGCCTGAATATTTATGGTACTAGTGACAAGACAAATAAAAGAAATTAAAAACAAAAAAAATAAATATAATTATAATTACAATGAAAACAAAGATAATATATAAAACAAAGTAGAAAAGAAAAAGCACAAACAAATTAACATGAATATGAATTAAAAAATGCAGATAAAAAACAAATAAAATATAAATAATAAATATCGACAGGAAATTACCAGTTCAGTTTTTTACAGCAAGCAAGTTTACAGCAAGTAAGGCTCCAGTGAGCACGATTCCTTTGCCGAACCCACCGGAAAAACTTATTTGTGATGTGTAATGGCTCCGATGTTCGACAGGCCCCAATAAATCAACACTTTTGCCGTTTAACTAACTAACAAGAATTGCGCAACGACCCAAAGTGAGTCTTGGCCTCCGATAATAAGGCTAAGCATATACTGAGACGCAGGCGACGCAGCTCCGCGCAAAGCAGAGCAGATTTTGTAATGCATGGTCGTGGCATGAGCTGCGTACGCTGCGGCGCAGGCACGTGTAACGCAGACATGTGTCTGCCTTGCCCTGCGCCTCGTTGTAGTGCCGGCACAGGTTTCTGCGTGATGCGTGTGTTAGAAACACGTAAGAATTTCTTATTTAAAAAAAAAGAAATATTATGCCATAAACACAAATTTTCATCATTTTATATGTATTGTAACTTTAAAACATCAATTAGCTTTTAAACAAGGGTATGGATAGATAATACTCTATTTTGCCATTATCTAACAATTTAAATTTATCATAAAGCATAATAATTTGTCCCTTTAGGGCAAAAACAGGATGGAGATAGCTAATAAACTGTATTAACGGAGGTACAAACTATTTATTTTATAAAGCAATAATAATCATATTCACAAAACATTTATTCACTTCATAGTATTATTTGCTTTAAATAATAAACACAAATACTTATCTGAAAATAGCAATGGTTGGTACTCAGAGCCAGACACACTGACAGAAGGCGAAATAGTAACCGATCGCTTCGATTGCCACCGATACAAATGAATCCTTCCCGCGCTGCACTGCCCGTGGAAGAACAAAGATGGCGGTTGGTTCACTAGCGCCCCACTTCTGACTACCGTAGTTGTCAATACACAAACATTATTCCCGAAATATTATTTATATTAATTTACGTATTTAATAAAATCATTGTTAAATTATAACTTATTTTTAAACTTCTGTACACTATTTTTGAACTGTATATTTTTTTACTTATAAAAGCCACTTCCCTCCATCAGCCATAAGTCTAAATTTGCTAAAAACCTAACACGTGCGTGTCGACCCATGTTTTTTTTACCATTTTATTATAATTTTGTAATAATGACAGAACAATTAAGAGAACTCTCTCGATAGTACAATTATCCATTAGTAGAACGTTTTTTCAGATAATTACTTACAGTTTTCCAAGCAACAACTCACATTATCAGACTCTGACTTTGACATTGACGACTCACTGTCACTTACCTGCGTCGCAGCATGCGTTCGCGGCCTATGTCTGCCCCAACTGCCCTGCCCCGCTAAATCTGCACTGCGCTGTGCTGCGTCACCTGCGTCTCAGCGTACGCTTAAGAGTCGCCACCTGAGTCTGTCCTGCGCCACCTGGTGCCAGTCATCCGCGTTGAGCTCGCGCAAGTCCTTACAGAGCTCGTCCTCCCAGCGGTACCTGTGTCGTCCAACCGGTCGTCGGCCACTAGGACGTCCCATGTACGCTCGTTTCATCGCACGATCCTCTCCCATACTCTCGAGGTGGCCGAGCCAGCGAAGTCTGTGGGCCTTTATCTCCCCGATGATATTCGGCTCATCCACCTGATCTTGCAGCTCTACATTTTTCCTCCTCTTTTGCCGTTTAGTCATTAAAAATAGGAGTCTACAGCTGATTTATGAATTTAGCAACAGTTGAGTATGACTAACTGCTTCCATCATCCAGTGCGGATTGGTGGCGGTTAACGACTGCTAATGCAGCCGGGACCAACGGCTTTACGTGCTGACGAAGCAAGGAGAGCTCGAGATGATACTATTTTGATCACTCATCTGATGACTGCGGTCGAAAATTACTTATCTTCAGCAATTGCATAACGAGCACGTTGAAATGAAATTAAATTAAATTAAATTAAATGAAATTAAATGAATCTTTATTCAAGTAAACTTATTAGATAATATTGTTTTCTAAAGTTTACGCGAACACTACACATTGAAATGAAAGAACTTTTACGGATCTACTCGCGTTTGTTTTACACATTACTTTTTTAATGTTTATCCTGACGTTTCGAACCCTTTGCAGGGTCTGTGGTCACAGGGAGACTGAGATGTTGGTTGTCTCATAATTAGTTGGTAGCTTGTATACCCTCATGTAAATTTAATCAGGTGCGTTCCGTTTTACGCAGAAAGAGCTTACAGTATCTTTTGGTCTGGCGGTATGGTGTTGGGGCTGGGATTTAATATTTTTTAGTCTCCCTGTGACCACGGACCCTGCAAAGGGTTCGAAACGTCAGGATAAACATAAAATAAGTAATGTGTAAAATAAACGCGAGTAGATCTTTTGTTTCATATTAGATACCTAACTTAATAGATTCAGTAACTACTCATCCATAACCATCAAGCTTCTCTTTTATCTTATCTAATCTTATCTTGTCTTTTTTGCAGCTTTAATAAGCGGTACCTGCGCAATGCCTCAGGTAATGCAGATGGAAACACCGTCTGCCTTAACATCTCTAGCGGCTATACCAATGAACTTTTTGAGTGGTATCATGCGGAATTTCGATTATTAAATAAGTTTTTTGTATATGTAATGTGTTTTTTTTAATTCCTTATTTATTGGCACTTTTTTTTCTATTTTTATAAGCTTTTATTCAGCTTGCCCTGTTTGTTTGGGTCAAATCTAGTAATTGAAATTTGACCCCCTTCCTGTTGACGGATCGGATGACATGATGCAAAATTATTATGACATGGAGCTGATCTGATGATGGGGCCGGAAAAGGATTTTTAAATGAAATTATTTTTAATTTTTCAGTCCTTTTTTTGTTAACAAGTAATAAAAGCTTGTTTTTAAAAGGTTTTTTTTTAAATGTTTTTGTTTGTTTATTTAATTTTTAACGCAAATTTTGTTGGGAACAAATTACAAAAACACAAATGTTGAAAAAATTTCCACGAGCAAGATTTGAACCTGTACCCTTCAAATCCTGCTCGTAGAAAGTTTTTCAACATTTGTGTTTTTTTTTAAATAGTAAGTTAGGCGAATAACTCTGCTCTGCCTCATGTATAGTACAAGTAGAGTCCTGATATGAGGACTAGTAAAGCAAGATTCTGCTTCAGCCGTCCTCGCCTTGCCTGCACGCAAGTTTACTTTGAGGCACTGGCTATCTTACCGAGTACACAAACATGCACCCCCGCTGGCAATCGAATAGAGGACCTCTAGGTCTGTGACCGCTGGTCTTAATCACTTGACCACAGAGGCTATGGAGTCAAATATATGACATAGTTAAATATTTTAAGCGACAGTTAAAACGGAGCGTCCTGTACGAGTGCGCACGCACACGTAAGTTGTTTCTGTGTCACTGCGTGCGCGCGCGTGCGCGCACGCAGTGACGCTGTGCAACGCTGTCAGTTCTGCATCGATTCGATGGAATGGTTATCGCTGAGCGCGGTAGCTCACTAATGTATTGCATTTTTGTCTTTTACCGTCCTGTTATTATTATACTCTATATTTATTTTCTTTCTTAAAACTAGATTTTTACAATATTTTAATATAAAAACAATAAAACATTATAAAAATTATTATTATTATTATTATTTTTTAATTCAATTACTTATTATTATATTGAGAACTTAGTATCTAGACAAACCTAACATAGGCTTTAAGATACTACTAATCGCTATTTGTAATTATATTTTTGTTGATAAATAAATAAAAAAATAAAAAAATATTGTCTTGTGTTCTTGTGTTCCGTTTATTTATTTATTTATAAAGAGAAACATTTAAATAGCTATAGAAAGCCATAATTATAGGTCCTCACAAAAGACGTATAAGGCATTGTCCTAAATCAATAGGACGGCTACGAACGAGCTAATTTATTCTCGCTGCCTCCTCGAAGCTAAATATGTATGAAACCGTTATAATTAAGTTACATTATTTTAAGTCTTATACTGTTTTTTATATTGGGTTCTTACCTATGAAATTGACGTTTTTTTCTTACTTATTAATAGGTGTATTAGGTACTTCTAAAAGTCAATACCGGTTGTTAATATTATTATACACATTTAATTAGGACTATGTTACTTAGGCTTCAGTAATAACAATGATTTTTAATTGGTCACGAGCCACACACTACGCTGTTTTCAATTCTTAGTTCTCCAAATTCTCCTTCCTATTTTACCCCCCATTTTCAATTCCTTTGCTCTTCCCAGTAAGAATCTCCGGTATTCTAATAATCTTCTTCTTCTCTGTCCTTCCCATACTTCCGGATTTGTACATTCTTCCTTTTATATCCAGTCCATTCTCATGTGGAACGCGCTGCCTCTCGAAATCAGGATGGCTACAAGTCGCGATGTCTTTAAAAAGAAAGTCCGCATGCTTTTTCTTAATGAAACCTTGGCAGAATCATCTCAGTAACGACCGATTTTTAAATTATTTATAAATTATTTATTTATGTAAGTATATTTATATAAATATTTATATTTTTTTTTTGGTATTTTAAGTAATTGTAATTTATAGAATTTTTTTTATATTTTTTTTTATTTATGTATTAGTTTGAATCTTTTTGTTACACTGTTTTCTACTTTTGTTGTCCCTCAAATTTTGCACCTCCCATGTCATTTCTGCACCACCCTATGGTTGACTGGTAGAAAATGCCTCAGGCACTTAAGTTCAGTTAACTTTTAAGGGACTTAAGTCGGCCATGTAATATTTTGTTGCAAAAGTTTAAAATAAATAAATAAATAATTTTGTGTCTTTATCGCCCAATTTTTTTTGTTAAATTGACTAACTTTTTTATTCGCCGAATTGTCCTTTTGTTTCATTGTAGGTTTGAAGGGAGCGGGTTCGGATTCCGCTCGTGGAATTTTTTCAACACTTAGTTTTTTTCAATTTGTAATTTGCTCCTGCGTCCTACGTCTACGTCCACGTGGATTTGAGAATATAAATAGTAGATTGTACAACAAGAGCATAAAACGAGCCATTTTACCCGAGACGTGCATATAGCCACGATAGGATAGTCACGTCGAGGGTAAAATGAGTTATAAACTCGAGTTTTACACTCTGCTTTTCACTTCGATTGCAAGAAAATAAAACAAGAATTATGCATATACAAGAAAACGTCATTATTTTTTAGAATGTGAATAGATGACGAATAATTAGCTTAATTACCGCCACACAATTATTCCTAATTTTTTTTTCAACTATGTGACGTTCGACTATGGGTCTGAGTGAGCCGTACGTAATGCCAAGTTATTGTAAATATTTGCGTTATATTTTTTTTACGTAAATACACGCCCGTATTAATCGTAAATTTGTATTTAGATAGTAATACATATATCGTAATTAAATTAAGATATAACCTAAATCTCATAAAAATATATCAAATAAATGAAGGTGTATTGTGTATGTGGCTGTAAGGTCTAATTGCCCTTAGTCTTAAAAGAAGAAATTACTTTATGCACAAGAGCATAAAAACTGATTTTATGCAGCCTTCTCTCTACATAAAGAACAACTTTACGAGCATGAAAAGTGAAAAAGATTTTTTTTATCAAAATTAATTATAGCCTAACTATAAATAAATAAATTAATATATAAATAAATGTTTCCTACACTCACACCAATTATCTAGCCCCAAGAAAAGCTTCTTTAAGAAACTCGAGAAACGGTTAACTAGACAACGGATAAACATACTTAATATACTTAAATACATACTTATTATACATAGGAAACACCCAGACCCGAAACAATTTAGAAAAACAGGTATTTCTAAATTGATCCGACCGGGGATCGAACCCGGGGCCTCAGAGATGGCGACACCATGAAAACTGGTGTGCAAGCCCCACGACCAAGGAGGTCGTCTATGTATACCTTGTGGGTAGCATTGTATCAGTGAAAGAAATTTTGGAAATACTGGTACAAACCAGTAATTCCAGAGATTAGCACCGACATACAAACAAACAAACTCACAAATGTCACCTCTTTATTATTAAGGGTGGGCCGTCCGTAAGTGACAAGTGTCATATGTTTTATTTGAAATGTCGTCGTCCATATTTATTTGATGCCGCGCGGCCATACTAATTTTGTATGGGGAATTTAAGGTGCTTAATAAAAAATAATTATTTAAATAACCACTTGATGAATCAAAAATGTAGTCTAGCAATTTGTAGTTTATCCATTGATGATTGTTTAGACAAAATCAGAGGTACAATAATTTAGATAAACTATAAGAAATCTACTAAACGCCGCCACTCGTTTTCATGATTTTTGCCCAACTTTAAATTATATTGTAGAAAAAACTATAGCTTGTTATGAATTTATGGTTCTGACAAATTGTAAACACGTTCCCTATGATACTAAATATATATTATGTTCATTTAATACGATAGTATTTTCAATTATATCTACTTAACCGAAACTGCATTTTTGGCATTTTTTGGTCGGCGCACCCTTAATAAATAATTGTATATTGAAACGAGTATGTTAAAGAGAATTCCATCCTCTGTTTCAATCACATAGATCTGTTATCTGTTCCGCAAGCGATGTCCAGTGCCAATCAAATGTACTAGTGACTTGTATGGCGCACTCCAGACGACGAACGTCTCATTTCCGCCTACAGCGTACAGCCATGTATTGATTGAACTGTCTAGATGTGGAGACATTGTAAGAGATAACTGAGGGCTATTAAGCGATACAGTGTGAAATCTTATTCACGTTTAGATTTTTTTTTATACTTAGCACGGCAAATGACTCCATACCACCTGATAGATAGATAGATTTGATTTAATCATACTACCGCCTTTGTGGTCTAAGTAGTTACAGCCGATCTTAGACTCGGTATTGTTTAGCACGGCCAGGGACTTTTCAACCTCTATCACGTTACCTTTCAAAGGTAACGTGATAGAGGTTCACACTATTGTCATTTTGCATAGACGATTCCAAATAAATGTCAAATTGACGATGTCCTTCATTCAACATCATTCGTAGACCGCGTCGCGATCGCATCACTGACACTTGTGAATTAGTTTGAAGTTCTTGAATAGCTTTCAAATGTCGCATTGAAAGGTACTACAATAGGTTTTAGAGTTAGACAACAAGCCCTCTGATAACCAATTTCTGGGTTAGTTTCGTTTCGGCACCTTCCTAATTCGGCACTCATGAATTTATGAACTCGATAAATTTTAATCATGGAGGTACAGTCACCGATAAAAAAGAGTGCTGATTGTATACATATTTGAATAAAAATGTTAAGTTTACTGATAAAATGCACTAAACTATTAAAATGATTGCCAGCGGGCTGCAGTATTACAAACTTTTGATAAAAAAAAACATATCAGTAATTAACCTTTATATTATTAATTATTATTCAATTATTACAAAAATCAACCTTGTTCATTAATTTTCTTACTCCTATTCAAAATTCAAAAAATTCAAAATTCAAAATCATTTATTCAGTTTAGGCTACAAGTAGCTCTTGTGAATGTCACTATGCCATCGGTTCGTAAGTCTACTCTGGGCGGGAGATCTTGTACTGAGAAGAACCGGCAACAAACTCAGCAAGTGTCCAGCTCTTTTCTCCCTTACAGCGTCAAAAATATTGGAAAATGCCCTATCATAGCAGGATACTTTCCATTACAAATAAACACAAAAAATATATATAAGTATATTTAAAGTGGTAACTCTAAGTAATATTTACAAACGCAGTGGTCAGCGCTGACTGTGTTAAAAATGAGAAAGTTGAGATGTGAGATGAGGTGGATTGGATACACAATATGTCGACACAAAGAAAATTCAATTCAATGTTGCGTCCCAAAAGTCATTTCAAGACAGTGTTAAATAAAATTCAAAATTCAAAATCATTTATTCAGTTTAGGCTACAAGTAGCTCTTTTGAATGTCACTATGCCATCGGTTTATAAGTCTACGCAAGGCGGGAGACGTTGTACTAAAGAGAATCGGCAATAAACTCAGTAAGGTGACAAGAGCATTTCTTTTCTCCCTTACAGCGTTATCGCCTTATCATAGCAGGACACTTTCCATCCTACTAATATTACAAACGCGAAAGTTTGTAAGTATGGATGGATGTTTGTTACTCTTTCTCTTATTTTCTTTTGTTACGTAAAAACTACTGAATGGATTTGGATGAAATTCGGCATACAGATAGTTTATAACCTGGATTAACACATAGATTATATACTTTTTACTTTTATACGATATTAGATACTTTTTATCCCGATATTCCCACGGGAACGGGAACCACGCGGGTGAAACCGCGAACGGCCGCTAGTTACAAATAAAAACACAAAATTTAAAAGACAACCACAACATGTAAAAAAAAAATCAATTCAATTCAATTCACTTCAATTCGAAATCATTTATTCAGTTTAGGCTACAAATAGCTCTTATGAACGTCATTATGCCATCGGTTCGTAAGTCTACTCTGGGCTGAGATCTTGTACTGAGAAGAACCGGCAAGAAACTCAGCAAGTGCCCAGCTCTTTTCTCCCTTACAGCGTCAAAAAATATTGGAAAATGCCCTATCATAAAAGGACACTTTCTGTCATAAATAAAAACACAAAATATAAAGGAGAATCACACAGGTAAAAAAAAAAATCAAAAGAGAAAATTTATTAATATCTAAGTTTGCAAATATACATCAGTTACCAGTTAAAATTTTCACAATGTCATACAGCACTAATAAAGGTCAAAAATTGTCTAAGAAAGAAAAAAAAAAACAAAATTAAACTATAGTCAATAATAATAAAAATAATAGTATGCATGTGGAGACCAGCCTCCACAGGCGGCACCCGTTCACGAGTATGATATATGAACCAGCCATCGCTTCACTCAACCATATCTTAGGGAATGTAACGACCCGACGCACATGTCACCACCGCAGAGACAATAAAGAGAGCATGCCACACTCAAGCTACTCTAAATAAAACTAATGAAATGTTTAACGTAACATCAATAATAAATCAACACGTGTTTCGTTGAATTATTCGACGTTCATGCCAATATCGTTTCTTTCTATTCGTAATTATGCACAACCTGAATTCCACACAATAGTAATTCACCACATTCGCTACTGTACACAGTCATTATTTGGGTACAGTTGCGATTTTTCCTTTTCGTAATTCTGCACAATCTGAATTCCACACAATATTATTTCATCACATTCGACTCCGTATTTACTATAGACCCAAAATACACTCAGGGGCACATCTAACCGCCCACCCCGTTATTTTCATACAAACATTAGGCTCACTTTGAATAGAATAGAAAATTTTTATTAATGCCATAAGTAACTACTACAAATATCACAATACAAAATAAAACAGAACATGCAACAACCATTAAAGTATGGCACTAAAAGGTGTACACTCAGCATGCAATGTCATGTCATGTAACCTGACGCTGACTCTATATATAAAAATGTCAATATATTTCTGCAAATATCTGTATGGTAATGTTTAGGTTAAGCGTTCGACTGCCCAATTAGCACATTGAACAGTTTTAAAAATGTCGTCCCGTTTCCAAACCTTCGTTTAACCTTTTTACCGCCAACAACTTCTATAGAAGTTCGAGATTTTCGTGCCGTCCTCGCCAGCACTTCTATAGAAGTTCTTCTTTGTGCCTACTTTATTAAAATACATTTATACGTTGGCGTACAGCGGGACATCGCGTGCAGGATAGTTGGGCGGTGAAAAGGGCAAAGCATTACTTTATTGCCGTATCACATTTTTTGGAATGTGATGAAGCATTCATTGTTCTGCCTCTATGGACAAATGCAATGGTTTCGGTACTCTTTCAAAATGCTAATTGGACAGTCGAACGCTTAACCTAAACATTAGCATACAGATCTTTGCAGAAATGTATTGACATATGTATAGAGTCGCAAAGTGAACATGTTTGTATGAAAATAACGGGGTGGTTAGATGTGCCTCTGAGTGTACAATAAACTATACGCATCACCAAACTCTAAATTATATGACAAAAACACAAATGTTGAAAAAATTTTTACGCGCAGGATTTGAACCTGCACCCTTCTGACATACCGGGTCAGGTACTCTCCCAATTGACCTGACCTGACCCGGTATGTCAGAAGGGTGCAGGTTCAAATCCTGTTCGTGGAAGTTTTTTTTTTCAACTTTTGTGTTTTTGTAATTTGTTCGCAAAAAAATTTGCGTTAAAATTATATAAACAAAACAAAAACATTCTAAATTATATGGTGAAAACACTGCTGTGAAGCAAAAAATATATGTATAAGTACCGTAACAAAAACACCATAATTTACGACTTAACGTTTACTAACGTTTAAATTTAATCTATATATTATTATAATAAAGCTGAAGAGTTTTATGTTGTGTGAACGCGCTAATCTCTAGAACTACCAGACGGTTTTGAAAAAATATTTCTGCATTTTGTTAGCCGAATTTTTGTGGAAGGCTATAGGGCATCATTCAAAATTCAAAATATATCTTTTCCAGTTTAAGCTACAAGTAGATCTCATAAATGTCACTTTGCCGTCACGTTATGACCCTTAAAAAAGTCAGAAAAAACGCTAAGCACATACCTACAAAGTTCTAGCGCGCTCGGACGACGACGCGGTGCGACGGTCGATCGACGGTGGATCAGGGAACAATCCTACTAATATTAAAAATTCGAAAGTTTGTGTGTACGTTCGTATATTTGTTGCTTCTTCACGTTGCAACGGATGGATGGATTTGGATGAAATTCGGCATACAGATAGTTTATAACCTGGAATAACAAATAGAATACTTTTTATTCAGATATTCCCACGGGAACGGGAACTACGCGGGTGAAACAGCGAGCGGCCGCTAGTAGTTACATAATAATTTATCCTGGTATTTTGAACCCTTGAGGTACACTTTACAGGACATTTTCAGGATCCTTGGTCCACATGAGGAATGACGCTGTTTGAGAAAATAAAATAAAACAATATTCTTTAGGCTTTTGTTATAACTGTAAAGAGCTCGATGGCGCAGTGGTTCACGCGCCCGGTCTGCGAGTGCTGAGGTTAAGCAATTTTCCTAAAGGCCAGTCATCGGATGGGTGACCAAAGAAATATTAACTCGAGCTTCTCCATGCTTCGGAAGGCACGTGAAGCCGTTGGTTCCGGCTGCATTAGCAGTCGTTAACTACCACCAATCCGCACTGGGCCCGCATGGTGGGTTACGGCCCGTTCTCCCTGTGATGTAAATATCCATAGAGAAGGCTCGTGCCCCAGCAATGGGGAGATCTAATTAGCTTAAGAGATAAAAAGAGAGAGAAAGAGAAAGTCCAAAGAACCAAGCTATCATAACTCACGAGGAGGTATACCTGGCGTGAGCTATACTTGGGGTGAAAACGTGAGGTGGTTGAAGTACCAGGCTAGCATGAGTCGCAAGGAGGTATATGCCCGCGTGGTGGTTCACGGCCCGTTCTACCTGTGATGTTCCCATCCATAGGGAAGGCTCGTGCCCCAGCGGTGGGGATATAAAATGAGCTTGCGACGATAATGGATTTAACTAGTCAGTTACTTAATTAAACATACATCACAAACCTTCACACTGAGGCAACGAATTTGAAATATCTCGTAAAATCGCGTTCAATTACGTGTAAAATCATACGCTGACGTCCGGTAATTGAACACATTGATTGGTCGTCACTCGGCAGTGGAGGGATAACCAATAAATATTCATTTCACTGATCAATTATCACGTGTCAACGCCTCTTCTCATTTATTAATTTATTAATACATTAATGCGCGAAGAATAACCTTTTTCACACTTTTATACAGGTTGTAGATTTGCATTCCCGCCATAAATTTACAGCTGATCGTAATTGGTACACTTAATGACTAAAAAATACTTTTAACACGGAGAAAGTAATAAGGAACCGATTGATTAATAAAATGATCTCAGTGTAAATTAGAATAGCGACCGTCGACTGACGAGAATAGGGGTGCAGACCGTAGTAGGTACATAAGAGCGCAGAGGGCGGACATTAAGTCGATGAACTTACGTAAACTTGTAGGTACTATTATGTATTCTGTGGTAAAGTGGCTTACTCTTACGCATAAGTATACTTTGTTGCAATAAACTATTATTAGGTACTTACTGATCATGTTTAAGATACTCGCAGGTACTGCTCAAAGTGGGCACCTTCACGTTCTATGCACAAATGAGCACGGCGCCTTAAGTTTCTAGGTAACTTTTGCAGCACACTACCATTTGACCTTACACTCTCAAAAGCCATTAAAATATTTTGTTTTAACTGCACAACACTCGTGATTTCGTCTTTATAAACCATTCTTTTTATGTCTCCCCACAAATAAAAGTCACAAGGAGTCAAGTCTGGCGACCTCGGAGGCCAGGGCACTGGCCCACTTCGACCAATCCACTGGGTTCCGAACACTTCGTCCAAATAATCGCGCACTTGGCGTCCATAATGCGGAGGCGTCCCGTCCTGGTGGTAAAAGAGATTCCGGTGAAGAGCTAGTGGCACGTCGTCAAGCATTACGTCAACTACGTGCTGCAAAAGTTGCAAATACGAGTTGCTGTTGAGATAACCCTCGATGAAATAGGGCCCGAGTAAATGTCCACCAACAATGCCAGCCCACACATTGATGCTAAACCTATGCTGGAACGAATCTTTTTTGGTCTTATGCGGGTTCTGTTCGCGGTGAGCCCACCAATGTTCATTGTGGACGTTGTAAACACCGATGCGCGTAAACATACACTCGTCCGTCCATAGAATGCTGGCTTCTCGGTGTTCTAGTACCCAGTGACAAAAAGTGACCCGGGCGGCATGATCTTGCTCGTTCAATTCTTGAACTCTTCTGAAGTGGAACGGGTGCTGTTGCTCCGACTTAAGAAGCCGCCAGACTGTTGTGTGGTGGACATTGAAGTGGTGGCCAGCATCACGAGTACTGGCACGTGGTTCCCTCTCGAAGTATTCGAGTATTTGCTCTTGCAAATCGACTGAGAGGCCCACACTGCCGCGACCCTGCGCATGTCGAGGAACGTTGAACTGGCCATGATCCCTCAGTCGTTGCGTGGCAGCAAGCATTACCTCGCGCGATGGAGTTGGTCTGTTTGGAAACATTTCCACAAACATGACCACGGCTCGACGTAGACTGTTCCCACTAATTGCGTAAAATCGCACCATCTCCACAAGTTCTACGTTAGAATAATTTTCCGTCATTTTACTTTTTTTACACACACAAACAACACACCTAAGAACACGTTTCGCTCCAAATTCGCTAGGGCTAAGAAATGTGTCACTCGTTCGGGGTTGCGCGACACACTGGCTTTGATGCGTGCGGCGTGCGCCCGCCGCCCGCCGGCCGCCGGCGCTCGCCGCGCCGACAAAGCTGCGGGCGCGCTGCGAAGCTCGAGCTTGTTGCTACCTACTCGTGGTCGGGTGAGCGGGCGTACGCGAACGAGCGTTTATTTTTTAGTGCTACGCAGACGTGCGATTCGTATTTACAGATTTTGAAAATATGATTATTATTTTTTCATATTTTTTTTATAATTTATTTGTAATAAGTATAAGCAATACGACTGCTGCTATGAATATGGCGTGAATGCAAATCAACAAGTTGTATACATACAATGACTTATTGTTTTCTAAAGTTTACGCGAACACTACACATTGAAATGAAACAACTTTTACGGAATTTTTAATTTTTAATTTAAATGAGGGTATACAAGCTACCAACTAATTATGAGATGACCAACACCTCAGTCTCCCTGTGACCACGGACCCTGCAAAGGGTTCGAAACTTCAGGATAAACATTAAATAAGTAATGTGTAAAATAAACGCGAGTAGATCCGTAAAAGTTGTTTCATTTCAATACAATGACTTGTCCTGACTGACTGATTCATCATCGCCGAGCCTAAACCGCCGAAGCTAATTACATGAAATTTGGACTGTAGGTTAATTGAGTGACGTCACGTAACCAGTCACTAAGAAAGGGTTTTACGAAAATCACACCCTAAGGGGGTCAAATAGGGGGTGAATGTTTATATGAAAATCCGTAGGTTTTGAAGTAAAAATACATGAAAGTTGGTATTTGGCTCCTTGAAAAGAAATAAATAATGACATGTCTCAGGAATTTTATTTATTTTCCTTTTTTTTTATTTTAAGGGAAGACGGTTTTTTTAGGGAAATCGTTATTTTTAAAGTATTATCTAAAGTATTATCTAAAATGATTATTATGTATTATACTCTATATTTATTTTCTTTCTTAAAACTAGATTTTTACAATATTTTAATATAAAAACAATAAAACATTATAAAAACCTAATCCTAGAGTACCGCCAGCAGCGAGGCAGGGCCCAAGCTGCCGGTGGTCAGGGCTGCAGAGTGAGGAACCTCCTGATAATACGTGCCGTGTCAAGGAGTACTGCCTTTTGCATCTGACCCTTGACCCAACCTTTCAGCGAGAGCCTCTCAAGGTGTTGATCGAGGCTCTTAGCTAAAAGACCGATTGCCGAAACGACTATCGGTACAATAATGGTTGAATCCACATCCCACATGGTGGTAACCTCGTGAGCCAAGTCAAGGTACTTACTGAGCTTGTCCTTCTCGGCTTTCACGAGGTTCTCATCATGAGGTATGGTGATATCAACCAGTATTGCCCGGCGCTGGGATCGGTCGACCACCACGATATCAGGCTTATTGGCGACAATAGTCCTGTCGGTAATGATAGAGCGATCCCAGTAGAGCGTCGCATGACCATTTTCGAGTACTGGCGCAGGTGCGTACTTATAGTACGGCACCTCCGATTCAACAAGGCCATATCCAAGAGCAAGTTGCTGGTGAATTATTCTGGCTACTTGATTGTGTCTGTGCAAATACTCTCCGTTAGCAAGATAAGAACAACAACATATGTATTATTATTATTATGTATTACTTAATCGATCTAAAGATTTATCAATAAAAATAAATTATTTTTATTGAAAAAATTTAAATAAAGAATGACGTGTTTTTGCATTTTTCGAAAAATCTTCCGTAAAGGCGTAAAATAAGGGTAGGAAATTTATATGGAAATCTGTCATTCCTTAAATTTCGGTATTTAGCCTGGTTAATTACGAAGAGTTCTATGACAACAAACAAACATATCGTTAAACAGTTTACGCGCGAAAGCGTATCAAACTAACAAACAAACTCACTTTTTTTTAAATAAGTAAGTATAGTCAACAGCAAAGGGCCCTCACCCACGGCGACTTTTTGTAGCGATGCAGTCGCACGTTTACGTTCGACTACATTGCTACTAACGCGCGTTAGTCGCATTTGCAACGCGCTACAGACGCGATGACAACGCGCTACTACACGCTACAGCATCGGAACTGTATCGATGCAAACGCGCGATCGTGTCGGACGACATCGGGGAGAGAACGGAAGGAGGGTGGCGCATGAGTGGAGAACCGAGCGTTTGCATCGCGACTGAATCGCGTTGCATAGCGACTGCATCGCGTTTGCATCGCGACTGAATACTGTATGACATTTTAAAAAATTAAACTGGTAAATTATGTTTTTGCAAACTTAAATATTTTATTCATGTTTTTTGTGTTTTTTTACATGTTGTGATTGTCCTTTACATTTTGTGTTTTTATTTGTGATGGAAAGTGTCCTTTTATGATAGAGAATTTTCCAATATTTATGACGCTGTAAGGGAGAAAAGAGCTGGACACTTGCTGAGTTTCTTGCCGGTTCTTCTCATTACAAGATCTCCCGCTCAGAGTAGATAGACTTACGAACCGATGGCATAAAATGACGTTTATAAGAGCTATTTGTAGCCTAAACTGAATAAATTATTTTGAATTTTGAGTTTTGAATCGTGGTTATAGCTAGCTAGCTACACCATCGCGACTGTATCGATGCGAACGCGCGACAGTTTCACTACTGCATCGCTACAAAAAGTCGCCGTGGGCGAGGGGCGTAACTTACTGATGATTGATCAAGTTTCAAAATATGAAATCAAAAACACAAATGTTGAAAAAATTTCCACGAGCAGGGTTTGAACCTGCACCCTTCTGACATACCGGGTCAGGTGCTCTTCCAATTGAGCTATCGTGGTTCTAACCAACACGCCGAAATTATTCAACACTATTTACTTTTTACTTTGAAAGCCAAAGGCGCCCATTCAATGTTAACAACTACCGTCATTAACATCCGATCATAATATTTTTACAAATACTAAAGATCAGTTAAGAAGTAGGCAAGCTATTTATAAATGTTTATATAATTTTTAACGCAAATTTTGTTGCGAACAAATTACAAAAACACAAATGTTGAAAAAATTGCCTACTTCTTAACTGATCTTTAGTATTTGTAAAAATATTATGATCGGATGTTAATGACGGTAGTTGTTAACATTGAATGGGCGCCTTTGGCTTTCAAAGTAAAAAGTAAATAGTGTTGAATAATTTCGGCGGGTTGGTTAGAACCACGATAGCTCAATTGGAAGAGCACCTGACCCGGTATGTCAGAAGGGTGCAGGTTCAAACCCTGCTCGTGGAAATTTTTTCAACATTTGTGTTTTTGTAATTTGTTCGCAACAAAATTTGCGTTAAAAATTATATAAACATTTATAAATAGCTTGCCTACTTCTTAACTGATCTTTAGTATTTGTAAAAATATTATGATCGGATGTTAATGACGGTAGTTGTTAACATTGAATGGGCGCCTTTGGCTTTCAAAGTAAAAAGTAAATAGTGTTGAATAATTTCGGCGGGTTGGTTAGAACCACGATAGCTCAATTGGAAGAGCACCTGACCCGGTATGTCAGAAGGGTGCAGGTTCAAACCCTGCTCGTGGAAATTTTTTCAACATTTGTGTTTTTGTAATTTGTTCGCAACAAAATTTGCGTTAAAAATTATATAAACATTTTTAATATGAAATCAGTGTAAAAATCAAAACTTTTTAAACGCATATCGAAAAACCTTCAAGTGTCTACCAAAATTAGCACTTCACACTGACACCGGCGAAAGGTGGGCCTCAGATTCGTCGAACAAGCCTAACTTGTCCTTACAAAACTTCGAAGTAATTTTTTTTTGCGGTTGCCGCTCAATGTCGAAGCTATTGTTTTTGTGTGATAAAGTCATCTAAATAATGTTGTTACATCATTAAGTGACTACTCTCAAAGACGAAGACGTAAAAAAACTTAAATAAGGAGCTCTTTATAAAAACTCTGATACATCAATTACTTATCTAAAATTGGTTGGTCATATCTCTAAACTCATGATGACCGAAACGCTTGACGATCTAATTGGTCGAGTAGCTTGCACAGCGGTTTTCACGGTGTCGCCATCTCTGAGGTCCCGGGTTCGATCCGCGGTCGGATCAATTTAGAAATACCTGTTTTTCTAAATTGTTTCGGGTCTGGGTGTTTAGTATGTATTTAAGTAAGTATATTAAGTATGTTTATCCGTTGTCTAGTTAACCATTTTAACAAATTTCTTAAGGAAGCTTTTCTTGGGGGCTAGATAATTGGCGTGAGTGTGGGAAACATTTATTTATTATTTATTTACATGAAACTTTTCTATGGACAAGTTAGGCTTGTTCGACGCATCTGAGGCCCACCTACCTCCGGTGTCAGTGTGCTGTGCTAATTTTGGGACACCCTGTATAGAAAATACCGACTCACACTATCGAAACTTAATTTTGAAATCTAGTATACATCATCTACTTTTGCTGTTGCTGTACCTATCCTATGTCTTTGATTATACTCTTGAGAATTTGTCAAAACTACATGATTCAAAAGCACTTTTCTAAAGTTTATTTTAATAAAAATATTTGACTTTGAAATATTTGACTTTGAAATATTTGACATTGACTTTGACTTTGATTAGTTTACGCGTGCAAGCGTAACAACAAACAAACTCACTTTCGCATTTATAATAGTTGTTAGGATTGTATATTTTGTGAATTACAGTAAGCATTCTATAAAATTTTGTTGACATTATCCCCTCCTAGTTTACTGTAACAATTATTAGTGTAAATGGTAAGGCATCTCCGTTAACTCGCAAAACAAAGGTAAAGAGACAAGAAAAGAAAACATCCAAAAACAAGAATTTATTATTACCCAAAAGAAAAACACCTTGATATCAAAACTAAACAATTTTGATTTGATTAAATTCACACGCTGTCAGACGGCTCAATAGCACGGCCAGCAGGGGTCACACGGACACGGGCACGGGCATGGACACGGACACGGGCATGGACACGGGCATGGACACGGACACGGGGGTGGGCACGGATACGGGCATGGACACGGGGGTGGGCACGGATACGGGCATGGACACGGGCACGGCAACGGGCACGGCAACGGGCACGGACACGGCAACGGACACGGGCACGGCAACGGACACGGACACGGCAACGGGCACGGGCACGGGCACGGACACGGCTCCGGACAGGGGCACGGGCACGGGCATGGGCACGGGCACGGACACGGCTCCGGACAGGGGCACGGGCACGGGCATGGACACGAATACACCTCCGGGCACGGCAGCGGGCACGGGCAAGGATAGGTGCAGGGGTTACAAGGGTTACAAGGGGGGTTACAAGGGGTGCAAGGATTAGAAGAGATACAAGGGTTACAAGGGGTAATAGGGTTACAAGGGGTACAAGGGTTACAAGGGGTGCAAGGGGTACAAGGAGTACACGGGTTACAAGGGGTACAAGGGTTACAAGGGTGACAACTATAGCAAGACGATGTGTAGACTGTGGCAGGGCCTGTGCAAGACGGCAGAGCCCTACTGATGCAGATGGATGGTGGGCCTATGTAGGGCAGACCGCGGGTTCCATAGGTGACGGAGGGCCCGTCACAGGGGCAGCACCGCCATGGTGCCGCCGATGCGCAGGCGATGAGAGCTGCAAGATTATGAAATGAAAACTATTTAATTACTCCAAACATACAATCATCTCAAATCTACAATACTTATATGTTTTAGAGTAATTCTGAAAGGGATTCTTACCATGTTTATAATTATATATTTATTTATATAAATAATCTTTATAATATTATAATATATAATACCTATATACAGAAATAAAAAAAATATATACTAGAACAATGAACCTATAACTAAAAAACCTTAAAAAAATATATAATATTAAAAGGAGTCCCTTTAGGCTAGGTTACTCATCTGAGTACATCATGATCATCATCATCATGAGTACTCATCTACTATACCGGATACTCACATATAAGAAACATGGTGAGAATCCCGTTAATATACTCTAATGAAAGTTATCATTACAATACTTATGTTTCTAAAATTTTAATGGAAGCAAAAATGAACTGTGACTCAGCACAGACAGCCTATTTATCAGCCGTTGCCATCGTTGATATTCTGCCACAACCAATACCACAACCTTATATATCAAAATGTTTTTGTTTCGTTTATATAATTTTTACCGCAAATTTTGTTGCGAACAAATTACAAAAATACAAATGTTAAAAAAAAATCCACGAGCAGGATTTGAACCTGCACCCTTCTGACATACAAGGTCAGGTGTTCTCCCAATTGAGCTATCGTGGTTCTAACCAGCCCGCCGAAATTAATCAACACTATTTACTTTTTTACTTTAAAAGCCAAAGGCGCCCATTCAATGTCAACAACTACCGTCATTAACATCCGATCATAATATTTTTACAAATACTAAAGATCAGTTAAGACTGGGCGCGTTAACCACTGCGCCATCAAGCCCCTCATAAACCACCATAGTAGACAGAGAGACATAGAGTATTTAGTCAGTAAGGGTGTAAGGTATCACAGCGTACTGTTATCTATTAATACCAGTGATAACTTATTGACTCTCAGAAAGGTTAGCAATAAAAAAGTCTTTCTTGTCACAAATAAATAAATCTCTTATTTTATATGATTACACGGTACATGTACATCAAGTATATATCTAGACAAGAACTTATGTGCTAAATATGTCGCGACTATTACTAATACGCGTCTGGGCAATTAGGTTGCGAGTGTACTCTTAGCGCTACGGGGAACGACTAGCGATGGCGTACGTGGCTGTACGCCTTTGCAATTCAGCGCGATTACATTGTATTGCCACTTACAATGTATTCATCATCTCAGCCAAGACGTCCACTGCTGGACAAAGGCCTCCCCCAAGGATATGAGGGGTATTTGCCGTAATCGCCACGCTTGGCAGGCGGGTTGGCGATCGCAGTAAGTTGAAACTTAATCTCAGAGAGATGCTGCTGCCCATCCTCTGGAATGGTCCCTTAGCCGGCTTTTTCGACACCCACTGGAAGAGATGGGGTGGTGCAATTCTTTATCCCCGGCACCACACAGGGGCTTACAATGTATTGTGTCCCTACAAGGGTACCAAGTAATGAGACTGCAAAAGGCAAGTTTTATACCAACACGCACGAGCAAGGCACACATAGACTCATGGGCACGGAATCTCGCAAAAACTCGGTTAGGTTTACTATTGCAGATTGCTAAGAACTAGTCGCCCAGTGGTCGAAATCCAACCGTAATTTTATTAAGGCTGCACGGATTGTATCCTAAGCAATGAAAAATTTAAAAGATAGAATGTGAGTTTGGATTGGCATTGACGGATTTCGGCCGCTCCTCTTCCATTTTTAAAATTTTTGAAGAGTATTTAGGCGTGTGTATCAAATACATGGTAGTGTGTGTAATGTTTGATTTATTGCTTTGATGTGTTCTACACTCCTTCTTAAAATAAACTATAAGTGTGCGTCCGCGCAGTTTTCGTAAAAAGGGGTACAAAGTTTTTGCTTACGTATTGATATATAGATTAAAGTGGCTTGAAAGAAAATCTGTAAATCGTTTCCCAGATTGGCAAATGCATGCCAAATAAGTCACATTTTCTTTCATAAAAATTAATTTTAAGCAGAAGTTGAGTCATGATAAGGTCGAAGATCGAAGCGCACTTCACCCGGGACCCTCAACTACTGGGGCACTGGCTATCTTATCTATAGCTGCCGAAACAATGCTACAAACATTGATGTTATGGCGACATATTTAGATAAGATGGTGGTAGCTAGCCAGGCGGACAAACAAGCCCTATATCAGTGATGGGCAAACTTTTTCATTCGCGTGACATTATTTACTAACAAAATCTATGGCGGGCCAAGCTTTTGAATTTTTTGCTGGATTTTTTCAATATTTTTTTTTGTGAAATAAAACTTGGTTTTTGTTTGGTGGTCGCGGGCCGGACTTCGATAATTCACGGGCCGGTGATCGTCCGGGGGTCTTCCAACACGGACGGGTCGATGTTAAAATTGAATAAAATTAGATGTGTGTAAGATATTAACGAAATTTTTTTTTTATTTGATAGACCCATTAATGCCATTATGAATGGAATATAACATCGTTCAAATGTCCGCCGCGGCTTCGAATGGTGGCACGAATCCGAGAGGTCCAATTTTCAATTTTGGCCGAAAAATAATCTTTAGCGGCGAGGCACATTTTTGGATGAATGGTTTTGTTAATAAGCAAAATTGCCGTATATGGGATGACCACAATCCACCAGGTGGAAATGCATCCACAAAAAGTTACTGTTTGGTGCGGATTTTGGTCTGGCGGCGTCATTGGTCCGTACTTCTTACCATAGAGGTGGTCAAAAACATACGTATGTTGAGAGAGGAATGCTTTTGGTAGTGCAACAAAGAATTGACTCATCAAATTGGCAAATCAGTTACACTGAAGACCAAAATTTAAATATCGCAAAACCAATATGAAATTTTAATCGTTTTAAATTTCAATTAATTGTATACGAGGGGATTAGAGGATCTGCTTGTATCCCAGAATTTGATCGGTAAATCTGAACGTTGGCTTCCAAAGCTACGAAGTAGACCTTGTTCCGAGAAGAAGCCGCAAGAAACCAAGGGCTATTTCCTTTCTCCGGTTTCGTGTTACAATGTACAAGTTCAGTGATGTTAAAAATTAACGAACAAGGCATTCAAACGTTTGGTCCAGTGGTTGAGATTGTCTAAAGTGCAGTCCTAAGCTCGCCACTGTCAGCATGGGACATCGCATCGTAGATGCAAAGTGTCTGAAACGGTGCTACGAACGATGCAATTTAGTAAATAATTTATTTGTTGTATCTCCAAAAGACTACCTATCTATCTACCCTGTGTGGTGCTGGGGATAAAGAATTGCACCACCCCATCTCTTCCCGTGGGTGTCGTAAAAGCCGACTAAGGGACCATTCCAGAGGATGGGCAGCAGCATCTCTCTGAGGTTACCCTCAACCTACTGCGATCGCCAACCCGCCTGCCAAGCGTGGCGATTACGGCAAAACCCCTCATATACTTGGAGGAGGCCTTTGTCCAGCAGTGGACGTCTTTTGGCTGAGATGATGATGATGATGATCTCCAAAAGTATCACAGCACACTTCCCTCCTACCTACACGCACACTTCTCTCCTTACAACACGGGTTCCTTTATAGGTGAAGAAGCAACTTGCGGATAGGCGGTCTCGACTTTTATTCTACTAGTAGCTGTCCCGGCAGACCTTGTTCTGCCCTATTTCTCTAAAACAAAGTTACATTGATTTTTTTTATGTTAATAGCTGCCCCGACAGATTTCGTTCTGTCAAAAATGATTAGCCTGTCGCAGTCTAATAGAAATAAAATAACATGAAAAGACTTTAGTAATATAATGTGATGATATTTTTATTGTAATGCCTTAAGGTACGCGATATTTTTTGTTTGATTAATTGGCGCGTAAATAAATAAATCAGACCTCTAATCAACTTGAAGGCATACCAAAGATAATCCTAACGCGCTTTTATTTTGTTCTTATTGACGTCAAATGTTTGACAGCTGGGGACAGTGGTTTGTATGGGAAAAAAAATTGTTGTTTTTACTATTTATCTCGTATTTTTGTACGTTTTTTTCTCTCCATAAGAACCTTCCTCAGGCTTCATCAAACACAACAAAAAAGAAATCAGCCAAATCGGTTCAGCCGTTCTCGAGTTGTGCGATTAGCAACACATTTAGCGATTCATTTTTATCTATATAATAATACGTCAAGCAAAAACTTTGTACCCCTTTTTTACGAAAATTGCGCGGACGGAGGAGTATGAAATTTCGCACACTTAAAGTTTATATATAAATTATGCATGAAAATACGTTAAACCAATAAAACAAACATTACACACACTACCATGTATTTGACACACAATCTTTTTTTTTAATTCAAAAATGGAAGAGGAGCGGCCGAAATCTGTCAATGCCAATCCAAACTCACATTCTATCTTTTTTAATTTGTCATTGCTTAGGATACAATCCGTGCAGCCTTAATAAAATTACGGTCGAATTTCGACCACTGGGCGACCACTAGTATATACAGATACATAAGTAGAGAGAAGTCTGTTGTCCACTATATTATCATAAGGAATTTAAAAAAATGTTTAAGTAAATAACCTATATAACTGTCTCACTGTTGGCTTCATAGAAATGAAGTCATCATTTCAATTGATGGGCAATGGCTTAATCACCAATACCAAATGCGGGTTGGTGATCACAAACCCGGGGTGTGCATCGAAAAATCCGAAACACATTTTGCCCGACTTGGGAATAAAACCCGGCACCTTCGGGTATCGGGTATATTTTTTTTATTAAAATCAGAAAAAAAGCTTCAGAATTAAGTAAATTTTAATATGTTAACACTTACCCAAAAGAAGAAGTGTCTTTAATCCCGCCATATTTCTGACATACAGTCGGTTCGACATACACGCCTTTTATACTCTGAATAGTACCTACTCATAGTATATTATTATGTTTACCATACGCTCAAATAAGCGGACATATATAAGAATTGTTTTTTTTTCACAGCGCTATTTTGTTAAGAATATATTAAAATGTGGTATGTTGAACACATAATATTGAATGAACTAACTATCATTAACCAGCTTTGTGTCCCCACTGCTGGGGCACGAGCCTTCCCTATGAATGGAGCTGGAGAACGGGTCCTAAACCACCACGCGAGTGCAGTAGTTGTTAACGACTGCTAATGCAGTAGTTGTTAACGACTGCTAATGCAGTCGGGACCAACGGCTTTACGTGCTTTCCGAAGCACAGAGGAGCGGGAGATAATAAACTTTAGGTCACTCATCCGATGACCGGCCTTTGCGAAAGTATTTTTTTATGTTAAAAGGAGGCAAACGAGCAGGCGGGTCACCTGATGGAAAGTAATCACCGCCGCCCATGGACACCCGCAAAACCAAAGTAATCGCAGATGCGTTGCCGGCCTTGAGGAAGGAGTCGGATCTTGAGGAGGGATTGGGATGGGGGAGGGGTGAGAGATGGGCCTCCGGTACTTTCACTCACCGGACGAAAAACAACAGCAACGAGTGCCGTTGTTTCACGCCGATATGCTGTGAGAGGGTGGTATTACGCCGGGCGAGCCGCCCCATTACGTGCGGCTACAGCGTGGCTCTACCACTCCGAAAAGTTGAGCAATCATAGTCCACTGCGCTATCCAACTACTGAATGAAACTGACAAAGATATTTTTTTAACGGCCTCCCTTATGGAAATAAACTCTTTTGATTATCGACTTCGTCATTCATCATTTTATTGCATTTCTTCACGGTCATGTACCATGAATATAATATTAAATTACACTTTAAATGTTATTATAATATCCATTTTCGCGTTTATGATTGCCTCTTGTGATGGTCTGAGATGTGAAAAGAATGTGCCAGCTGCCTAAGGTCGTAAAAGCCGACTAATTTATTTTTAATTTTTTTTGAGAGTTGCTGATTGCTTCAAACGGCATTTTCAGCGTCACCTGGCTTTTTTGGGGGCGGCGAGGTACGTAAAGGGTACCTCAAGCCGTGTGAAACGAATCACCTTCGGAGGTTTTTTAGAGGGAACAGCATCACGCACTAGTGTGTCCCCGTGCCCTACTAGATTCTCCGAGGGGAACGGATCGGGTCGTCCGTACCAGTACCCCGTAATAAATAAAAAATAAATAAAACTAAAATAGTTTTAATTCAGACCGTGGTCCATATTCACAATTACCAAATTCAAATACAATAAAGTTACATATTCTTACATTAAATTATTAAAATAAACTAAATCACATTATAATTAAAATCCAATAAATAAATTAATAATAATAATTTTGTGCTGCTCGCTGTGGAGATCCTTGGGGGAGGCCTTTCTCCAGCAGTGGACGTCTTTTGGCTGAGATGATGATGATGATGATGATGAAATAAATAAAATCGAGTAAAGTATGTTAGTAACAATAGACTTACAAATGTTAGTAACTAACCCCCTTACAAATAAACACTATTTAAGCATTTATTTAGTTAATCATTGTTTTGTCTCTTTTTCTCAAATTGAGAACGACGTTTGTGTGACGTTGACAAAACAATGATTAACTAAGTAAATGCTTAAATAGTGTTTATTTGTAAGGGGGATAGTAATAATAAAATAGAAAAGTATAGAAACCATTTAAGGTGAAGGATAATTTACATTAGAGGTTGCCTCTAATATCTGTACCGAGTTTAGCTTTAAACGGATTTGTCGAACTGATAAAAAAATTGTGCAAGATAAATACAGAGCTCAGCATTTCAAATTAGTTCTGAATGCTAATATAGCTAACAACAAGTATTTGGAACCTACAGTTAGAGCTTCAGGATATGATTAAAAGTATATATTATTTTCGAAGCTTCACATTCTATATTTTAGCCAGGAAACATGTCTAAAGTCACCTCGTACACATGTTTTCTCCTTTCCCTTCGCCTGTATTTAAGTTATTATAATATTTAAAATGGTACAGCGTGTTTTGCCATTAAGATAGCATGCAAATACATAATAATTATTTAAATAAATTCTTAAAACATTATAAAATATTACAAATTACATTTTATATATATTACATTAATTATTATATTGCTTTACATGTCAAGAAACTCTTTCATACTATAGAAATTATAGACCGGCAGACTTCGTACCGCTTTGACAGTTGCCATGACAACAAAACAAACAAAACAGCATATAGCAGCGCCACCTACCGGGTCGAATCCATTCTCGAATCCACTTGAACACACTCAGAAAATTTCATTTAAATCGGTCCAGCCGTTTAGAAGGAGTTTAATAACATACACACGCACAGAAGATTTATGCAACGTTATTTTTAGTTTATACGAAACCTGAAAACTGTTTGTTCAGAATCAGTAATAGAATCGATTTCAATATTTTTTATACCATGTTACATTTTGACCAAATAATATTTACAAAATCTCAAATAAAGTATACCCTACTAAAAACACTACTGGACAGCACAAAAAGCTTGTAACTTCGTGAGTTTTCAAGATATTATTTAAAAAAAAAAAGTACTGATTCTTTAACCCTTTAACGGGCAGAGCATGTTGAAATCTTTCATTTATTTACGACCTTATTTTGAGGTAATAAAGTTAAAATTATGGTGTACAATATATGGACAGAGCCCTATAAAGGTTTAAATGAAAATATTTGACCCGTGTTTCGATTTTCGTATAAACTAAAAATGAGGTTGTATATACACCGTGTAAATGAAAGGTGTGGTCAAAATGGAAAGATCCAAAGTGTATCCGTATATCTAAATACAGACTAACATACATACAAATCTATACTAATATTATAAAGCTGAAGAGTTTGTTTGTTTGTTTGTTTGTTTGAACGCGCTAATCTCTGGAACTACTGGTTCGAATTGAATAATTCTTTTTGTGTTGGATAGTCCATTTATCGAGGAAGGCTTTAGGCTATATAACATCACGCTGCGACCAATAGGAGCGAAGCATCAATGAAAAATGTTGCAAAAACGGGAAAAGAGCCTAAAAAATTAAAAATGCTGCCGAAAGTCACTATTCCACGCGGACGAAGTCGCGAGCACAGCTAGTAATATATAATTTAAAAACAATATAAATTGTATGTAGAGTTACTGAGACCATTTTTTAATATTTAAATTGTGACGTCGGCGTCGCATCAAAATCAACAAGTCTCAGCCCTAGTGGTTCATTAACCACTGTGTACTTGCATTTTATGATCGCTGCTGCTTGCTTATGCGCGCCTGACGCACATGACTTCATTAATATAAGTATTTAATTTACAATTGCATGACAAATTATATAATATAAATATAATGTTTCCCACACTCACACCAATTATCTAGCTCCAAGAAAAGCTTCCTTAAGAAACTTGTTATAATGGTTAACTAGACAACGGAAAAACATACTTAATATACTTAAATACATACTTATTATACATAGGAAACACCCAGACCCGAGGCAATTTAGAAAAACAGGTATTTCTGAATTGGTCCGACCGGGGATCGAACCCGGGACCTCAGAGATGGCGACACCATGAAAACCGGTGTGCAAGCCACTCGACCAAGGAGGTCGTCAAAGTTAATCATTATGTCTAAGTAACAACACGAAAAGCTTCTTGGCGGGAAAGTAAAGAGTGATGTCTGCGGTTTTGTTTAATTTTCTAAAATTTGTGCTAAGTCGTAGAAATATATATAGTAGAAATATGGTGGATTATTAACCGTTAAGTGTTCGTGAGTGTGCATGAGTGTTGGCAAATGAAACAAAACAAGGCAACGTCACTTTTCAAATTCTCTCAAGAAGTACGTCCGAGGACTTAGTAAAGCCCCACATCTTTACTGAGATACTCTAGGGGTTGGGGGGTATATCATTTCTCACTTCTCATTTCTATTATCATTCATCAATCATCATCATCATACAGGAAAAAAATATTGTTTATTTATGTATTACTTGTAAGAAAAATTACTTTGACACTGGCTAAATGTGCTAATCGCACGAAGCCATCACCTAAAAGAAAAAAAAAAGTAACAACACATACAAGATCTAGATCGGATACACTTTGGATCTTTTCATTTTGACCTTTATGTTACTTACAAGTTGTATAAAGATTATAACCCGACCGCCTAACCGATCGCTTTGACTACGCGTATAGTTTATGACGTCATCTACCACCTCGCACCGCCTAGAATCAGAATCAGAATCAGAAACATTTATTGCTAGAAACTGTGTTACAAGTTTGGTGATAACAATAACTTTCTTATGTTGGTATCAACAGTTAGGTACCTTAACAGGCATGCAATATATAAAATTAGGATAAAACAAAGTGACATTAACAATTTACGTAATCTCTATAATGTTTTACAATCAAAATATTCACTTAATGTGTAAAAAACATTTTCTAATAACCATTTCTTTAATTTGTGTTTAAATAAATGGCCAGTTAGAGCTTTGATATTAGTGGGCAAATGGTTAAACACTTTAATACCGTTTATAAAAGCACTCTTATAATATACATTATTAGTTACACTTGGCAAGTTAAAATTGTATTTATGAATAGCACGTCGATTACGAACAGATTTAAATGAGTTAAAATAGTCCATATTATTTTTGATAAATATAGAAATTTCCAGTATATAAATATTAGTAAGAGTAAGTAATTTCTTATCTTTGAAAATCTCTCTTAGCGTTTCATCATAATACAGTTTATAAATAATGCGTATGCACCTTTTCTGCAACACGAATGTGGTATTGGAATTTACAGAATTACCCCAAAGTATAATTCCATAAGTTAAAAGAGGATACACATTACCGAAATAAGCAGTCTTGGCCACTTCATGAGAGCAATTTTCAGCTAAGATAGATAAAGCGTAACAGTGACTTGATATCCTTTTATTAATATTCTCTATGTGAGATTTCCAGTTCAAATTAGCGTCTATTGATACTCCAAGAAAACCACTTTCATTAACCTCTTTTATTTCCGAGTTCGATCCATATATTTTTAAGTTCAATGATTCCGATCTGTAGTTTCGAAATTGAATGAATTTGGTCTTCGTGGGATTAACTACTAGATTTATTTTTTTAAGCCAATCAACTATATCTTTCAAAGCCATATTTATTTCTTTTTCGAATTTATTTTTATCTTTATTTTCTCCAGAAATGAAAATTGTAGCATCATCCGCAAACATAACACACAAATGATTTATTGCTTTGGGAAGCTCATTTACATACACTAAAAAAAGAAGTGGACCCAAAACACTTCCCTGTGGCACGCCAAGAGTTACTTTACCATATTCAGAAAATAGTTCTTCAACAGTTCTATTATCATTATTAAAAGTTTCAATTACGGTACATTGTTCCCTGTTTTTTAAATAACTTGCAAATAGTTTTAAAGCAATTCCTCGTATTCCATTATTTTCAAGTTGGTTGAGAAGTATATCATGGACTACACAGTCAAAAGCTTTTGACATATCTATAAATAAGCCCACACAAGGTGCTTTTTTGTTGATTGCTTCCCACACCATCATAAGGACCTTAAAAATTGCTGAAATGGTGGATTTTTTCCTTTGAAATCCAAACTGATTAGGATTAAGTAAATTGTAAGATATTAAGAAGTCATACAGCCTGTTATATATCACTTTCTCAAAAATCTTTGAAAATGAGGGGAGCAGAGCAATAGGCCGATAATTACCTACATTTGATTTCGTTCCTTTTTTAAATAATGGTTTAATTATCGCCTTTTTTAGTTCATCTGGGAAAATACCCGTCTCTAGCATTAAATTTATGATATAAACAAGAGGTTCAGATATTGAATTAATAGATTTCTTAATGACATACATCGGGATACCGTCAGGGCCACTGCTCTTTTTGGGTTTTAAGTTTTGTACGATTTTAATTAACTCATTAATATCCACAGGCCTCAGATAAATACTATTACAGTTTAGTACAGCAGAAGATTGAAGATTTTCTTTATTGTTATTTAGAGTGTCATTATTCGTTAAAAAGTGTTTATTTAATATCTCGGCTATGGTTTTTGGGTTATTAATTACTGTATCATTAACACAAATATTGTTGATGGTTGGTTTTAGGTCATTTACGGAAGAAGTTTGCCTGTTAATTAAAGTCCATGTTGATTTTACTTTATTTGTACTCTGTTGTATAAACTTACTATTATAGTTTCTTTTTGCTATACGAATAACGGACTTTAATGTTATACAGTACTTTTTATAATAAGAAATAAAATACGTATTTTTACTGCCTTTATTTACTCTAGTATATATTGTTCTTTTGTTTTTACATGAACTACGTATACCTTTACTTTGCCATTTCATTTTTCTTCTGTATGTAATTTTATTTTTTTCTATAGGAACGCATAAATCCTATGAAAGCAATATCAAAAGCTAGCGGTTATAGCTTTCGATATTGCTTTCATAGGCGGCACGAAACGACAAGATGACGTCATAAACCACACACGAAGTCAAAGCGATCGGTTAGGCGGTCGGGGGCCTGGTTGCTGGGAAATGCCTGCTACAGGTTGTTTGGTAATATGTGTTTAATCCCGAAACATAGCCATGCAACCAAGTATAAATAACACTGTGGTAACATACAAAATTATATAGTAGTTATATGAAGATTTACTTTTCCATACAAAAACTACAATTTATTTTATTATATTATTTTTGTTCAACCCTGACATGTTTTGTTCACTTCTGTCAGAGTGAACGAGAGTGCGGCAACTTCATACAAGCTCGTAGTTCACCTACATTAGCACACAGAAAAAAGCACGGGAAAGGAGTACGCGATGACGCGGGCTGTCTCCGCAAACGCGGATCGGGCAGCGTATGTTGCTGTAGTAACGGAGAATAACAAGTATGTCACTGAGCGCTGCCGATCAGTATACACGTATTTTTCTTGGTTTGGGTGTCGCGATTGCGACTTTTGTTGCATATAGGTGGGTGCCTATTGAAAATGTCTGGAAAAGAAATGTGTATGAGGATGTCTCAACACACACAACCATAATCCCAGTTTGTCCTTTTTTACTTTCTCGACAGATATAACAAGGTAAGTTTACGATAAAAAGACACCCACATTCACACAATAATAAATTAACTATGTGTGACTCAACCCAGCCGGTAGGTACAGCTCGGTACGTCGATTTAAGGTCACGGCACTGTTGCCGCACTCTCGTTCACTCTGCTTCTGTTTTGTTTGGATTATGAGGTTGACGAACGAGAAAAATGTATCAGCTAAAATTACAACCCTAGGGTTGTCGCTTTTCAATTTTAAGATGCTTTTCTGGTATGTTTATAATTTTCCGGGGTTCTACGACCTGTATCCTATCTGTCATATTCGGGATTATACAGGTGTAACGTTGTCGTTGCAATTTACTCAACGTTATATTTTTGCTACGCATCTTATAGCCTCCTTGGTAGTTTTAAAAACTATCTGTCAAATTTATTTGCACGGTTCTGAAAAAGAATACTTTGCATGTCATGTCATTGTCATAGAATTTTATTGTATTTTTGATATGATCAGTCTTTCTAAATCCTTCAGTTCAATAACATTCTTATATAGTAACATCGATTGCGCAATTATTGATGTTTAAAATATACGTGAAAACCTGTATCTATAAACATGTTTTTTTTGCTTAATTAAAAATTTTATCCAAATAAATATTTACTGTGGATTTCTGAGCTTTTTAATGACCTTCAGGCCACACAGGTATCACCCTGTATAATTTAAAAAAATATTTTGACCCATGTTTAACGTAATGTTTAATAAGACTTTTGATAATTTGAAGTGTTATAGGTTTATGATCATTTACATACTAACGGCCCGTCCCGGCTTCACATGGGAGGACATTTCTTTTTTAATACTGTTAATGTTACTCAGCGCTAATGTAGCATTCTAATGGTGAAAGATTTCGGAAGAATCGGCCCAGTAGTTTTTGAGTTTATTCGTTGCAAACATACAAAAAATACCCTCGAGCCGTGGGGTGCGTATGCTCATGTTTTGTTTAATGACATCTCCAAACGGCTGGTTGACTCTTCCCATGACCCAAAGGCTGGCTTTTACCTTGGCCAGAGGCTAAGCATTGCCATACAACGAGGCAATGCCGCCAGTCTCTTGGGTACATTACCAGTCGACAGCGACGCGGAGGAATTTTTTGACGCCATATTTTAGTTTAGTAATAGTTTTAGTTAAGTTTATTTTATTTATTAGAATTTCCACATTTTTGCCTGTACGTAATATGCAAAAAATTAATACAAAAACACAAAGCTTTCCTCTTTATAACATTAGTATAGACAATTCCAATAGTATAGATAGATCCAATTCCTTCCTCAAGGTTGGCAACGCATCTGCGATAACTTTGGTTTTGCGGGTGTCCATGGGCGGCGATGATTACTTTCCATCAGGTGACCCGCCTGCTCGATTGCCTCCTTTTAACATTAAAAAAAAAAATAAAAAAAAAATACGCAAATTGTGTTGCGAACAGATTACAAATTGAAAAAAGACAAAGTGTTGAAACAATTCCACGAGCGGGACTCGAACCCGCACCCCATGACATGCCGAGTCAGGTGCATACAGCTTGCCTAATTCTTAACTGATCTTTCAATATTGAAAAAATATTAAGAGCGGATGTTGATGACGTAGTTGTCGACATTGAACTAATTAAATAATAAACTTTCCTACACTCACACCAATTATCTAGCCCAAGAGAAGCTTCGTTATGAAACTCGTTAAATGGTTACTAGACAACGGATAAACATACTTAAAATACTTAAATACATACTTATTATACATAGAAAACACCCAGACCCGAGACAATTAAGAAAAATAATAATTTCTTAATTAATCCGACCGGGGATTGAACCAGGGACCTCAGAGATGGCGACACCATGAAAATCGGTGTTCAAACCACTCCACCAAGGAGGTTGAATATGGCTCTTTGGCTAACAGAGTAAGAGTAGATTATGTTATATAGTTAATTCAAGTAAATTGCAATACCTGAAAAAGGTAGGTATCTATAGCAAGACCGCATAACTGAGTCCTCGCCTGCGGTAGGTACGCGGGGCGGGAAGTACGTAGTGGCAGAGCCACGAACACGAGCGACTTGCGACGCGGCGACCAGATTTCTAGTACATTGCGTTTTTTTATCACTGCTGACTATGTCTGCCGTAGTATAACGCGCAATGAACTAGAAACCGTTCGTCGCGTCACAAAACGCTCGTACTCGTGGCAGAGGCTCTACGTACCTCCCGCCCCGCGTACCTACCGCAGGCGAGGACTTAGATAAGCGGTCAGTTTATAAGTTATAACTACATTTTACCTAGTATAAGATATTTATGTACACACTTAATATGCAATAGATATTTGTGTTTGTATTTGAGTAACATCGCAATCGGATGCATTTTATTAGGTAGGAACGTTTACCGGACAAATATAAAAACATTTAGTTTTCATATGCAAACCAGCAACTTTGCAGAAACCTTCTGAGATGTCTCCCGTGATACAAACGAACAACTCATACTATTGGACCAACTCTCTAACTCGAAAATAAAATTCAGCTGTTCCATACAAAACATCAATATTCATTCGACCAAAATGTATGGAACAGTTGAATTTTATTTTCGAGTTAGGGAGTTGGTCCAATAGTAAGAGTTGTTCGTTTGTATCACGGGAGTCATCTCGGAAGGTTTGGACGGTGATAAAAAGTCACTCTGTATAAAAAACTGGACAAGTGCGAGTCAGATTCGCCCACCGAGGGTTCCGTACAAAATTTAAAAAAGGACTAAGTATAGGTACGCATAACAGTGCAAACTGTTAGGTACTACAAACTCCAAAGTTATTAGGTACCTATACTTATAAAAGCGGGAAAAGGTATTTCTTTTTTCATTCTTCGTCATAAATCGAAAACTAAACATCATAAAAATAATTAAAAATCTGTGTAAGCTTGTGCAAATGAAGCCCTTTCATACGATACCCCACATGACACTGTTAACTTACTTTAAAATTTGGACCCCCGTTCCTTGCATAAAGACCCTTTTTTGTGATTTAATTAAATATATAATATATATTTTTCAGACTTTTCCCAGTACTTGTAGTCTAAGACGATATTACTTGCCAAACTTCATAGTTCTAGGTCAACGGCAAGTACCCTATGAATTTTGGTTCACTAGAGAGTGTCGAAATATACGTTTTTTGTAACATAAAGGGCCGTATTTTTTTCGTTAACTTAGAAGTTTGTTTTTTTCACAGCTTCAAGGGACTGCAGACTTGAGTATACGGTTTTAATTTCAACTCTATACCTCCACGCGTTCCCGAGATAAAGGGTCTTGACAGACAGACAGACAGACGGACAACAAAGTGATCCTATAAGGGTTCTGTGTCTTCCTTTTGAGGTACGGAACCCTAATAATTAACCGCCTCTGTGGTCTGGTTAAAACCACCACTTTAGACCCAGAAGTCCCGTGTTCGATTCCCAGCGGGGGGTACAAGTTTGTGTACTCGGTTTGGTTGGTGGTAGGGCTTGTTTGTCCGCTTGTTGTTGTTTGTACGGGGAGTTAGGCAGGCAGGTACATTCTTGTTACGTCCCAGACCTGCATTGGATTTCTGTAAGATCTAGTTTCTAGCAAATGAAGTGATTATTAGGAGCTCGATGGCGAAGTGGGTAACGCGCCCGGTCTGCGAGTGCTGAGGTTAAGACGACGCATTGGTAATTTACGTGGCGGGGATCTTGATTTTTCCCAACAATTACAAAACATATGAAAGTGATATTTGATGACATGATTTTTCATTTAATTGACTTTATTTTGCTAGTTGCAGAAACACGATTTTTCAACTTTTATAACAGAGAAAAACATATCAAAGTAACCTCTTTTAAAACATAGATTGGCATTTTACAGGCTAACCAGACCGATTTAAGCATCTAAATTTTCTTAGTAGATTAGTCTTAACACACACTTTAAAATTGTAGTTCATTTTTTTTAAATAATTTGTAGTTTTAATTTGAAGGAAAAAAAACAGTTTTTCTTATGGTACGGGGCGCAAACGCTCGTATCAAAACGTATGAGATTTATTGTTTAGCGGTGCGTCGCCTTTCGCAAAGGCCGGTCATCGCAGCTGGGACCAGCGGCTTTACGTGCCTTCCGAAGCACGAAGGAGCTCGAGATGATACAATTTTGGTAATCCATCCGATGCCTTTGCGAATTTTTTTTTTTTTTTATATTGGCACGTCATAATGACCACATCCTGCCTGATGATCATAAGCAGCCGATGCAGTCCAAAATAATGAGAGCGCTCCCCACCGTGGAACAAGCACGATAACAAGCGCACCCATTCATGACGGCCTACATAAATGCCGTTTCACGCCCCGCTTAAAAGACCCGGGACTATAGGAACTGGGAAACACATGCGCCGGCAAAGAATTCCAAAGCCGAATAGTCTTACAGAGGAACGACTTGCTAAATTTTTTGGTACGAGTACTGATTGTCTGTACAGTATGATGGTTAACCACTGCGCGAATGTTGCTTAACCACTGCGCGTTAACCACTGCACCATCGTGCGTAATTAGCTATGTCGATCTAATGAACATCTCAGCAGAAAGACGACAACTAATTGATAAAGGCCTAAAGGATTTCCACAACGACCGGTTTTGAAGATACTTTTATGCTTTTAAGAGCGTTTACGCAGCACACTAGCGCCGCCAATGAAAAAAAAAAACATATCTAGTAATTAGAGATAGAAAATCAAATTATGCTCAACCAACTATCTGAATGAAGTAATTTAGCATTTTTACGGCACCTAATAAACACCTGACGTGTTATGGTTTAGTTAAATATGGCGTTATAGTTAAAAGTGGCCGTAACGTCTTATTTAACTAAACCATAACATGTAAGGTGTTCATTAGGTGACGTAAAAATGCTAAATTACTTCATTCAAATAGTTTGTTGAGCATAATTTGATTTTCTATCTCTAATTACTAGATATGTTTATTTTTTCATTAGTGGCGCTAGTGTGCGGCGTAAACGCTCTTAATGTGTGTTCATTTGTAGTGGAAAGTGTCCTTCTATGATAGGGCATTTTTAATTTTTTATGGTTTAGTTAAATATAGCGTTATAGTTAAAAGTGGCCGTAACGTCTTATTTAACTAAAAATGCTAAATTACTTCATTCAGATAGTTTGTTGAGCATAATTATATTTTCTATCTCTAATTACTAGATATGTTTTTTTTTTCATTAGTGGCGCTAGTGTGCGGCGTAAACGCTCTTAACAACCACCGCACCGCACTGGGCCCGCGTGGTGGTTTATGGCCCGTTCTCCCTATCCATCCATAGGGAAGGCTCATGCCCCAGCAGAGGGGACATAAAAATTAGCTGATGATGATGAGTTACTCAGTAATTGTGGATCCATGTGCAGTACACTTCCTTTATCATATCTTAACTGTCCAAAGTAATTTTTATTTATTTTAAACTTTTGCAACAAAATATTACATGGCGGACTTAATAGTAATCAATGCCTCCAAAGGCTTTTTCCATTTTTTTTTAATGTTGGCACGGCGAAATACTTCACTCCACCTGTGGAAATGGAGTCCAGACCCAAGGACAATTGTTGCAGCGTGTAAAACAACGCAGCATCAGTTACGCTCACCCTGCCGGCCCAAACGATGCCTTCACGCCTCGTTTGAAGGACCCCATGTCATAGGTAGGAGGGAAAACGTGTGCTGGTAGACTATTCCATCTTTTGGAAGAGCGAAATTCTTGTAGGTTCGTAAACTTGCATAAAGACTTCTTGGCGGGAAAGTAAAGAGTCATGTCTGCGGTTTTGTTTAGTTTTCTAAAATTTGTGTTATGTCGAATATTATCTAATGTGAAATATTGGTGGTTTATTAACCGTTAGTGTACGTGAGCGTGCATGAGTGTTGGCAAATGAAACAAAACCGTGCAACGTCACTCGTTAAATTGTCAGTAACGCCCTACATCTTTACTGAGATATTTAAGGAGTTGGGGGGTCATATCATATAATTTATAATATATTAATACGTGAAACAAAAACTTTGTACCCCTTTTTACGAAAATTGCGCGGACGGAGGAGTAAGGAATTTCGCACACTTATAGTTTATATAGAGAAGGAGTAGAGAATGTTAATATTTTTTTTTAATTATGCATAAAAAATACATTAAATCAATAAAACAAACATTACACACACTACCATATATTTGACACACACGCATATTATTTACTCTTTTTAAAAATTTCAAAAATGGAAGAGGAGCGGCCGAAATCTGTCAATGCCAATCCAAACTCACATTCTACCTTTTTAATTTTTTTATTGCTTAGGATACAATCCGTGCAGCCTTAATAAAATTACGGTCTAATTTCGACCACTGGGCGACCACTAGTTATCATAGATAGTCATTATCATTTATCATCCATTATCATATTAACAAAACACTTGCTTTGTTACCTATATTTGCTAACCGCACGAAGCCTCACGAAGCCATTAAAGGAAAAAAGACTTATAAACATATCTGTTTATGGCTTTCGTTCGGATATTTTATTTTAACTCAAGTTTATTTTATGATTTAGTTGATATTAAAATTTTACTGTGCGTTAATTTTAAAATATTGAATTATCTTAAAAAAAAATAGCATAATATTTATGAAATATACTTACTATCGGAACGTTAATAATTGATTATTTTATTCAGCGTTTATAGAACGCTTCTTGAATGCAAATCAAACAAGATGATGTTTTTTTCTCTTATTATAACAAAATTTACGTAGTCTTTGCACGAGTATAAAATGAATGAATTTTGTATGGGACACTACACACGTTGTCGACATGGGGAGATACACGGCATTGGGTTTGTTAGGTTGGTACATAACATATAAATTTAAAATAAGTATGTTTTTATCTCAGAATAATAACTAAAGCTATAGAAACCGGACTAAAATAGCAAAGGTGTCACCAGATTTGTGACGTCATATTTGAGGTAATGTAGTGAGTGACTTTATAAAGGACTCAAAGATTTTTTTTGATCACCGATTATCTGATGACCGTTTGACATAACAATACAAAAAATAAAAACTAAGTGTCAACCATTTGTTGCACTCCAACCTCCTTTTCTAGCCATAAGTTAAAACGGAACTACACATAGTTGCACGATTTTTATTTTAGCCATCCTTCTATAGCTTTAGTTATTGTTCTGAGGTTTTTTATAATTTCAAAGTGTCATAGTTTTTAATATTCTAGATATTACTAACGGGTTCATTGTCATGTTTTTTGTCATTGAGCATCCGATATTTTCCGATAAAACACATAAATCTGTAATCGCGGCGAAATATCGGATAATCAAAGATAACAAAAACAAGGTAACAGTCCCGATATAATTACTGCATTTTTTTGTTTAAAAAACGAAACATGAGTTTGAAATTTTGTGCCAAAAAAGAGTTTTCGTTCTATAAGCTTCATTGTTCGCGTTGCGTTTCTTCGCGTTTTCGTTCTTCAAGTTTAACAGATACCACAAACCAAACAGCATCAAACTAAAGTGTACATTTTTCTTTACAGCGCTTATAGTGTCGACTGCGGCCCTGCCAGCGCCGCAGTGTGGCCCATGCCCCTGCCCACCAATTTGCCCATCCTGCCCACCAATAGGCCCACCCTGCCCTCCCATTTGCCCACCACCTTGTCCACTACCTTTTCCTTACCCACTAACTAACCCTACTCCGCTTGGCCCAGCAAGTAAGTATAATTTTACTTTCGTCCATCACTAGTACCTGAAAACCTAAAGGCAAAAATGGCACGTGTCTTTGGGCCCCGTATCATTTAAGTCTAAGTCTAGTTAGGGGCCCCATAACATGCAGTGCCAAGTGGCCTTTATATAGTTTAACCCGACTCTGATCATCACACTGCTTACGTCCTAAAAATACATTCAAAACCACTTGGATCGAGAAGTTCTGGCGAGATACCATATGCTCGTAAAGCGAAGACGCGTGTAGCATTGTATATCCGATCCGATCCGAACCCTTCGGAGAATCTAGTAGGGCACGGGGACGCGCACATTTAAGTGTGCGATGCCGTTCCCTCTAGAAAACCTCCGAAGGTGATTCGTTTCACACGGCTTGAGGTACCCTTTACGTACCTCGCCGCCCCCAAAAAAGCCCGGTGACGCCAAAAATGCCGTTTGGGGCAACCAGAAATATCTCTAAAAAAAGCATCGTATATACACTCGTCTCTTTTATTTACACAAGTACTAAAACCTGTTTTATTGTTCTGTGTCTAAAACATTGCGGTTATACTGCTCTATGAGCTCATTGTAGACCCCAGGACTTTCTGTTTTTTTTTATAATTATGTGGCGACCGCGTACCGGAAAGCGCAGTGTGGGCAGGCCTCCAACAAGGTGGACCGACGATCTGGTGAAGGTCGCGGGAAGCCGCTGGATGCGAGCAGCACAAAACCGGTCGTTGTGGAGATCCTTGGGGGAGGCCTTTGTCCAGCAGTGGACGTCTTTTGGCTGCGATGATGATGATAATGATGTAACGAGAAAGCCATTTCCTTTCATCACCTTCTGATGTTAAGTAATGATAAGGCCGAAGATAGAAGCGCATTCCATCCAAAATCTTTAATCACTAAAAAACTGAACTGAGATGAAGACCAAGTGCTCAGCTCATCATTATCTCAGCCAAAAGACGTCCACTGCTGGAGAATGGCCTGCCCCAAGGATCTCCACAGCGAACGGTTTTAGCTGCTCGCATCCAGCAGCTACCCGCGACCTTCACCGGATCGCTGTTTCCTTTTTAGAGGTTTACCCACACTGCGTATTCCGGTACGCGGTCGCCACTCGAGAACTGTTCCGCTCCATCAGCCATCAGTCCTGCGAGAGATGTGCCCTGCCCACTGCCACTTATGCTTAGCAACTCTTCGGGCTATGTCGGCTACCTTAGTTCCACTGCAAGTGCTTACCTTATGCTATGCTAAAAATGTATTAAATTACTTTAACACCACCTAATTCTTCCAGCACCATGCGGCGATGGACCCATCAGGGTTCTGCTTCAGCGCAGCATCATCCCGGAACGGTTGCGAGCAGCAGGGTTCCAACCAATACCAGTTAACGGCGGTACCTTCTACATAGCAGCCACCCCAGACGTTGTTATACAACCACCACCGATCCTAGTAAGACAGAGGCCTCTACCCCCCATCCTCCCACCTAGCTTAGTCGTACAACCTGCCGGTACCCCGCCGATCACTCCAAGACCGATAGTGGTACGTCCAGCACCTATAGCACCGATCACACCGCCTCCAATCACGGTGCGACCAGCTCCATTGCCTCCGATACAACCACCACCGATAGTAGTGACACCACCACGTCAGCTCCCAATACAACCGCCCCCAATAAAAATAACCCCACCAGGTTGGAACCCGATAAACCAGCAGTCGATCGTCATCCGTCCTTCATCACAGAACTCACTGCAACCTGATATATACAACCGAGGGTATCCGTCCCCATCGCCTTATGGCCCGGATGCATACCCGTATCCGTGTCCGTCGCCGTGCCCGTGCCCGTGTCCGTGTCCAGAAACGTACCCATGCCCGTGTCCAGAGCCGTATCCGTGCCCTGAGCCCTGCCCATGCCCACCGTGCCCGTGCCCGTGCCCATCTCCGTGCCCGTGCCCGTGCCCGTGTCCGGAGCCGTATCCGTGTCCGGAACCGTACCCGTGCCCACCGTGCCCATATCCATGTCCGAGCCCGTGCCCGTGCCCGTGCCCGTGCCCGTGTCCGTGCCCTTGCCCGTTGCCGGGTCCGTTGTATTAAAACCTAAAAAACTAACCTTAAGATGTACGACCTAATGCAAATTACCACCTAATTCGTGTTTTAGAACACACATTTCGACATTGACAACTACTATCAACTGTCAAATTAATGTGGTTCTGTTCATAGAGTATAAAAGTAAAAGTGGTGTTAGAATGAATGACTGACTATTCAATTCACTAAAAGGATGCTGTCATCAGAGAAAATGTTTTTTAATCAATCAATAAGATTTTTTGTGCAACTTCAAACATTAGTTACAAAATCAGTCAGGTTTGCCAGTTAATTCAGATGTTATGCAACAAAAGCTAAATTTTTTAATACGGACACCGAAATTGTGTCCGACCATTTAGCACTCTGCGTCCGGAGTTTCGGACGTTATAAAACGTCGTCACTCAAAAACCTGACACGTTTGATCAGAATTAGAATAATGATTAATAACGGGATTATTGCCATTTTTTTTTGTTGTGTATAAGTATCCGTAATTTCGGCACAGTCGCATGCGCATGCGCCATGATCACGGTTGTGCTGAAGTTATTGCGGGTGGGTGATTATGAGCAGACAAAACGATCTACCCTCTTCCTTAGTCGTTTTTTGCGCTCGATACTCGTACCACTGTCTCATGTTACTATTAACTCGAACTTCCTCGAACTTTAATAATTATTCTAAAGTCAGTGACCCTTAAAGTTTAAAAAGTTAGAATACTGACAGTATTTAAAGTTAGTTGTCCCGTGTTTGTCCCTTTTACTCTTAATTGAAAAGAAGTTTACATTACAAGTAGAAAATAAGAAATCTATAACAAACTATACTCTGTTTATTATTGTTACTTTGTGTCGTAGATTTTAGGGTTGTTTATATGTAAACAAAGATCTCTCCTTAACTATAAATGACCAAGGCTATGTACAATTGAATTGATTACCAGTTATAATATTATATAAAAACATACGTAGTAGCTATTATGTTGTGTGAATGTTTACAAATGTAGCTTTATTTATTTATGTATATGATTTTAAAAGAATATAATTATCCATTATTATTATGATGTAAATATAAATTATATACAATGAACATTATAAATGTTTTTTTTATTCTTGAAATATCCACACTGAGTTTTCTTAATTGAATTGCTTTCTTTGAGAGGTAGGCAAAAGGGTAGGCATCTAAATTGATGTATCTGTTAATAGTTTGAGAATAGTCTATAACCAATCGTTTACGGTGATTTTCATTTTTGGTGATTAGTACTTGCGCTCGCCATGGTGATCTACTTTCTTCGTTAACGCCGTCTGCCAGGAGCTGTTGTATTACATTTTCTATGAACTTTAGATCTTAATTACAGTATTTTCTCGACTTAAGAGCGTTTACGCCGCACACTAGCGCCGCCCATGGAAAAAAAACATATCTAGTAATTAGAGATAGAAAATCAAATTATGCTCAACAAACTATCTGAATGTTATTAGTTAGTTAAATTAGTTAAAAAAGACGTTACGGCCACTTTTAACTATAACGCCTTATTTAACTAAACCATAACATGGTTTTAGTTAAATATGGCGTTATAGTTAAAAGTGGCCGTAACGTCTTATTTAACTAAACCATAACATATCAGGTGTTCATTAGGTGACGTAAAAATGCTAAATTACTTCATTCAAATAGTTTGTTGAGCATAATATCATTTTCTATCTCTAATTACTAGATATGTTTTTTTTTCATTAGTGGCGCTAGTGTGCGGCGTAGACGCTCTTAATGGCAATTGGTTTGCAGTTTAGATCTAAATTAGAAAATAAAGGAACAGGTGGTACGGCTGAAGCGAGCACACTACATACATTACATACTACATATTTGAAGTGGTTTTCTATAACCACCAAAATTAATTTCATGTTTTGAGTGTTCTTTCAATATATTATGTCCTATGATGCAAAAGCCTCCGGTTGAATCAGCCGCGTAGGACTTTGGAATCGATCAGGTGCCTGGACGCGTACCGAGTAGTGAGTGGGCTTACAACTCCGCCACCAAAGAGGACATTTGGTAGTCGACTTTAGAGTTGACGACCCAAGCAGTGGTATCTGCGAGTTGTACTCTTAGTGCAACGAAAAGTGAGCGAGCTTACAGCTCCGGTACGGGTAACCTATCTGGATATTAGGTAGTGGACTATACGTGTCCACGGGGCAACTAGCTCGAGACACTAGTCTTAAAAATACCGGATGAAGGATGCGTACCGGCGTGTTCTGATCTGGCGTTATGACCTGAAGTAGATGGTCCCTTGTGCTTGCGTAAGGATGTCTGATACCTAACTTTATAAACATAAGGTTGGTGGGGGGTATCAGTATAAACTTTAAAGTAGTGTGTAGTATGGTGTCCTATGATAACGTCGGCGCAAATATATGAATTTTAGAACTGTAACGAACTACAGTGCTGTGGAACCAGCTCTCAGCGGCGGTATTTCCGGACCAATATGACTTAGGAATCTTCGAGAAACGAGCCTATTCCTTCCTTAAAGGCCGGCAACGCATCTGTGATTCCTCTGGTTTTGCGGGTGTCCATGGGCGGCGGTGATTGCTTTCCATCAGGTGACCCGCCTGCTCGTTTGCCTCCTTCTAATATAAAAAAAAAAACTGTATGTTTTATATTGGTGGGGCGGTACAATCAAATTGTTCAAAAACGGAAACAGAGCGTCTTAAGAATCATTGGCCTTCGTCTCATCTGATGTTATGTGATGATAAGGCATGGTGGTGGAAGGAGGTGGTAGCGCACTTCACCCGGGATCCTTAACTAACTGCCTGTAAGTATTATAGTAGATTTTCTTAAAAGCAAACTTAATTTCTACAGAGTATAATACGAAGCCATTGTAAAAACGTTTTTTCTGTGAGGCTAAGCTGGTTTTTGTAAGGAAGAGCTATATTCTGAGCTAAAATTGCTGTAAACAAAAATTTCAATTTTAAGTGAAAAACAATTTTATGATTTTTTTCAAATTAAAACATAATAGATGGCTTATTCCTAAAGGTCCATGACTCTATTGTTTTAAAAAAAATTAAGTTCATACTTTGATTCCCAAAGGGTCCACAACATTAAAAATAAAAATCATTTTCTTGCTTGGTTATATCAATAAAGGATAGACATTATATTTATAATGAAATAAAAGACAGTGAATAGACGGAACAAGGAGTCTTTAATGAGTCAGACTGTCTTTGGACTTGACTTAAAAAAGACAGTTTTAGAATAAACACCGTAAATTATCTCATGTTACACTAAAAATCACGTTTTATTATAATCATATATGTTATTTTAATGTAAGCTTACTCGAAGCGTTTTCTTAATTTCTTATTCTGAGTAGTATTAATATTAACAGAAACACAATACGTAGTTTAAAATTTTAGCTATTTCATTTTCATCAATGAATCAAAGTAACATTTACAAGGAAGGAGTTATGCAAATATATATCAGGAAACTAATGACAGATCAATAATGAAACACATTATGATACAAAAAAGTGATGAGCCGACATATCGATACCTCAATTCGCAAAACGAATAACTTCATAGTAGCAAATTTTATAGGGGAGACTAAAAAGTATATAAAAAATAGTCTTACAGTTCAAAAGAAAAATTGAAATTCCTGTTGGAAACTGTGAATGTTCATAACACATAATTACTCTAAAAAAATAAATTCTAATTAAGTAGGTAGTAGGTAGATTATTTTTTATGTAGATTTTTTTTATTTGATTTTTTAGTTCCAAAATGAATTAGAAATACTTTTTTCGCAATAAACCATTTAGGACCGTGCTATTTTTCTCCTGTGGCGCCACACAAAATGGCGGCTGTGTTCCAAGTTAACTGTCAAAATTGTGACATTCCGTTTCACGTGGAGTTATTTGATTTTCTAATAACGTTTATAGGATACCTCAGATATAACCAGGTTCACTTTCAAAACTTCTTTATTTAACTAAAACTTATTTGAATATTCCAAATTTATTGCACCAACCAAAACTTATTATCTTAATCAAAACTTATTGCTCAAAACTTATTTATAGCAGCGAGACTGTTCACTAGCTATCGCACGACCGCTCGGCGTCAACTCTCCAACCAAAGTGGCCGCTCCGCTGCTGCCATCGGCCAAGTGCCGCCATTCTTTTTCCCACTCCACTTTTACAAACTGACATTGACAGACAAAGTATTGCCAGTCGGCAGAACAAACTTATACCTTTTTATTGATTTTATGTTTCTAACGAATACAAATCAAATATATTAACTTCAATTAAATAAAAACCCTACATTCGACCGTCCTGACAATGTGGATGTCCTCATACACAAGCCTGGTGGCAACCCTACACTCGGCCGTGGTACTCATACATCATTACATTTACATTACAAAATAAAAAATACACAAATAAAGTAAATACAGTAAATAATTAATTCTAGAACATCATTACAGTACCGTCTGATTTTATATAGATGAAATCTATACATAATACATAAATACGCCTTTATTATTATTACAGTAACAGTAAGTAACTCATCTCATTTTATTAATTTTCCTTCTATTACATAGTTAGATCACATGAACCAATCTTATTCTCACGTCTAATCAGTGTACCTTAGAATAATCTATACATAATACATGAATAAACCTTTATTATTATCACAGTAACATCCTCATCTCATTTTATCAATTTTCCTTCTATTACATAGTTAGATCACATGAACCAATCTTATTCTCACGTCTAATCAGTGTACCTTAGAATAATCTATACATAATACATAAATAAACATTTATTATTATCACAGTAACATCCTCATCTCATTTTATCCATTTTCCTTCTATTACATAGTTAGATCACATGAACCAATCTTATTCTCACGTCTAATCAGTGTACCTAAGAATAATCTATACATAATACATAAATAAACCTTTATTATTATCACAGTAACATTCTCATCTCATTTTATCCATTTTCCTTCTATTACATAGTTAGATCACATGAACCAATCTTATTCTCACGTCTAATCAGTGTACCTAAGAATAATCTATACATAATACATAAATAAACCTTTATTATTATCACAGTAACATTCTCATCTCATTTTATCCATTTTCCTGCTATCACAATCTTGCCGTATTTTTCAGAAATCTCGTTAAGGATGGGGTTTACTTCGACACTCATGCAGGCACCAAGTAAAACCTCCATTTGACTTTACGAAGGCAATGGTACCAATATGGTCAATGTGTACGGTATGAATTGATACTTCTACTTTCGCAATGGGGTGGAGGTGGAGTAGACCTTCCTGACTAGCGTTGCATTTTACGTTACTTTTGACCATCTCATGTTACTTCCATGTTACACGACTCAAAATGTTACTTTTACGTTACTTTGAGAGCTTGATAAAAATATAGGTAGGTACCTATAATTAAATATTTTCCAGCATACAAAGATAATCCTCGTGAAACGGAACGCAAGATAGTTTCTTTTGTTTATTTACTTTTTGTCAATTTTCTTTTCTTTCTTACGAGGTAGCGAAGGTAGCTAACGAACTTTGAAAACAAAGTTCGATAATTTATTACTTCTATTAATTCGATCAATAAGTTTTAATACTACTGATTTCTGAAGGAAGGCACTGACCTCGGTCATACCGGTGGTATACCTAGCATTGGAGGTCAGGGAAGTCACTTTCGTTATTGTAACCTGTTTTATGTGACAATAAATAATAATAAAAATAATAGGTAAGTATAGGTACTTATTGAATTAGACAACATTGGATCCATTGATTTTCTTTTCTTTCGAAGCTTTAAGAATGGAATAGAAAGTTTTTTGTGTAATCAAGTGGCTTAAGTAGTATATATAAATATAATAAATAAAAAAATACTTAATGTTACTTTTCTCGTGAAAATGTTACTTTTTGAACAGCCTCGTGTTACTTTTGACTATCGGCCACTGGAAACGCGACCATTGGAGTTATTTTTCGCGTAGGCGCACTCAATACACGCGTTCACGTACTTTTTACGAATCGTGACATTTTAACAAACCAATAGTTGTTCTCAATTTGGTCTAGGGTCTTCTCGACCCAAAGTGGCCAATATCACCATGGTTCATACCGCACAACCACCCCCTCACACTTTAAAGTTTTGAACGCCGACTGCTGACTTTCACCATACTCCCACACTGCATTTCAGTACATTCTCCGGCCGTGAAAAACGTGTGTCAATTACCTTATTCACAAAATCTATTCTTTTTGCTCTACAGATCAAGGATTTATTAGGCATCTGGCATAAACTTGAACACGGCAATACCATAACATTAATACACCCTATAACGGAGTGATAAACGCCTCCACATAATAATATACGGTAATTACGGTATTGTTCGTTAGGCTTCCCTGCAATAATTATGTTTTAAAAAAAACATTACCGCTAAACTGAGAGTCAGTTTGACACTTCACTGAAGCTGCACCGTAAAGTTTGACTGCTCCAGTCGTCCTACTTATCAACAACTCTTCATTATCAACTTCTAAGTTAATTGGCATTTCGTTGTTAATGTCAAAAAATATTGCAACGTGGACGCATTTTTGTACACTATTATATGTGACTGCTCTGTGTAGGACTGACCTATCAGTAAAGGAGGGTTTTTTTTTTTTTTTTGCAAGTTGTCACTAACGACTGAAATAAGCCGTTACCAAAACCTTTCAGTAGAGATGGGATATTATCATGAAATAATCCTAAATCGTAGGCAGCAGATTTTTTTGTTAATAAAGTGACGTCACTACCGAAATCGACAAATGCTTTCAATGGCACGCCGTTTGCTGTAACTTCCTTCGTGAACTTTAACTTTCAATTCGAATCAGTCAGTACGTTGATTTACGGAATCTATGAAAATTTGTTTTTTGTATACCATAACCCCCGTATCAATAATTTTCTATAGGCTCGTTAAATGACATGGACAACATATTGCGTTCCAATTACAAAAACAGCAATAAATGTATTAAATTACTGAAATAGAAAAATAAATTATCACGTAATTATTAACCTCTCTGAATTTGTAAGGGTTTTATTTAAAAATAATTAGTAATGCTAGTTCAGTTATTATTATTTTCGACAAAATGTTACTTTTACCCTTTCAATACCTACTCGACGTTCCTTACCATGCAGACTTTATAAGTACGCATGTCGTACAAACGAAATATATTCATGTAAGATTCATTCATTACCTATTATCATTATTTAACCTATTTAAATTAGTATTTGCTGCATTCGGATTTTTTTTGTTTTGTATTAATTTATATTGTATAATAACAAATAATTATTTTAATATTTCAAAACATGTTTAATGGAACGCGTTTACGTGACAACTAATATTGTCAATGTCATTTCATTGCTTTCCGTATATAGGTACAAGTTACTTTGTGGTTCCCTCATTGAGTTGAGCCATCTTACAAGAAATTGAATCAAGTTGTTGCGTTCGTTGTAATTCTGTGCGATTATTTTCTGATATTTACTAACCGACCCCTGCTTATCTCTGCGGACTGATACCGTCTACCACTATTACCTTGCTACTGACACTGTATCCTGTTTTTCATTACGTTTTGGATTTGTTTTGTGCATCACGATGAGGTGCGTCAGCTGCGGAATAGCCTTGCAAAGGTTGCAAGGGCATCCTATGTACTGAAATCCTATTGTGTATAATTAGGCGTATCGCAGAAGACAGACTTGTCCGTCGACATATCTAAGTCTATGGCTGTTGGTTAACCTTCCAATAAATAAATAACTGATTTTATTATTTTGTTTTATTTGGCGTTTGTTTCCCTTTTATCTTCTGTTAATTAGGTACCCAAAACAATGTAAAGGCCAGAAATAGTTTTAAATACTTAGTTCTTTAATGTAAGTATTGAAAATACTACACAGATTAATAACCGTTAATAAAAATATAAATATTACTTAAAACCATGTCAGTCTGCATAATGTGCTCGAAAAATACCATTATAATATCATTTTTCTACAAAAGTCGGCAATTCCTGGCTATTTAACTATATCTAAACGCCTTACTCTTTTAGATAGCAAAGTCATAGCGCAAACACTAATTGTCAATAATCTGAAGGCGCAAAAATGAAACTATTCACTGACAAGTTCCTTGAGCTTTTTTTTTTTTAATTATTGGGAATAACATCTGCTAATATTCCCGAAAACAGAACCATAAAACATTGCTGTAAATGAAAATTATTAACTACATCTATGTCATAGAAAAATTGGCCATATCCTTTACTTTTCCTTTTAAGCATATCCTCTAATGCCTGACCATAATTCTGTTCATAGGGAAATGAGTTTACTAATTTGTCCTGCCATTCTTGCCAAGTAAAAAGGATTGAATTTAACCCTTCGTGGCACGTCTTAAAGGCTTTGGAGTTTCTGCATAGAAAAATGAGTGTAGTCCTGTCATCCCAACTAACCTTCTTTAACCAATATTATTATATTATATTTTAGTATTATATTATGATCTAGCTTTTGATACGACTGTGCACCTGTAGTGGAAGGGTGAGACGCAAAAGTATCTCTAAAAACACTTTAACATATTCATTAAATCTCTCTTAGAAAAGGAACTAAAGGGCTACGTGACCTTTCTGACTGTCACGCGTGGTCAGGTTGCTCAGCATGACGCTCTGCATTGCTCCGCTGCTCGTTCAGCGATGAGCCACGATGACCACCGTTGTCCTCGCTCCGCACGCTGGGTAGCCACTTCGATGTGCAGTGTCGTCGTTCCGCCTCGCGAACCCGCTCGCGTTACCGCTGCAGTTCGCTCTCCAACATGTTGACCCTCTCACGATCCAGCTCCTGTTCTCCTTGGATGTGGCGAGGGCTTCGGGTCCGGCTCCGGTGCCGACTCTGAGACCGCCCTTGGCGACTTGGACTTCGAGAGGCTGCACGAGATCTCCTGCAGACAGGTGTCTCGAGTCTCCGACGGAAAACAGAAAATAAAACAATTTAAAATAATCAAATTTTGTTTTGCTTAAAGTGCAATATGCAATATGCAATGCAATATCTCGTGAACGGTTAATCGTAACGCAAAAATAAGCAAATTTTCGTCCCCCTTTCAGTGACCCCTCAGCATATTTTTCCCGTCGTTACAAGTATAAATACATAGGTATCTATAGGATGCATGTCGTTTAAAATATATACATACAAGAATATGAACCTTTTCTTCATTTAAGAACTACTGAATGGATTTTAATGAAACTTTACAGTAATGTAGCTTATACATCAGAATAACACATCCACGCGGGTAAAACCGCGAGCGGCCACTAGTAAAAATAAAGAATAAAAAACAAAAAGTAACAGAGGATCAGAGGCAAAAGAGGACGGCTCAGCTTTTACTAAGATTTTCTCAGCGCTGGTTTTTAGCCGTTTTCATTCCATTTGCTACTTAATTATCGATTCTTGTAGAATGAATATCTATTAAACTACGGCATTAATATCTGCACCAAGCTAAAATTAAAAAGATCATGCGTTCACTACAATAATCTTTTTTTTTTATTTTTTTATACGTGGCTATTTCGTTAATTGAAACCGCCACGTGGTCGTGAAAAATTTATGTTGCACTAGAAGTAAATTATGTAATTTGTTAACTGTGCAAGAAAGAGAAGAGGAATAACTATAATAAAACTTATACTTTATGGCTCTTAGATCTGGTTTGAATAGCAATTTATAGGATAAGAGATGTATGATTTCGAGACAATATGTAGGCGTGTACTTACAGTTTTTAGTTGCTATCCCACTTCTGAGATATAGGATACCTCAGAAATAACCAGGTTCACTTTCAAAACTTCTTTATTTAACTAAAACTTATTTGAATATTCTAAATTTTTTGCACCAACCAAAACTTATTATCTTAATCAAAACTTATTGCTCAAAACTTATTTATAGCAGCGAGACTGTTCACTAGCTATCGCACGACCGATCGGCGTCAACTCTCCAACCAAAGTGGCCGCTCCGCTGCTGCCATCGGCCAAGTGCCGCCATTCTTTTTCCCACTCCACTTTTACAAACTGACATTGACAGACAAAGTATTGCCAGTCGGCAGAACAAACTTATACCTTTTTATTGATTTTATGTTTCTAACGAATACAAATCAAATATATTAACTTCAATTAAATAAAAACCCTACACGTTTTAGACCTAAACTACTCGGAATACTGGTGATATTAGGATGACAAGTAGTAGAGACATTTATCTAGTTTCTTCCGGTACCAAAAAGTCATTTCGACAAAAAATGGAGTTATTCGTTTTGCGAATTAAGGTATTAATGCCATACAAGATATAATTTTAATTTACAACCTAGCCAGGATCCAACTGCTAATAATATTTTTCATACCTTTCAAGATTGCCAATGCAATTAAGAAGAAAAAGATTGCAGCTATCTCAGATAGCGTATTAGCATCATCATCATCAAAGTCAAAATGTATTTTTTAATTCAAATAATCTTTAAAAAAGTTCTTTTGAATCGTCCAAACATTTTTTTACCTACTACCCATTCAGGACGTCTATTTTTTAGCTGTGGAGAAGAATGTTATTTCCTCAGAACAATAACTAAAGCTATAGAAGGATGGCTAAAATAAAAATCGTGCAACTATGTTTAGTTCCGTTCTATCTTATGGCTAGAAAAGGAGGTTGGAGTGCGACAAATGGTTGACACTTAGTTTTTATTTTTTGTATTGTTATGTCAAACGGTCATCAGATAATCGGTAATCAAAAAAAATCTTTGAGTCCTTTATAAAGTCACTCACTACATTACCTCAAATATGACGTCACAAATCTGGTGACCCCTTTGCTATTTAGTCCGGTTTCTATAGCTTTAGTTATTATTCTGAGATAAAAACATACTTATTTTAAATTTATATGTTATGTACCAACCTAACAAACCCAATGCCGTGTATCTCCCCATGTCGACAACGTGTGTAGTGTCCCATACAAAAGTCATTCATTTTATACTCATGCAAAGACTACGTAAATTTTGTTATAATAAGAGAAAAAAATTTTATTTTATTTTTTATTTTATTTATTTAACAAAAACCACAGCTCTTTTATAACATAGATAAACTTAATTCTAAATAATACAGCCAATTACAGTTTTACTTTGTATAAATTAATTGAGAGCAGTTTATGTCCGTGTGCTTGGTGTGAGTGTGTGTGTGTGTGTGTGTGTGTGCGAGTGTGTGTGTGTGTGTGTGTGTCTGAATATTCAATTATACCCTATATTATACTTTATACTACTACTACCTTTTCACTTGTTATTAAGTATATCAACAATTTTTTTTTTAAATTTACCTTTATTGTTATGGAATAGGTCCACTGAGCAAAAGTGTTTATTATAAAAATTTTGCGTTCGACAGACGACAGAGTTTTGATAATAATTTGTATGTGCAAGCGGTACGTGAAACAAAGAAGCATGCCTAGTACGGACTCTAGGAGTTTGCAGCCTTAAGAACAGTTCCGTGAGCTCGGTGCTATCGATAGCACTATGGCAGACATTATGCAGAAAGAGCATGTCCAGCACTTTTCTTCTGTCTTCTAATGTTAAAAGCTTATGAGAAGAACACAGCTCCCTATACTCACCCGAGCATTTGAACCTCGACCGGTAATTCAGGTGTTTTACAAATTTTGTTTGTATCTTTTCGATATCCTGCTTGTACATAACATATTGTGGGCTCCAGATATTGCTACAGTATTCAAGAATACTCCTGACATATGCAAAATATATTACTTTCAAGCAGTTGGTATCGGCGAATGGCCTACTCACGCGTAGGATAAATCCTAAGTTCTTATATGCTCTGCCGACTATTTCAGAGATGTGCTCATTAAAAGAGAGCTTATGATCGAGGGTGATACCAAGATCTTTGACCAACTGTGCTTTCTTTATAGAAATATGGTCTATTTGGTAGTCAAAGATAATGGGTTTCCTCTTCCTAGTAAAGGTCATGTACACACACTTGTTTGTATTAATTGTTATTTTGTTGTCTGCATAATATCTGTTTAGACGGTCTAAGTCTTGTTGGAGATCATGACAGTCACTCACGTCTTTAACAGAAAGATAGATTTTTGTGTCGTCTGCGTACATGAGATAGTCAGCAGAGTGAAAGCACTCTCCCACGTCGTATAAGTAGGCCGCGTAAAGCAGAGGCGACAGCACAGAACCCTGTGGGACACCGGAGGGTATCTCCACAAAGTCGGACCGATGTCCACCTACGACTACAGCCTGGCAGCGATTTCTAAGGTATGAGTCCACCCATCTCAAAAGATCCCCACAGACCCCAAGCTCACATAATTTCCGTAAAAGTATGGTGTGATCCACACGGTCGAAGGCTTTTTCGAAATCCGTGTAGATCACATCCACTTGCGACCCGCCATCCATTCTGTTTAGCACATAATTTGTGAATATGGCCAAATTTGTGTTAGTGGATCGTCCCTTAATGAAGCCGTGCTGTTGGGATGGGATACCTTTGCAGATAATCGGATACAGATGATAGTGCGCCACCTTTTCCAGTACTTTGCTTAATGTGTTTAATATTGAGATCGGGCGGTAGTTCTCAATCGCTGATTTAGTGCCTTTTTTGTGGATGGGCACTATGTGTGCTGTTTTCCATACTTGTGGAAAATAGCCCTCACGGAAGCAGCGATTAAATAAACAAGTGATTGGGGACGCAATCGTTTCAGCACAATTTGATAGAAAAATCGGTGGAATGTTGTCACTGCCGGCCCCCTTGTAATGGTCTAGGTTTTTGAGAAGCTTCTCGACCAAATCAGCCTCCACGTGTATAGAGCATAAGGGGTCCCCGTTAGCCACAATACCCGACAGACCACCCAGCTGACAGTTTGAGGGTGTACTAAAGTTTTTAAGGAAGAAATCATTAAAAGCTACACATGTTTCATTTTCATTATTTAAAATTTTATTTTCAAAAGTCATAAATTTAGGATATCGGGTATTATTACTTTTCTTACTTTTTACAAATGACCAAAATAATTTAGGGCATGATTTTATATTTTTTTCCGAGAAATTTATATAGGACTTAAAACAACTGTCCTGCAAACATTTAACTTTAGCCCGTAAATAAGAGAAATGTTCATATTCCAATTTATTTTTGTATTTCTTCCAGTTCTTGTGCGCTTTACTTTTTTCTTTTATTAATTTAATAAGCTCCCTACTGTACCAGGCCGGATAAACGTAAGTATTAGATTTAGTTACCTGCGGCACATACTTTCCGATGATATCATAAAGTATAGAATAAAGGTTATGTACAGCTTCCTCAATGCTACAAGATGTAAGCAACTTGGACCAGTCGAAATCCTTTAAGCAATTGTTTATTGTTGAGTAGTCCGCCCTTCGAAATAAGGAAATTTTCCGTGGCACTGATTTTAAAGGGGGTAACAAAATATCGGTCGCATCTAATAATACCGATGGATGGTATTTATCTTCCTGTACAAGTGGGCTATGTGCCTTTTGCAAGCCTAAAGAAAAGTTAGCAAAGATTAAATCGAGAGTGTTTTGACTTGAATTGACTAAGTTATTGTATTGAGTAAAGCCTGCATAAGAAGTTTCGTTTATAAGTGAAGATGAACAGTTCTGGGCATCGACAGAGCCCTTCCGTAAAACAATCGGGTCACCCGATGTCCAGTTTATAGAAGGCAAATTAAAATCTCCCGCCAAAAGTATGCTGTCATTGGGATACATATCAGTGATTTTAGCTAAAATGTCAAGCAACGCCCGCACGCGAATAGGTATGTGTTTGTCGGGTGGCAAATAGACGACACCGATGTGAAGATCGCAACTTGAACGGGTCGAAGCGCCGCCGGCGGTGGGGCCCGGCGATGTAGCCTTGAGCGCATGCCGCGGCACAGTCACCCACAGGCATTCAAGATCGTCGCGTTGCCATTCGGGGCGCACCCGCGCACTAAGCCGCGCTGCACTCATTACCATAACCCCTCCCCCGAGCGAGCCACGATCGCGGCGGTACACATCGTACCTATTGTCACATAATTCGGAGTTGAGAATACCTTCACATAGCCAAGTCTCGGTGACAAGAATGATGTCTGCATCGCTCAATAATACATTATTGTAAAAGTCATACGTCTTCGTCCTGAGACCGCGTACGTTTTGATATAATATTTGTAATTTATTGGAGTTTAGTTCCGTGGATTAAGGCAGTGAAACGTGTAAATAAACGTCTTATACTGAAGTAAAAACTCGGTCAGTCTGTCTTGTGTAAATAGCGGTAAGAAATAATTACATTTATCACACAAAAAAGTGATACGGTTATGTGTGTTTAAAAGTATTTTACAGGTCATAGGTATGTAATACGCAGTGTTAGTATAAACGTAAAAAGTGATGTTGAAATTAAGGTATTGAGTTGTTATTATTATGTAGGAGTGATCAATAATATAAGATGTATCAAAGTATATAGTGTTGTAAAAATGTGAGCGTTGAGATTGTGAATGTTTTGGAGTATATAATAAGGTTGTGTTGTATATAAATAAAGTTTTTTGAATTTTATCTGTTGCAAAGTTATTTAGTGTAATTTGTCCAGATCCTTTGAACTTATGATCGGGATGGGAGGTGAAGTATCGGTCTTCCGCATATATATACGACAGTTTTTTGTCCAGACATGTTTAAAATTAAATTCAGAGGCTTTAGTTTTGCAAGCTTTTAGTAATTGTTTGTTTTCCTTGGTTAAGTGTTCGTTAATGTAAATATTTTTACTTTCACCTCCCATACCGAGCTGCCTACTAGTAATATTCCGATGCTTCCTGGCGGCTGCGACGATAGTGTCCTTTGTGGCGCGCTGCCTGAAGCGGACGATGATGGCTCGGCTCATGGTGCCGCTGACTGGGCGCCGTGGCTTCACACGGTGTGCGTATTCGACGTCGTTGCTCTGCATGGAGACTCCAGTTTGAGCGGCAATCTTGACGATAAGGTCGACGGTTGATTCGTCTTTCGACTCGGGGACGCCGACTACTTCAATGTTCTGAAGCCTGGACCATTGCTCCTGCCGCGCATGTTCAACCTCTAGATGCTTCGTTCTTGCTAATAGCGAATTAATGTTCTCATGCATCTGCTTATTTTCTTCCTTTAGAGTGGCAATGTCAGCTTTTGTAGATGAGTAGAATTTCATCATATCGTCGTATTGGGAGCTGAGATACTTAACGGATGATTCTAAGGTGCTCATCTGCTCTCTTAGTGTTTGGAACTCAGGTATGACCATACTCCAAAAACATCATCTTGTTTGATTTGCATTCCTATGGATGGATAGGATGGGAAATAAATCACCACGCGGACCCAGTGCGGGTTGGTGGTTGTTAACGACTGCTTATTCAGCCGGGACCAACGGCTTTACGTGCACCCAAAGCACGGAGCTAGAGATGATACAATTTTGGTCACACATCCGATGACCGGCCTTGGCGAAAGTTAACCACTGCGTCATTGAGCTGCTCAAAATAATGTTGCCAGCATTCCTGGGAGCGTTCCCATGAACCGACAAAAGTCAAGAACAAAGTCTAAGTTTTTTTTTATCCGGAACAGTACTATTATTTATTCTGTGCCGAAACTGTCAAATCTATATACCTACCTATGTAAAAATCAATTGCTGTTCGTCTGTCTTGCTAAAACTCGAGAATGGCTAGACCGATTTGGCTAATTTTGATTTTGAAATATTAGTGGAATGTCAGGGAAGGTTTAAACGGTGAGAAACATAAATAATAGGTAACGGAAAATACTAAAAACGACAATTTAATTTTCCAATACAAAAAAGCGGTCCGAAGTCTGTCGGGTCAGCTAGTTTCTTCAATAAATGTTTGCAAAACAACTTATTTCAAAATGTTCCGCTACTATTCCGACAGACGATGTCAGTCTTGGCCTAAACCACGACCAAAGTAGATTTTTGTAATAACACGGTAAGATTTTACCTTCACTTCTCATATTATGACTTTCCATAGGTTGCAAAGTATTCGGCGCATGTCCTAGCCGGGTCACGTGGGTTAACAGTTCGTTACGCGAGACGTGACTGGCGGTAACTAACGGCCGTAAGGGTGCGCGAACTACGGAATATCACGGACGCGATGCTTATACGTACTGTTTGTTCAACACTCTACTCGTATAGCAATTTATTGTTAAGCTATTGTGTATAAAGATGGTTTATATTTAGAAGGTATCAAGTGATACTTTTTACGAATCTGCTCTTTTAGAATATACCTCGGTGGCGTATGGATATATACCTACTAATATTATAAACGCGAAAGTTTGTAAGTATGAATGGATGTTTGTTACTCTTTCACGTAAAAACTACTGAATGGATTTGGATGAAATTCGGCATATAGATAGTTTATAACCTGGATTACACATAGGATATATTTTATCACGATATTCGCTCATCTATCTCTCCATCCCATCATCTATCTCTCCATCATCTCCCGTCGGTACTGCTCGCCCATCTACAGGGCGAGCAGTACCGACGGGGTTGTGGAAGCGTCCGAAAGGGTTCCCATTACTTCGTCAGGCTCCACCATGCCGGCGTTCGATGCGTCCTCCTCAGATGAGGACGGTGCGATGGTCGCCGGTTTGCTGGTTCCAAGGTGACGAGAAGACATCGGAGTGGTTTTTACCGAGTTGGCCTTGACTCGCTTTCTCTTAGGCTTCGGCCCTGGAACAGAGTATTGACCATCCTCGGACAGCCAGCGGGACCCCTCTTGCCCGCTGATGCGTCTGTTAGCAAATTTTACACTCCGCATCAAAAAGATAAGGTAGTTGCCATCAATATGGCATTCGATAATTAATAAATAATAAATAAACTTTCCTACACTTACACCAATTATCTAGCCCAAGAGAACGAAGCTTTCGTTATGAAAGTCGTTAAAATGGTTACTAGACAACGGATACACATAGAAACACCAAGACCCGAGACAATTTTAGAAAAAACAGTAATTTCTAAATCTTATCTCTTTCTTTGATCTTTCCACCCTGTATATGCTGCGCCTTACTTTATGGTCTGAGGCTTTGCAGAGATGGCTGGCAGAACAAAAACAACTGTCTAAAATAGAAACAAAACATCGTTAAACTTACCACAAGGGGACGAGAAACATTCTAGGATAGATAGATCCCGACATTTTCAGGCAGTTCATTGAATTACATGTTTTAGAAATGTTTTTTTTATTATTATTTCTTACTGGTAAGTACCATGCCTTCATTTCACCTGAAGTTAACTGGACGTGGAGCGTGGTTAACTGGAATTTAGAAACGAATATCGCCCAGAATAATGTATGAATCTCGAAATTTTGTATAAATTTAACCTCTACTTGAGTAATTGGTCTAGTGGCACAAATATTTTTATAATATTCAGTCACTTACAGAAGTAATTATCTTTCTGCGCTCCTTCTCTATATAACTTTAACTATGCCAAAAAAAAGGGTCAGGAATACACAGTTTATACTTCACGTACTATTACACTAGTGGGTCGCCCGCAAAACTTCGCGGTTATTCAACAGATTTTTTAGGAATTTCAAAACCTATTATAGGATTTTTTATTTTTCTGCACATCTACGGCTGGTGCTCTTAAAAATGAGACCATAACCGATTTTTATGTGCATCTATCGTCCCATAATCACTGGGACAAAAATCGGCTTACGCTATTATTATATAAATGAGAAGCCCGATGGCGCAGTGGTTAACGCGCTCGGTCTACACTTGCTGAAGTTACCGCCGACCACCGTTTTAGACCCAGAGGTCGCGGGTTCGATTCCTAGTGGGGGTACATGTTTGTTGTGGTTTAATTGGTAGGACATGTTTGTCCGCCTGGCTAGCTAGCACCATCTTATCTAAATATGTCGCAATAACATGAAAACGGTTGCAGCATTGTTGTGTTCCGGCTGCTAGAGATAAAATAGCCAGTGCTTCAGTAGATGAGGATCTCGGGTGGCCTTTATCATCACTTAACATCAGGTGGGACCGTGAGATGAAGGTACTACGCTTACCCATAAGCTAAAACAAAGTTAAACAAATCTCGCAAAGGTTGAAAATGTATAGGTAACCAAAAATATATCATCTCGAGCTCCTCCGTGCTTCGGAAGGCACGTGTTGCCGTTGGTCCCGGCTGCATTAGCAGTCGAAAACAACCACCGCACCGCATTGGGTCCGCGTGGTGGTTTACGGCCCGTTCTCCCTGTGTTGTAAACATCCATAGGGAAGGCTCGTGCCCCAGCAGTGGGGACATCAAATTAGCTAAAGAGAGAGAAAGAAATAAAAGAGAGAGACACAGAAAAAGTCCAAAGTACCAAGCTATCATAACCCACAAGGAGGTATACCTGGCGTGAGCTATTTACTTGGGGTGGCAACGTGAGATGGTTGAAGTACCAGGCTCGCATGAGTCGCGAGGAGGTATATGCCCGCGTGGTGGTTTACGGCCCGTTCTCCCTGTGTTGTAAACATCCATAGGGAAGGCTCGTGACCCAGCAGTGGGGACATCAAATTAGCTAAATAGAGAGCAAGAGAGAAAAAGAGAGAGAGAGAAAGAAAGTCAAAAGAGCTAAGCTATCATAACTCACAAGGAGGTATACCTGGCGTGAGCTACTGAAAACGTGAGGTGGTTGAAGTACCAGGCTAGCATGAGTCGCAAGGAGGTATATGCCCGCGTGGTGGTTCACGGCCCGTTCTCTGTGGTGTAAGCATCCATAGGGAAGGGTCGTGCCCCAGCAGTGGGGACATAAAATGAGCTGATTATGATGATGATGATTAGTATGCATAATATCTATACTAATATTATAAAGCTGAAGAGTTTGTTTGTTTGTTTGTTTGAACGCGCTAATCTCAGTAACTACTGGTTCGAATTGAAAAAATATTTTTGTGTTGAATAGTCCATTTATTGAGGAAGGCTATAGGCTATACTAGCGGCCGCTCACGGTATCACCCACGTGGTTCCCGTTGCCGTGGGAATATCGGAATAAAAACTTTCCTATGTGTTAATCCAGGTTATAAACTATCTGTATGCCGAATTTCATCCAAATCCATTCGGTAGTTTTTACGTGAAAGAGTAACAAACATCCATCCATACTTACAAACTTTCGCGTTTATAATATTAGTAGGATTACATCATGCTATGACTAAATTCCCTGTGTGGTGCCGGGGATAAAGAATTGCACCACCCCATCTCTTCCTGTGGGTGTCGTAAAAGCCGACTAAGGGACCATTCCAGAGGATGGGCAGCAGCATCTCTCTGATGTTACCCTCAACCTACTGCGATCGCCAACCCGCCTGCCAAGCGTGGCGATTACGGCAAATACCCCTCATATCCTTGGGGGAGGCCTTTGTCCAGCAGTGGACGTCTTTGGCTGAGATGATGATGACTAAATAGCAGTGGAGCAGCAATGAAAAATGTTGTAAAAACGGGGGGTTTTTTTTTAGAGCTTTCCTTCCTTTTCCAAACGGTGAAAGTTACGCAAAAATCATGTATTACGGAATTGTTTCCCTTTAAAAGTTCTAAAAAAAAGTCCGTGACAGCATACGTCTAGCTTTTAAGGTTGACTCACTAACGCGGGTGAAACCGCGGGGCACAGACATTATATCTGAGAGAGATTTTTTCAGCCAACCCTTGGTGGAATGGAAGTTTCATGCTTGCATTCTTCGGTGAATGGTTACCCAGGGTTTGTGATCACCAACCCGCATTTGGCAAGCGTGGCGATTAAGCCAATAACTATCAAAATTCAAAATTCAAAATTAAAAATTCAAAATCATTTATTCAGTTTAGGCTACAAGTAGTTCTTGTGAATGTCACTATGCCATCGGTTCGTAAGTCTACTCTGGGCGGGAGATGGCAAGGGCAAGAAAGGCAAGAAACTCAGCAAGTGATGTTCCTGTGTTTTGAATGTATATGTGTAGTTATACCAAATAAAGATTTTTTCTATTTCTATTTCTATTTCAAGTGTCCAGCTCTTCATCAATTGTAGCGAAGACTTAATTTCAATGATGGGAGGCTTTTTGCCTTAGTTGGACAGTATATAGACTAATATTATGCTATATATATTTTACCAATAGTTATTTTTATCTTTATCACCGTTCGAAATTGAAAATACAATATTTAATTTAATTTCTCAATTACCAGCACATAACAAAGTAGTCATGTTTAAATGGCACTTAGCATAACATGAAAAGGTTTTTTTTTTTTACAAAGTGTTATTTTTAAATGGTTTTAAGCTTTATATGCGAAACGCATGACATAGCAATGTGTGAGTTTTGATATTATTCTTTTCGATTCTAATATTATTTTATGATTGGTTAATAATTGTTTCGGGTAGATTTTGATAGTATGAAATTGTTTATACTATGAATTGAGTGTTTTTATAGGAGTAGTATAAAAGTAATCAATTCTTTAGTAGTTCATCAGACGACCGGAAGATGGCGAGGGGCAAAGTAATATGGTTATCTGGTAATGTACCGTTTTTCGTTGGTTTTTGTTTATTACTTAAGATAATTGGGCGTTTATATGCATTATTTTTATTTGTTTACCTTTTTTACGAGTTTATAAAAATTGCCACAAAATAGACAGTTCAATTTACATTTTTCATATATATACAGGGTGGAAACTTTCAGCGGGGCAGTAAGGGGAAGTACCTTATCCGTTGCAGCTACACGAAAATGGTCTTAGGAGACTATCCATAATTTTTTATGGAATTTTGATCCTCATTCAAAGATTTTCAAAAAAATGTACAGTTAGCAAGAAAATAGCCATTTTACACAAGAACATTTTTTGATGCCAATCGATCCTGTTTTTAATACTGATCAAAAACTTCTATGGGACCAACCATCGTTAGAGTACTCAAAAAGTCACAATTTGCAAAAATCTTTTCCCTTACATTTTGTAAAGAATTTGTGTAACTGAAATAGAAAAAATAAAATATAAGACAAATGATCACGTAGAATTTTACACATATCAAAAAGAAGGCGTATTAATTTTCCTTTTTTATTAACTAACATAACTTGATGATGTTAACATCAAACATCAGGTGAAATGAAGGCCAAGTACGCCAGTAATGAATTAAAAAAATCGATCACGACAATCTACAAACCACTCGCGAAGTGAAAATCTGCGAACGGGACCATTTGCGAGTAGGACGTTCCGCTTCTAATCCCCTGTGACATCTGACAATTTATAGTAAATTATGGTACACATTATAAATCCATTCGAGGCGGTTGTTGGCAATGGCTATTAAGCTAATGTTTTGGCGGTGCGCCAGGTCGAAACTGAATGGTTTTCATGGTTCCGTAGTAAACCTAGAACTTAGAACAAATTGAAGCCTTTTTACCCGACTACGTCAGAAGGAGGGTAGGTTTTAAGGTAAGGAGGAGGAAGGAAGGAGGGTAGGAGGAGGGTTTATTAGTGTTAATCAAACTTGTACTTTCTGGGAATACAATTATTTATCAAGGGACTCAATCGTATCATTTAAATAACACCCGGCGCTATCCCGCACAATTGTTTTTATATTAAAATTTTGTAAAAATCTAGTTTTAAGAAAGAAAATAAATAAAGAGAATAATAATAATAATCTTTATTTGCATAAGAACGAAGTACCTAAGATATCATTTAAATTCCTTACTCTTGGCTTTGAACTTCCTTGTTGTTAAGTAACAATCGTTCGTTCATCATTTGATGGTAAGGCCGAAGGTAAGGAAATCTCAATTACTGAGGAACTGGCTATCTTACCTCTAACTGTTAGAACCCAACAAAGTAACTAACAATAAACTAACAATCTTTCTAATATTATTAATGCAAAAGTTTTGTGTGTATGTGTGTATATTTGTTGCTTCTTCACGCTGCAACGGATGGATTTGGATGAAATTTGGCATACGGTAGATAGTTTATAACCTGGAATAACACATAGAATACTTTTTATCCAGATATTCCCACGGGAACGGGAACCACGCGGGTGAAACCGCGAGCGGCCGCTAGTAACGTTTTAATAGCGTAATTTTGAATTTTAAATGAAATGAAATGAAAATACACTTTATTGTACACCATACAAAATACAAAAAGAGGACAATACAAGAAAAAGTACAAATGGTGGCCTTATCGCTAAAAAGCAATTTCTTCCAGGCAACCATGTGTTGAACTGGACAAAAAAAAACTAAGAAATGGGTGGTTTATGGTGCTTTCCAAAGCACTTTTTATATGTAGAATTTTATATAGGTATGTATTGATTATTGTATTGTATTGTATTTTGTATACTGATCTCCAAATTACAGTATGAAGAAGGCACTAAATAATGATGACGATTGATAATTATTATATGTGTTACTAGCGAGCCGCACCGGCTTCACACGGGTGCAATGCTGATACACGCAACCGCTATGTCCCTGCATTTTAAATCTGTAATATCTTCGAAAATATTCGTTTAAATTACTTGCTGTAAAGGGCCACAGTAATCTATATTAAATGCACAATGTATTTAAGGTACTTAATTGGATAAGGATTAATGCTGTATTCCTTAAAATCGCTTCCTAAATAAGCTATTAAATCTCTTAAAAAGTAAAGGATAAAAAATTATTATTGTGGGTTATCCCTAAGAGATAGACATATATTATCGTGGACTTTTTTGTAGACCTTTTTAAGGTGTACAATACTGCAGTACATTATTTTGATCTATCTCGTAGGGCACAGCCAGCGTTGCAAAAAAATGTGAAACCTCTAAAATTATCAGTGTTTCTATGCATATTATATGTATATTATTATGTATATTATTATATTATTATGTATATTATGCATGTATTTATACATATAAACCTTCCTATTGAATCACTCTATCTATTAAAAAAAACCGCATCAAAATCCGTTGCGTAGTTTTAAAGATCTAAGCATACATACCTACATACATACGTAGGGACAGCGGGAAGAGACTTTGTTTGTAGTGATATTATAATTGAATCATGTTATATTAACGTTGAATTATTCTTTTAACTAATATAATATTATAAGCATTTTTCAATTCCATATTTCCGAATGGTAATTTAAACAGATTTTTTTTTATTAATTAATTTAACTTATTATTGACATTCCCACCCGCAGTTCTACTTCTCGGCACGGCGCTGGGTCAGCCATTGCCGGACCCGGATCCACAGTACGACCCGTGCGCCCCTCCCTGCCCCTGCCCCTGCTCCCAGTCTTACCCCTGCGAAGAGTCGTCTGATGCTGTACAAATAGGACCAGAAATGAACTACGCCTACGGTCCAAGCCAATACGGGCTTGGGCCGAATGGTAAGCATCGACTCTGACCCAAACCCTCGGAGAATCTAGCAGGGAAAAGGGACACACTAGCGTGATGTCATTCCTTATAGAAGCTCTCTTTTGAAGTTTTTTAAGTTTCTCGTCACCCCCAAAAAAGTCGGGGGACGCTGAAAAGGCCGCCATAGACGATCATCAGCAAATTACACTGACACCCTCTACCCCACCTTAAGGTTAGACGAAAGTAGCCAGAGTACCCTGCGCTCGATCTGCAATTGCTCAAGTTAAGCAACTTTCGCAAAGGCCGGCCATCGGATGGGTGACCAAAAATGTATCATCTCAGCTCTTCCGTGAATCGGAAGGCACCTAAACCGTCGGTCCCGGTTGCCTTAGCAGTCTTTAACAACTTTGGTGGTTTATGTAGCACGTAAGATGAAGAATTTTTCACTGAATATCGTCGCTTACACTTTATTTAGATAGGTGGTAAAAAATTAAACGAGTGTACATATTAATATAATAAAAAAATAACTTATCCAGACACCGACAACTAACTAACATCAACAGGCTTTTCAGGGCAACTCATGATCCGGCCGGGTCAAATCCGGTTCCCGTCATCAGCACCGATCATCGTGCGACCCGGGCAGATTAAACTACCCAACCCTGAACCGATATGGGTCCGACCGCAACCCGTACAACCACCCCAGCTCCCGCCTATCACCGTGCGCCCGCCACCTGTCAACCCTCCTGTGCCACAACCAATACTTGTCCGCCCTGTGCCCGTGAATGTGCCCCAGCCAGCTCCTATAGTCGTGCGACCACCGCCCGTGTTTGTACCAAGGCCCTTGCCTATTAAGGTAAGCTTGTATCATTAGCTGTTTGTCACGCCCTGTCAGTCTCTTGAAGCTCTTTAGTGTTGCCGCCTTTAGTCATCCGCCCACCGTCTGTGAATATGCCCCAACCAGCGCCTATAGTCCTGCGACCACCGCCCGTGTTTGTACCAATGGCCTTGCAAATTAAGGTGAATTAGCAGTAGCATCGTTTGTTACACCATCATCATCATCATCATCATCATCATCTCAGCCAAAAGACGTCCACTGCTGGACAAAGGCCTCCCCCAAGGATATGAGGGGTATTTGCCGTAATCGCCACGCTTGGCAGGCGGGTTGGCGATCACAGTAGGTTGAGGGTAACCTCAGAGAGATGCTGCTGCCCATCCTCTGGAATGGTCCCTTAGTCGGCTTTTACGACACCCACGGGAAGAGATGGGGTGGTGAATTTCTTTATCCCCGGCACCACACAGGGACACCAATGGGTATTAAACCGCGTCTACAAATTGTGCGAATACCGCCCGTACCCAGGGCCATGCCAATTAAGGTAAACTTGTACCATTAGCTGTTTGTCACACCCTGTCGGTCTCTTCAAACCCTCTAGTGTTGCCGCCTATAGTCATCCGCCCACCGTCTGTGAATATGCCCCAACCAGCGCCTATAGTTCTGTGACCACCGCCCGTGTTTGTACCAATGTCCTTGCACATTAAGGTGGGTTAGCAGGTGCAGTCGTTTTTTACACTAATGTGTATTAACCCGCGTCTACAAATTGTGCGACCACCGCCCGTACCCAGAGCCATGTCAATGCCAATTAAGGTAAGCTTGTACCAATAGCTGTATATCACACCCTGTCGGTCTCATCAACATGCTAGTTTTGCCGCCTATAGTCATACGCCACCACCTGTGAATATGCCCCAACTTGTGCCTATATGACATGATGATGACATACGGGACTGAGACGTGGTCGCTCACTATGGGCCTCATAAAAAGGCTCAAGGTCACTCAAAGAGCAATGGAGAGGGCTGTGCTCGGGGTTTCTCTGAGTGATCGAATCAGAAATGAGGAGATCCACAGAAGAACAAAGGTAACCGATATAGCCCGAAGAGTTGCTAAGCTCAAGTGGCAGTGGGCAGACCACATTGCTCGCAGGACTGATGGCCGCTGGGGCGGGATAGTCCTGGAGTGGTGACCGCGTACCGGAAAGCGCAGTGTGGGCAGGCCTCCAACAAGGTGGACCGACGATCTGGTGAAGGTCGCGGGAAGCCGCTGGATGCGAGCAGCACAAAACCGGTCGTTGCAGAGATCCTTGGGGGAGGCCTTTGTCCAGCAGTGGACGTCTTTTGGCTGAGATGATGATGATGATGTGCCTATAGTCGTGTGACCACCACCCGTGTTTGTACCCAGAGCGTTACCAATTAAAGTGAGAAAAAAAAAAAATTTTTTTTTTCAACATTTGTGTTTTTTGTAATTTGTTCGCAACAAAAAATTTGCGTTAAAAATTATATAAACATTTATTATTATTATTTTTTTTTTTTTTTTTTTTTTTTATAATAAAATAAAATAATAATAATAATAAATGTTTATATAATTTGTAACGCAAATTTTGTTGCGAACAAATTACAAAAAACACAAATGTTGAAAAAATTTTCACGAGCAGGGTTTGAACCTGCACCCTTCTGACATACCGGGTCAGGTGCTCTTCTAATTGAGCTATCATGGTTCTAACCAGCTCGCCGAAATTATTCAACACTATTTACTTTTTACTTTGAAAGCCAAAGGCGCCCATTCAATGTTAACAACTACCGTCATTAACATCCGATCATAATATTTTTACAAATACTAAAGATCAGTTAAGAAGTAGGCAAGCTATTTATAAATGTTTATATAATTTTTAACGCAAATTTTGTTGCGAACAAATTACAAAAACACAAATGTTGAAAAAAATTCCACGAGCAGGGTTTGAACCTGCACCCTTCTGACATACCGGGTCAGGTGCTCTTCTAATTGAGCTATCATGGTTCTAACCAGCTCGCCGAAATTATTCAACACTATTTACTTTTTACTTTGAAAGCCAAAGGCGCCCATTCAATGTTAACAACTACCGTCATTAACAACATCCGATCATAATATTTTTACAAATACTAAAGATCAGTTAAGAAGTAGGCAAGCTATTTATAAATGTTTATATAATTTGTAACGCAAATTTTGTTGCGAACAAATTACAAAAACACATATGTTGAAAAAAATTCCACGAGCAGGGTTTGAACCTGCACCCTTCTGACATACCGGGTCAGGTGCTCTTCTAATTGAGCTATCATGGTTCTAACCAGCTCGCCGAAATTATTCAACACTATTTACTTTTTACTTTGAAAGCCAAAGGCGCCCATTCAATGTTAACAACTACCGTCATTAACATCCGATCATAATATTTTTACAAATACTAAAGATCAGTTAAGAAGTAGGCAAGCTAGGTCTAAAAAGACCGAACCCATAGTCGCCCACCCATCGCCCATGTTTGTACCCAAGCCGATATCAATTAGAGTGAGTCCACACTTAGTTTCTTCAACCGTGCACTCATCGGTGTTGAAGCATAGTCATGAGTCCACCATACTTTGTCATATTAACTACCGCCCGTGTAAAGTGAATGAGCACTAGCAGTTGTTTGTCACACAAATGTGTCAAAAAAGACTGCGCCCATTGGTGCCACCGCCTGTCAAAATAAAGGGATGCCAAAAATATATGGATATATAGTGCATGATACTCCCTCTTCTCACAGGTTCAACCCGCCCCGATCCAGCCGCCGACACCAGAGGCAGTGATTGTCCAGCCACCCAGAATCATCATCCCGGGTCCACCAATCATCGCGTTCTCACCCGAACCTTCGCGTGCCTACAGGACTCTCGGCTGCGCGACTATCAGCACTATCAGAGGCCTGCCGGTGCCCGGACCCGATTCGAACTCGGGCCAGTACCCGGATCCGTTTAACCCGTGTCCGGAGACGTGGCCGTGCCCGCAGCCATACCCGTGTCCGGAACCATGGCCGTGTCCGGAGCCGTACCCGTACGATCCGTGCAATCCGTGCAACCCGTGCGACCCGTGCAATCCGTGCAACCCGTGCGACCCGTGCAACCCGTGCAACCCTTGCAACCCGTGCGATCCATGCAATCCGTGCAACCCGTGTGACCCGTGCAATCCGTGCATCCCATGCGACCCGTGCAATCCGTGCTTCCCGTGCAATCCGTGCCCCCCGTGCAATCCATGCCTACCATGCAACCCCTGCCTTCCATGCAACCCATGCCTTCCGTGCAACCCCTTCTCTTAAATGAATAATAGTATTTATGTATTATATAGTAAATTGTTATGTATGTTATATTATGAGCTACATTTGTAAATATGTGATCGACAGAAATACACTGCGGATGTTTTTGCAAGATAACTGCTATAGTTTTATTAAGTCATATAGTCATCTTTAAATTTTGTATCACTTGTTTGAGTACAGTTCGTGCAAGGCAGCACCTAGAAACCTTTTTATGATGGTAAGCAAAGCGGAGTCAAGATGCTCCATGCTAGTGGCGCAGGAATGTGATTCACCAGGTAAGGACACCTTGACGACCCGCAAATTGCTTCTTCACACCTCGCTTATAATAATAATAATAAATCATTTTATTTCAGATATCAATATCCATAATTAACACATACAATAATCCAATACAATCAAATTAAATTACATTACCTACTTATAATATATATATATATATATATATCAAAACAAAAAAATAATCATAATAATAAGAAATAAATAATCAATAAAATCAAATAAATGTCACAAATAATAATAATAATAAATTTATAAAAAAGAAAGAGGGGACGCACTGACGTGTAAATGCATCCACCTCCTCAACAGATGGGATTTTTTTTTTTTGGAGAGAGACTGCTGATTGCCGAGGGGCATTTTCAGCTTCACCGGGCTTGTTTTAGGGGCGGCGAGGTACGTAAAGGGTACCTCAAGCCGTGTTGAAACGAATCACCTTCGGAGGATTTCTAGAGGGGTACGGCATAGCACACTTAAAAGTGCGCGTCCCCGTGCCCTTCCAGAGTTTCCGAAGGGTTCGGATCGGATCGGGGAGCGGAACCACCCGAGGGCGCCTCTAAAGGCACGGACCTCGGCTCGGGTAGACCGGGCCGTGGAGGAGGAGAGGAGCGCCCAGGCACATGACTATGCCTGGCGTAGAGCGCGTGTGAACCGGTTCTTCGTACCCTTGTTCTACGAGTACGGTGTCTTGGGCCTAAATTAGTGTGCATGTTTAGTGTATTTTGTGTGTATGTTATGTGTATTGTGTGTGCTGTCATTTGGAGGATCGGGCGGGGCAACAGACGAGAATCCCACCGCTCGACCAACACATTCAGGATGCCGTTACTGCTCCCTCTTAGTCGACTTAATAGAGATGCATTTCTCTTTCTCACTAAGGCATAAAAATCGTCTGCATGTGCCTCAGCAAACATAGCAGATGCGCTAAAAAACCGGGGCAGCCCCAAAAGAATCCTAAACGCATATAATAACGCAACGCTTATAACGCATGGTGTAGGAAGGAGGGAATTAGGTACGTTTTTAGCCTACCGACAAGTTCATCATATACTGGCCTGCAAAAATAAGTACTACACTTTTAATATTTATTTATTTTCTAAACAATAGAAGTTAGAGATTTTTAAATAAAAACGTTTTGCAGCAATTTTTATCAGCTTTCTTTAAAACTAAAGTAAATTATACATTAGTAACATTTTCCTTTTTGTTTCGAAAGTATATCTTGTGAACTTAAAAAGTTATTGCAATTTTAAAAGTTGTGATACTTAATTTTGCAGGCCAGTGTAGATTGAGCCTTCAGATTGTTATCTTGCATATTAAGCATCTTCCACATTGTCAGTTCATAAGATGGATGACCGATTTAATATAGCACGAGATACTCCGTGCTTCAATGTTAAAATCAAATATTCATTTTAACTTAGTAAACACGCACTTTTGACTCGTCCCAAACCCATGTAGGAAGTTTTTTATTTGTGAAGAAGAATGAGGGGCAGAAACTGCTTAAAGCACCTTTTTTCGGAAGGCACTTAAGCCGACTAAGGGACCATTCCAGAGGATGGGCAGCAGCATCTCTCTGAGGTTACCCTCAACCTACTGCGATCGCCAACCCGCCTGCCAAGCGTGGCGATTACGGCAAATACCCCTCATATCCTTGGGGGAGGCCTTTGTCCAGCAGTGGACGTCTTTTGGCTGAGATGATGATGATGATGATGATGACTTAAGCCGTTGGCAGCTGGTATTTGCTGGTATGGTTTGGTTGTGTAAGGGCTTGTCTGTCCGCCTAGACAGGCGGACAGACAAGCCCTTAGCAGCTAGACAGCTACCAACGTCTCATCTAAATATGTCGCCATAAAATCAATGTTTGTAGCATTGTTGTGTTCCGCCAGATAAAGATAAGATAGCTAAAATGTTTATATAATTTTTAACGCAAATTTTGTTGCGAACAAATTAAAATGTTTATATAAATTTTAACGCAAATTTTGTTGCGAACAAATTGCAGAAGGGTGCGGGTTCAAATCCTGCTCGTGGAAATTTTTTCAACATTTGTGTTTTTATAAGATAGCTAGCGTCTCAGTAGTTTAAGGTTCTTCCCCTCGTTAAGTGCGCTTCCATCTTCGGCCTAATCATTGATCATCAAAATCATAAATCCTGCCAACCCATATTTAGTCATGGTGGGTAATAATTAATAAACCCTATTATCACATGGATAAAAGTTAACTCTTCACGTGGGAAGGCAGGATATTAATATGTGAAGAAAAACCTTAGTACCTTTTTTAAGCACATTGCGCGCAAGTGTGAAAAACATTATACAATGTATAATAATATTTATAACGTATAAACATTGTGTACTTTTTTTGTGTACCTAATAAAAGTAGTAATTGTCTATATATTGTCCCACTGGTGGGCAAAGGTCACCACCATTGAATCGAGTGCTTTGACTTTGACTTTGTCATAAATAAGGATTTAAAATGAAGAATACAATTCGAATCAAACATAAATATATATTTCATTAGCCAATTATAAAGACAGATACCTAAAAACAATTTATACAATTTTGAAATTTATTATAATACATATTTTTTTTCAATCCAGAAAGACACGGTTCGATTGTTTTTTTTTAAATAACCTTTATTTACAATTAAAAGAAAATTTATAATAAACACACTGTTAATAATATTAATTATCAATTTAGATTACAATCGAAATAAATAGAACACATTAATTTAACATATAAGATATAATATTACTGTGAAAAATCTAGAACCATGCACGTCTGAAGTATTTTTAAATTTGCTTAATTTTTGCTCAGAGATCAACACCCCATACTGAAAAAGTGGTCGTGGTTTGAACAGTCATTACTATGGTATATGACTGGGCTATATCTTCCTATTGCGCTTGTCGTGAGACTATTAGTAGAAGAATAAGAAGAGTGGTCATTTATAAAAAACGGCCGTAAGGTAACCCTAAACCCACGCCGCCCAGACCACCGAGACCACCCAAACCTAACCCACCTAAGCCCAGGCCTAGGTTAGGTGCAGACTCACACAGCGTCGTCGCTCCACCCAAGCCGCCTAGGCCGCCAAGACCGAAACCACCGAGTCCGCCCAGCCCGCCTAAGCCCAGACCGCCCATCCCTAAGCCGCCGAAACCACCTATTCCCAAGCCTAGATTGGGCAAGGATTCACAAACAGTCGCAGATCCTAACCCACCTATGCCCAGTCCTGCCATCCCCAAGCCGCCATAACCGCCCAGACCCAGACCTAGATTGGGTAGGGATTCGCATACAGTCGTGGCTCCTAGCCCACCCAAGCCCAGTCCTCCCATCCCTAATCCTGCCATCCCTAAGCCGCCGTAACCGCCCAGACCCACACCTAGATTGGGCAGGGACTCGCAAACTGTCGTGGCTCCTAGCCCACCCATGCCCAGTCCTCCTAACCCTAAACCGCCAAAGCCACCAAGACCAAGACCGGCGTAGGGGTTAAGCCCAAAGTTAGGAGAAGATTCACAGACCGTGGTACTCCCAAGGCCTGAGTAAGGTAGACCGCCGAGAGCGCCGAGGCCGCCAAGGCCGCCAAGGCCGCCAAGGCTGCCAAGGCCGCCAAGGCCGCCGAGGCCTACACCGAACCCTCCGTAGGGCAAACCGAAGCCCATGCCGAGGTTAGGCGAGGACTCACAGACGGTGGTGGCCCCACCGAAGGCAGGCAGTAAGTTGGGTGATGACTCGCATATCGTGGTCGCACCAGGCCCAATGAAGGGATTGCAGTGCGCCGAGCACAGCAGTGCTGCAATACAAAATTAAGAAAAGGAAGTTAATAAATAAAGAAAAAAGCCTTTTATTTCTTACTAAAAGAACTAACAAAGACAAATGTATGCCTAATTATATTTATACTATGTTAAGTTCTTAAAAAACAAATAAATACGTTAATTTAATCTTTTATTAAGTAAGAACCCCTCGTTCTCGAAGGTGGAGGCCTCCTCTAGAGATTTCCAAAAGGAAGTTAATGTGTAGTAAATGTAATGATCATAGCACTAGCATTATTTTATGGTCACATTTTATCAACTGCAAATATTTTGACAAAACATCTAATTATATCAGAGAGATAAGGCCCTAGCATTAAAAAAAATCAGGCTACTTTTTTTTAACTTTTCCTGACATAAAAATTATAATATTTTTAACAGCGGCCTCTCTGTCCGCTGCTTTGAATTGAAACTACCGAAAGTGCTTTAATTTACTTTTTCATCGAAGTGTTTTCTTGAAAACTAGCGTATTTAAGGTTTTTCCATAAACATAGTTTATATATGTTGTTGAATTTATTCTCAAAATATTAAGTGTTTTAATTCGTTACCTGATAGTATTATGTTTGTGTACCAATATTAAATAAATTAATAATTTAGAACAGAATAAAATATAATAATTAAAAAGTACAGCTCGAAAAATAATTTCTTTTTTTAATATACCTAGTCATATTCTTTTATTTCGACCACGACATTTATTCGCGTTCAATTGACTTTCACAATATAAAAAATTTAATAATTTAATTTTAATATATAAAGTAAAACAAAGTAATATAACTAAATTTAAATCAAAATTAATGTTCTATTTAAAAAAAAATATTACTTTTTTTATTAAGAACCGTGTTTTTTTTATAGAAACTGAATGAACTTTTATAAAATAAATTAATAGAGAAGAACCTTTACATATTGAAACTGTATAAATTTTTGTGTTATAATCTATGTTATCTTGTCTTATCAAAAATTATACCAACTCTTAGTGTAAAAACACACTATGCCGAAGTTACGCGACTGAAGTTCGGCATGATTACGCCTACAATGCCATTTGAATTACTGACGACACATAATACCGAAATTACGTTGCGTTATAGCGTATAGCATTTAACCTCTGAGGCCGAAATCGCCGAACTTCGGTCGCGTAATTTCGGCATAGTATGTTCCTACACTTAGGCGATTCATAAGTTTAGTGCAAACGGGTGTTAGTGCCTTACAAATAAACATAGAATAAGGTCCAAATAGTTATTCCGTGTTTGTCTCTTTTACTTTAATTTTGAATGACGTTTGCATGACAGGAACAAATCACGGAATAACTATTCGGACCTTATTCTTTGTTTGTTTGTAAGGCACTTAAAGAAAACAATGAATTATAACAATAGGGAGAGTAGATTAAAATATGAACTAACCAACGAAGATCAAAGTAGTTTTGGATGCCATTTCGAGTCCTTCCACGGTCTGTGCTTTCCACCACAAAAAACACAGCTTTTATACAAAAAAATGGTATACCATATGTTTTGAAACCATCTTCCACGCTCCACTGGAACGGATGTCATAGGAAAACTCCTAAGCCCAACCTCCTTTTTAATTAAAAGATGTTTGGTAATAACACAAAATTGTTTTCAAAATTAAATTCCTTCGTTTTTTTTCAAATATTACACATTTTTTAATATAATACAATGCGTAGAGCCAAAGTAGGCTCTTCGCGTTGTGTTGCAGAAATTTAATATGTAAGTAATATTGAAATGTGCTGATTTTGAATGCTTTATTATTGTCACTTAATAATTTAAAAATAACGTTAAATACTCATATTAAAGTATATTTCGTCGACAGCAGATGTTTTTATGTAAAAACACAACAAATGTGCCAGCGAGCCAGTTGGTGGGAAGTCGAGAAAAGTAGAAGGGGTTGCCCAGCAGTGGGACGAAATTTATTAAAAAAACCATAATGTAGGTAAAACATATTAACGATACAAAATTTTATATTTAAAACTCCTTCTCCATATAAATTTTCTAAAAATATTAAGATCTTTGTTGGTGACGTAGCTGTTCACATTCAATAAGGCTCAGAGATTCTTGGCGGGAAAGTGAAGAATCATGTCTGCGGTTTTGTTTTATTTTCTAAAAGTGTTATGTCGAACATTGATGTGAAATAATGGTGAAAATAATTATTAACCGTTAAGTGTTCGTGAGTGTTTTTTTTTTATACTCAGCTCGGCAAATGACTCCATCCCACCTGATGTTAAGTGGAAATGAAGTCCAGACGCGAAGACAACTGGTGCAGCGTGGAAACAAACGTAGCATCAGTCAACTTCACTCTGCCGGCCCACAATGTGCTTCTTCACGCCTCTCTTGAAGGACCCCATATCATAGGAAGGAGGGAAAACGTGTGCTGGTAGACTATTCCATCTTTTGGAGGTGCGACAAAGAAACGAGTCACCAAATTTCTTTCATGTGTGCATGAGTGTTGGCAAATGAAACAAAACAGTGCAACGTCACTTTTCAAATTCTCTCAAGAAGTCCGCGTGAGGACTTAGTAAAGACTTATCTTTACTGAGATACTCGAGGGGTTGGGAGGTATATAATTTGTTCACTTCTCATTTCTATTATCATTCATCATCATCATCATACAGGAAGGAAATATTGTTTATTTATGTATTACTTGTACGAAAAATTACTTTGACACTGGCTAAATGTGCTAACTGCACGAAGCCATCAACAACAATAAAAGTAAGAGTGGGTAAGGTAGTTTTTATTTACACTGGTTGGACAGAAGCACGACAGCGCAGTTGTTAGTGCACCTGACCCGGTATGAGAGAGACCAAAGGGTGCTGGTTCCTGAAAATGTTTTCAACATTTTCCCCAAATTATAACTAGAGTAGTGGCACCAGGAGGCTTAGACAAAGTAACATTAAGAAAACGATAGCGAAGTTCGAAAAGAATAAAATGTATGGGAATGACATAAGCCGCGCTAAATCACGTGGTCAATCTTATGTCAATCCCATACGTTTTACTCTTTTCGAACATCGCTATAGTTTTTTTAATGTTACTTTATCTACCGCCACAGTTTTCGACACTTTAAGGCCCTTTATGATCAGAAAGCCTAACTTGCAGAACGTCTTAACCTTTTCACCGCCCAACTATCCTGCACGCGATGTCCCGCTGTACGCCAACGTATAAATGTATTTTAATAAAGTAGGTACAAAGAAGAACTTTTATAGAAGTGCTGGCGTGGGCGGCACGAAAATCTCGAACTTCTATAGAAGTTGTTGGCGGTGAAAAGGCGAAAAGCAAGACGTCTACAATGCGTAATGGCAATGCAGATAGCCAATGTTCGACACATTTTTCGTCACCAAGAAATAACATAAATATTCGTTGAAATATTTCGGCTCGACAGTTAGGAAGTAGGTGTCCGTATTGGATTGTTGCTTAAGTCTAAAATCAGTAGCTGACCTATGGTTAAAGGAAAAAAATGACTATTATTGGTGCTACACCCTACTTACTTATATTTGTCAAATATTTACTTAGGTATTTTTTTGTTAACGTCATTTTATGATAATTAAACATTCCATGAATATTACTTACCCCCGTATTTATAAACGAGTAAAAGGTAATACTGAAGCAAAGTAATTGCTTAAGTAAAATTTTATATTCTTTAGTAAACCGATGAAATTATAAACGTCAAAAGACTAGAATTCTTAGCCAAGCACTAGTCACCAATATCTTTACTCAAGCCAATCTAGTTGGATTTCTCAAAGAATTCATAGTGACAAGCTTGACAAGCTAGTTTTGAGGTTATATTCCGTGTGAAAGTTTGTGTTTTGTCTAAAATAATATAAAATTTATGATTTTGCTAATAATTATAATGCTTTTATTTAATTCATTAAGAACACTTCTATTTTAATATAAACTTTACTTAAGCTAAGTAATGGCTTGTCTATAAATACGGGCGTTACTTGCGTTAAATTTTACTTAATATTTTATCCTGACGTTCTGAACCTCTCACAGGGTCCGTGGACAGTGGCGTTGGATTTCTCATATTTGAAAAAGTCGAAGTCACAAGTCAACATTTCTTATTGAGAAAAGTCCTTTTGAATCGTCCATATATTTTTTACCTACTACCCCATTCAGGACATCTATTCTTTACCTGTGGAGAAGAATGGGCGCAACTCAGAACAATTGTGGAGAAGAATAGACGCAACTAAGAACAATAACTAAAGCCTAAGACTAAAGCTATAGAAGGATGGCTAAAATAAAAATCGTGCAACTATGTTTAGTTCCGTTCTATCTTATGACTAGAAAAGGAGGTTGGAGTGCGACAAATGGTTGACACTTAGTTTTTATTTTTTGTATTGTTATGTCAAACGGTCATCAGATAATCGGTGATCAAAAAACTTTGAGTCCTTTATAAAGTCACTCACTACATTACCTCAAATATGACGTCACAAATCTGGTGACACCTTCGAAATAACGAAAGAAAAGGGACAATCGATCTCTTTCCAATACTTCACCTAGGTTCATTAGTTAAAATAGTGCGAACTGTTGAATTTGTGTTGCAATTTAGTCCGGTTTAGTCTCAGAATAATAACTAAAGCTATAGAAACCGAACTAAAATAGCAAAGGTGTCACCAGATTTGTGACGTCATATTTGAGGTAATGTAGTGAGTGACTTTATAAAGGACTCAAGATTTTTTTTGATCACCGATTATCTGATGACCGTTTGACATAACAATACAAAAAATAAAAACTAAGTGTCAACCATTTGTCGCACTCCAACCTCCTTTTCTAGTCATAAGATAGAACGGAACTAAACATAGTTGCACGATTTTTATTTTAGCCATCCTTCTATAGCTTTAGTTATTGTTCTGAGCACCAAATCATACAATATTTTATTTAATTTGTAAGTAATCGAAATACATGTTGCATTGCATAGTGTCAATGATATTTTTATCGAATGCATTGACGCATTCGGTCATGCAGTGTGGTGTTATATAAATACGAGTAGGTCTGTAGATTTATTCAGTACCGTAAGAGCAGCACATACAAATTATAAAGTTAAAGCACTCGGTCTGCGATTGCTGAAGTAAACCAACTTTCGCAAAGGCCGGGAATTTGATAGGTGACCAAAAATTTTTTTTTTTTAAATATTAACTGTCATGTACACAAAGATAAGGTATTATACAGGATTGGTAACTCACTAATTTTTATTATTTATTAAGCAAAATAGTAAGTATATACACAACAAAAATAAAAATTACTTACTTAACTTAACTTAAAAAACAGAAAAATAATTCGAAAATTAAAAACTAAAGACCTACCAATAAAAGATGTCCTCCAACTGTGGGCTCATGGGCACGGTCCCAAGAATGCTGGCAACATTGCCCCTTTGGATTGCCAAACTTATACGCTGGCAGAGGTAGCTGCCAGCCTTCTTGTCACCGTTGGCCTCGATAAGGATTGGTAATATGTGTATATTCCCAAAACGTACCCATCTTAACAGCACCTCGCAGCCCGCAGCCCGCATAAGAACAAAGGTAACCGACATAGCCCGAAGAGTTGCTAAGCTCAAGTGGCAGTGGGCAGGGCACATTGCTCGCAGGACTGATGGCCGCTGGGGCGGGATAGTCCTGGAGTGGCGACCGCGTACCGGAAAGCGCAGTGTGGGCAGGCCTCCAACATGGTGGACCGACGATCTGATGAAGGTCGCGGGAAGCCGCTGGATGCGAGCAGCACAAAACCGGTCGTTGTGGAGATCGTTGGGGGAGGCCTTTGTCCAGCAGTGGACGTCTTTTGGCTGAGATGATGATGATGATGATGATGACCCATCTTAACACGTCTATATAAATACATGCCAACGTCAGAAAATGGAAGTTGTAGTAAAAATATGAGACTCTCCATACAAAATGACCCATCAGCTGATCGAGTTAGTATGGAAAGTCAAAAATATTTTTTTACAATTTCCATTTTCTGACATTGGCATAGTATTTATATACCTAGACATGTTAACATGGGTACGTTTCCAGAATATACACATTATTACCAAACATCCTGTATAACTATGGTAAGTACATGGGCCCTGTAAGGGCATAGCAAAAAATAGAAGTAGGCAAAAAAAACTAACTTCAATTTAGGTATTACGAGGTATTACGAGTATACGAGGTATTACTGAGTGGTAGAGCCACGCTGCGTTGCAGCACGAAATGGGCCGGCTCGCTCGGTGTAACACCACCCTCTCACAGAATATCGGCGTGAAACAACGGCACTCGTTGCTGTTGTGTTTCGTCCGGTGAGTGAAAGTACCGGAGACCCATATCTCACCCCTCCACCCTCCCAATTCCTACTCCCTCCTCAAGATCCAACTCCTTTCCAAGGTTGGCAACGCATCTGCGATAACTGTGGTTTTGCGGGTGTCCATGGGCGGCGGTGATTACTTTCCATCAGGTGACCCGCCAGCTCGTTTGCCTCCTTTTAACATAAAAAAAAATACGAGGTGTTACGAGCTCCTCCAACGCTTCGAAGGCACGTAACGCCGTTGGTCCCGCAGGCTGATCAGTGCCCTAAACAATTTTTTAATTGTTTAGGGCAGGTTTAAATTTTGTCTGTATTATATTACATATATGTATTATATTACATGTTAACTTAATACCTAAAAAGCAACCAGGTGTTAATTATACAATTGCAACGCGATTGCTTCAGGTAATAAACTGGTATTACGGTCACAAATCGCTCAGTAACACTTCGAATAACCGGGATCTTTTGTGCAACCCCATCCTTTCATTTTTCCTGTGCAAAACTTATGGCATCTATTGCCATAAGTTCGCTTAGACGCAGAATGTCCCTTTCGCAAATTGTCCCCTTGTCGCAAAATGTCCCTTTCGCAAAATGTCCCCTTGTCGCAAAATGTCCCTTTCGCAAAATGTCCCCTTGTCGCAAAATGTCCCTTTCGCAAAATGTCCCCTTGTCGCAAAAAGTCGCTTTCGCAAATTGTCCCTTTCGCAAAAAGTCCCTTTCGCAAAATGTCCCCTTCGAAAAGTGTCCCTTTCGCAGAATGTCCCCCTGGTAGCCAAAAATATGACTCTCGCCAAATTTCCATTTTCTTGAAAGTGCTCTATGAAAATCAAAAAATTTAAGTCGAATATGTAGTATGTATATTATTGTTTCTTTACACTACATTTATTTTACATAACACGATATATACGCTGTTATTTTCGATTATTGATCACAAAAAACAGTAAATTTCTTATGTGTAAACAAAACAGGTTGTCTAAGTAAATACGCATATCTTTAATTTTAAGAGTTTGACTTTAAGAGAGGAGCGGTGAGCCTGAAGTCCTAAGCCGATCCTAGGAGTCCCATTTTTTTTTAGCCAGAGAGTCGCAGTCACCCAGTAGGTGCTGCATTGACTCCGTTTCCTCTCCACATGCCCTGCACAAGCTATTCGTTGATAGATGCATTCTGTGCAGCATTATCTTGTGTCTATACTGTCTGTCTTATTTTTTTTTGTATGGTTTGTTGTTGTTATCAATTTATATTTATCTACTTATTCTTGTTAATAACTTACACTGGTTAAGTTACTTATTCTTACCAGAGATCCATTCGATGACAGTCAATGTTGCTTACCTAAAAGAAAAAAACGATATTAATAACAAAATATTAAAATGTTTATATAATTTTAACGCAAATTTTGTTGCGAACAAATTACAAAAACACAAATGCTGAAGAGAATGAGAGAGAGAATATGAGAAGGGTGCGGGTTCAAATCCTGCTCGCGGAAATTTTTTCAGCATTTGTATTGTTTTTAACAAAATATTAATAAAATAAATAAATATTAAATTTGTTTTTTGTAGTTTTTATTTTATTTAGGGTAATGGCCTCAGTCGTCGTCGTCATCGTCATCAGCTCATTTTATATCCCTACTGCTGGGGCACGAACCTTTCCTATACATGGATAGGAAGAACGGGCCATAAACCACCACGCGGGCCCAGTGCGGATTGGTGGTTGTTAACGACTGCTCACGCAGCCGGGACCAACGGCTTTACGTGCCCTCCGAAGCACGGACACCAGTATTCGTAGCCAAATATAACAGAATTTCATTGAAATATTACCGCACGACTGCTAGGAAGTATAATGGTCTGTATTTAACTAGTGATAAAGTCAAAAATCAAGTGGCTGACACCAATTTTTGATGGCGGCCCATCATGGAAGTTTTCGGTAATCGGTGTGCTGCAACGAAGTGACTCTGTTTTTTTTTTTTTTTTATATACTTAGCTCGGCAAATGACTCCATCCCACCTGATGTTAAGTGGAAATGAAGTCCAGACGCGAAGACAACTGGTGCAGCGTGGAAACAAACGTAGCATCAGTTAACTTCACTCTGCCGGCCCACAAGGTGCTTCTTCACGCCTCTCTTGAAGGACCCCATATCATAGGAAGGAGGGAAAACGTGTATCAGTAGGTTCCTCTAAGATATTTTTTGAATTTGCAGACAACTGATAATGTGTAAGATGTCGAATTGGGTTTTAAGTAGTTTTATCTTATCTTAGTTGTATTTAACTGAATTTGTTGGAATATCTCTTATAACATTAACAAGTATTTTAAAGTTTATATAAAATTTTGAAACTAGTATGTGCTCTTAATAATGTTTAAATTACACTGTATTTTTAAATAAAATATATAATTATGTACAGCGCACATTTACATAGAGCTAGGGTCTCCACGGAAGATCAGCGTTGTAGTTTTTGTTCAAGCAACAAAATGCTAAGTGGAGTCTTTTTAGGACACATTCTTTTTAATTTTTGTTTTTTTTTTTTCTACATAAGTTTATACTGTGTGTTCTAATAAATATATTTTATGCCATTTTGTAGCATACAATATGTAAAAAAAACCCTGTCCGATCCGTAACAAGATTCAGTTCTATTTAAGCATTTTAAAATAGTATAAGTGAAAAAAAAATAACCCCGATAAAAATTGTATTAAATGACAAAACTTACATGGCAATACTTTTATCAGCACTTCAGTAGGTAGGACCTTAGGCGCACGCCGCCGCCATTGATAGATAGTGTGATCACATTTATAAAATTAGCTCGATAATGGGGTAATTTGAGCAATTTCGGTACAAAAAACTTGCGTTAACTCTAGTATTTTAATAATTTTTTTGTTATTGTTATTTGTAAATCAATGTACCCCTTTGCGACCGGACAGGGTTTTCTCACATATTGTATCTACAACTTAATAAACTGTTTAAGTGTTAACAAGTTCGCATTTATTCAACCACCGCGATTAACGCAATTTCATTTCTTAGGAAAAAAGTTCCAACAACTGGTATAGTCGACCATGAAATTGCTTTATCACTTTTGACAAAAACTTCCATTACAATAAAATTTCGCTAAGGCTCATTGTCAATAATGACAACGTATCTGTTACTTGGTCTTTTAAACAAAAATAGAACTTGTTGTTTTATTATATGCAAACAAAATTCACTTCTAAGGTGGTAAAGCAATTTCATTGTCGACTATACATGTCGAACATATACTTGGACGCCCAAAGTAGCCACAGTGCCATAGAACAATGGAATTTCTATTGTGTCTGGTTAAAGAACAACTAAGTCGTTAAAGTACCACTACCCAATTTGTATTCGCCTTTCACATTTATTAAAAACTTCAGTGAACACTCACAGCCGTCAAAAACATTTTGTCTTGACAAAAAAAACAAAATTTCAAAATTCAAAATCATTTATTCACTTCTTGGCGGGAAGGTGAAGCGTCATGTCTGCGGTTTTGTCTTATATTCCAAAATTTGTGTTATGTCGAATATTAATGTGAAATAATGGTGGATTATTAACCGTTAAGTGTTCGTGAGTGTGCATAAGTGTTGGCAAATGTAACTAAACAGTGCAACGTCACTTTTCAAATTCTCTCAAGAAGCTCGCGTGAGGACTTAGTAAAGCCCCACACGCCCATCTTTACTGAGATACTCGAGGGGTTGGGGGGTATATCATTTCTCACTTCCCATTTCTAATATCATTCATCATCATTTATGGAAATATTGTTTATTTATGTATTACTTGTACGAAAAATTACTTTGACACTGGCTAAATGTGCTAATCGCACGAAGCCATCAACTAAAAGAAAAAAAAATCATTTATTCAGTTTAGGCTACAAATAAGCTCATAAATGTCACTATGCCATCGGTTCGTAAGTCTACTCTGGGCGGGAGACGTTGTACTTAGAAGAACCGGTAAGGAAGTCAGCAATGGCGTTTCTTTCCTCCCTTACAGTGCCAAAATATTGAAAAATGCCCTATCATAGAAGGACACTTTCCACTACAAATGAACACACATTAAGAGCGTTTACGCCGCACACTAGCGCCACTAATGAAAAAATAAACATATCTAGTAATTAGAGTAGAAATCAAATTATGCTCAACAAACTATTTGAATGAAGTAATTTAGCATTTTTACGTCACCTAATGAACACCTTACATGTTATGGTTTAGTTAAATAAGACGATACGGCGACTTTTAACTATAACGTCAGGTGTTCATTAGGTGACGTAAAAATGCTAAATTACTTCATTCAGATAGTTTGTTGAGCATAATTTGATTTTCTATCTCTAATTATTAGATATGTTTTTTTTTTCATTGGTGGCGCTAGTGTGCGGCTTAAACGCTCTTAAGTAAAAGAAAAAACTACAGCATGTAAAAAAGAAATTAAAGAAATAAAAATATCTAAGTTAGCAAATTACATCAGTACCAATTTTTATTTTCACAACGTCATAGGTACAATACTGGTAAAAGTCAAAAATTGTTTAAGAAAAACACTGTCTTCCCATCCACACCATCTTGATGGATGGCGATCTACTACCGTGCGTTTCTCACGTAACTTTTTACCACGAACTACAGTGCTGTGGAACCAGCTCTCAGCGGCGGTATTTCCGGACCAATATGACTTAGGAATCTTCAAGAAACGAGCCTATTCCTTCCTTAAAGGCCGGCAACGCATCTGCGATTCCTTTGGTTTTGCGAGTGTCCATGAGCGGCGGTGATTACTTCCCATCAGGTGACCCGCCTGCTCGTTTACCTCCTTCTAATATAAAAAAAAAGTTGCCCTGACTATTACGTACACAACAAATAATAAGTCAGCCGAATCGGTCGAGCCGTTATCAAGTGGAGTTGTTGTGCTGAGGTTAAGCAACTTTCGCAAAGGCTAGTCATCGGATGGGTGACCAATAATGTATCATCTCGAGCTCATCCGTGCTACGGAAGGCACGTAAAGCCGTTGGTCCCGGCTGCATTAGCAGTTGTAAACAACCACCAATCCGCAATGGGCCCGCGTGGTGGTTTATAGCCCGTTCTCCCAGCATCTGATCTGCAGTGGGGACATAAAATGAGCTGATGATGATGATGATGATGATGATGATGATGATGATGATGATGATGAAAGTAATTGGAATAAATGATCGTACAAGGGTGATAGTGTACGTTGCGGAAATTCAACGAACATTCAGCAAAGAAAAAACACGTCTGATAATGTAGCCGGAACAATAATTATTATCAAAGCGTATCGGTTTTCCTTAATGAAGCCGTTTCTTTTACATTTGTAGCTATTTAAGCTGATGCAATTAAGAATCAAGTTTATTAAAAACTCAGTTTTCTACGCAAAAGTGCAGTTGTTTAAAATTTTTAAAAACATCTGATAACGGTCGGCCATGTTGGAAAAAGAGGTTGCCATCTTGACTGCAATAGGTAATTGTTAGCTTAATTTAACTATTGTTTTGTTATAGGTAACTACGTATTTATTGTAATGTAATTTAAAAAAATTATTCGTCAGTCTCTATAAATTGTTTTATTTTATTTAGGTACAGACGCCTGCACATCAACCTATCCAAAACTGTCAAATTTCTTCAATACATTATCAACCATATTGTTAAGGCATAAAGTTCAAAGTCTATTGCAGAAATTTGACAGTTTGTGGTAGGTTGATGTGCAGGCGTGTGTACATCTTAAATATAATTTAAACTTACAAACGCACTGAAACAAGTTTAATAAGAATAGAACATGGTTTTTTTTCTGACATGTAAGTAACGTGACTTACATTGTATGACGTTCCTAAGGGTGCGCCGTCCGTAAGTGACAAGTGTCATTATTTTATTTGAAATGTCTTCGTCCATATTTATTTGATGCCGCGCGGCCATACTAATTTTGTATGGGGAATTTAACGTGTTATTTTGAAAAATAATAATTTAAAAACCGCTCGATAAATCGAAAATGTGAGACGGACGATTTGTAGTTGATTGTGTAGACATATATATAACTAGCTGTGCTCGCGACTTCGTCCGCGTGGAATAGTGACTTTCGGCAGCATTTTTAATTTTTTAGGCTCTTTTCCCGTTTTTGCAACATTTTTCACTGATGCTTCGCTCCTATTGGTAGCAGCGTGATGTTATATAGCCTAAAGCCTTCCTCGATAAATGGACTATCCAACACAAAAATAATTATTCAATTCGAACCAGTAGTTCCTGAGATTAGCGCGTTCAAACAAACAAACAAACAAACAAACAAACAAACAAACAAACAAACTCTTCAGCTTTATAATATTAGTATAGATTTAGATAACCTATAAGATATCAACTAAACGCCGCCACTCGTTTTCATGATTTTTGCCCAACTTTAAATGATATTGTAGAAAAAACTATAGTGCGTTATGAATTTATGGGTCGGACTAATTGTAGACACGTTCCCTTTGATACTAAATATATATTTTGTGTATGTAATGCGATAGTTTTTTCATCATTTAACCGTGACTACACGTGGACGTTTTTTATTACCTGACTGTATGTGCTGAAATTTAATTAAGGTTTTTTTTGATTTGATGTTTTTTGATTGTTTAATGTTATTTTATGATATCAAAACTTAGATCTAGTTGACAGAACCTTTTTTGAAGCATTACGTCTTTTGGCTGAGCATCATCTCAATGTGAAAACCACTTTTACGTAGCTCGCGTTTATTTTACACATTACTAATTTAAATGAGGGTATACAAGCTACCAACTAATTATAAGATGACCAGCACCTCAGTCTCGCTGTGACCACGGACCCTGCAAAAGGTTCCAAACGTCAGGATAAACATTAAATAAGTAATGTGTAAAATAAACGCGAATAGATCCGTAAAAGTTGTTTCATTTCAATGTGTAGTGTTCGCGTAAACTTTAGAAAAATATATGTGAATGCAAAATTCAAAATAATAAAAATATTAGAAGGAATAAGTCTTTATAGATTGTTAAATACTTGCAAATGTGCTATTTCGAGCATAGCCCTCTCGGAAGAGGGCTATGCTCGGGGTTTCTCTGCGTGATCGAATCAGAAATGAGGAGATCCGCAGAACAACAAAGGTATCCGACATAGCCCGAAGAGTTGCTAAGCTCAAGTGGCAGTGGGCAGGGCACATTGCTCGCAGGACTGATGGCTGCTGGGGCGGGATAGTCCTGAAGTGGCGACCGCGTACCGGAAAGCGCAGTGTGGGCAGGCTTCCAACAAGGTGGACCGACGATCTAGTGAAGGTCGCGGGAAGCCGCTGGATGCGAGCAGCACAAAACCGGTCGTTGTGGAGATTGGGGAGGCCTTTGTCCAGCAGTGGACGTCTTTTGGCTGAGATGATGTGCTATTTCGACTGTGAGGGCAACATCACAGTGACGTAATACCGTTGGTTTGCAAGTGTAAATTACAAACTACTAGAAAAATTCAACAAGACTTTTTTTTTCTTTTTTTTTATATTAACGGGTGAGCACAGTGCCTTGATCTCACCTGATGTTAAGTGATGATAAGGCCAATGATGGAAGCGCACTTCACCCAAGCTCCTCAACTAGTGAGGCACTGGCTATCTTATCTCTAGCAGCCGGAACGCACAATGCTACAAAAATTGATGTTATGGCGACATATTTAGATAAGATGGTGGTAGCTAGCCAGGCAGACAAACAAGCCCTACCACCAACCAAACCGAGTACACAAACATGTACCCCCGCTGGGAATCGAACCCGGGACCTCTGGGTCTAAACCGGTGGTCTAAAGCGGCGTCTTCTGGAGTCACGGTAGCTCAGTGGCCAGAGCATCGAACCGGTTATTCAAAGGTCGTGGGTTCGATTCCCACTTGAACTTCCCGAGGTTGAGTTTTCTTTAGCAAAAAAATTCTTGTAAAGATTTTTTTGTAATTTTTTGTATATTTTTTTGTGCCAGGCCTCCTCATCGGCTCGGTGGGGTCAACCCCCAGCTTCGGCATGTGTTACGACGGCGACTCTGGTCAAATCCAGCTCCGATACAACCTGTCACCGAGGCTACCCAAGGTGTCAATGAGGGAGAACTCAAGACAACATCTGACATACGACTTCAGCGACCTCCTGCCTCAGCAATGGGATTTTGTGGTATAAGTCCGTCGACTCGGACGCGCAAGCCAGTACGCCGCACGAATAGTCGAGCTCGAAAACTCTGTAGTCGTAAATGTTGATATTTGTTATTCCATCGACAGTGTACTAGATACCTGATGAGCACTTGAAAAACGGAACGCGACTCTATTTTCAAACGCAAACAACACAAAATTGTCATACGTTAAAATAATTGATTAACGATATACAGGTTGACTTTTTTATCACCGTCCAAACCTCAGAATAATTACTAAAGCTATAGAAGGATGGCTAAAATAAAAATCGTGCAACTTTGTTTAGTTCCGTTCTATCTTATGGCTAGAAAAGGAGGTTGGAGTGCGACAAATGGTTGACACTTAGTTTTTATTTTTTGTATTGTTATGTCAAACGGTCATCAGATAATCGGTGATCAAAAAAAATCTTGAGTCCTTTATAAAGTCACTCACTACATTACCTCAAATATGACGTCACAAATCTGGTGACACCTTTGCTATTTTAGTCCGGTTTCTATAGCTTTAGTTATTATTCTGAGACTAAACCGGACTAAAATTGCAACACAAATTCAACAGTTCGCACTATTTTAACTAATGAACCTAGGTGAAGTATTGGAAAGAGATCGATTGTCCCTTTTCTTTCGTTATTTCGAAGGTGTCACCAGATTTGTGAAACGAACGGTCAGCTTTTAAATCAATGTACTTCTGATAAGGACTCGAGATTTTATTTTTCTGATGGCCGAATGACATATCAATACAAAAAATAAAAACTAAGTGTCAACCATTTGTCGCACTCCAACCTCCTTTTCTAGCCATAAGATAGAACGGAACTAAACAAAGTTGCACGATTTTTATTTTAGCCATCCTTCTATAGCTTTAGTTATTGTTCTGAGGTTCAAACCTTCTAAGATGACTCCCGTTCGTGATACAAACGAACACTCTTACTATTGCACCAACTCCCTAACTCGAAAATAAAATTCAGCTGTTCCATAAATTTTGGTCGAATGAATATCGATGTTTTATATGGTACACCTGAATTTTATTTTCGAGTTATCGAGTTGATCCAATAGTAAGGGTTGGTCGTTTGTATCACGGGAGTCATCTCAGAAGGTTTGGACGGTGATAAAAAAGTCACCCTGTAATATCTTATGTCACAGCCCTATACAGTTCACACGAAAAATCAAAACAAAGCAACAATAAAGTACCTACATTGTTCAGAATTCAAATTAAGTATACAACACACTGCCGTACTCAGAGACGTCAATTAAGTTTTAATGACAATGAAGTCTCTTGCTGTCACTTTCTTATGTATAGTGCTAAATAGAGAAGGAAAGACGTTTAATTGTCATTAAAACTTAATTGACGTCTCTGAGTACGGCAGTTAGACATTCGATCAATAATGTACAGGTAGACGCCTGCTCATCAACCTATATCCAAAGCTGTCAAATTTCTTGAATAAACATTCAACCATATTATACCCTAGACATAAATTTGTCAATTTGTAGTAGTCTCTCTGTGCAGGTGTGTGTACTACTGTGACTTTGGGGCCACGGAGCCACATTGACGTATGTGGCGATGACAGTAAATATTAAGAGGGGGTATAAAGGTAAATCGCCAATCGTAGATTTGATTTTAACACTAGAAGATGACTGGTAGGTGACTGGTCGCTCATTATGGGCCTTATCAGAAGGCTCAAGGTCACTCAAAGAGCAATGGAGAGGGCTATGCTTGGGGTTTCTCTGCGTGATCGAATCAGAAATGAGGAGATCCGCAGAAGAACAAAGGTAACCGACATAGCCCGAAGAGTTGCTAAGCTTAAGTGACAGTGGGCAGGTCACATTGCTCGCAGGACTGATGGCCGCTGGGGCGGGATAGTCCTGGAGTGGCGACCGCGTTTCGGAAAGCGCAGTGTGGGCAGGCCTCCAACAAGGTGGACCGACGATCTGGTGAAGGTCGCAGAAAGCCGCTGGATGCGAGCAGCACCAAACCGGTCGTGGTGGACCTCCTTGGGGGGAGGCCTTTGTCCAGCAGTGGACGTCATTTGGCTGAGATGATGATGATGATGATGATGATGATGACTAAAAGATAAACCACGACGTTAGATGAAACAAAACATACCTGTCACCTCGGGTCAGGTGCGACCTCAGAATAATAACTAAAGCTATATTGTTCTGAGGGTGCGACAGACTGGAGCGTTCTGCGCGGAGTAAGAATGTCGTAAGCGCTGAATAAGTTTTAGTTTAATTACTCATAAAATATACATTATTTTTTTAAATCGCTAATAGGGTCGCTTGGTAATATAATTTGATATTGTGTGTTAAAATATTGGCTCAATAATATGCATCAAATTGAAAATAAATTGATAATAGATGAAAAGTAGACGTAAGATCGTGATTTTTTTTTATCGTTAAAACTTAATTATATTATGTTTTCACTTAGTCCAGTCCCTTTCAAGTTTGCTGTAGTATCTATGATATTTTTTTCGGGTAAATCTTGGTTTATCTTCTAGTGTTAAAATCAAATCTACGATTGCCGGTTTACCTTTATACCCCCTCTTAAGTACAAATATTTTGCAGCCTCAATTTAGTCTTTATGCTTAAGATTTAAGGTTCACAGTAAACTGAACTTATTGATGCTATCCAATGTTTATTCACATTTTGTTATTTGATATTTAAATGTATAGGGATGAGCCGACAGGACCAGTTTCGAGATGCATGTTTGTTCCGGATCCTGTATGTAGTACATTACTGGTCGAAATGTTTGTTATTCTTGTATGTTCCACGGTATAGAACTATACCCTCGTACTTATAAACAGAGTTCTGAAAACGCTGAAAACGCTGTGGAGTTTCATACGCCCATTCTTCTCGACAGGCAAAAGGTAAACATCCTTAATAGTAACAGGTAAAAAAAAAATTCGAACGATTCAAAAGAAAAAAAATTGTTGTTAAAAAAATCGTATCGTAGAATATGTATTTTATTTTTTTAATATTAAAAAAAGAAAAGCAAAGCTACATTAAGAAAATAAAAGTTACATTCTATTTGTTAATTATAAATAACAATTGTTGCTTAATTTGTCTGTTTAACTTCAATTTGAAATGAAGTTTACATGACGGAAACAAAACACAGAATATTTATACCAAGCTTATACCACAAAATAAAAAGACATTGTATGGTTCGATGCAAATTTTTTTTTTGAGAAAGATTGCTGATTGCCTCAGTCAGCAATCTTTCTCAAAAAAAAAATGATTTTTAGATTTTTTTAACAACAATTTTTTTTCTTTTGAATCGTTCGAATTTTTTTTTTACCTGTTACTATTAAGGATGTTTACCTTTTGCCTGTCGAGAAGAATGGGCGTATGAAACTCCACAGCATTTTCAGCTTCACCCGGGCTTTTTTGAGGGCGGCGAGGCACGTAAAGGGTACCTCAAGCCGTGTCAAACGAATCACTTTCGGAGGTTTTCTAGAGGGAACGGCATCACACACTTAAAAGTGCGTGTCCCCGTGCCCTAGTAGATTCTTCGAAGAGTTCGGACCTGCCCCCCGACCGTCTAACCGATCGCTTTGACTACGCGTATAGTTTATAACGTCATCTTGCCACCTCGCACCGCATATGAAAGCAATATCAAAAGCTAAAGGCTATAATCAGTTACGATATTCGATTACGTTCGATCTATTAGTTCGCGATTCCTGAGACTTTGCGCTGGGTTAACAGTGACATAAACACAATATAGCTTTCGATATTGCTTTCATGGGCGGCACGAAACGACAAGATGACGTCATAAACCACACACGAAGTCAAAGCGATCGGTTAGGCGGTCGGGCCCCAGATCGGAGCCGATACAAACCCCTCGGTGAAACCTCCGAAGGTGACTCGTTTCACATGGCTTGAAGACCCTTTATAGCGCTTTGCAAACGGCGGGGCGAACGATGGCGCAAAGGGAATCCTATACCTACTACCAACGCACACAGAGGACAAAAAAGACAGTGCCGCCGCTTTTTTTTTTTTTTTTTTTTTGGAGAGAGACTGCTGGTTGCCGAGTGGCATTTCCAGCTTCACCGGGCTTGTTTTAGGGGCGGCGAGGTACGTAAAGGGTACCTCAAGCCGTGTTGAAACGAATCACCTTCAGAGGATTTCTAGAGGGGTACGGCATCGCACACTTAAAAATGCGCGTCCCCGTGCCCTTCCAGAGTCTCCGAAGGGTTCGGATCGGATCGGGGAGCGGAACCACCCGAGGGCGCCTCTAAAGGCACGGACCTCGGCTCGGGTAGACCGGGCCGTGGAGGAGGAGAGGAGCTCCCAGGCACATGACTGTGCCTGGCATAGAGCGCGTGTGAACCGGTTCTTCGTACCCTTGCTCTACGAGTACGGTGTCTTGGGCCTAAAACAGTGTGCATGTTTAGTGTATTCTGTAAATGTGTGCTGTCATTTGGAGGATCGGGCGGGGCGGCCGCCGCTGTTGCTCGGCGGTCCTCCGGTCCTTATTGCTTCGCGGTCAAAAAGACTGCCCCCCACCCCGCCGGCGCCGTTTGCAAAGCACCTAAGTGTTTTGCTGCCCCCAAAAAAAGTCCGGTGAAACTGAAAATCCTTCCTTCCTTCCTATGATACGGGGTCCTTCAAGAGAGGCGTGAAGAAGCACCTTGTAGGCCGGCAGAGTGAGGTTAACTGATGCTACGTTTGTTTCCACGCTGCACCAGTTATCTTCGCGTCTGGACTTCATTTCCACTTAACATCAGATGGGACGGAGTCATTTACCGAGCTAGCTATAAAACAAAAGAAAAATACCGTCTGAGGCAATTGGCAAATTCTCTCCAAAATAAAAGCAGCAGTTTCGAGATCTGTGTCTGTGAAACCTTCTGCAGTCTTATTGTTTTGCGCTTATACTCTGTTTATTAAGTTAGACCCTAATGTTCCGCGGTATAGAAAGAGTTTTTCCATAGACAACACTGGCTTTGCATGGCTACGCGCTGACGGACTTTGTTATTTCCGAAATGCTGTAAAATAAAGTTTTTTATATTTGTTTAATTATATAAAATGTATGTAATGTGATTTGTATGTATAAAAAAATTAAAATGTAATAATGCCTTAGTTAGCACTTGGCCTTCGTCTTATCAGCAGTGCTTATTGTCTAAGCTAAACCGCGTCGACCTCGACATTGAACTCGCTCATAACTTGCAAACGAATGTAGACTTCATTACTATTTACAAGTAGGTTGAAATTCGTTTGCAAGTTATGAGCGAGTTCAACGTCGAGTTTGACGCTGTTTTGCTTAGAGAATAGCGCTGCTGATGTTAAAAGTGATGACAAGGCCAAAGGTGGAAGCGCACTTCACCCGGAACCCTCAACTACTGAGGCACTGGCTAACTTATCTCTAGCTGTCAGAACGCGACAGTGCTACTAACAATGATTTTATAGTGACATATTTGAATAAAATGGTGCAAGGTGCTCTGATCTTTCTATTTTTTATTTTATTTTACTATTTTTATCTATAATACTAAGGCACTGCGAAAACGTAGACACTTTTGTGTCTTGTGTGGGATACAAGCTACCAGTGAATATGAAATCAGCCCTCCCTGCGCAGACGTAGACACTTTTTGTGTCCAGTTACTTCCATTTAACACAGCAACTGATACAGCAACTCGGTTGCCTTGTATGATGTGCCGTGTCGGTAACAAAAAGTGTCTACGTTTGCGCAGCGCCTAAGTGGTTCAGGGCTCCGGGTTTATATTTATATCCTTATTATCACTTAGCATAAGATAAGATATAGGCCAAACGATTTCCATGTATTTAAAAAATACAAATGGTCCTTCGAGCCGAATTGTGAGGCCGTATAGATATTACTGAGTCTAAGGCCAGCTTTAGGATGTTTAACGCAGATTAAGTAGGATCAATAAACTGATGGAAAAAATTGTGATAAGTTTAAATTTTAAATAGAAAACAAAAAGGTTAGTACCTGTGTGGTTGTGTCTCTATTTGTGAGTGTGAGGGTGTGTGTGTGCGTTGTCTGTGTATATATAAGGTTACATTTTATCAACTGCGTATATTTTGAGGATAAATTCAACAACTTAAATATAAACAATTTTTATGAAAAAACCTTAAATTTTATACGCTAGTTTTTAAGAAAAACGCCAAAAGACACTTCGATTAAAAAGTAAATTATAGCACTTTCGGTAGTTTTAAATCAAAGGAGCCGAAAAAGAGAAGCCGCAATGCGTTCAGTTTCAATCAAAAGAAAGAAAGAAAGAAAGAAATACATTTTATTGGCACACTGTTGCACAACAAAAACTAATTACATTTACAAAAAAAATAAAATAAAAAATATATATACATAAAGGAGCCGACATAGAGGCCGCTCTTAAAAGTATTACAATTTTTATGTCAGGAAAAGTAAAAAAAAAACTAGCCTGATTTTTTTTATATGCTAGGGCCTTATTTCTCTGATATAATTAGATGTTTTAGTTGTCAAAATATTTGCAGTTGATAAAATGTGACCATATATAAAAGCTTGTAAATTAGTATAACATTGCAAAAATGAAAAATTAGTTAAATACCCATTTCTTTGTACAATTTGTGTATCGCTAATTTGGTTTATATTTAGGAATTAATACTGTAATAAAATGGTTGTCATAATTTACATATGAGTATTTTATTTTTTGTATCACGCAAAGAAACCCCGAGCATAGCCCTCTCCATTGCTCTTTGAGTGACCTTGAGTCTTTTTATGAGCTCCATAGTGAGCGACCTACCTGTGTGGTGCCGGGGATAAAGAATTGCACCAACCCATCTCTTCCCGTGGGTGTCGTAAAAGCCGACTAAGGGACCATTCCAGAGGATGGGCAGCAGCATCTCTCTGAGGTTACCCTCAACCTACTGCGATCGCCAACCCGCCTGCCAAGCGTGGCGATTACGGCAAATACCCCTCGTATCCTTGGGGGAGGCCTTTGTCCAGCAGTGGACGTCTTCTGGCTGAGATGATGATGATGATGATAGTGAGCGACCACGTCTCAGTCCCGTATGTCATCACTGGCAACACACACTCGTCAAGTTAATAATTATGTCTAGGTAACTCTACCTACATACAAGAATTACAATATCTGATCGGACCTCTCTGATACACATTGTTTAAGAAAAAGATTTAATAAGTTTCTTTTTTTTAGTTATTAATGTTGTGTATAGTTTATGTATTATGTTCCTTCATCATCATCATCATCTCAGCCAAAAGACGTCCACTGCTGGACAAAGGCCTCCCCCAAGATGGGGGGTATTTGCCATAATCGCCACGCTTGGCAGGCGGGTTGGCGATTGCAGTAGGTTGAAAGTAACCTCAGAGAGATGCTGCTGCCCATCCTCTGGAATGGTCCCTTAGTCGCCTTTTACGACACCCACGGGTTGAGATGGGGTGGTGCAATTCTTTATCCCCGGCACCACACAGGGATTATGTTCCTTATTAAATAAATATGTAATACAAAAGTAAATACCCCACTGTCCCACTAGCCTTCTTTTTTTTAATTGTGAGATGGGCTTGCTCTTGGCCTCATTCTAATCCCTAGGGCTAAGAAGAGGCCGACGATGGAACAAGCTTGCCCAGAAATAGCCTATTCACTCGGGCTTTAAAAACTTTAGGGTTATATGCACTCGGGAACACAGACGCCGGTAGGGAATTCCACTCTTTGGCTGTACGCATTATAAATGTAGAAGAAAACGCTTTGTACGCAAAAGTGGAATATCAACCAGGTAAGGGTGGTAGCCAGCCGTACGTCTGGATTCTCGATGGTAAAATGGGGAAGGTGGAATGAGCTCATGCAGCTCAACAGCACACTCGCCGAAGTATAGCCTGTGAAAGACCGATAAGCAGGCAACTGTGAGGCGGTGAGCGAGACTGGGGGCCAATTTAAATCAAATCATCACTACAATTGATAGGTATTTGGCAAGCGTCGTCATCACCACGCTTGCCAAATGCGGGTTGGTGATCACAAACCCGGGCTATGCATCGAAAAAATCCAAAACACACTTTGCCCGACCTGGGAACTGAACCCGGAACCTTCGGGCATCAGGCAGAGCGTTTGGACACTCGGCCTACGGGGCGTTGTAATATATCCTACTAATATTATAAACGCGAAAGTTTGTAAGTATGGATGGATTTTTGTTACTCTTTCACGTAAAAACTACATTTATTTCAGACCACTTAGTCCATACATAGTTGATTAGTAACATGCTTAATGACCATAGATCGGAATATAGAGTTTTTTCTGTGAATTACGTCATAACGTTATCAATAGTATGGATAACCTAAAAAATAATAAGAGAAAATACACTTTTAACTCTTTTGCATGTCAGACTGGTCTGGTCAGGTGTGATTTAGGTGATCGTTACTGGAGATTATTTTCAAGAATCTTATACTTTGTTTTATCCAAATTTTGGAAAAAACTAAGTTTGCTTAAGATTATCCATGATATGCTAACATTGCAAAGGTATGTCAAAAAACTCTACCTAATCCGATCTATGTTAATGATATATTAGTAATTTAAAAATAAAAAACAAATAAACACAAAAGAACACACTACTTTAAAAATTTGAATGTCCCACCATTATGCACTCGGTTCCAATGCCTAAGAATGGGACAGTCTAACTTCTTTGCTATTACCGCCAGGATGCCATTAGAACTCCCTCTTACCCTGCATTTTATTGACACTATTCGCTTCCTTATGATGCCGTAAAAATCAACAACACCAGCTTCAGCAAACATGCTCGAGGCACTGCAGAATCTGGGGAGGCCCATCAGCATCCTGAAGGCATTATTATATTGCACGCGGAGTGAATGTAGATTTTCTGCGTATAGTCACACCACAACAGGTAGCAAGTGTTGCAGTTATAAGAGGATTTGAGGTTTTGACTTTTACTAGTACTGTATGACATTGTAAAAAATTAAACTGGTAAATTATGTTTTTGCAGACTTAAATATTTTATTTAGTTATTTTTATTTTTTTTGTAATTTTTTACATGTTGTGATTGTCCTTTACATTTTGTGTTTTTATTTGTGATGGAAAGTGTCCTTTTATGATAGGGCATTTTCCAATATTTATGACGCTGGTTGTAAGGGAGAAAAGAGCTGGACACTTGCTGAGTTTCTTGCCGGTTCTTCTTAGTACAAGATCTCCCGCCCAGAGTAGATAGACTTACGAACCGATGGCATAAATGACGTTCATAAGAGCTATTTGTAACCTAAACTGAATAAACGATTTTGAATTTTTTGAATTTTTAAGACGGTGGTAGCTAGCCAGGCGGACAAACAAGCCCTACCACCAACCAAACCGAGTACACAAACATGTACGCTGGGAATCGAAACTAGCTCTGCGACTGGTAGTTAACTACGAGACGGCAGAGGTGGTTACCCTCCCACTCGCGACCTTCACATAAATGGAGGGCCCAAACATACACCATACCAAACAATAACAAATACTTACGGAATGATCGAAGCTTATGGAAGATATCGTACTGCTCTTCAATGTAAATTCGTAATGTAAGATGTGGTAAACGGTGTTGGTGTAAAATTTAATAGTTGTTAATGTATATCTGTAATGTATATGTTGATCTAATCCCGCCCTCTCCTTTCCTCTCCCGGACTACACGTGCTGGTCTTAGGAATCACCATCATACTGTACAGACAATCAGTACTCGTACAAGAAAATTAAGCAAGTCGTTCCTCTGTAAGACTATTCGGCTTTGGAATTCTTTGCCGGCGCATGTGTTTCCCAGTTCCTATAGTCCCGGGTCTTTTAAGCGGGGCGTGAAACGGCATTTATGCAGGCCGTCATGAATGGGTGCGCTTGTTATCGTGCTTGTTCCACGGTGGGGAGCGCTCTCATTATCTTGGACTGCATCGGCTGCTTACCATCAGGCAGGATGTGGTCACTATGACGTGCCAATAAAAAAAAAATAAAGAAAATCATAAATATTTGTAATTTGTCACTGTTTGTTTATCCTAATAAATAAATAAAAAAAAAAAAATACCGACTAAAAACCTGCACTTCCTCTCACGTACCATCGGGATGAGGGATGATCTAGCACCGCTAAACAATGACTGGTGTTCACCACAGCAGGTTTCCCCGACTGCTACTATTAGATTCTAAACTACAACACATTATATCGAATCAGTAACTGCGAGCACGGATTTTTATCGACCGATAAAATGACATTAGACGATAAAATTTGACAGTTGAAGTTGACAAATTTACATCGGCAGCATGGGACTTATACCGAGAGATATATATATAGATATAAAGACTTGACCCGTTGATATAATCGGTAAATTTTATGTATTTTGTTTAAGAGCTAGCATAAAATTGCCGTGTTGCCATTTTTAAATATCGCTAAAATAGAACACGATAAAACCTACCGATCCGAGTCCCGTGCTAGCGGTTGTAGATAAAATCCGATAGATAAAAGGTTTTGTCGACCGATAAATTTATCGATCGGTAAGATCCGTGCTCGCACTGCAGTTTCCAGAGGGGAACCCGAGGGTGCTTCTGACGGCTAGGACCTCGGCTCGGGTAGACCGCCACCCCGAGCCCCGGCCACTGAACTGGTGATGCCTAGCAATGTAGCGTACATTGCTAGGCATTACCAGTTCCAGAAAAAGGAAAATAAAAGATGTAAATCTGGTTAACCCAAATTTATTTTGCTCAGGATGAGTTCGTCGGTCGCTTTTACTTATTTATTTATTAGGTAGGTACACAAAACAGATAGAAATTAAAAAAAAATAACAAAAATGCATTTGTATAAGAGCTAAATTCCTATCTAAAACATGTGTACACAACACGATTAATAATAAGCATCCATGTTAAAGTTTACCTAATCTACAACTATATCCAATTAAAAACTAATTATATACTTAGTACTAGTATGGTGAAAAAAATAATATAAAAATAAAAACATAACAAATTGAAAACTTGTTCTAGGTTAATGTTGACAACTTTATGGAGTTTTCTTAATAAGTTGGAGATGCCGAGCCTTACCTTACGAGAATTACCCGGTCATTTTTTTTAAATTCATGTATTTTCATGGAAAATATGTCGATGTTGCAACCAGTTCATTGTATAGTGTTATTTTTTGTGCTCAGTGGTATCGCGCGATTATTAGGGAGGGCTTATCTTCGAGCGGGGACTGGGACGCGCGCGCAGTTCGGCGTCTAGGTCAGGCTTCGTTCGCAACAACACAAGCTGAGGCGGGGTCCTGATTGACCTTTTGTTTGTTTTTATTGTTATGTTTTATGTATGTGTGTGTGTGGTCAATAAATGTTTCTTTATCTCTCTCTCTCTCTCTCCTAGACACGTACCATCGACTGCGCCGGTGAGATCTTGATACCAGGTGGGGTGGATCTGCCGCATGAACAGCCTCCGGAATGTAGACAGGATGCGTGCAGGTAGACGTCGCTGCCTGGTATATGGACCCCAAGGTTGGGGTTGTATTTTATATGACAGCAGAAACAGTAGATAAACGTTACGTAGCGCAATCTCTTCAGACAAATGAGACTGACTGACAGGAGCAGTGATGGATAAAAGAGTTAGTAAGGTAGTGAGTAGCTATCGTTCATCGCGCACAAATAAATTTGGTGACTCGTTTCATTGTCGCACTTCCAAAAGATGGAAAAGTCTACCAGCACACGTTTTCCTTCCTTCCTATGACATAGGGTCCTTCAAAGGAGGCGTGAAGAGGCACCTTGTGGGCCAGCAGGGTGAGGGTGACTGATGCTGCGTTGTTTTCACGCTGCACCAGTTGTCTTCGCGTCTGGACTCCGTTTCCATTTAACATCAGGTGGAGTGGAGTCATTTGCCGAGCTATAAATAAAAATTAAAAATTAAAAAAGAAATTACTTTCTTGTTAATATATTCTCTTTTTATGTTAAACCGGGGCTAAAACTATCAACGGCCTCGGTGGCCGAGTGCCAGAGCGCTCAGCCCGATACCTATACCGATACGACAACCTTACGGTTATAAAGTTAAATTTAAAAAAAAACAAAATTCAAAATCATTTATTCAGTTTAGTCTACAAATAGCTCTTATAAACGTCATTATGCCATCGGTTCGTAAGTCTACTCTGGGCGGAAGATCTTGCACTGAGAAGAACCGGCAAGAAACTCAGCAAGTGTCCAGCTCTTTTCTCCCTTACAGCGTCAACAATATTGGAAAGTGCCCCATCATAAAAGGAAGTTCAGGTGTCAGACATCCTTGCGCAAGCTCAAGGGACCATCTACGTCAGGTCATAACGCAGATCAGAACGCGCCGGTACGCATCCTTCATCCGGTACTTTTAAGACTAGTGTCTGCGCTAGTTGTATACCGTGTTTAAAGGCAAATAAATAATTTCATTTCATTTCATTTCATTTCATTTCATTTCATTTCATTTCATTAGTTGCCCCGTGGACACGTAGCCCCAGCAGTGGGACAGTTATAAAATTCAAAAAATTCAAAATTCAAAATTCAAAATCATTTATTCAGTTTAGGCTACAAGTAGCTCTTGTGAATGTCACTATGCCATCGGTTCGTAAGTCTACTCTGGGCGGGAGATCTTGTACTGAACAAAATAAAAAATGTAAGTTTACAAATTTACATCAGATAATTATGTAAAAGTTTCAATTTCCACAATGTCATACAGCACCACTACAGTACTCTAGTAAAAGTCAAAAATTGTTTAGGTAAAACAAAGTCAAACTATAATTAATAATACTAAAAATAAGATAAGTATGCAAGAGCAGACCAGCCTCCACAGGCGGCACCCATTCACGAGCATGACATATGAATCAGCCATCGCTTCGCTCAACCATATTTTAGGGAACGTAACGACCCGACGCACACGCCACCACCGCAGAGACAATTAAGAGAGCATGACACACTCAAGATACTCTAAATAAAAACTTAATGATCTATTTAACGCAACGCTGTTTGTTATCTGTAGGACAATGTTGTTAAAATAAAAAATAAAAAAAATAAAAAAATAAAAAATAATATAGGCTGTTTACTAAAGCTATCTAAGGTAGTGACACCACTGTTCGCCACTTTAAGCCGAGTATACGAAACAGCATTCGTCGCCAAAAAAAATGTGTAATTTTACTAGATGACATCCAGAAAGTAGGCAGCCTGCATTAAATTGTTACTAAAGTAAATAACCAGTTGCTGAACCCTATTATTCGAGGGGAGCTCGATGGCGCAGTGGTTAACGCGCCCGGTCTGCGAGTGCTGAGGTTAAGGCGACGCGTTGGAAATTTTAGTGGCGGGGATCTTGATTTTTCTCAACAATTACAAAACATATGAAAGTGATATTTGATGACATGATTTTTCATTTAATTAACTTCATTTTGTTAGTTGCAGAAACACAATTTTTCAACTTTTATAACAGAGAAAAAAATAGCAAAGTAACCTCTTTTAAAACATAGATTCGCATTTTACAGGCAAACCAGACCGATTTAAGCATCTAAATTTTCTTAGTAGTTCTTAACAAACACTTCAATATTGTGGTTCATTTTTTTTAAATAATTTGTAGTTTTTATTTGAAGGAAAAAAACAATTTTTCTACGGGGTGCAAACGCTTCGTATGAGATTTATTGTTGAGCGATGCGACGCCTTAAGCAACTTTCGCAAAGGCCGGTCAGCGGATGGGTGACCAAAAATGTATCTTCGAGCTCCTCCGTGCTTCGGAAGGCACGTAAAGCCGTTGGTCCCGGCTGCATTAGCAGTCGTTAACAACCACCGCACCGCACTGGGCCCGCGTGGTGGTTTATGGCCCGTTCTCCCTATCCATCCATAGCCTCGTGCTCCAGCAGTGGGGACATACAATGAGTTGATGATGAACCCTATTTTTAATTAAATAAGGAAAAAATGGCGACCACTGGTTCCCGTCAAACACTGGTGCCTTTACCCTATAATTTTTTATTAAAATTATACCTAAAACAAAAAAATAAGTAGGTACAACAGGAGTTGTCTGTGATGTGTGTAAGAATATTTAATAAATTACCGAATGTCATTAAAGTACTAAATTTAAAATTATTTAAGACAAAAATATATAAATGGCTAAATGAATATAATTTCTATAGATGAAAGAGTTTCTTGACATTTATAATATTAGTGTGATTATTATGTATTTGCATGCTATCTTAATGGCAAAACACGATATACCGTTTTAAATGAATGTTTTTAATGATATGCCTATGAATCTTAATCATAAATTAAGATATTTTTACCAAAATGTCAAAACATAATATACCTAACTCGCTCCTACATTGTAACCCAGTTACTTTGTGCTTATTTCAATTTATAGATTGTTTTTGACTAAGCTATGAATAGCATTGCTACAAACCTTCGTGGTTTTCTAATGTTATTTATTATTTAGATATAAAATGTTACTTTTTTATGTGGTAATAAATAATAAAAAAAGAATAAAAAAATTAATGCTAAAAGAAGGCAAACGAACAGGCGGGTCACCTAATGGAAAGAAATCACCGCCGCCCATGGACACCCGCAAAACCAAAGTAATCGCAGATGCGTTGCCAACCCTGAGGAAGGAGTTGGATCTTGAGGAATGAGTAGGAATTGTGAGGGGGGAGGGGTGAAAGATGGGCCTCCGGTACTTTCTTAATTATTATTATGTAAAAACTTAATACTTTTAAGGCAAATAAATGTTTTCTTTTCTATTCTATTCTATTATATTCTATGCTATTCCTATTATATTAATGTGTGAAGAGAAAACTTCGTTCCCTCTTTTTAAGCACAAAGCGCGCACAGACGAATGCGAGATTTAGTCAAGTTAAAGTTATATGAAGAAGGAGTCCCAACACATAAAGTTTATTTATACAACGTGTAACATAAAGGTGTGGTCAAAATTAAAAGATCCAAAGTGTATCCGATCTAGATCTTGTATGTGTTGTTACTGAGACATAATTATTAACTTTAGTTGTTTTTTTTTTTTTATAGTTGATGGCTTAGTGCGATTAGCACATTTAGCCAGTGTCAAAGTAATTTTTCTCACAAGTAATACATAAATAAACAATATTTCCTTATATGATGATGATGAATGATATTAGAAATGGGAAGTGAGAAATGATATACCCCCCAACCCCTCGAGTATCTCAGTAAAGATGTGGGGCTTTACTAAGTCCTCGCGCGAGCTTCTTGAGAGAATTTGAAAAGTGACGTTGCACTGTTTTGTTTCATTTGCCAACACTTATGCACACTCACGAACACTTAACGGTTAATAATCCACCATTATTTCACATTAATATTCAACATAACACAAATTTTAGAAAATAAAACAAAACCACAGACAAACGCTTCACTTTCCCGCCAAGAAGTCCAACTAAATACTTATTTACTAAAATACTTATTATATTTTTTAATAGGTCCTTACCTATGAAATTGATGTTTTTTTCTCACTTATTAATAGGTGTATTACTTCTAAAAGTCAATACCGGTTGTTAATATTATTATACACCTTTAATTAGGACTATGTTACTTAGGCTTCAGGACTAACAATGATCTTCTTTGATGATCTTCTTTGAATGATGATCTTCTTCTTTTTTCTGCTGAGTAACTTACTGCGAACGGACGTCTCCAGATTAGTTTCATTTTTATTTGATTTTATTTTCGGGTTTTAAAAGTGACTCGGGGCTTCGCCCCGCCGTACAGTGACTTCGTTGAGTTTGTTCTGGAGCTCCAGCGAAAAAAACACTTTTTGAGTTGTGCGCGCGGCTGCGGGATTTGAACTCGTTCTCGCTGGGTGAGTGCCGGCGGAGCCGACGAGTTATCTGTTAGACCACAGGCACTGGGCGCATTGCGGCCGAAATTAGCGGACCGTATCTACGCTCGGCTGACGTCACCGGGGCGCACTGTTGGAGGGTGGAACGCGTGAGTGAGAAACAATACTAAACTTGCAGTTGCTGTCCCTTTTGCGCTACGCTGGTGCTTGCCGCGAACTGTCATCGAGCTTTTTATCCCTGCTTCAACTTTATACATTGCGGAGCATAATGAATTGCAACGCTTGTAATAATAAAGTGTTGAATATAAAGGAGTCTATGAAATGTCGACTATGTCTCGGTAAATTTCACTATCAATGTCTAAGTATGGAAAAAAAAACATTTATTGCATTTACTAAGGAACAATTGTCGTTTTGGATTTGCCCAACATGCAGTAACGTCACACGGCGTGCAAAATCGAACGATAATACTCCTTTACGACGGAGCAATTTGATACCGAGTAACGACGACCTTTTGAATATGTCATGCGACGTAGCAGACCAAAGCACGTCCGCTTCTCTTCCGTCCCCCCCTCAGGTTGTTGAGTCGCTTTCAGCTAATTTTACTACTAATCAAGAGGTAACTATGGATAAAATCAGCGCTCTTCTAGATCAGAAGCTTAGCTCCACTTTGACGGTTCTCATGGAGAACTTCCGTAAAGCACTAAGAGATGACGTCAAAGAAATGGTTGAGAACGAAATAGGAGGTGCGATTAAAAATGTCAAGGATGACTTTACCGTTACTACGGACTTTATCTGCGCTGAACAGAAGGACTTGCGGTTGGACATTGACAAAAGTGCCAACACCATAAAAAACCTCGAGAGCGAGAAAGCTAGACTTCAAGCTGAAATAGATAGACTCAACACTCGTCTTGGTGGTATAGAAAAAATATCACGTAATTGTAATATAGAATTACAAGCTGTACCTGAACGTAAAAATGAAAATGTTCTGTTGATGCTCAAGAAGCTTTGTGATGTGGTGAAGGTCCCTATGGAGGACGGGAATATCAATGCATGCCGTAGAGTGGCAAAGCTTAACACGGCCTCTGGCCGACCACGTAACATTGTGGTTACTTTCACTACTCCGCGTATTAGAGACTTGGTGTTATCTGCGACTCGCCGATATAATAAAGCACACTCCGGTCGTGGACTGAGCTCTTCAGACTTGGACGTTTCAGGCGAACCGTGTAGAATTTATGTCACGGAGCATTTGTCCCCGGAACAAAAAACGTTACATGCGGCGGCGAGGAGGGCGGCTAAGGAGCGTGGATTCAAGTATGTGTGGATAAAGTATGGACAGATATATATGCGCAAGGATGAAGGGGCTGGTGCTATACTGATTAAGAACTTGGATTTTCTTGATAAGATACAATAGTGACAGTTATAGATTATTATTATTTTTAATTATTATTATTTCTTATCTACATTCAGTTTTATATATTTGGTTAGTTTTTTTTTAAAATTAATAATGTTTAGTATTTTTTATCAAAATTTAGGTAGAGCTAGATCGAAAACTAAAGATATATATTTAAACCTGTTAAACACTAATTATGATATTGTTTGTTTGACTGAGACAAATTTTGATAGTAGTGTTTTCGATAAAGAATCGATCGATAACCGATACAATGTTTATAGACGGGACCGCGAAAACACATGCTCTAAAAAACAAGGAGGGGGAGGTGTTCTTATAGCTGTTAAAAATTATGTTAATGTTCTACGTCAGTCATCTTGGGAGAGCAGGGTTGAGGATGTGTGGCTTACTATCTTATCCAGTAAGTATGGTGAGCCGTCTTTACATATTTGCCTTTGTTATTTACCACCTGACTTGCCAATGGAAGATCTCGTGACTTTCCATCGTAATACTCAAAGGGTAATACTTAACTCTGGCTTTGGAGATCATTTTCTTGTACTTGGAGATTTTAATACTGCGAATGTGTCCTGGGTCAAACAGGGAGAGTCAGCCTTCTTCACACCAATAAATCCTCAGGATGGCAAAGCTGTTTTGCTCTTGGAGACGATGCATACCTGTAACCTGGTTCAGTATAACACCATTCCCAATAAAAATAACCGGTATCTAGATCTTGTCCTTTCTACTCTGCCTTGTGGCTCAGCCAATGTACTGGAAACTGAACCTTTATGTCGTTTGGATGGTCACCATCTGGCATATCGCGTGGAAGTTGCTAAGTATAATTCAGATAAACTATTAAAACCTAAGTTTAAAAACCGTTACAACTTCAACCGGTGCAATTATGACATTCTGAAATCTGAATTGCAACTTGCTAACTGGGAGGAGCTGCTTTCATCAGACGATATTAATGAATGTGTAGACGTATTTTATGATAAAATAAATCAGATTATTTCGAAGAACACGCCACTTACAAGAAACACGTCTAATAAATACCCCATTTGGTACAGTCGGGCTTTAATTCGCTATATAAATGAAAAAAATAAATATCATAAGCGCTTCAAAAAATTTTCCAACCCCCGAGACTATGATACCTTCTCTTTGCTGCGGAGTAGATGCAAATCTCTAATTGCAAATTGTTATAAAACGTTTCTGTCTTCAGTAGAAGAGTCCTTGTGCGATGATCCTAAGGTGTTCTGGCGGTATGTCAATGACAGGAAAGGTGGTTCTGCTATACCACACACTATGACTTTTAATAATAAAACTTACTCAGATGGTCAAAGCGTTTGCGAACTTTTTTCTGAATACTTTGGATCAGTTTTTGATCTGCCTTCTAGCCCTCAATCTCTCAAGCTGAGCAATATGCCCCGAGCTAGTAACCAGTCTTTACACAACATTAAAATAAGTCAACGTGAAATTTACCTTAAAATAAAACGGTTAGACGTGCGGAAGGGTCCAGGTCCTGACGAGATCCCACCGAAATTTATAAAAAATTGCTCAGAAGAGCTATCTATCCCGTTAGCTATCCTGTTCAACAAGTCTTTAGCGTCCGGCATTTTTCCTTTGCGTTGGAAGATTGCTCATATTATCCCGATATTCAAATCTGGGGACAAAGCATCATGTACTAACTATCGGCCAATTAGTATTTTATCTTGTATCGCTAAGCTATTTGAATCTCTTACTTATACTTCACTTTATCATCACTTAAGTAATTTTATATCAGACAAGCAACACGGATTCGTCAGAAAAAGATCTACGTTAAGTAACCTTTTAGAGTTTAAAAACTACCTGTGTCAAGTATTTGCTGCTGGAGGTCAGGTCGATGCAATTTATCTGGACTTCAGTAAGGCTTTTGACAAGGTCAATCATTGTCTGCTCAGTCTTAAACTTGAACACTATGGCATTCATGGGTGTCTGCTTAGGTGGATTATTTCTTATTTGAGTAACCGGACTCAGCTTGTTACAGTCAAGGGTTTTTCATCGTCGTCTGTTCATGTTTATTCAGGCGTTCCGCAGGGGTCCCATCTTGGTCCACTTTTGTTTGTCGTTTTTATAAATGACTTGGTCAGCCGCTTATCCTGTACCTCTCTTCTGTACGCAGACGATCTCAAAGTTTTTACTGATGTCAAGAACTTAGCTCAGCGCTTGGCACTTCAAAATGACCTAAGAATTATTTCTGACTGGTGCTTAGCCAACAAAATGAGTCTTAATGTGCAAAAGTGCTGTGTTATCTCATTTACAAGAAAGAAAAATAGGCTACACAACGAATACTATATGCAGGGTCAATTGTTGAACAGAAAGGACATAGTAAGAGATCTAGGAGTTCTTTTTGATGAGCAATTAAGTTTTCGTCCTCATTACTTGTACATCACAAAGAAGGCTAATAAACTCTTGGGATTTATAATCAGATCAACTAAAGATTTTAAGAAACCTTACAGTATATTGTGCCTTTTCTTTAGTTTAGTCAGAAGTGTACTAGAATATTGCTGTCCGATTTGGTCCCCTTACTTTAATATTCACGTTGATGCGATAGAGGGAGTGCAAAGACGCTGCTTGAAATATGTCACGCGTAAATATAATTTTGGTCGATCGCTTAATAGCTACCGTGACAGGCTGTCTAAATTTAGTATGATTTCATTGCAAGTTCGCCGGAAAAGATACGATCTCATTTGTCTTCACAAAGTTCTGCATTCTTTCATTGATTCACCTGGTTTGCTCTCCTTGATTGACATTAACACCAGGCATAGGTCACGTTGTCCGAATGCTTTCTTGATTCAGGCTTTTAAAAACAATACGTCCTTTTATAATCCTATTGTAAGAATGTGCCGCACTTATAACGAATTAGTTCGTGTTCATAACGATATAGACGTATTTAACAATGGATTCTCACAGTACAAAAGGGTAATTTCAGCCATATTTAATGACGAAACATCCTCAACCCCACTTATTACATAAATATCCGTATAAATAAATAAAAAATTGTTAATGAATATTGTATAAGTTAAGTTAAGTTAAGTTATACAAAATTGTTCTGTAAGTTTAAATGATTGCATGCTGTGTACACTCAATTTAGATTATTGTCTTGTCTTATTATGTGGAAAATGTCTTTATGTTTTTGTAATGACATTAATCTGTCAGTGTACCGTTCATAAATAAATAAATAAATAAATGATTAATTACTTTTTGTGTCTGTATCGCAAAATTTTTTTTTTAAATTGACTACTTTTTTTGTTCGCGCAATTAACCTTTTGTTTCATTGTAGCTTTGAAAGGTTTGATTTTTTTCTCTTTTTAATGTCTGCTATATTTAGCTAGTGAATCAAACACACTACTCTACAATTTTTATAGTGTTAACATAAATAGATGCTAAGAAAATTAAAAAAAACCTTTATATGAAAAATATAATATTAGAAAAAATCTAATATATTTATATATTCATTTGTTTGCAATGTACCCTTTAAAAAAACTTTGAAAGTAAACAGTACTGGCCTAAAACCAGCGCTACATAGACACTACGCCTATGTTGCATTAAGCTGAGCCGGTAGCCCTTGACATATATATTGTTACCGAATAGTGAAATATTATATTGTACTAAATGTAAAAAATGTAACAGAAGTGTGCCAATAAATTATTATTTCATTTCATTTTCATTTCAATTTCATTTCATTTCATTTATAATAGTGAAGTCATGCGCGTCAGGCGCGCATAACCAAGCAGCAGTGATCATAAATGTAAGTACACAGAGGCTATTAAACTTGATTGTGACATCACAATTGGAATATTTAATTCAAAATTGTATAACACATTACAGTTAATAATTATGACTTAGTAACTTTGCATACAAGATCTCTACTTTGGATCTTTTCATTTTGACCATACCTTTCTGTTACACGCTGTATATGATATGTACAGTTATTTATTATGAAACGGTCGAATTTCGAACACTGGCACTGGTGATAATCACACTATATTATAAATGCGAAAGTTGTGTGTATGTATGTGTGTATATTTGTTGCTTCTTCACGCTGCAACGGATGGATGGATTTGGATGAAATTCGGCATACTGATAGTTTATAACCTGGATTAAAATATAGGATACTTTTTATCCCGATATTCTCCCGGGAAAGGGAACCACGCGGGTGTAACCGCGAGCGGCCGCTAGTTTTTATATATGCAGGGCGTACCACGGCCATGCCACATGGAGGGAAAGTACCTTAATTATTGTAGATGGAACATTTTACTGAAAGAAGACTTTATTTTAATTTCAAAAACAATTTAAACTGCATTCATACATTTTTAAATAATTGCCTGGTTGAACCGGGAATCAAACCCGGTACACGAGAAAAAAATCAACCCGTAGTTTTATCATACCGATCGGAAGGCTTCATCATAAGGATTATTTTTTGCTAAATAACATAGCATCATAAATAAAAGGAAGACCATGAATTTTAACATTTAATGTAAAATTATGTTCAGAAAAATGAAAAGCTGACATTGCCGTAAGGACATAAACTAAGATTCATTTTAAAGTACCTATTACTAATGAGTACCCACTTGAAATAAAATAATAAAGAGATTAGTAGGTACCTGGTTGTATGCAACAGTTTTGTCCATCCTTACGGCAATGTCTGCTTTTCATTTTTCTGAACATAATTTTACATTAAATGTTAATATGTTATTCATGGTCTTCCTTTTATTTCTGATGCTATGTTATTTAGCAAAAAATAATCCTTATGATGAAGCCTTCCGATGTGTATGATAAAACTGCAGGATGTTTTTTTTCTCGTGTACCGAGTTCGATTCCCGGTACAACCACGCAATTATTTAAAAATGTATGAATGCAATTTAAATTGTTTTTAAAATTAAAATAAAGTCTTCTTTCAGTAAAATGTTCCATCTACAATAATTAAGGTACTTTCCCTCCATGTGGCATGGCCGTGGGACGCCCTGTATAAATCTTCTGTGCGTGTGCTATAGGGGTCCATCATGGGATACGGGTGTTCTTAAGGGTGTGCCGTCCATAAGTGACAAGTGTCATATGTTTTATTTGAAATGTCGTCGTCCATATTTATTTGATGCCGCGCGGCCATACTAATTTTGTATGGGGAATTTAAGGTGCTTAATAAAAAATAATTATTTAAATAACCACTTGATGAATCGAAAATGTAGTCTAGCAATTTGTAGTTTATCCATTGATGATTGTTTAGACAAAATCAGAGGTACAATAATTTAGATAAACTATAAGAAATTTACTAAACGCCGCCACTCCTTTTCATGATTTTTGCCCAACTTTAAATGATATTGTAGAAAAAACTATAGCGTGTTATGACATTATGGTTCTGACAAATTGTAAACACGTTCCCTATGATACTAAATATATATTTTGTTCATTTAATACGATAGTATTTTCAATTATATCTACTTAACCGTAACTGCATTTTTGGCATTTTTTGTCGGCGCACCCTTAAGCGGACGAATGATTTGTTTGTTTTGTTGTCATGGAAACTGTTAACGTTTTGTTTGTTTTGATGTCATGAAAACTGTCAAAGCGGTACGAAGTCCGCCGGTCAGCTAGTAGTACTATAATTTTCAGAAAGTGCTGTACGCTCTTTTAAAATTTTCAATTCACAAATTTTAAATTTATTTTAAAATTTTAATGAATTGTGAACTCGTCGTTGGTGCGTCTAAAATTAGATAAATAAACAAAATAAAAATAAGTAATGCAACAGAAATCTGTGTACCGCGATTCAGAAAGAACCTCAACAGTACAACGCCATCTAGCGATGTATCAAAATGTCTCAAACAGTCAAAGCGAAATAACACTTGCCACATTGATAAATTATGAAATTATTATCTGCGTTTTGTTACAGTATGCTTTTTCATTTTCACACAAAACAAACAGTATTATCGATCTTGAGTTGTCGTTCGATATGTAATCGAGTGCGAAGTGTGCGATTAATAAAATCGAATAAAAGCGTGCAAACGATTATACAAAGCGATTGTTGAGTCGCAACGTTGAAAATGGCGTATCCAGCAGTCCTGTCTTCTATCGTTCTTGTTTCAAGTAAGTGTCTTAACATCAGTGATCGATTTGAAAGGGGCTAAAATACCTAAAGTTGCTGACAAGACGCGACTAAGAGTGGTAAAATTACAAAAAAATATGATTATAGTAATATGTATATAATTTAACGAAAATTTTGTTATGAACGAATTACAATTTGATAAAAGACAATGTATTGAAAAAAATCACGAGCGAGTTTCGAATCCGCACCCCATGACATGCCGGGTCAGGTGCACTGCCAACTATGCTTTTTGTTTCAATATAACTATTAGTATTTACAAGACCCCTCCCTGTGTGGTGCCGGGGATAAAGAATTGCACCACCCCATCTCTTCCCGTGGGTGTCGACTAAGGGACCATTCCAGAGGATGGGCAGCAGCATCTCTCTGAGGTTACCCTCAACCTACTGCGATCGCCAACCCGCCTGCCAAGCGTGGCGATTACGGCAAATACCCCTCATATCCTTGGGGGAGGCCTTTGTCCAGCAGTGGACGTCTTTTGGCTGAGATGCGCTTGGACCAAGGCTCGCACGCTCAACGATCGTAACACCCCTTCACTCAAGGTAGTCTTCAACAAGGCCACCAAAGTCTGCAGGAGTGCTCTCTCAAGAGCGAATGCCCAGCGCGTCGCACCCAACGGGTAGCCGAAGTTATTGGCGACTGGCCAAAGCGGTGCAAGCCAACTTTTGCGCGCCTTCTCTGCCCCCACTGCGGTACCCTGATGGCTCGTTGGCCCATCAGCCGCTAGACAAGGCTAACCTCTTAGCGAAGCTCTTTGCGGCGAATTCGCGCGTCGATGACTGCGGCGCGGAACCACCTACCATCCCTCACTGTGGCTCCTCAATGCCTGACGTCCAAATCAGGCAACGTGACGTCCGGGCTGTGCTGCAGTCACTTGATGTGCGGAAGGCTAGCGGTCCTGACGGTATATCGGCAGTCGTTCTAAAAAAATGTGCTCCCGAGTTGTCTCCAGTATTGACACGCCTATACCACCTCTCGTACTCTACTGGGATTGTGCCGGAAGCTTGGAGAAAAGCGAACATCCAGCCGGTCCCCAAAAAAGGGGATAGGTCCGACCCAGCCAACTATCGACCTATTGCTGTCACCTCTGTCCTTTGTAAAGTTTTTGAGCGAATCATAAACAGGCAACTCATTCGCTACCTAGAAGATCATTCCCTGATTCATGATCGACAATACGGCTTCAGACCGAAACGATCAACGGGCGATCTCCTAGCGTTCATAACACACCTGTGGGGTGAAGCAATGGACAAGCACGGAGAAGCACTGGCTGTTAGCCTGGACATCTCCAAGGCTTTCGATCGAGTTTGGCATCGTTCGCTTCTCTGCAAGCTTTCGGCATACGGCTTGCCACCTCGCCTATGCGATTGGGTCGCCGGGTTCCTGCATGAGCGCAGCATTCGCGTACTCTGCGAAAGCAGTGCCTCACAGTTTCTGCAGGTGAACGCCGGAGTGCCGCAGGGTTCTATAATATCGCCCACGCTGTTCCTTCTGCATATCAATGACATGTTATCCTTGGGTAACATTCATTGCTATGCAGACGACAGTACAGTTCATCGGCGTTATTTGGGTCACCCTGCGGCAAAGCAAGCCGATATAGTGGAGTCAAGACGTAAAATTGTCATTGAGCTGGACGAGGAATTAGACCGCATTTATAAATGGGGCTCTGATAACCTCGTCCAGTTCAATGCCAAAAAGACACAGGTCTGCGCTGTCACTGCCAAAAAGTCCGCATTTCTCCCCCAACCCTCCTTCCAGAGCAACCTATTACCCATCCAGACTGGTCTCAGTCTCTTAGGTATGGACATACACAGTGACCTCAACCCGAAGAGCTATATTGAGAGCATCATAACCACAGCCTCACGTAAACTCGGAATCCTGAACAAAGTGAAGCGGTTCTTCACGCCTGAGCAACGTTGTCTTTTGTATAAGACTCAGGTGCGCTCCTGCGTGGAGTATTGCTCTCATCTTTGGGACGGATCCGCCAAGTACTTGTTCGAAGCTCTTGACAGGTTGCAGAGACGTGCTGTCCGTATTATCGGTAACGATGACGTTACAACCAGTCTGGAGCCGTTACAGCTACGTAGGGACATTGCTTCCCTTAGTGCTTTCTACCGCCTTTACCACGGTGAATGCTCTGAGGAGCTCTTTAACCTCATTCCTCCCTCTCCATTCCTTTCCAGATCGACGCGTGCAGGTCTGAGAAGCCACCCTCATACCGTGCTGACCATCAAGACACGTACCAAAAAGTTTGGACAATCGTTCCTTTGCCGAACTGCCCGTATGTGGAATGCGCTTCCCGCACACGTGTTTCCCTCCTCTTTCTCTCCCGGGTTATTTAAGCGGGGCGTGAAAAAGCATTTATGCAGGCCGCCATAGTGTGAGCGTTCGGCATAGCGTGGTAGCACTGTGATGAACGCTTTCACTTCTTGGGCTTCACTGGCTGCTTTTCATCAGGCAGGGTGAAGCTATTATGGCGTATCACAATAAAAAAAAAATAAAAAAAAGATGATGATTTACAAAACACTGCACACGTAATGCACACGACTGTACAAAAAGTCGGCATTGCGGTTTTTAAACCGAAGATATTTATTGTTTCGGCATTCTAAACCTAAAAATGGATTAATTATAAAAGTCGGTCAAAGTCGGCATAAAAGAGCCAAACTCAAAGAAACTTGAAAATTCGGCATAGGGGTAATCGATTATGATATTTCAGTAAAGTCGACAAACAGGGAAAGTCGGCACAAGGGTCAGCAGCGCTATTCTCTAAGCAAAACAGCGTCGCACTCGACGTTGAACTCGCTCATAACTTGCAAACTGATTTCAACCTACTTCTTAATAGTAATAAAGTCTACATTCGTTTGCAAGTTATGAGCGAGTTCAATGTCGAGGTCGACGCTGTTTTGCTTAGAGAATAGCACTGCAGCACTCTATAGATGACAGTGCATCTGATATTCATAAAAAAGTTTACAGCGTTTACGCCGCACACTAGCGCCGCCAATGAAAAAAAAACATATCTGGTAATTAGAGATAGAAAATCAAATTATGCTCAACAAACTATTTGAATGAAGTAATTTAGCATTTTTACGTCACCTAATGCGCGTAACGTCTTATTTAACTAAACCATAACATGTGAGGTGTTCATTAGGTGACGTAAAAATGCTAAATTACTTCATTCAAATAGTTTGTTGAGCATAATTTGATTTTCTATCTCTAATTACTAGATATGTTTATTTTTTTATTAGTGGCGCTAGTGTGCAGCGTAAACGTTCTTAATATTCAATCTTTTTAATATGCGAACATTTTTGTAATACCCTCCACAGATATACTGATCGTGACGGGTAGACCGAATGGCGCTTACTTCACGGTGCCCTGCCCGTTCACGAACCCCTGCGAGCCGTACAACCCATCTCCATCCCAACAGTACCAGCAACCGCAATCGTACCTGGATACCAAGTCGTGGTGTCCCCAGGGTCAAACCTACACAAGCCCCTTCTCTGTGACCATCAAATATGATGGTAAGTCCAACATATCTGCAGCTTATTTAACCCCACTACAGTAGCACGGGCCCTTGAAATGAAATGAAATAATAATTTATGGCACACTGTTACATCTTTTAAATTTAATACATAATATTTCACTATTTATTTACTTATTTATTGCACATGTAGCTACAAATATTAGACTTTGTAACAACATGTATACCAAAGGCTACCGGCTCAGCTTAATGCGACATAGGCATAATGCCTATGTAGCGCTGATTTTCGGCCAGTACCGTTTGCTTTCAAAGTTTTTCTTAAAGGGTACATGCAATTAAAAAGAAGAAAATCCTGCTTTAACAATTCACAGAAAGAAAATAAATAATACATAATGCATCAACATGAGCACATTGACTTGACTAGCTCGAATAAATGCTATGCCATATCTTCATGCCGGTCACTGTTCCACTCCGAAACCTGCCCCCTCCCTATAATTTTGTTGATTACAATTACGATTTATTGGGTAGAGTATGCTGATTTCCTCAAACGGCATTTTCAGCTTCACCGCGGGCTTGTTTGGGGGCGGCGAGTACAAGCCGTTTGAAATGAATCACCTTCGGAGGTTTTCTATAGGGAACGGCATCACGCACTAGTGCGTGTCCCTATGCCCTACCAGATTCTCTTAAGTGTTCGGATCGGATCGGTCGAGCCTTTCCCATAGATGAATTAATCACATCATTACATCACCAGCTCATTTAATATCCTCGCTGCTGGGGCACGAACCTTACCTATAGATGGATAGTTTAGTTTAGTTATACTGGGCTGTATCCGCACTTAGCCATTCGATTTGGCCATTGTACGTATTGTACCTTCTGCTATAGATGGATAATGGGCCATCATAAACCACCACGCGAGTCCTGTGCGTTTAGTGGTAGTTAACGACTGCTAATGCAGCCGGGACCAACGGCTACGTGCAATTTTCAGGCCATTTTCAGTATGTATATAAATGTGATACTGCTAGGTTCAGACCAGCCCACATGATCTTATCTTATCTTAGTGAGACCTGCTGAAGTTTCCCCCTCCCAGTAGCACTTCGATCCCTGCAAAGATAGATGCGCCATAACTTTGGCAACGTCTTTCACAGCGAAGAGCCTTCTCTTCTGGTTTCAGATAGGCCGATCCCTGGAGTCCCATAATTGTCCCAGACAGTCACTGACGCACAGTCGGTGCTCCATTGACTCCGTTTCTTTCCCTATGGATAAAAACCACGCAGGGAGAACGAGCCATAAACCATCACGCGGGACAGTGCAGGCCGGTGGTTGTTAACGACTGCCAATGCAGCCGCGTAGCCGGACCAACTGCTTTACATGCCTACCGAAGCATTGACGTTTGTATTTGTGCATTACCATATATTATACGCGCGACACATTGGAAATGCCTATGTTCTATATAGTGTCTAACAATATCAATAAGCGAACGTTTAAGGGGAGCATTTATACATCACAGTGAGCATGCTCACCAAATTTGGTCCAAAACTACAGGCTCGTTACCGTACAGCTGTACTACACGCACACAAAGATAGCCGTGTGTGTATGAATGTGTCTGTAAACTATCTTTTTATTGACGCTTGCGTGCGTGTTAGTAAAGATACAGCATGTTTCATGATGTGCATTATTTTAATTGATTTAGTTTGTTAGAAAACATAACTTTTAAAAATCACTATAAAACTGGAGCCAATTTTTATTCATTGTATTCAGAATGATGTATAGATACCGCCTTTAAGCGTTCGCTTATTGATTTTGTTAGACCCTGTATAGGTATATAATTAACCGTGTTTCTGTTCCCTTCTTTTCTCCATTTATCAATCTATCTATCTCATTTGTTAAAAAATTAAAAACCCCTAATTTTTTTACACAGGACAAAACGATTATCCCAGCTTCCCCAACAATCATTATAACTCGAGGAGGAGTGATCCGACGTCTATAGATAGCCCGAGCACCAGCTACACATCGCCACCACCATACAACTCGAGGAGGAGTGATCCGATGTCAATGGATAGCCCAAACGCCAGCTTCGCATCGCCACCACCGTACGACATGCCTTCCAACGAGCCGTCCGCGCCCAAGAGGGGAATATTGACCAGCCTGTTTAGTCTTCCCGGAGCTGTCGCCGACTCAATGTTGAGCGGAGAGATATCTTTATAGAATTGTTTTCTTTATACCGCACTGACACCCAAGAGGAGACTATATACCAGTCCCTTTAGTCTCCTCGGAGCCGTTGCCGACTCAATGTTGAGCGAAGAGATATCTTTATAGAATAGACATTTGTTAGAAATTTGTTTTCTTTATACCGCTACCGCACTGACACCCAAGAGGAGACTATATACTAGTTCCTTTAGTCTCCTCGGAGCTGTTGCTGACTCAATGTTGAGCGGAGAGATATCTTTATAGAATAGATATTTGTTAGAAATTTGTTTTCTTTATCGGTTTATCGGTGCGGTCACTGACACCCAAGAGGAGACTATATACCAGTCCCTTTAGTCTCCTCGGAGCTGTAACCGACTCAATGTTGAGCGGAGAGATATCTTTATAGAATAGACATTTGTTATAAATTTGTTTTCTTTATACCGCACTGACACCCAAGAGGAGACTATATACCAGCCTCTTTAGTCCCCTCGGAGCAGCAGCCGACTTAAGAGATATCATTGTAGAGTAGAAATGTATATAAAATAAGGTTTTGAAATATAAAAACTAAAACTTAAGGAGTAATTTATATTAATTAGCATGGGGAAAACATAGCTATAGTGTATAGTCGACAATGAAATTGCTTTACCACCTTAGAAGTGAATTTTGTTTGCGTATAATAAAACAACAAATTCTAATTTTGTTTAAAAGACCAAGTGACAGATACGTTGTCATTGTTGACAATGAGCCTTTGCGAAATTTTATTGTTATGGAAGTTTTTGTCAAAAGTGATAAAGCAATTTCATTGCCGACTATACATACACTAAATGTTAAATGCGAGATTAATTCGCCATTCGGTCACGATAACTAAAACGAGAATTTGAATGGTATTGAAGCTGGTCTCATCTCATGCACAAAATAATGAAACCCACAGAAGTAAAGTTTTTTTGAGAGAGAGATTGCTGATTGCCTCAATCGGCATTTTCAGCTTCACCGGGCTTGTTTGAGGGCGGCGAGAAACTTAAAGCACGTTTCTCAAGCCGTTTGAAACGAATCACCTTCGGAGGTTTTCAAGAGGGAACAGCATTACGCACTAGTGCGTGTCCCCGTGCCTTACTAGATTCTCCGAAGGGTTCGGATCGGATCGGGGAGCGGAACAACCCGAGGGCGCCTCTAAAGGCTCGGACCTCGGCTCGGGTTGACCGGGCCGTGGTGGAGGAGAGAAGCGCCCAGATACATGTCTGTACCTGGTATACTGCGCGAGAGAACCGTTGTACCCTTGTTCTACAAGTACGGTGTCTCGGGCTAAAACTTGTGTGCATGTTTAGTGTATTCTGTAAATGTGTAATGGCATTTAGGGGATCGGGCTGGATTGAAGAAGGCTATTATAGGCTATATTATATCACTCTATGACTAATGAGCATAAATTGGAGTAGGTAGAGCTATTTTATGTACTTGCCATATGATAGAATAATATGGATATTCCCCGAATGAATGTGAAAGCATACACTTCCTATAAATATAAGGACGGGTTTAAGGATAGTTGAATAAAAAGATAGAAACTTGATTAATTAAACCACATATATTTTTTATGTAACAATTTCTCCGGGAAAAAACTCCGGGATTCGATTTTTTGACTCTTGTATAAATATAAGAAATTGTTACATAAAAAATATATGTGGTTTAATATATTTTTTATGTAACAATTTCTTATATTTATACAAGAGTCAAAAAATCGAATCCCGGAGTATTATTAGTCGGAATCTCGTGAAATATCCATATTAACATCAATGTTTGCGGTCATTGAACCTAAGTAGCTCTACCTACTCTGATCACTGCTAATGAGTGGAGCAGCAATGAAAAATGTTGCAAGAACGGGAAATATTTTTTTTGAGAGCTTTCCTTGCGTGCGCTGCGTAAACAGTGAAAGTTACGCATGACGTTCTTAAAATAGTTTTTAATAGATTGTTCGCTAAATAACGCGGGTGAAACCGCGGGGTAGAGCTAGTGTTATTATATGTTGCGAAAGTTGCTTAAGGCGACGCATTGGAAATTTACGTGGCGGGGATCTTGATTTTTTCCAACAATTACAAAACATATGACAGTGATATTTGATGTTATGATTTTTCATTTAATTGACTTCATTTTGCTAGTTGCAGAAACACGTTTTGTCAACTTTTATAACAGAGAAAAAAATATCAAAGTAACCTCTTTTAAAACATAGATTTGCATTTTACAGGCTAACCAGACCTAAATCTGGCATCTAAATTTTCTTAGTAGATTAGTCTTAACACACACTTCAATATTGTAGTTATTTTTTTTTAATAATTTGTAGTTTTAATTTGAAGGAAAAAAACAGCTTTTCATAAGGTACGGGGCTAACGCTCCGTATGAGATTTTTTGTTTGCTCGAGGGCGCGTTAACCACTGCGCCATCGAGCTCCTCGGCATAATCTAAATATTTTAATTAAAGCCAAGTATTTATTTACATTCTACGTAATTAAATACTTGGGCAAAGTACACACCCCAGAATTGATTTAGATTTTAGGTGGGCATCGAAACGCCCACGTTACTCCACCCACTGCCCATGTCAATTAATAACTTCACCATTCAACAAATTTATAATGTTGGCTGAAGCGAAAACGGTATTAATAGAATTAGAAAATTTATTTTTATGCTATTATATAAAATATACAAGGGTCGTTATATATAACTATGGTAAGGGTAATAGGAGCTCGATGGCGGAGGAGCTTGATCTGCGATGCTGAGGTTAAGCTTTCGCAAAGGCCGGTCATTGGATGGGTGACCAAAAATAGGGGTAGTGGTACCAGTGTTCAACACTTCAAGCCCAGTGGTGGACAATTTTTTTTTCGCTTAATCTATTCTAATATTATAAAGAGGAAAGCTTTGTATTTTTGTATGTTTGTGACGAATAAACTCAAAAACTACTGGGCCGATTTAAAAAAATCTTTCACCACTAAGCAATTTTTTTTTAAAACAATAGAGTCATGGACCTTTAGGAATAAGCCTTAGAATGCTACATTAGCGCTGAGTAACATAGGCAAAAAAAAAAGAAAAATGAAAAAGAAATGTCCACCCGTGCGAAGCCGGGACGAGCCGCTAGTAATAATATTATAAAGAGGAAAGCTTTGTATTTTTGTATGTTTGTGATGAATAAACTCAAAAACTACTGGACCGATTTAAAAAAATCTTTCACCGAGGACAGGACTTCCTATCGCTTTGACAGTTTCCATGACAACAAAACAAACAAATCATTTTGTATTGGAAAATTGAATTGTCGTTTTTTAGTATTTCATATAAACATTTTTTTAATAAAAAGTATCATAAATCCTTCCCAATACCTTTGAGAATATGTGTACAAGGTTTCATGATGATCGGTTGAGTAGTTTCTGCGTGAAAGCGTAACAAACAAACTCACATTCACATTTATAATATTAATTAGGATTTTACGCAAATTTTGTTGCGAACAAATTACAAATTGGAAAAAAATCCACGAACCTGCACCCTATGAGATACTTACCGGATCACCAATTACCAACCTTGCCACGATAGCCACGATAGCGAGCACAGCATAAAGCACAGAGCGAGGAGGGTTATACAATCTGTATTGGCATGCACTGTACAAACTTTAGGGGTGGATTCTACACTCAAACATGACAAAAAAAATATTTAAAAAATTCCAAATTCCACGTAGTAAATTGGTTGCTTTGTGTTGTTTACGTCATTTTTGGTGTTGAAAACCGACTTAATTGTTTTTAGTCCTATTGATGTTCTAACTTTTGGCTACTTTACTGATTGTTATTTACTTGCGACTATTTCACCTTTTTTAGCACCTGCAAAAATCATAGACAATAAAATAAAAAAGGCTGCCATTTCTAAACTATTGAGCTTGGAAATTTTTAAGTTTTTTTTTTTACTATTTATATTTGACTTTAGAGAATGCTCTAAGATATTTGAGTGGAGAATCCATCCCTAAAGTTTGTACAGTGCATGCCAATACAGATTGTATATGTATTTAAATACTGGGTAAAGTGAGGTACTATGGCACCAGAGTTCAACTGGATCCAGTGGTCGGGCCGACACTTGCTTATCGTCGTCGAAAAATAACATAACATTTCTTTGAAATTTACTTTATTTTAACCTGAACACTCATGCGACAGAACAAAATAGTGACGTCATAGTTTGTCATACCCATACAATTTGCATTGAAAAAAAACGTTTTGATCGTTGGTAAAAAGTTTCCCTATTATAATAATAACAACCCACTTGCTCCGACAAGGTGTTATAACACCCCTAAAAGTAATATATAGATGTAACCTAATATAATACTTTTAGAGTTTTATTTACAACAACACACAAACACTTGGTTGGACTAAATGGGTTGAAAGAATAATGAAAGAATAAAGAAGAATATAAGACATTTATTATTATTATTATTATTTTTTTTTAATTGTCTGTTAGCGAAGAGCCTCGACCAACACTATAAGAGGCTCTCGCTCGATGGTTGAATCAAGGGTCAGATTCAGAAAGCAGTACTCCTTGACACGGCACGTATTGTCAGGAGGTTCCTCACTCTGCAGCCCTGACCACCGCCACCGGTAGCTTGGGCCCTGCCCCGCTGCTGGCGGTACTCTAGGATTAGGTTTTTATAATGTTTTATGGTTTTTATATTAAAATATTGTAAAAATCTAGTTTTAAGAAAGATAATAAATAAATAAAAAAATAATAATAAAATAAATTTTCCTACACTCACACCAATTATCTAGCCCAAGAGAAGCTTCGTCATGAAACTCGTTATATTGTTACTAGACAACGGATAATAGTAGTTTATGCAACTGTCATATAATGAAGGGTATTAAAACACGAGTGTGAGTTTATGAAACGAGCGCAGCGAGTTTCATAATAGTAACGAGTGTTTTAATACCCGTGTTATATGCAGTTGCATACACTACTTTATCTTCACTAATGCAATTAGTCAAACAACAAGAGTAAAAGCTGACAAAAGTTTATTTATAATAATTGTTCAAATTTTGGATGGTACAATTTTGAAAGTTAATGTTAATTATTGATCCAGCAGCTGTAGCGGTCGCGGGGCAAGCAGTAGAGCTCGTAGACGGAGTTGGAATATTTATAATTACTTCATTCGTCTTGTTTTCTATACTGTTCAAGATCGTATTTGAGACTTGAATTTTATTAATTAAAGACTCATCAATGTAGCTTTCAGCCACAGTAGAAGACTTCCACCCCCCGTGTCGTTTCAGTGCGGTCAAATCACCACCGCTATCTATGAGAAGGGTCGCCGAGGTGCGCCGGAAGCAATGCCCCGTGTACAATGCTGGGATAGGCAGATTCAAAAAACTTGCGATAGTTTTTCCCAGAGCACCAAATTTATTGATACCAGTTCTTTGATCGACGCACTTCCCCGATCTATAGCTCAAGTAAAAGGCAGGGTTTCGACAGGGGGTGGGTCGAAGTTCCATGTATTTTTTACATACGGCATAGCAATATCTGGTGAATCTTTCAGGAACATCTTTATTTGACCTGATGTAAACGTCAAGGACTTTTTTTCCTTGTGTCCTTCTGAACTGCGTTTCAGGAACGCTATGACTTTCGAATACTTCGTGATATCAATATTGTTGTATATACTCAGTGTGGACTTGAGCATAGAATATTTAGCCCACATAGAAGATGGCTTGAATTTGTCGGAGAGGTCTTTGAGATACACAAGAATGACATTTTCAGAAAATGATGTAGTTTTCTTTTCGATCTTCCATGCCAAAAAGTTATTATATTCTTTTTCATATAATTTTCTAGATTTTTCTGGCAAAAGATTGTGAGTTACTTTTGTTGCCAATTCTAGAATATCCGGAGGCGTACAAATATCATCGTCGCTGTCCATTTTTAACTTTTAACAAAACACATTGCGAAACATTAAATTCACGCGTACGTGTATTGTCACAGTGAACTTGCCGCCATTAAAATCTAACCAATGAGAGCGCAGCTGCGCGCGCAGGGCCAATCAGGAGCGAGCGCGCGCTGTTCTTTTTTTATTTAATTGGCACAAGATCTTACCAAAGAGTTTTGTGTATGTAAGTTTAGTAGTTTCGACGAAGTTTTCACGTACAACTCAACTGTTTTCAAAAGCCAGCCTAATATCAAAATTTTATACAACTTGTATGAGGATTTTGACATAAGGCTCGCCAGGTTAATTGGTTGCGTTTTATTGATGTTATAATGAGATTTTACGATATCGATGTGGATATTATACCATCATGTGAAATTGCTTAAATTGAGTGTTTTGTTGTCTGCGCTATAACAGTAGTAATTATAAGTCAAGTATTGGAAACGTAAGTAGAATGTTACAACATTAGTGTAGATAAACATATTTATATAGAAAACATCCAGACTCGAGACAATTTAGAAAAACAATAATTTCTAAATTGGCCCGACCGGGGATCGAACCCGGGACCTCAGAGATGGCGACACCATGAAAACCGGTGTACAAACCACTCGACCAAAGAGGTTGTCATCTATGACAACCTCTTTGGTCGACAATTTCATACATTTCATACAAAATGTACGGGAAAAGTTTTTTGCAATTTGTGACTTTTTGAGTACTCCAACGATGGTTGGTCACATAGAAGTTTTTGATCAGTATTTGAAACAGGATCGATTGGCATCAAAAAATGTTTTTGTGTAAAATGGCCATTTTCTTGCTAACTGTAATTTTTTTTGAAAATCTTTGAATGGGGATCAAAATTCCATAAAAAATTATGGATAGTCTCCTAAGACCATTTTCATGTAGCTGCAACGGATAAGGTACTTCCCCTTACTGCCCCGCTGAAAGTTTCCACCCTAGCTAGTTAAAGAAACACACTACTCTACAATTTTTATAGTGTTAACATAAATAGATGCTAAGAAAATTAAAAAAACGTTAGTATGAAAAATAAAATTTTATAAAAAATCTTCATACAAAACGTCAATTTCGTAGGTAAGGACCTATTATTATAAATAGAATATATACATATAAACATATTAAAGGGATGTCACTGATTAGCCGTTAAACAGATAGTGCTCTTTGAGCGAATACTAACAGGCAGTCTATTCTACATTCTTTTCTCATTTGAGCTGAAACCAATAAACCGTCGGAAAATGTCCCGAACTGTCCAAATTTCAGCTTTAAGTCGCCGTTACGACTTACTGCCATTCCAAAAGGTTTTCAGGCCTTCAGCAAATAGAACTTCGGCGATACAATACAGTTTACAGTACAATGGGCAATCGAAGGCCATAACAATTTTATTGGTTCAAATAATGCATTTTTTCAACGCCCTAGCCCGTTCTGAAGTTTCGACTGATCGTTACAAAGAATTGTTTACTTGGTTGCGAACGTTCCTTCGTTTTAAATGAGAGTTCTTTATGCAAATTCGGCCTTTTGTCTTAGCGATGTAAAGTTACTGCGTAAATTAGCTTTTGAGGGAGTTGCAAGATTCAGGAAAGGACTGGCCGTTGATACTTTTTAATGTAAACGATGTTACCCCTTTTGTGAGAACCGATTGTTTTTATCGTAAAGTAACTTAATGATTTTTTGGAGCCCGATGGAGCGGTATTTTTTGTATATTTTACGGGTAACCACAGTGCCTTGATCTCACCTGATTTTAGGTGATGATAAAGCCAATGATGGAACCGCACTTCACCCGTAAACTCAACTAATGAGGCACTGGCTATCTTATCTCTAGCTACCGGAACACAACAATGCTACAAACATTGATGTTATGGCAACATATTTAGATAAGATGGTGGTAGCTAGCCAGGCGGACAAACAAGCCCTACCACCAACCAAACCGAGTACACAAACATGTACCCCCGCTGGGAATCGAACCCGGGACCTCTGTGTCTAAACCGGTGGTCTCAACCACTAGACCACAAAGGTGGTAAAAGCAGTGGTTTTGTTGGAGTTAAGCAACTTTTGCAAAGGCCTATCATCGGATGGGTGACTTGAAAAGTACCATTACTCGACTGCGTCAGGAGGGTTATGTTTTTCGAGTGTATGTATGTATGTATGTATGTATGTATGTATGTATGTATGTATGTATGTATGTATGTATGTATGTATGTATGTATGTATGTATGTATGTATGTATGTATGTATGTATGTATGTATGTATGTATGTATGTATGTATGTATGTATGTATGTATGTAATGAAAAGCAGCCGCAGCTAGCTCAATTAAATCCGCACTCTCTTTGGTTGGTGATTGTCCCCGCCTGCAACAACTATCAATATTCAATGTATTTAGAAATATTTCACGCTGCATTCAACATTGCTCAAATTTAATTCTGGGATCTTAGAGTTGGTTTTTTTTTCATTTTTTCTCTTTGCAGTTATTTTTTTTATGTATAGTTGTTTTAGCAGTCGGGTCTTTTGTTTTATTTTAATAATTTAGTTTTTTAGAGCTTGTCTAAGCTTCGAAAAACACTTAAAGCCGTTGGTCCCGGCTGTATTAGCAGTCGTCAACCACCGCACCGCACTGGGCCCGCGTGGTGGTCTGTGGTCTTTACTCCCTGTGCTGTTAAGGCATGAAATTGGGCTAGTAATAAATGATTCGACATGTTCATTTAGTGCCATCTTCATACTGAAGTGTGGAGATCAGTATACAAAATAAACTTCTGCGATCTCATATATCATGACTAAGGCGACGCATCGCTAAACAATTAATCTAATACGGAGCGTTTGCGCCCATAAGAAAATACCGTACCATAAGAAAAACTGTTTTTTTTTCTTTCCAATTAAAACTTCAAATAAGTTTAAAAAAATTAACTAGCATATTGAAGTATGTGTTAAGACTAATCTACTAAGAACATTTAGATGCTTAAATCGGTCTGGTTTGCCTGTAAAATGAAAATCTATGTTTTAAAAGAGGTTACTTTGATATTTTTTCTCTGTTATAAAAGTTAACAAATCGTGTTTCTGCAACTAGCAAAGTTAAGTTAATCAAATGAAAAATCATGTCATCAAATATCACTTTCATGTGTTTTGTAATTGTTGGGAAAAATCAAGATCCCCGCCACGTAAATTTCCAATGCGTCGTCTTGATTAAAAGATGATTATCGCAACAATTGATACGTATTGGCTTAATCACTACGCTGTCAAAGGCGGGTTGATGACAAACCCGGGCTATGCATCGGAAAATCCGAAACACACTGACCAACTTGGGAAGTGAACCCAGTACCTCTGAATAGAGCCGATCGTTTCGCCACTCGCATACCGAGGCATTAAAATTCTTATCTATTTTCACCTTTACGTTTACAGTTCGTACCACGTTCGAATGATAACAAATTCTCTACACTTCATTAAGTATTTGTAGCATGAACTCTATGTATTTCAAAACATAGAAAAACCATGTCAAAAACTGTTACGAATTAATAAAACTCCAATCGAAGGTTTTGATTAAACTCTGTGTCATTTTTTAGGGTTCCGTACCTCCAAAGGAAAAAACGGAACCCTTATAGGATCACTTTGTTGTCCGTCTGTCTGTCTGTCTGTCAAGACCCTTCATCTCAGGAACGCGTGGCGGTATCGAGTTGAAATTAAAACCATGTACTCAAGTCAGCGGTTGCTTGAAGCTGTAAAAAATCAATCTTCTAAGTTAACGAAAATAAAAGATACGGCTGTTTATGTCGCAAAAAACGTATAATTCGACACTCAAGGGAAACAAAATTCATAGGGTACTTGCCGTTTACCTAGAACTATGAAGTTTGGTAATTAATATTGTCTTATACTACAAGTACAGGGAAAAGTCTGAAAACTATACATATTTAATTAAATCACAAAAAAACAGGGTCTTTATGCAAGCAACGGGGGTCCAAATTTTGAAGTAAGTTAACCGTGTCATATGGGGTATCGTATGAAAGGGCTTCATTTGTACAAGCTTAAACAGATTTTTAATTATTTTTATGATGTATAGTTTACGATTTATGACGAAGAATGAAAAAAGAAATACCTTTGAAGTAGTACCTAATAACTTTGGTGTATGTAGTACCTAACAGTTTGCACTGTTATGCGTACTTTAGTCCTTTTTTTAATTTTGTAATTTTGCACGGAACCCTCGGTGGGCGAGTCCGACTCGTACTTGTCCGGTTTTTTTATACACAATTAGCTTTTCAAATGTCTCCACTCCACCTGATATTAAGTGAAAATGGAGTCCAGACGCGAAGACAACTGGTGAGCAAGCGCTGTCAGTTGCAGCGTGAAAATAACGCAGCATCAGTCACCCTCACCCTGCCGGCCCACAAAGTGGCTTCTCGCGTCGTTTGAAGGACCCCATGTCATTCTTCCCTTTCCACACGAGCTGATACTATCGTGCGCTTCGACCACGTTTAAATTTGACCTTTAACTCCAATTATTGCGGCTGCTTCAGGCGATCGTGTTAGACCGGATTTTTTTATTAGAAAAAAAATTTTTTAAAAAAAAGCTGGAAGCCAGGGGCGTTTCGAAGAAATATCGACGATGATCAAAGTATTAGTCGACGACTCGTTATAAACTATAGCCCGGCGAGTTTACATCGAGATTCCGTCCGAGGGACGTCGCGATCTGGGTCTGTAAGGGATAGGAAGGAGGGAAAACGTGTGCTGGTAGACAATTGGACTATTTGGAAGTGCGACAAAGAAACGAGTCACCAAGTTTCTTTATGCGCGATGGAATGTTGGAGACAATATCGCTACTATTACTAAATCTGTGGTATCGCGGTGACTCGACAAAGAAATGATAGTAACAAAATTTCTTAAGGGTGCGCCGACAAAAAAATGCCAAAAATGCAGTTACGGTTAAGTAGATATAATTGAAAATACTATCGTATTAAATAAACAAAATATATATTTAGTATCATAGGGAACGTGTTTACAATTTGTCAGAACCATAAATTCACAACACGCTATAGTTTTTTCTATAATATCATTTAAAGTTGGGCAAAAATCATGAAAACGAGTGGCGGCGTTTAGTAGATTTCTCATAGTTTATCTAAATTATTGTACCTCTGATTTTGTCTAAACAATCATCAATGGATAAACTACAAATTGCTAGACTACATTTTCGATTCATCAAGTGGTTATTTAAATAATTATTTTTTATTAAACACCTTAAATTCCCCATACAAAATTAGTATGGCCGCGCGGCATCAAATAACTTTGGACGACGACATTTCAAATAAAACATATGACACTTGTCACTTATGGACGGCGCACCCTTAACGATGGAATGTTCGAGACTGCATCTGTCAGTATTATTACGTGTCTGTGGTATGGCGGTGTCTCCGGCGAGCAGCACGCATACTCCTCTGGAGATAGGGAGATGGTGGGATAAAATCAAAGAGTTCTTCAGACCTCTTGCCATGATATAAGCGGTAGAAGACGCTGAGTGACGAAATTACGCATTATCAATAAGGCTTGTGGCCCAGCAGTGGGGACATAAAATGAGCTGAGCTGATGCTGATCATGATATGGAAGAAAACTAAGTATTAAGTTTCCTGCTATCGTCCTGTCATCTCCGCTGTAGCTAAAAAGGTCCCAAATGGGTTTCAGTTAAGAAAATTATTTGAACAAATCAACAGCCCTGTTTAATTCGGGCAAAGTATGTTGCGAAGTTTTTGAAGCAAAACCCCGAGTTTTTGATCACCAACCGCATTTGGCAAGCGTGGTTAATAAGCCAATACCATAGAATAAGGAATTGTATTCCTAATATGCCAATACCCATAACATAAATAAATAAATAAACTTTCCTACACTCACACCAATTATTTAGCCCAAGAGAAGCTTCGTTATGAAACTCGTTAAATGGCTACTAGACAACGGATAAACATACTTAAAATACTTAAATACATACTTATTATACATAGAAAACACCCAGACCCGAGACAGTTTAGAAAAACAATAATTTCTAAATTGACCCGACCGGGGATCGAACACGGGACCTCAGAGACAGCGACACCATGAAAACCGGTGTACAAACCACTTGACCAAGGAGGTCGTCAAATCCAATGTATAATCCTTAGCTTGGTGATGGAGGCCCTTGCCTATCAGTGAGACAGATATCTTACAGCTTTTATTTATTTACTGGCTTAGTATGTAAATGACAGCCCATACACAAAAATCTGTGAATGTATCTTTACTCTAGTTATGAAATAAATATTTTTGTATTTTGTATTCATTTTTTTTTGTACTTTTTATACACTGTATATTAGTAGACTTAGTTACCGGTTAAATCCAGTTATTATTATTTTTATTTTTATTTTTTAATATTGTTTTCTATAGTTTACGCAAACACTACACATTGAAATGAAACAACTTTTACGGATCTACTCGCGTTTATTTTACACATTACTTATTTAATGTTTATCCTGACGTTTCGAACCCTTTGCAGGGTCCGTGGTCACAGGGAGACTGAGGTGTTGGTCATCTCATAATTAGCTTGTATACCCTCATTTAAATTTAATCAGGTGCGTTCCGTTTTACGCAGAAAGAGCTTACAGTATCTTTTGGTCTGGCAGTATGGTGTCGGGGCTGAGATTTAATATTTTGTATGATGGGGTCCCAGGCTGGTGGTAGATTCCAACCATCTTCTCTATTAAAATTAGGATGTTTTTTAATTTCAATAGCCTCGCGTATCATCCTAGGGATGAATTTCTATCTGATGTAATGGTTGGGCCCCTCTAGGGAATGTTCGCATACTGCAGCGTTACTTTCGCGCCTATGCTTGACGTCGGCTATATGTTCTTTAACACGGGTTCCTACACTTCTCTTTGTTTGCCCGATGTAAGACAGCCCACAGTCAAAGGGTTCGAAACGTCAGGATAAACATTAAATAAGTAATGTGTAAAATAAACGCGAGTAGATCCGTAAAAGTTGTTTCATTTCAATTTATTTTTTAAGTTCTTTGTTTAATATTGGTACATGCAGTAGCTACCTTTAAGGTTAGATTTGTGTTTAGTTATAAATTTCTGGTTGTATTCAGTGAATGATTTGATATAAACCTTGTGGGTTATCCTAAATACAATAAATAAGTATTATACATGTTACTATTTCCAAAGTAACGTAAATAATAGCGTAAGTACTGTTCCACGGTAGGATTTGCTATTAAAATTAAGTCGTCGCTACAATTGACGGGTATTGGCTGAATCACAACGCTTGCCAAATGCGGGTTGGTGATCACAAACCCGGGCTTAACTTCTAAAAATCCGAACACACACTTTGCCCGACCTGAAGAGAACCCAAGACCTCTGGTTATCTGCAGCGCTCACCCACTAACCACCGAGCCGTTACCACCAGCTCGGTCGACTCGTGAATAAAACTTACAGTAGACATGTAAACACTTCTTATCGTATATTATTATAATACTATGTCATTGTTTCGAATGAATTGAAAAAAAAGAAATGTTTTACGTAACTTTGTTAGTTATGTACAGTCGCAAGCATAAATGCATAAGCTATATAATAATAATAGCGGCTGATGGCCGCTGGGGCGGGATAGTCCTGGAGTGGCGACCGCGTACCGGAAAGCGCAGTGTGGGCAGGCCTCCAACAAGGTGAACCGACGATCTGGTGAAGGTCGCGGGAAGCCGCTGGATGCGAGCAGCACAAAACCGGTCGTTGTGGAGATCCTTGGGGGAGGCCTTTGTCCAGCAGTGGACGTCTTTTAGCTGAGATGATGATGATGATGATATAATAATATACAACAGATACGTATTCAGTCAGCGTCAAATCTTCGAGGCACCTATAGGTACCGCAGTGCTTAAAAACGCGAGTTTTTGAGCAGTGTGTTCTGCCGGTCCTAACATATGGCGCTGAGAAGTGGACATTGATAAAAAGCCTCGTTCATAGATTCCAAGTCACACAGCGAGCTATGGAGAGAGCTATGCTCGGAGTCTCTCTAAGGGATAGGATCCGAAATGAAGAGATTCGACGGAGAACTAAAACCACAGACATAGCAGAAAAAATTAGAAAGCTGAAGTGGCAATGGGCGGGGCATATTTGTCGAAACCGATGGCCGTTGGAGCAGACGTGTTCTCGAATGGAGACCACGCTCAAAGCGTCGTGTGGGCCGGCCACCCGCTCGCTGGACCGACGACCTGAAGAAGGCGGCGGGAAGTGGTTGGATGCGAAAGGCGAAGGACCGAGTGTGGTGGCGATCAATGGGAAAGGCTTATGTTCAGCATTGGACCTCTGCGAGCTGAGGATGATGATGACGTATTCAGTAATTAGGTACTGACTGCACGACTGCAACTAAAAGAATAACATTCAACATCATCATCTTGTATTTTAAAAAACATAGGTACATGTGGCAACTCATACGAGCCCGTTTCAGCCCACTGGTGCACTGCTGAACAGAGGTCGTGACGGATATCGGTTTTTTTTTTAAACGGGGGTTGACAAATTTCTTTACACCACCAGATGTTAAGTAGAAATGAAGTCGAGACGCGAAGACAATAATATCATTATATTAGGTATAAAATTGAGGTTTTGTATTTAAAAAAAAACGTTTTGTATGAAGATTTTTTCTGAAATTATATTTTTCATACTAACGTTTTTTTAATTTTCTTTCGTATTTTTGTTAACACTATAAAAATTGTAGAGTAGTGTGTTTGTTTCACTAGTTAAATATAGCAGACATTAAAAAGAAAAAAATCAAGACCCTTCAAAGCTACAATGAAACAAAAGGTCAATTCCGCGAAAAAAAGTAGTCAATTAAAAAAAAAGTTGGGCGATAAAGACACAAATTGAGTAATCGTTATTAGTCCTGAAGCCTAAGTAACATAGTCCTAATTAAAGGTGTATAATAATATTAACAACCGGTATTGACTTTTAGAAGTAATACACCTATTAATAAGTGAGAAAAAAACCTAAATTTCATAGGTAAGGACCTATTATAATAATTAATCTAATTTAGACTTGTATTCGTGTGATAAATGTTATTGATGTAAGTCGTTTTTGTCACAATAAAGTAAATAAATAAGACAACAGCTGGTGCAGCGTGAAAGCAACGCAGCAACATTCACCCTCGCCTTGTATTCTTAGTGTGCAATACATTACGTCAGGTCAGGAGTAAAGGCAATTATCATTTAAAAATAAAATACACATGAAATGACACTTAAGTACAGAGATCACTTGATTATAAGCACCACCGACTGAGCATATTAAAAGTTTTGCTGTGTTCATGTTGTCAAAAATTTATATTCAATTTAATGACCTTATTTTAAACAATATCAATCAAAACACTTACATTAACATTTTAAAAGGATGTTATATAATTTTTTATTATAGAAATGTTAATGTTAGTACTTACCTTGTTTTAACAATGTATACAGCTTTACACATTTATACACATTAACGAATCCGTATCTGACATTATATTTAACTGCTGACTTGATAGTAGTACCTACATTTGTTGAAATGAAAAAATTTTTTCGAATTCATCATCAGCTCAATTTATGCCTTCCCTAATGGATGGATAGAGAGAACGGGCCATGAACCACCACGCGGGCCCGGTGCGGATTGGTGGTTGCTAACGACTGCTGCTAATGCAGCCAGGACCAACGGCTTTACGTGCCTTCCGAAGCACGGAGGAGCTCGAGTTGATAATTTTTGGTCAGCCTTTGCGAAAGTTGCTTAACCTCAGCACTCGCAGACCGGGCGCGTTAACCACTGCGCCATCGAGCTTCTACGAATCTACTTATTCGCGTATATTTTACACATTAAATTGATTTCATGTTTATCCTGACATTCAACCAATCAACCAATTTTTACGAACTATGACCGCACGTAAAAATTGGTTGATCTTCGTCGGCGACTTGAAGCAAGTGTTGATTGAAGCTCGCTTTAAGATATGTCCAATCTTGTCAGATATATGGAAGTACAGAAGGTTGGCGCTACACCAGCAATATAAATAAAACAACAAACGCAATAATCCAACCACAGTCGATCGTTAACCTGCAAGCTACCAACTAATTATCAGACCATCAACACCTCAGTCTCCATATGACCACGGACCCTGCAAAGACCCTTAAGATAAACATTTAATCAAATTAATGTGTAAAATAAACGCGAGTAGATCCGTAAATGAAATGAAATGCGTTTACTTCAACCAACTTAGGATCATAGTACAGTATTAAATAATTCAAATTAAATTTAAAATAAAATAAAAATTACAAGATAAAAATCAGAGAATAAAAATTAAAATTAATTACACAAATAAAATTATTAAATTTTCAATTAAAATTATAAGTACCTACTCAGAAAACATCAATCACATAAATAAAATAGTAGTAAAAGTAGCTTCATTTCAATGTGTAATGTTCGCGTAAACTTTAAAAAACAATATGAACGTAACACATTTGTCTTCGCTACTGTACAAAGAATATTACTTAAACGTCATAATAAATGCTGTTAAGAGCGTTGACAACTCTTACCACGATAACAATGTCTAACTATCTCAATCGCATTAATACTGTGCATTTTAAAGGTCAATGAAAAATATTTTAATGATAAATTCTCAAAATAAAATTATGACTAATTTATAAATATTTTTATAGCCTTATTAATAATTGCTAATATTTATAAATATTATTTATAGCCTTTGACGGCTGGGCAAAGGCCTCCATCCAGGGCTTGATACCGGTACCAAAAATACCGGTAAATAACGGTAAATACCGGTATTTACCGTTATTTACCGGTATTTTTGTACCGGTACCGGCCACGCTACGCAGAGTGCTGGAGGCTGACAACAAGACCGCCGCTCTGATCCAAGAGCCGTGGATCAGAAACAACAGAATTTGCGGTCTAAACAACATAGGCGGTAAGTTGCTCTTAGATACAACTGTCGATAAACCAAGAACCTGATTTTTATGCCTAAAACCATAACAGCCATTTTGTTTAACAAATTCTTTTCTAGAGACCTCACTGCAGTGAAAATTCTAACAGATCAACAAACTGTCCTAGTGCTAGCCTCAGCGTACACGCCGAGCGACGGTGAAGTTAGAGAGAGAGCTAGCCGAGCTGGTGCAACACTGCGAAGCACAACAATGGGACCAGATCACCCCTGCAGACTGCAATGCACATCACTCTCTGTGGGGAAGCAAGGATACCAACAAAAGGGGTGAGTTACTAACCGAATATATTTTCCAAACAAACCTGAACATTATGAATATAGGCACGGAACCTACTTTTGTTAGTTCAAGGTATCAAACCATCATAGACATTACTTTAGCAATACATGCGGCGGCGAACCTCATTGAGGGATGGCATGTTTCAAAGGAACCATCCTTTGCGGATCACCGCCGAGTATGCTTTGAAATACAATATAAGCTAACAGACCCTGTTCCAAATCGTAACCCCCGCAAAACAGATACAACAAGGTATATAAATTTAACAAACAAAGTACTAGGTAACACACAAATAAATAACGTAACTCCAAGTACCGATAACATAGAAGCAAACGTACAGTTCCTGACTTATACACTCGTAAGAAGTTATGAACTGGCATGTCCTGCTGTAATACCGAAACGCCTAGAGAAAAGCCTCTGGTGGGGGCCAGAACTTGACCGTCTTCGTCAAGAACTCAGGACACTTTTCAACAGGGCCAAAAATACCACAGCCAATGAGGACTGGGACGAATATAAAACGGCACAAAAGCACTACACTACAAAAAACTGATCAAATTTCAGAGAACGGAAGGCTGGCGAAATTTTTGTAGTAGCATTAACTCAATAAACCAAGCCGCAAGATTAAAGAAAATCCTGGCTAAGGACAACTCTAATCTTTTGGGCTCCCTAAAAAAGGAGGATGGCTCCTACACTAACAAAGACGAGGAAACCAGTGCCGTACTGCTAGAAACACACTTTCTAGGATGCCAAATAGCGCCAGTCCCTGGATGGGTAGAGGAGCACTACGGCACACCAGCACAGGATTGGGAAGTCGCAAACAAGACAGTAACCGCGGATAGGATAGAATGGGCCCTGAGCAGTTTCAAACAGTTCAAGTCCGCGGGGCTGGATGGGATGTTCCCAGCATTACTACAGTGGCAACCCAATCATGTAATTAAGCACTTACTACCAATCTACAAGGCCTGTATAGCTTTTAAATATATTCCCCAACCTTGGAGAGAGGCAAAAGTAATTTTCCTACCGAAGCCGGGTAAGGAGGATTACACACATGCCAAATCTTTTAGGCCAATTATTCTAACATCATTCCTGCTAAAAACTCTGGAAAGATTAGTAGACCGACACCTTAGAGATGGAACACTGAAAAGTAAACCGCTTCACCCTCAACAACATGCATAAAGGAAAGGCAGATCAACAGAGTCGGCACTACATATGGTGGTGCACAAAATAGAATCGGCTATCACAAATAAAGCGTCAACACTTGCTGCTTTTATAGACATAAAAGGAGCTTTTGACAAAACCATGCACAACAGCATTAACCACGCCCTACGAAAACTGAACGTAGAACCAGCCTTGAGAGGGTGGATCACTGCGCTGGTTAGCAAAAGGGCGTTTCAGATAGAGGTGAACACTACCACGAGAGCTGAGGTAGTTAGAGGGTGCCCTCAAGGAGGGGTGCTATCACCACTTCTATGGAATATAGTAGTAGACAGCCTCATTAAAATACTCGATGATAGAGGGTACACTACTCCTGGTTACGCGGATGACCTAGCAATACTGATAAATGGGAGCGCTGAAAATGTACTATGCAAAGTGATGCGTTCAGCCCTTCAGATTGTGGAAGACTGGTGTGACGAACACAAATTGTCAGTAAATCCGAAAAAAACAGAACTTATCCTTTTCACCAACAAAAAGAAGTTACCAGAACTCCAACTACCAAAACTTTTTAACACCAACCTCTCCCTATCAACTCAAGTAAAATATCTGGGAATCATCCTGGATAATAAATCGAATTGGGCGAGGCACATTGACGCAAAAATAGAGAAGGCCTGTATAGCATTTGGGCAGTATAGAAAAATGGAGTCTAAATCCAAAAATCACACTTTGGTTATACACATCAGTTATCAGACCTTCCTTAACCTACGGATCAGTTGCCTGGTGGCCCAGAACCCAACTGGTCACGGTAAAAGCAAAACTCCAGAGTCTGCAACGCCTAGCAAGCGTAACAGCCACGGGATGCATGAGAACAACTTCATCAGCCGCTCTGGAGTATATATTGAACTTAAGACCTCTAGATCTGGTCATTCAAGAAGAAGCCAAGGGCGCAGCTTTAAGACTAAGATCAAACGGGTTATGGAAATAAAGCATAACTACACATTTAAAAATTCTGCAGGGAAGCTTGAAAGAAATACCGTTTCTTGAAGCGCCCATGGACAGAATACCATGCCACCACGTCTTCGATAGAAGATACAATATCCAACTTACTGCAGAATCAGTTGATAGCTCTGGCATCAACGAAGTTAGGATATACACAGACGGATCCAAAACCGCACACGGCACTGGAGCGGGTGGGTGTCTTCTCGAATGACTTAAACATAAAAATATCAACAACTTTAGACAAGTTAAATACAATATTTCAAGCAGAATGTATTGGTATCACCAAGGTGGCACAGGCGGTTGCAGCCAGAGCTGTCAGAGACCTAAATATAAAAATTGTCTCAGATAGTGCATCCGTACTTCAAGCTTTAAAAAATAAGAACATAACCTCTGTCCTTGTACTGGAATATCACAACACTCTCCAATCCATAGCAAAGGCAAATAGAGTAACTTTGCAATGGATTAAAGGACACAGCAACTCACAGGGTAATGACGCCGCTGACGAACTGGCCAAAAGAGGATCGATGGCAGCAGTTTATAGACCGGAACCACTGCTGCCCATACCTCAGGTCCAGATAAAATATGCCTGCTAAAATTAACCGAAGAAAAACATCTAACAGAATGGAGAAACGGTGTAGGTAGCAGGCAAGCCAAGAATGCAGTTCCGGTGGCATCAAAAAAACTTGCCCGCAACCTCCTCAGATTGAACAGGGACAGGATCCGTAAAATCATCGGTATTATTACTGGCCATTGTCCCCTAAACAAGCACCTATTTACGATAGGTGTGACCGACAGCCCTCTATGCAGAGGATGCATGGAGGCGGAAGAAACGCCACAACACGTGCTCATGGAGTGCAGGTGTGGCAGACGAACGGGTACGGTTTCTCCAAACACCCAGGACGCTCGCGGAAGCCTGCAGCAGCCTGAAAAGGCTGCAAGCCTTCTGTGATAATCTGGGTTGGTTGGAGTAGGTAAAAGGTACAATACGTACAATGGCCAAAACGAATGGCTAAGTGCGGACACAGCCCAGTATATATAACTAAACTAAGCTCTGGCGCGACCCCGGACTCGATTACTATGTTCCTTCGCTCTCACTTATGTAAACGCCTATTTGTTCTCGGTATTAGAACACCCACATTATACCGACCGGTATCATACCGATATCAAATGGTCAATCTGTATAATCGATACCACGCTATGTGGCATAGCGGTATAATAATAAATACTATATTCGTATTCTTTATTATCTTTTCCGCCCCGCCATATTTTTATATCTTTTAATTTTACTGTAACGAATCTTTTCAATAGCATATAAGTAAAAGCGTTCGTTCATTAACTTAAACACGCGTTGGTTATATATTAAGCAGAACATTCTACGAAAGTTATTTTGTTAAATTATATAATTGCTATGGTAAGTTGCTTATTTATGAATTATTTTCAAATAAATTAATTAATATAAAAGCTTTTAACATATATATATATACAATATAATATTTAAAAAAATTATTACATAAATAATTAATTAATTCAAATTGACACATTGACGTACTTACTGTACCACAATTTTAAAATAATGTTATTAATGTTTCTAGTTTATTGTGCTAATGATTTGTTATTGTTAATACTAATTTTATAAAATGTAATATTTGCATGCCTACATTTATAAGTTATAATACTATTGATTCCATTTAATTGATTTATTATCCACAATCTATGTACATGGTATTAAGCAAATAAATTCTATTCTATTCATAAAAATAAGTATTTAATACTATTGTACTATTTTTGTAGATTACTTAATTAAAACCGTTATTCTAACTAAATGATGTGACTAAAATTTAATATGATATAACACCGCACTACCGCTGTGGAGCAGGAGCTGCCACGTTAAACCGTTGGTCCCGGCTGCATAAGCAGTCGCTAAAAACCACGCCCCGCACTGGGCCCGCGTGGTGGTTTATGGCCGTTCTCCCTATCCATCCATAGGGAAGGCTCGTGCCCCAGCAGTGGGGCATAAAATAAGCTGATGATAAATAATAAATAAATAAATTTTCCTACACTCACACCAATTATCTAGCCCAAGAGAAGCTTCGTCATGAAACTCGTTATATGGTTACTAGACAACGGATAAACATACTTAAAATACTTAAATACATACTTATTATACATAGAAAACACCCAGACCCGAGACCAATTAGAAAAACAATAATTTCTAAATTGACCCGACCGGAGATCGAATCTGGGACCTCAGAGATGGCGACACCATGAAAACCGGTCTACAAACCACTCGACCAAGGAGGTCGTCCCGATGGTGATGACTAATGTATTTGTATATTGAATGGACGCCTTTGGCTTTCAAAGTAAAAAGTAAATAGTGTTGAATAATTTCGGCGGGCTGGTTAGAACCACGATAGCTCAATTGGAAGAGCACCTGACCCGGTATGTCAGAAGGGTGCAGGTTCAAACCCTGCTCGTGGAAATTTTTCCAACGCTTGTGTTTTTGTAATTTGTTCGCAACAAAATTTGCGTTAAAAATTATATAAACATTTACTAATGTATTTATTGTATTTTCCCAGACTTCGCTCTAATGTCTCGTCCATGTGTGACACGACATGGCCAAATTGCGGCATATGCACGGCTTCCTATTATGTAAGTACTTAAATAAGTTTTGTTTTAAAGTAAGCACAATGCTTTCATCCAGTGGCGGTACCCAAAGTAACATTAAGAAAACGATAGCGAAGTTCGAAAAGAGTAAAATGTATGGGATTGACATAAGATTGACCACGTGATTTAGCGCGGTTTATGTCAATCCCATACATCTTATTCTATTCGAACTGCAGCGCTATTCTCTAAGCAAATCAGCGTCGAACTCGACGTTGAACTCGCTCATAATTTGCAAACGAATTTCAACCTATTTTCTAATAATAATAAAGTCTACATTTGTCGACGCTGTTTTGCTTAGAAAATAGCACTGCTGCGCTATCGTTTTCTTAAGAGCGTTTACGCCGCACACTAGCGCCACTAATGAAAAAAAAACATATCTAGTAATTAGAGATAGAAAATCAAATTATGCTCAACAAACTATTTAAATGAAGTAATTTAGCATTTTTACGTCACCTAATGAACACCTCACATGTTATGGTTTAGTTAAATAAGACGTTACGGCCACTTTTAACTATAACGCCATATTTAACTAAACCATAACATGTCAGGTGTTCATAAGGTGACGTAGAAATGCTAAATTACCTTATTCAGATAGTTTGTTGAGCATAATTTGATTTTCTATCTCTAACTACTAGATATGTTTTTTTTTCATTGGCGGCGCTAGTGTGCGGCGTAAACGCTCTTAATGTTACTTTGGCTAAGCCTACTGATTATGAAATTAAATTAAATGTAATTAAAATTAGTCTAAATGTTTGGACGACTCAGAGGCACTTTTCTTAATTTTTTTTTAATAAAACTATTTGACTTTGACTTTCACTTTGACATCTTTATTCAAGTAAACTTATTGGATAAGCGTCCCAATACATTTTGCCTACCATATATTCAGAACGTTTTTTAGCTGCGCAGAAGAACGGACGCAACTGCACAGCTTTATACAGGATGTCCTAGAACTCAACGTCAAGCCGAAACGGGGTGATAGGATAAATGGAAACCATTTTAAAGGCCGGCAACGCATCTGTGATTCCTTTGGTTTTGCGGGTGTCCATGGGCGGCGGTGTTTGCTTCCCATCAGGTGACCCGCCCGCCTGCTCGTTTGCCTCCTTCTAATATTTTAAAAAAAACCATTCAACAGAAAAATCAGAAAAAAAAAACATTTTTTACTCTTTTTTTAGTCATAAACCAACAAGTGTTGTACCATTTTAGAATCATGATTAAAGGCGCCAACTTTTGATAGCACCTGCCAAGGCGCTCTAGTACAGTCGGCGGCAGATCAACCTACCCAAATCTGTCAAATTTCTCCAATGAATATTGATCCTTATAACCAAACTATAAAGTTCAAAATTGATTGTAGAAATTTGACAGTGTTGGGTAGGTTGATCTGCCGCCGTGTGTACATTTTTTTTAAAGCAAGCCCTGTCAAAGTCGACAAATTTTGAAATTTAAACAAATAATAATAATAATAATTTAGCCGCCCTGAGCACCGGTAGCTTGGGCCCTGCCCCGCTGCTGGCGGTACTCTAAGATTAGGTTTTTGTAATGTTTTATTGTTTATATATTAAAATATTGTAAAAATCTAGTTTTAAGAAAGAAAATAAATAAAGAGAAACAACTTTTACGGATCTACTCGCGTTTATTTTACACATTACTTTCTGCGTAAAACGGAACGCACCTGATTAACTTTAAATGAGGGTATACAAGCTACCAACTAATTATGAGATGACCAACACCTCAGTCTCCCTGTGACCACGGACCCTGCAAAGGGTTCGAAACGTCAGGATAAACATTAAATAAGTAATGTGTAAAATAAACGCGAGTAGATCCGTAAAAGTTGTTTCATTTCAATGTGTAGTGTTCGCGTAAACTTTAGAAAATAATATAAATAAAGAGTATAATAATTTTAACAAACTACATGGGATGGAATTTTTTTCTGATTTTTCCTATCACCCCGTTTCGGCTTGACGTTGAGTTCTGGGACAGCCTGTACAGAAGTAGCGATATTTACAAAATTATATGCTGTTACCAAATTATAATACATATATCTATATAACGTAAACGTAACGTAACGTAACGTATAACGTAACGTAACGTAAGTTATTGTAAACTTGTCTATGACAAGTTTACAATAACTTGAAAATATAAATGTTAAATAATGAGAAGGCTGTAGGTGGAAGCACACTTCACCCGGAATCCTCAACTACTGAGGCACTGGCTATCTTATCTCTAGCTGCCGGAACACAACAATGCTACAAACATTGATGTTAAAGCGATATATTCAGATAAGTTAGAGCTAGCCAGACGGACAAACAAGCCCTACCACCAACTAAAGATATCAGATATTTTATCAGCTGAAATATCTTCAACCCTGCTCCATAGTTTAGTTTTATATTATTACTTATACTTTTATTCTATTGTTATAAATGCAAAAGTTTGTGTGTATGTATGTGTGTATATTTGTTGCTTCTTCACGCTGCACGGATGGATGGATTTGGATGAAATTCGGCACACAGATAGTTTATAACCTGGATTATAACCTAGGATCTTTTTATCCCGATATTCCCAATGAACGGGAACCACGCGGGTGAAACCGCGAGCGGCCGGTAGTAGTATATATTGACAACATCACATACATTGTTCTATCCCAAGGTAAGTAGCTAAAGCACTCGTTTTATGGAAATCAGAAACAACGACGGTACCACAACCACCCAGACCCGACACAATATCGAAAAGTTCGTTTATCTACACTAATGTTGTAACATTCTACTTATGTTTCCAATACTTGACTTATAATTACTACTGTTATAGCGCAGACAACAAAACACTCAATTTAAGCAATTTCACATGATGGTATAACATCCACATCGATATCGTAAAATCTCATTATAACATCAATAAAACGCGACCAATTAACCTGGCGAGCCTTATGTCAAAATCCTCATACAAGTTGTATAAAATTTTGATATTAGGCTGGCTTTTGAAAACAGTTGGGTTATACGTGAAAACTTCGTCGAAACTACTAAACTTACATACACAAAACTCTTTGGTAAGATCTTGTGCCAATTAAATAAAAAAAGAACAGCGCGCGCTCGCTCCTGAATGGCCCTGCGCGCGCAGCTTGGCTCTCATTGGTTAGATTTTAATGGCGGCAAGTTCACTGTGACAATACACGTACGCGTGAATTTAATGTTTCGCAATGTGTTTTGTTAAAAGTTAAAAATGGACAGCGACGATGATATTTGTACGCCTCCGGATATTCTAGAATTGGCAACAAAAGTAACTCACAATCTTTTGCCAGAAAAATCTAGAAAATTATATGAAAAAGAATATAGTAACTTTTTGGCATGGAAGATCGAAAAGAAAACTACATCATTTTCTGAAAATGTCATTCTTGTGTATCTCAAAGACCTCTCCGACAAATTCAAGCCATCTTCTATGTGGGCTAAATATTCTATGCTCAAGTCCACACTGAGTATCTACAACAATATTGATATCACGAAGTATTCAAAAGTCATAGCGTTCCTGAAACGCAGTTCAGAAGGACACAAGGAAAAAAAGTCCTTGACGTTTACATCAGGTCAAATAAAGATGTTCCTGAAAGATTCACCAGATATTTTGTATCTTTTTGAAAAGGTAAGTGTATTTTAGTTCTGTTATTTAATCTACCTAGTACTTACGTACTACACACGCAAGTTATCTAGACACTCCGTTTAAGCGCTTTGTGTATAAATTAGGTAGTAGGTACCTACACTTTACTACTTCATAAATCATAGTTTTTGCCTTGGCTATGTACCTCAAGCTTATTATATCGTTTATTGTTACAGGTTGCACTAATCTTCGGCATAATGGGGGCATGCCGAAGGCAAGAGCTATACAACATCCAGTTCGATGAAGTCTCTAACATAGACGACAGTACAATCATGGTGAAAGTTTCGAAAACAAAAACGAAAATAGATCGTTCTTTCGTTGTGACGGGCAACTGCTATGCCGTATGTAAAAAATACATGGAACTTCGACCCACCCCCTGTCGAAACCCTGCCTTTTTCTTGAGCTATAGATCGGGGAAGTGCGTCGATCAAAGAACTGGTATTAATAAATTTGGTGCTCTGGGAAAAACTATCGCAAGTTTTTTGAATCTGCCTAACCCAGCGTTGTACACGGGGCATTGCTTCCGGCGCACCTCGGCGACCCTTCTCATAGATAGCGGTGGTGATTTGACCGCACTGAAACGACACGGGGGGTGGAAGTCTTCTACTGTGGCTGAAAGCTACATTGATGAGTCTTTAATGAATAAAATTCAAGTCTCAAATACGATCTTGAACAGTATAGAAAACAAGACGAATGAAGTAATTATAAATATTCCAACTCCGTCTACGAGCTCTACTGCTTGCCCCGCGACCGCTGCAGCTGCTGGATCAATAATTAACATTAACTTCTTTTTTTATTATGATTATTATCTCTCTATTTATTTTTTTACATATTAATTTACATTTTTAAATATTTTCTAAAAAACAAAACAAACATTTAAAAATATAAAAAATAGGGGTCTACCGGCATCGGGACCAGGGTCCAAACTACCGGTGATTAGGGCTCCAGAGACAGGAACCTTCTCACAATGCGTGCCGTATCGAGGAGAACTGCCTTCTGAATCAGGCCCTTGATCCAGCCGCCTAACGAGAGCCTCATGAAATGTTGATCGAGGCTCTTGGCCATCAGGCCGTTGGCCGTAACAACAATCGGCACGATGACAGCCGAGTCCACATTCCACATGTTGACAACCTCATGTGCTAAGTCGAGATATTTGATTTGTTTCTCTTTCTTTTTCTTTCATTGAGTAGGTATATTTGTATTGTTATTCTTTTATAAATTATATGTAATTTTTAGTGCAAATAATAATTTAATTTAATTTAATTTGTAATATAGCTTTGTAAATGTAATGAAAATCAATTGTAATTATAAATCCTTATTTCTATTTTAATCACTGTTCTGTTCAGCATGTGTGAGTACACAATTGTTTGGAGCTGCAACATATCGTGTTTGTTTTTTTGTCATTTGCTTTGTGTGTTGTTGTTGTATCTCTGTGTGTGTACTAAGAAATAAATAAATAAATAAAATAAATCATCATCAGCTCATTTATGTCCCCACTGCTGGGGCACGAGCCTTCCCTATGGATGGATTGGGAGAACGGGCCATAAACCACCACGCGGGCCCAGTGCGGATTGGTGGTTGACCACGACTAACGACTGCTAATGCAGCCGGGACCAACGGCTTAACGTGCCTTCCGAAGCACGGAGGAGCTCGAGATGATACATTTTTGGTCCCCTATCCGATAACCGACCTTTGCGAAAGTTGCTTAAACTCAGCACTCGCAGAGCGGGCGCGTTAACCACTGCGCCATCGAGTTTTTGTATTGTTTTTTATTAATTGTCTTTAGCGTGTAGTGTACGAGTACACTGAATGTGGAATATTGTCCAGCCTAAGCAATGTTAATGCTTTTTATATTATGCCATGACCTGATGGTGTTATGTTCGTGTACCTAAATTAAATAAACAAACAGAGAAAAAATATGTTCCCCTCCCCTGTTGGCATGTTGGCAATCGAACCCGGGACTTCTGTTTTTAGACCAGTGGTCTTCACCACTACACCACAGAGGCTATATCAAAGTGTCGTTGCGACCATAAACAAAGCAAAAGTACGTCTACTATTACCATAAAGCAAAAGCGCAAAGTTGATTTGTTTTTTTCCGTGCTGTTACCTGGCGCTCCCTTAGTTAAGATTGTTCCCTAATTACTTAGGGCTCGTTCACACAATGCCGAACCGTTCGACCGGACCGGAAAAACAGCCGGAAACATTTTATTTTATTCTTTATTCCACATTATACGTACAAACATAAAACTAAATGCAAAAAATGGATAGAAAATGTGGAGTTTTCTTTAAAGAGATCTCTCCCAGACAAACTTAAGGTGGAATGAGAGCTTTGAAATTAATTTGAATGAAATATTTTTAATAGATCAAAATCTGCCGAAGTGCATCGGCACTTTGGCAGGTTACCGAGTTCTGAATCATTAGACTAGTGTCTCAAGAAAGTTGCCCCACAGACTCGTATATTTCAATCTTTTCGGGGTAAACCGGTGCTGTTAAGAGCGTTTACGCCGCACACTAGCGCCACACACACAGTTAAATAAGACGTTACGGCCACTTTTAACTATAACGCCATATTTAACTAAACCATAACATGTCAGGTGTTCATTAGGTGACGTAAAAATGCTAAATTACTTCATTCAGATAGTTTGTTGAGCATAATTTGATTTTCTATATCTAATTACTAGATATGTTTTTTTTCATTGGCGGCGCTAGTGTGCGGCGTAAACGCTCTTAAGAGCGACGTGAACAGAACTTAGTCCGAGTGACGGATCTTTCTGCTTTTGCTGTTGGCCTATTATGACCTTAGCAGCGTAATCATGACTGATACTGCGTTACTTTCACGCTGCACCAGTTGTCTTCGCGCCTGGACTCCATTTCCACTTAACACCCAGGTGGAATGGAGTCATTTGCCGTGCTTATTATTAAAAAAAATTGTGATATTGGCAGCAAAAAACCAAAGGCCCAAACCACACACTCCAAGGGTTTCTAGAGGTGATGATGGCATCACGTAAGTGCACTGCCAGATTTCCGAGGTGAGACCGGAATCTTTCCGGAGACACAACACCGGTCCGTTAAAGTGTGAACGAGCCCTTACACCGCCCTACAAGTTATAAAAGATGGCCGCCACCGCCCCGCCATCAATTCGACGTCAGTGTTTCCGAATAAAAAATTAGGTTCAGTTGTTTTATTATTATACTGGCGGGTGAGCTTGGCTTTGTCTGCTAAATATTTTCTATCCTTTGCCTGCGTTATAAAAGACATTTGTTTATTTTTTAACACCAAAAAGATTTTAACCAATACGCTCAATTATGAGAAAAAATCGGTCCGGTCACCAAGGTCCAATTCCCTAAATGTCCAGTTTTCAAAAGTCTATTGTCTGAAAGTCCATTCCTCAAATGTCTTATTCCTTGAATGTCTATTCCCCGAACGTCTATTTACCTGTGTGTCTATTCTCCGAATGCCTGTTTACTTGTACGTCTATTTACTGGTATGTCTAATTACCTGTTTGTCTATTCTCCGAATGTCTATTCCCCGAACGTCTGAACGAAAATTATATACCTACATATATAACTAATTCAATTATACTTGGCTAGACTGTAACTAATTTTCTAACAAAATGTAAGGTGTAAGTGATTTAAATCTGAATTAAAAAAATATATAAATTATAGAATTATGTATAATCAAGAAATAGCATAGACATAAATACATATGTAATAAATAAACTACACCTTAACATTACAAGAAATAAAGAAATAAAAATGAAATCTTGGGAAAAAACTTTTTGATTGAACGTTGACCTATTTATATACCGCAAATATAATTTTCATTTTAACTATAGAGAAGTCGGTCAGCAACGATCTGCGCAAGCGACAATCCTCGCAAGGTGGCTGGCAAGAGCTGGATGAGAGTAGCCGCGGATCGTGCTCGGTGGCGTGCACTTGGAGAGGCCTATGTCCAGCAGTGGACTAGTCTAGGCTGATGATGATGATGATAATGATGATGAAGTCAGTCACGTACGTTCGATAAAAAATAACGAGAAACTGCCAACTAACCGTTATTTTAACAAATAGTTTTTACAAATGCAAAATCCGATTAAAATATCGTTTGTGCTCGACTAACTTAATTACAGACTGTCAAACAAACAACTGAATGATTTTCATTGAATCATGTTTTATCTACCACGGTGGCCCATTGGTAAAATGTTCAGCCCGATATCCGAAAGGCTGAGATTCAATTGCCAGATTGGGTGAAGTATGTTTCACTTTTCGATGCATAACCCTGGTTTGTGATCTGTGGCGGTAGACAAAGTATCATTAAGAAAACGATAACGAACTTCGAAAAGAATAAAATGTATGGGATTGACACAAGATTGACCACGTGATTTAGCGCGGCTTATGTCAATCCTATACATTTTATTCTTTTAGAACTTCGCTATCGTTTTCTTAATGTTACTTTGGCTAAGCCTGCAGTAGGCTTAGTATGGGATTGACATAAGCCGCGCTAAATCACGTGGTCAATCTTATGTCAATCCCATACATTTTATTCTTTTCGAACTTCGCTATCGTTTTCTTAATGTTACTTTGGCTGCCGCCACTGGGTCGTAATTATTTATTTGTTCCGTTTGCGGTGGATACAATGGGTCCATGGGGGCCGGAGGCAAAGCAGCTTGTTAAAGAGTTAAGTGCTCGCCTTATCGAGGCCTCCGGTGACAAGAAGGCTGGCAGCTACCTCTGCCAGCGTATTAGTTTGGCAATCAAAAGGGGCAATGTTGCCAGCATTCATGGGACCGTTCCCATAAGCCCACAGTCGGAGGGCATCTTTTATTTGTAGGTCTTTAGTTTTTAGTTTTCTAATTATATTTCTGTTTTTTTTTAAGTTAAGTTAAGTAAGTAATGTTTCTTTTTGTTGTGAACATATTTATAATGATATTATTTCTTGTTCTGATTAAATAATTAATGTATTGATCGAAGGTCTAAGTTGTATAATTTGAATCAAGAACGTAGTTTATTGTTGCTTTGTTTTGATTGTTCGTGTGTCGTTGTATAGGGCTGTGTAACACTATATCTACATCGTTAATCAATTACGTTTGCGTATAAGACGCAATAGAGCTTCCCCTTATTCTAAAAAAAAAAAAGAAGTAGAATTTTTGATGTGTAACATTTTCCGCTCGCCTTCTATGTATACAATTTGTGGGAGTGATTTCGTAGAAAAAGGACGGAAGTAGGGTCGTAACAGTGTAATCCTGTAACTGTTACGTGTTAGTCGGGGAAGCCACCAGTGATCGACGCTTTAAGCCCAATGTCCGTTGTAGGTCGTAATATTTGTGGGAGTGATTTCGTAGAAAAAGGACGGAAGTAGGGTCGTAACAGTGTGATCCTGTAACTGTTACGTGTTAGTCGGGGAAGCCACCAGTGATCGACACTTTAAGCCCAATGTCCGTTGTAGGTCGTAATATTTGTGGGAGTGATTTCGTAGAAATGTGATCGTAACACCACTGTAACAGGATAACTGTGTGACATGTCGTCTAATGAGTATTTACTGCATTCTCTTTATGATTTGTAAATCTATATCCTATTTTCTATTGGCCACGGCAACCAGCCGTTTGGAGATGTCATTATACAAAGCATGAGCACTCGGACCCCACGGCCCGAGGGTTTCAACCCCAAACGGCTCGAAAATATAATTGCCGATAAGGTTATTATACTTTCGCCGCTTAAGGTTTTCTGCAGCCGCAGCAGCAGCACCAGCACAGCACGCTGTGCTAGGAAGATGGGATGGCGCAAGAGTATCGACACAAGTTGCATCCCACACTAGAGGCCTACCCACCTTCCATGGAAATAAAGACATGCCGTCCGGTCTCTTGCCATCGTCACGTGCCAAGCCATTGGGTTCTAATACAGCTGGAACGCCGACGGTGACAAGAGCACGTCGGATGATGTCATTAATATTCGCGTGCCGGGCTAAGCGGCCCGCACTACGGCTGCAAGACAGGCCGTGGTATCCGAGGCCGTTGACAACTTCGCCACAGTGACAGCGATGGGGAAAACAACAAGGAGCTCCTAGACGCAGGGAAGCAGCGAGGCGGAAAGTAGTGTCGTCGAACAAAGTACCTAAGTTCGACGACGGTAGTGCATGAAGCCAAAGACCCGACTCCCACTTGCCCACAGCCAGCAGGCGCGCACGCTCCGCAGTAGTAGCAGACGTGACAAGTAAATTATTCAATACTACTCTGCAAAGCGGCTCATCCCACCGACTCTGGGAAGATGGATTGTCGGGTGTATCTGAATTCGGGCAAGCGAGTCTCCAGGCATCCATAGCCTCGGTGAAGCACGGCACATCAAAATTAATCAGTGTGGGGGCTAGGATTTTCCTGATTAATTTTTCGGTGCCATGGACCGAGGATAAAAAAGCCGGTAAACTAATACTTGAAATTTTGCGGACGCCAAGGCCTCCCAAGCGAATGGGAAGAGTAGCTTGTGCCCAAGAACGATCGTCCATGGCCACATTTAAAATCGACGTTAATGTATGCCGCATAATTTGGTCCATTTTATCTAAAAGATGACTGTGCATCCATAAATGGGAAGAGCGAAGGAAATATATTAATTTAGGGCCGAAACAACAGTAACGAATTAAGGTTATAGCCGAATGCATGTTAATTTGGAACAATCTTTCCGAAATGTCATTAAAATTTTGTATTTTTTCCTCGATAAAAACGGGAAAGGAATTTTCAAATATTGGAGACCCAAGGAGACGAAGCGAACTTTTTTCAACAATTTTGATTTCCGGAGCTATTGCGTTAAATTGAGGAAGTGTCAGATGTCTGTCCGTACTGTCTGGTAAGTATAGTTCACATTTCGAAAGGTTGAGATCAAGGCCAATGGAATGAAGTTCATTTTTAAGGAATTGTAGGTCACTTAAAACAGATCCTACGTCGCCTCCCAAGGTTCCATCATCAAGATACCAAACGTTAAATTTGGAATTTAGCTGACGAATAATTGGGTGAATTGCTAAACTGAAAATCACAGGAGGGGGTCACCTTGTTGACAGCCAACAGCTGATTCCAGAAGGTTGTCCCGATACAGTAATTTAGAGGGGTATCTGTAGCATTGCCAAAGAAAACTATAGATTTGGGGAATAATAATAATATTTTTATAAGTCTATTTCATGACTTATAAACAATATTTAAAAAAAAAAACGAAAAAAAGATATATTTGATAGGAAACACCTTAGAGCATTAATGCTCTAAGGGAAACACAGACTGAGGCTAGGAGTTCCACAGCTTTGCGGTACGTAACAAAAACGTGGACGCATAACGCTTCGTACGCATGGGTCTTAGGGCATTAATTAATGCTCTAAGGCATGGGTGGAATCTCTACTGTAGGTATCTCTATATACTTTATAACTGATAGAAATCCGACGAAAGCCGAAACACAAAATAGATACACAGTACTTCATCATCTCAGCCAAAACGTCCACTGCTGGACAAAGGCCTCCCCCAAGGATATGAGGGGTATTTGCCGTAATCGCCACGCTTGGCAGGCGGGTTGGCGATCGCAGTAGGTTGAGGGTAACCTCAGAGAGATGCTGCTGCCCATCCTCTGGAATAGTCCCTTAGTCGGCTTTTACGACACCCACGGGAAGAGAGGGGGTGGTGCAATTCTTTATCCCCGGCACCACACAGTACTTATGCTACTCTAAAAACGTAAATAAATATATATGTATACCCCAACTAGGAATAACTCCCGGGACTTTCAGATCTCAAGTCTTTCGTCCGTCTTTCTTTCGTTGGTCAAACTACTAGACCGAAGAAACCTAAGTATAAAGACTGTTAAGATTATTTTCTTCTACTTCACTTACCTTATAACATTGTTTCAATGATGCTGTGGCTACCTGAAACATACAAAGTACTTGTTATACTAATTTTAGTAAGAATTAAACTATACTACGGACAAGGAGCTCGATGGCGCAGTGGTTAACGCGCCCGGTCTGCGAGTGCTGAGGTTAAGCAACTTTCGCAAAGGCCGGTCATCAGATGGGTGTCCAAAAATTTGTCCCGGCTGCATTAGCAGTCGTTAACAATCACCGCACCGCACTGGGCCCGCATGTTGGTTTATGGCCCGTTCTCCCTACCCATCCATAGGGAAGGCTCGTGCCAGTCGTACCCCAGCAGTGGGGACAAAAATTAGCCGATGATGATGATACCACGAACATATATTTTTTTTAAATGTTGTGATTGTCCTTTACATTTTGTGTTTTTATTTGTGATGGAAAGTGTCTTTTTATGATAGGGCATTTTCCAATATTTATGACGCTGTAAGGGAGAAAAGAGCTGGGCACTTGCTGAGTTTCTTGCCGGTTCTTCTCAGTACAAGATCTCCCGCCCAGAGTAGATAGACTTACGAACCGATGGCATAAAATGACGTTCATAAGAGCTATTTGTAGCCTAAACTGAATAAATGATTTTGAATTTGATAGCGAACAGCTTTACTATTATACGTTGTACGAAACACCTAGGGTTGTGAACTTGTTAACTTTCTTGACTTGACTGTACAATGAATAAAACAATGTACAGTTCTTGACTTCTATATTTTTTGTGTTTATTTGTAATGGAAAGTGCCCTGCTATGATAGGGCATTTTCTAATATTTTTGACGCTGTAAGGTAGAATAGAGCTGGACACTTGCTGAGTTTCTTGCCGGTTCTTCTCAGTACAAGATCTCCCGCCCAGAGTAGACTTACGAACCGATGGCATAGTGACATTCACAAGAGCTACTTGTAGCCTAAACTGAATAAATTATTTTTGAAATTTGAATTTTTGACTAGTTGTGTTGTTGATCTATTAACTGTCAAAACACAACATAGTTAAATAATATATAGTTTTTTAAAGTTCAGTTCTAAGTAGATCAACTAAAGATTTTCCAACTGATTTATAACTAAAACCTTTGTAAAGTTAATAAGATTAGCGCGTTCAAACAAAAAACAAATTCTTCAGCTCCATTATTTTAGTATAGATAACTCAGGTGAGACGTAGGATCGTTGAGAAAAAATCTTACTAATTGAGTAGCTGTAATCCTTTTCTATCTTAATTAAGTAGTGAACAAAATGAACAATTAAATTTCTAAAGGGGTATTAAGTTAACAAATTCCTTTTGAGAATGAGAGACGGCAGGTGGGCTGCCATGAGTTATTGCAGTTTTGCAAAGGGTTAGAAGGAAAAAACTGTTTTTTATTATATAATACAAAACACACTGTTATTTGTTACAATTGTTTTAATAGATGTATTTAGTTAGTTATAGCTAGACCGCTTAACTGAGTCCTCGCCTGCTGTAGGTACGCGGGGCGGGAGGTACGTAGAGCCTCTGCCACGGGTACGAGCGTTTTGCGACGCGGCGAACGGATTTCTATGTCATTGCGCGTTATACTACGGCTGACATAGTCAGCAGTGATAGAAAAAACGCAATGAACTAGAAATCTGTTTGCCGCGTCGCAAGACGTCAGTAGTCGTGGCTCTGCCACTACGTACTTCCCGCCCCGCGTACCTACAGCAGGCGAGGACTCAGTTAAGCGGTCTTGCTATATCGACGTAGTTGTCGACATTGAAGGGCTTCTTTGGCTTACAGAGTTAAGAGAATAGTGTTGATTAATTTCGGCGAGTTGGATTGAGCCACGAAAGCATAGTTGGTAGTGCACCTGACCCGGCATGTCAGGGGTGCGGGTTCGAATCCCGCTTGTGATATTTTTCAACCCTTTCTCTTTTTCAAATAGTTATTGGGTAAAAAATACAACACGGGAGTGAAAAAGTCGTCCGCCATGGTGTTAACTTACCCCCTTATTCATAAAAACTATTCCGTTGTCTAATAACCATATAACGAGTTTCATAACGATGCTTCTCTTGGGCTAGATAATTGGTGTGAGTGTAGGAAAATGTATTATGTATCTATGTATTATTATGCATTATTTCGTTAAATATTGTTTTGTCAACGTCACACAAACGTCATTTTGAATTTGAGAAAAAGGGACAAAACAATGATTATTATTATTTTATTATCAATATTAAGGGGGTTAGTGTTTTCACACCGCATGTGTAGTGAGCGCGGGCAACCAATCAACGACGGGGAACGAGATGTGTCGATTTTGGATGCCGTTGATGTTTAATGCTACAGAAAGCGGCATTTCAATAGTTTGAGCCTTAAGGTGCTGATAGATTTGAGCATTCACTTGTAACAGAACATCGAGCATTCGCCGTTTTTATATTTGTCGAACTGAACAACGAGCCGAGCCAAGCATAGAGCCAAACATTGCTATGAACATTTTCATGAGCATTCTAGTGAACGCTCTAGTCGATGCTCGTAAAACATATTCTTCACGAAGATGTCAGACTTGACGGTCGCGTGTGCTGCATTTATACTCATTGGTTATGTAAAAAATAAGAAAAAGTAAAATAGAAGATGGTGAAACTAATCTGTTTCGTCTTAGAAGTGGAAGTGGAGGTCTATAATTAGTTGCAGAGTTAAAACAACAAGAAATAAGCGGACACTATAAAAAATTTCTGTTAATGTCATCAAGTGATAAAAACAAAACAAATCAAGTCATAACGCCGTCATAAAAATACTTATTCTGATTTAAACAAAAATGGAGAAAGTTCTACTTAAAAAATCTGTGATACTCAAATGCGGAGAGTTGGAATCTATATATAGTTTTGTAATCTTTTTCACTTATAAATACAATTTTACATGCAATATCACTGTCTTTCTATTATTTTTATAATATTATGATACGATCTTCCAAGATCGAATGAGATCGATTCATTGCAATACGATTCAGATCGTGGATCGATTCACAGGGTTACGATCCATTATGATTCAAAAGATCGATTCAAAGCAAAAGATCGGGCATCCCTACACTGGAGAGCAACAGGGGTGCGGGGAGGGACGTCGCAGAGCGGCGGGGCGCGGAACGATGACCGAAGCTTGACTCGGCAATAAGCTCGAAGCAATGCTCGCTAGAATGCTCGCCAGAACGCTCGATAGAATGCTCGCTAAAATGTTCTCGTATTTTTCTATGATGTATCATTCGCACAAATGCTCATTACAAGTGAATGCTCAAGTTTATCAGCACCTTTTAGATAAATGATTAGTCTCGCGCGCTCGACTAGATACCGCACTACCTACAAAACAATAGCTCCGTGAATGCGGCAACTCAATATTGTTTTGTGTGTAAGAACGGTGTCCTTCTTATTTCTTGTAGTATTATTTTTACACAGTTTAACTACGCAAACTGGCATTTTACTTCGGTTTATGACCAAAATTTAACAAAACATTCGGTACGCGCACCTCACACACAGTTTGCAACGCGACTGACAGCAGGCGACTGACTCGGGTACGCCGACTCCGACGTAGTATTTTTTAGTCCGCCGGCGCCGGCGGTATCCAGTCGAGTGCGCGAGACCAATCATTTATCTAAGAATTTGAGCGTTATATTAATTAATTTAGTCATCATCATCACCGACTCATTTCATATCCCCACTACTGAACACAAACCTTGCCTATAGATGAATAGGGAGAACGAGCCGTAAACCACCACGCGGGCCCAGTGCGGGCGGTGGATGTTAACGACTGTTAATGCAGCCGAGACCAACGGCTTTACGTGCCTTCCGAAGCACGGAGGTGCTCGAGACGATACTTTTTGGTCACCAAACAGACCGGTCTATGCGAAAGTAACTTTAACCTTAGCAATCGCTGACCAATTGCTAAAATTATACCCATTGAGTTATGATCTTTGTTAATTTCCAGATGTACTATGCATCGGCTACATAAAGTCAGAGGATCCACGGTTTTATGACCCACATGGTCTGCCGTTGCTGACACCACGTCAATCGAAACGGGTTGTGCCTGTACAGGTAAAATATGTTTTTCATTTTCTTTTTTTAATGTGTAGACAAATAACTCCTTTCCATCAGTCTTTTTGTAAGTACAGTAAAAGTAAAATAGCCTATATTCTGTCCCACTGCTGAGCAAAGGCCTTCATCATTGCAATCAGACTGCTGGAAGAAAGAAATCTAAGCTTACTATATAAAAAAGAGCTCTTTCTTAATTGATACTATGCGAAATGTCTCTTTTAATATATAAACGAATACACCAATGGGTAGTTTTGGCATATTGCGTAGCTCACACAAATATTTACTAAAAATCTTTTCTAGGAACACATATGCCCAATTATTTCATGGGCAAAAACCTTCACTCCCGTACTGGATCCGTGCTCTGAATCACACAGACCTGATTCTGACTCTGCCGACAAATCCATAACACTACTTGGATATGGTTCAGAATTGTTCGAAATGATAGAGGCACTGAAATGCAAAGGGTCCAAAAGAGATATCAAAGTTAACTTCATCCTTTACAGAAATGGGATGTTCACGTTCCAAGACTGTTTCTACGCGGACTCCAAATTACTGCAGTTGGAACTAAAGTGGCATCGCGTTTATTACCATTTGAACCAGTGGAACTGTGCCCAATTGGACAGCGAACCTCATTGGTGTTGCAACAATCTAATAATGATACCTAACAAGAAAGAATCTGAGATGTTGAAGCGAGCTGACGCCTCAAATTTGCATTTGAAATGCTTTCCGAACATGTGTCATGGTAGCCACATTGTAACGAACTATTGTCAAGATCCATCAAATAGCATCTACAAAGATAAACACAATATTATAGAATATTACACGAACTTTAAAGAAGATAAATCTGAGAATAATGACGATAAAATTAAAGACTTACTTGTAAACAACGAACTATTAAACACTCAAGTAAGTAACAGAGATTTGTATAAACATAACGAAGTTTACATTCCTCCAGAGCGGCATGTTATATGCCCTCTTAAGCTGACATTTAAGAATCAACAAAACAGATATTATACTCATCCTCCAGGGAACATATATCTAGCACTAAGTGCCGCAGAAAAGACACAATATGACCCAAGAGTTGAAGATCCAATAACAGAAGATCTAAATACGTATAACAATTATTACGCCGACAAATGTAAAACCAATCAGAACCTCATAAACAACAATGACTTTCAAAATACATGGTGTCCATATCTATATACTTTAAAAACTAATCCATTTTGTATTTGTAACCAACTGAGACAATCAAATGCACAGAACACAAACTTTGAAACAGCGTCGATATCAAATAACCTTTTATGTCGTTACCAAGCTAAACGTATAGATTATTATAGCTATGCGATTCCTGTACCTACAATGCTACATGCTAAAAACAATTTTAATTATTGTGTAACAAAACTAGCTTTGCCAAAATATGAAAATATCATCACAAATCCAGTATATACCAATCACATACATCCGCAAAGTACTATGCATTTACTAGAAAATAGTAAGCACTACGTTTCTTTGCCATTAAACTTAAACATGGTTAGAGATATAAGCCAATATTACAATCCAAGTGAATCTTTACAACATAAAGAATATGTTTTTGCAAACAGATATAAAGATAGTAAAATACCTACATATTCCATGAACAATGAAAATATAATAGCTACAGACCTTCCTGTGTATAAAACATTCAGTTGCGGTAACTACCAAAAAGAAGGCGATTATATAAATAGTGTGTTAGTTAGACCCGCTGTAGATTACTCATCTAACTATCAACCTTATACTTACAATAATGATTCACAAACATTGGTGCAGTACGTACCAAATATAGAAAAAGCTATTGCTACAATTCCCGATTCATGTCATCATACAAATAATGTTGCAATTGAATCTAATGACAATGAATTGAACGAAATATCAAATAGTGATCATAACAGCTACTACTGTAGCCACTATTCTACAATCCCGACACCAAATTCTGTCAATAACTATTTTTTGTTCAAGAACCCGTTCGTCGTATCTCCTGCAAACGTTGTTCTACCAAATTTCGATCTAAACACTAGATTATCTACTAATATTACAAAACCTAATTTCGTTTCCCCTATTGTAATCAATCCGGCCCCAGTGCTATTAAATAATGTACCAAATCCTTGGCTTAATTATTATTTAAACCGCGATATTGGTAACAATGAGTTTCATAAGTCTTTAAATAAATATTATGACTGTGGTTCATACAAAGACACGTTTAGCACAAACAGAGATTCAATAGCAACAGACTATTATTACACTTCTAAGAATCCACAATCATGTTTAGATCCAACTTTTGACGTTTCACAAATGAATATTGCACAGAAACCTACTTTAATTACACCAAACAATTTACTTACCAAGTCTAGTATATTTGATTCTAAACGTCTCATTACTTACAAGAATAAAAATGTGCCATACACTAGATCGAAAGATTCTACTCCTATAGGAGGAGTAAATTTGGATAAATCTAACACATTTGGTATACCAAATGAGTTAGATTTATCCAAATTTGCTTACGGGAATTATATTGATATGCACACTCATACGCTTGATAACTTAGCGAAAGTGCCTATACCAACTCAACAACATAAAGAATATTTACCTTACGACAATTATAATGCACAGCCAGAAAGTGAGGTAAATAAATTTGATAACTATGAATATTTACAAGAACCTATTGCCAAAATTTACAATCAAAATCAATTGCCGAACCAAAATATTTGCTATCACTCACAAAAAATACCAATTGCACCAGTTTTGCACTCTAAACCGACATTAACTTATGACTTTCCGACAACTAAAACCTATTATGCATATAAACCAAATACTGACTTGCAATACGAAATCATACATGAACTGCCAATACAAATTAATAAAAACCATCCAGCTGAAAGAGCATTTGTTTTAAAGTCACCACAAATGAGATTCATTTATTTAAAATCTACACCGGAGCACATAAAACATAAATATTCAAATGGAATTGCAGATCCAAGCAGAAATGTTGAAAATAACTTAGTAACAGATTTCGAAAACGATAAAAGCTTTTGTCCATATACGTCACAACTGATTCCTCATCAATATTCAGAAATGTTACCATTACAAAGTACGCCTATATTAAATAATAACGTGCCAATAAATAGTTATTCGTACAATTCAATTACACCATTGCAATCAACATACATAAGTAAAACTTTAGTTCCTTATAAACCAATAGTTGATTTAAACTTACGTTGTTTTAACAATTATGCTGCTAATACCGTGATGCATTATCTTCCCTCACTATCAAATACATCACCTATTAATCATAACAAAAATGCTATGCGACCAATGAATTATATTCCACCGACCATTCAAAATTATCCCTTTCAATATACACCACAGACAATGAGTAAAATAATCCTACCTAAATCGCTTTTAACTAATAGATACGTGAATCAAGATATAGGCAGCATGCTTTATTTCAATATTCCTAACTATAAAAATCCCTACGATTTAAATATTTCAGCAGCACCATTCAAACCAATAATAGCAGAATTTATAGATTGCAAAGCCAAAGATATAAAACTTAATGATTATTCATTTAAAAACTCATATAGCCCTAAACTTAAGGCAAATAGTGTTATAGAATGCCCACAAATAGCATCAACTGCAATTAACATAAAGCTTTCTGAAGCTCCTAATACTCCTAATATTAAGGTTGCCTCTGACATTGGTACAATTTCCAAAACAACACCTCCGTTTCAAAGTTTTTATACTCCATTCAGTCAAAATATCTTAAAAAGCAACATACCTATTATTACTTATATTTGTGATAAGCCTAATAAACATTCAATACAAGGGAAGAAGCCTTTTAAACCAATACACAACCAATATCAAACAAATCACATTCCAGCAGTAATTTCTCAGCAGCCACATAATATTTATTTAGCTCCAGAAGCTGTATCGGGACAACTAGCCAAAAAATATAACCAAGTAGCAACTTCACCTCTGTATAAAAATTACGATGAACCAATTCAATATTTAACTCCCAAGTGTTCTAATTTTGCTTATATCCCAATCTCACCAACGCTACCAACAACAAATTATCTCACAAACAATTACGAATATAGTCAAATAAAACAAAAAACTCCACAAAACGCTAATAAAACACCTACATTTAAAAACAATAAAGCAAATTACTATTGGGCTACACATGACGCTTATTATGAAACAGTAACACCAGAAACGCATGTTACCCTAGTCAATAAACAAATTCAAAACTATTACAATATAAGAGAACTGCCTGAATTAGTATATGCAATTAAACCTGCGAGCGAAATCGCAAAGCCAATAATTTTGCAATCAAAATACCGTTCACAGAAGCCTTTATCACCGATACATTTAAAAAAAAGTTTTACTTTTCCTCTGCGACCAATAACAGCAACAAATGATTTATCACAGAGTCCCGAATTCAGTCCAATTATATGGGAAAGCCCACGAAAAGCAACTACACCTATATGTTCAAATAAAATTAAAACTGAACCAGTCAACTACTATACTCCGCAGAAAATGATTACTCCAAACATTTACAATAAAATAACAAGACCAGAAATTTATGTTACCCCAGGTTTTCAACCATGTGAAACATTAAGCAACGTAAGAGGACTGCTGAAGATAATGTCTTCAGGTAAACCTACAAGTAACATTACAGAGCCAGCTGTTAGACAATTAGAATATCCTTCAAAAGAGCCTTTATCACCAATGTATCCACAAAAAAACTTAGCTACTTCTCTGCAACCAATAACAACTACAAACGATCCAATTCAAAGTTTCGTAAACAGTCCTATTGTATCAGAAAACCGACCAAATATGCTTATATGTCCAAGTAATATTAATACTAAGCCAGTCAATTATTGGACTTCTATGCGTTACTATCAAGAAGCAAAACCAGAAACTATTTTTACCACAGATTACAAACCATGTGAAACATTTAACGACTTAGGATTAAAGCCTAGATTGGTAACTCCAGATAGCTACTCTAAAGAACCAACCACTTGGCAGTCGGAATATCCTTCAAAAGAGTATTTCTCACCGATATATTTACAAAAACCTTTACCAACATCTTTGCAACCAACAACCACAAAAGATCTGACACAAAGTCTCGAATATAGTCCAATGATATCGAAAAGTCAGCCTAATATAAACATATATCCAATTAACACTAATTCTAAACCAGTCTATAGTCCTCCATGTAAACGTTATGATCAAAACAGTTACTATCAAAAATCAAGTCCAGAATTCTATGTCTCCCCAAAGTCACGATCAGAAATTCAAATTACACCAAATTATAAACTATATAAAACTTCTAACAACGTAAGAGAATTATTACCCAAGATGACACAAACAGAAAAAGCTACAAGCCAGGAAACAGAGCCAACAGTTAGTCATTTAGATTATTCTTTAGATCCTTCATCACCGTTATATTTTAAAAAACCTTTATCTCTAACTGTACAACCAATAACAACTAGAAATGATATTACAAAAAGATTCAAATACAGTCCAAGTAATATTAATACTATGCCAGCCAACCATTGGACTCCAAGTAAACATTACTACGAAACAGCAAGACCAGATTTTATTGTAACCCCAGATTATAAATCATGTATATCATACTACATAAGAGCACAACCTGAGTTAATGTCTCCTATTAAACCTATAATTTGCAGAACAGAGCCAGCAAATAATCAACTAGAATATCCTATAAAAGAGCCTTTATCACCGATATATCTACAAAAACCTTTAACAACATCTCGGCCACCAATAACAACTACAAACGATCCAACACAAAATTTCGTTTACTGTCCCATTATATCGAAAAGTCAGCCTAATATCCTTATACGTCCAAGTAATATAAATACTAAATCAGTTAATTATTGGACTCCGCGTAAGCGTTACTATCAAGAAGCAAGACCGGAAACTTTTTCAGATTATAAGCCATGCGAAACATTTAAAGCCATAAGAATAAAACCTGTATTGGTACCTCCAGGTAAACCAGAATATAAACTATGTAAAAAATTGGACAACATAAGAACCCAATTGATATCTCCAGAGAGTCCTACAGAACCAACCATTTGGCAATCTACATATCCTTCAAAACCATGTAATAACTATCACAAAATAGGAACACAACCTGAGTTGACATATCCCAGTAAACCTACAAGCTACGCTACAGAGTTAGCAATTAGGCAAGCAGAATATCCTTCAAGAGATCCTTTACCTTCGACATATTTACAAAAACCGTTAACTACATCTCTTCAATCAACAACTACAAACGATCGAACACAAAGTCTCAACTACGCTCCAAATATTTTTGAAAGCCAGCCTAATATACATATATGTCCAAATAATATATTTACTAAACCAAATAACGATTGGTCTCCGCATAAAAATCACTATCAAAACAATTACTATCAAACAGCAAGACCAGAAATTCTTGTTACCACAAATTATAAGCCATGTGAAACATTTAACAATATAAGAATGAAACCTAGATTGGTATGTACAGGTAAACCTATGATCTATGCTACAGAGCCAGCCATTTGTCAATTGGAATATCCTCCAAAAGATCCCTTATTACCGATATATCTACAAAAACCATTAGCTACATCTCTGCAACCAATAACAATTACAAACCATAGAATACAATGTCTCGAATACAATCCAACAATTTCGGAAAGCAAGCCTATTACACATATATGTCCAAATAATATAATAAATAAGCCACTAAAGTATTGGACTCCGTGTAAACTTAGTAATGTTTACGCGGAGTCGTCAGTGGATAGTAATCCAACATACTTTTATCAAACAACAAGACCAGAAGTTCATACAACGCCAAACTATAAACTTTGCACAAACTATCGCAATATAAAAGTACACCCTGAAATAGTATCTCCAGTTAAAGCTATGAGCTACAATACAGATCCAGATAATAATCCACTAGAATATGCTTTAGAAGATCCATCATCACCGATACAAAAACCATTTACTTCATCTCAGCTACCCATAACCACAAATGATATAAGGAAAAGTTTCGAATACAATCCAGTCATATCGGATAGCCCCCAACAGACAAATACGCATATTTGTGCAAGTAATATGAATAATAAGGCAGTCAACTATTGGATGCCGTGTAACCATTACTATCAAAAAGCAAAACCAGAAATGCATGTCACCCCAGATTTCAAACCATGCAAAAACTATTTCAACATAGGAATAAAACCTAAATTGGTATCTCAAGTTAAACATATTTGCTTTACTAAAGAGCCAAAAATTGGTCAATTAGAATATCCTTCAATAGAGCTTTGGCGTCCGTTAAATTTCAAAAAACCTTTTAATCCATCTCTGCAACCTACAATGATAATAAACGATCCAACGCAAAGTTTTATATACAGTCCATTTATACCGGAAAGCCAGCCTAATATGCATATATGTCAGAGTAATGTTAATTCTAAGCCAGTCTACTATAGAAGTCTGCGTAAACGGTACTATCCAGGTAATTACTATCAAAAACCTAACATAGAAGTTTTTGTTACCCCAGATTATAAACCATGTTGTAACTATGAAAACATAGAAAAACAACTTGAATCGCCAGTTCCCGGAAAAACAAGAAGCTTTATGACAAAGTCGGCAATTTGGCCATCAGAATATCCATCAAACAATCCTACATCACCAATGCTTTACAAAAAGGTACCTTTGACTCCATCAGATGTATTATTGCTGCCACAAAAAACTCCAACAAATGATTTACGAGTAGAACAAAGTATGGTATATAATCCAATCATATTAAAAAGCCAGCCTACTAAGTATATATGTCCAAGTAATATCAACACTAAACCAGTTAACTATTGGACTTCGCGTAAACTTTACTATCCAAACAGTAACCATCAAACAGCAAGTCCAGAAATTAAAGTCGCCCAAGGTTCAAAACCAAAAATGCATGTAACGCCAGATTATACATTATATAAAACATCTAAAAACGAAAGAATGGTATTACCCATTAAGATACCTCCAAGTAAATCTACATGCTATACAACACAGTCAGTAGTCAGCAGTCAACTAGAAAAACCTCCAAAAGAGCCTTTATCATCGATATATTTACAAAAACCCTTAACTACATCTCTGCGTGCAATACCATCTACAAACGATCGAATACAAAGTCTCGAATACAGTCCATTGACATCTGATAGCCAGCCAAATAGACATATATGTCCAAACAATATCAAAACTGAACCAGTAAACTACTGGCCGCGTAAATATTACTATCCAAACACTTACTATCAAACAGCAGAAGCAGAGGCTCTTGTTTTCCCCGACTATAAACGAAGTGAAATAATTCACGACATAAGAATAAAACCTAGATTGGTATCTCCAGCAATTTGTCAACTAGAATATACTACAAAACAGCCCTCATCACCTATGTACTTAAAAAAACCTTTAACTACATTTATGCAACCATATTATTGGTATACTACAAATTATCATACACAAAACTTCGAATACAGTCCAATCAAATTGGCAAGCCCCCAAAAGGCTACATCGTTTATATGTCCAAGTTATTTTAAAACTGAACCAATCAACTACTGGACTTCGCGTAACAACAATGTTTTATATAAATATCATCAAATAACGAGACCAGACATACAAGTTTCCACAGATTTACTACCATATCAAACATTTTACAGCAAAAGAACACAACTTGTAGCTCCAGAAAAACCTACAAGCTACAACAACACAGAGTCAACAACGTGGCAATCAGAATATCCTTTAGAGGACCCTTCATCACCGATATATTCAACAAATAAACCGTCGCCAATGCCATATAGCCAACCTAATAATATTTATTCAGTTAAAGACAATGCCCAGGCTGTTACTTCTACCAGCTTCAGCGACCAATCACCGAATTCATATGATGCAGGTAACTCTATAATGTTCGATCCCAACCGAGACTTTAATGGTTTTAGTATAAAACCTATATTTGAATCTCAATACAAATCTACTAAAACTCCGTTAACTAGAACACCACCAACAGTTACTTGTTCATCAATGTATTATAAAAAATATTATTCACCAATATTCCTATTGTCTCCTATAACTTCGTATTATTATAAATCAAGTGTGCCTTTGAAACCGAAATCATACTCCAAAAAACCAATAGGTTACCCACCCCAAGATACTACTAATAAAAACAAATTAGCTGATACAGTTGCTTCTCCATTTTATCCATACAGTCCATCAAATCATCAACCAGCGTATATCGTTCAAAAAACTCCGAAACGTCGATTGTTTAATAGACCTCTCTTTGGCCCATTTGCCAAAACTTATGTCAAGCCAAAAGTAACATATTCAACCATCCCTAATATTAATCTTAGACAAGAATTTACTCACGAACCAAATTATAATGTACCAGACGTACAACCAACAAAGCAATATAATCAAAAAAATAGAAATAAAAACCCTCAGTCAATCTCTTCTATACTTCAATTAAGAGCCCAAACAAGTTATTCTACAAATTTTTCACCTAGAATTAAATACCCTATTGTTAAATCAATAAAAATTCCTTCTTCAACCAACTATTACCCAAACATGATACAAAGAACTCTACAGTCGGAGCAAAATTCAAAGAGTAACATAAATGATAATTTATTAGTGCCAGCAATGTTAAAGTTTAAATCATATACTACACACGGTAATGCTAAGTTATATTATAACAATGAAATTACTGCATTACAACCAGCAGACATTTCTTTAACAACTTCTACTTTCGATAAAATTAAACCTTCTGATACTGTACACAAAAAACCCACTGATCCGTTTTCCTCTCCTCCTACGTATGACGTTTCAGGGTTTTATAAAAGTCAAACGCTACCTTATTCTATAGAAAAGGATAGCCAATTTGTATCGGAGTATACAAATCTCAAAAAAACTTTTCCGTATAAGTCTATTGTTACTTTCCCATCGAAACCTTTTGCTAACAGTGCTGTAATAAAACCAAAGGCAGGAAATTATGCTGCAGTAAACGTTATACAAAATCTAGCAGCAACATGTCCTAAGACAGCTAATAATATCAGCCCCAAACAGCTATATACGACGACTCGTAACGCTAAAATAAGAGAAGCTTTATCTTCATCCATAACCGATATTCCTGTAGCGCAATCCACACAATCGAAATCAGAAAATTATTTTTCACCAAACGCAGTTTTAACTTTCCTATCTAAACCTTATGCTAACAGTGCATATATAAAACCAATCGTTGAATATGCTGCTGCAGCAAGTGTTATGGAAAGTCCTTTACATGACAGCAAAGCACATACAGCAGCAGCATATACAGCTAATAATGTACCTTTTATATATACCTCGACGGGTCACGCAAATATGAATCAAGCTTTTCCTATTAAAATAAACAGTTACAATGAACAAACATATAAAAAAGCTGAAAATATCTGGTATATACCCAAAACAGCAAAAATTGCTAAACATTTACATGCACCTTATAGTAAATTGCTACCGACATATAAACAGTCACACTGTCAAAACAAAAATCCAAGTATGGTTGATTATTTTGGAAGAAACATGCCATCTAAAACACATACTGTGATAACACCATTTTCTGGTACAAATACACCAATGATTTCTAGTCATGGTCACCTTTTTTTGGAGTATTTATCACCCGAAAATAATTACCCATGTTATTCTCAACCTAATACCAAATTCAATCAACACCATGAAGGATATCAAAAAAATGTCGTAACATTAAAACCAATAGCAACTATAAAAACAAATAATTTAGATGCAATTAAATCTGATGGTGGTGACCCGAACTCGTATTCTTTGAACGCTGTTCCTATTTCTACATGTATTATTGGTCAATCAAGCTCAAAACCGATTTACCAAGTTTCAGGAAGTGAAAGTCATGTTACACCTAGCCTTAAATCTAAACTGGGGACAGCTAACGTTAAACCGCCTTCAGCAAACTATTTTAAAACAGGACAAGGCTATAACGGAATTTATTATTTTAATCCTAACTTATACAGCAGCGAAAAACCTTCTGATTATACTCATGAAATACGAAAATTCACAAGTTCTGTGGTTCCAGGAACAATCCCTTGTCTTAATACAGAAGCATTATACTTAAATCCTAATAGCATGGTCATATCAGAACCTATAAGAATTCGTTGTGATGCTTTAATAAACATACCAATGTATTACACACAAAATAGCCAATTGATAAAACCTGAGAACGTTAGAGAAGATGCAAAACTGAAAAAAAATTACGTTTGGACTAAAAACTTAAAGCCTTATGTGTGTTCTGTGTTCCCTGAACGAATAAATACGAAGACGGGAACAGTGTGTGTAACAAATCATGAAAACTCTTATATACCTAACTTCGAAATCTACAAAACATCAGATAATCCATTTGGCAATAAAAAAAATCAACCATATTCTGCGTCTAGTAACGTAGTGCCTAGCGCTGTTTGGTTTTGGAAACCACATTCTATCGCATATGTTCTAAATCTAATATCAAGAGTATTTAATAGCAATCCCTGGTCAACACAATCAATCAATGGATTACCCAGTTCTCCAAGCACATCAACACTCACTCCAACAGAAACACCTTTCAATCTTCAAAGGTTCTCTGCCAGAATCTTAACTGTTAATCATATTCCATCGCCAATATTGCTCTACTCAATTAGTAATGGTTTACAATATAAGCCACTATGTTATTATTCTGAACAAAATAGATATCAGTTTTTAAATTTATCTCCCGGCAACTTTGTATCAGTATGTCCAATTATCAACAATAATCAACAACTGGGAAATGCATTGTGCCTGAAATCAAATTATTATCTTCAAAATAGGGGCAACGGTAACATAAATACACTTAAATATATCAACGTAGATAACACTTTAGCAAATCAAATTAAAACGAATATACTGAATAGAGGTATAACTAATAATCTGTTATATATGCACCAAGTAGACATGAATAAACTGTACAACGTACAGTATCCTAATAACGAAATAGCTATTCAACTTGGTAATATTGGTATTGCAAAATGCATGTTTAATTCTGGTGAGCAAGCAGTCACTTTGACCACAGATGATCCTAACATCGACATTAGAGCCTGGAGGTCGAAACTAAGGCTAGTCAAAGCGAAATTGGTTTTAGATTATCAAGATTTTCCTGTCACAAATTTTGTACCAATCATCAAGAACAGTCATAAGTATAGCGTATACTTTGTACAGAACAAAGCGAAACAATTCATAACCAAGAGATACGGTGAACTGGTTTGGAACGGTATTGTCATGAATTCGAAACCGTACGCCTTAGTTAATGATGTGAATTATATTGATTTGATGAGTGGTAAATGTAATATTCTATGGAGTACTTATTCTATGATGTACTTGCAACCACAGCATTATTGTACTCGTAAATATTACTGGAGTGTAATTATTCCTATGGTATGATTTGTGAAACGTCGACTACGTACGTATCTGTGAGATGTTGAAATAAATTTGTTTTTAAGCTTATCATGAAACTGTTCGCGAGCATAAAGATCTACTTTAAATATGTAGCCCGGGTTTCTGATCACCAACCCGCATTTGACAAGCGCGGTGATTAAGCCAAAAGCCATCATTGTAGCGATGATTTGATTTCAATGATGGAGGCCTTTGCCCAGCAGTGGGACATTAAATGTAGGCTACATATAGCTGCAGTGTCAGTTTGTGACGAGAAGGTTGTGAGCATGGAAGTTGAAGGCTATGTGGGGAAAGGAACTGCTTCTCTGGTCTAGTAATTTGACCATCGGTTTTAGACTTAGAAGTCCCGGGTTCGATTCGTAATGGGAGGTATTGTACTCGGTTTTGTTGTTGGCAGGGCTTTTTTGGGTCTACCAGGAAAGCTACCACGATCTTCTAGTAACATTTTAGTGTTCTGAGAAGTGGCCTTCCACCTTCGGTCTTATCATTACTTAACATCAGGTGATACGAAGCCTAAGCACTTCCCCGTTTAGAAATATAAAAGGGATAAAAAAGGAAGACCGAAGAAATGGTGGAAAGACTGTGTGATAGATGATATGGCAAGGAAAAGAGTAAATGGTGAGATGACGGCTGATCGAGAAAAATGGAAGAAAAAAACGTATTGCGCCGAACCTAAATAAGATTGGGAACAGGGCAGGTGAATAATATAGCATGATTTGCGTAGTATAGATCATGTGGCTGTGTCTGTCATTTGATGACTAGGTTTGAGCCAGCGGCCAGAAAATGGAGTAAGGAACATGAGAGTAAAGAGCGTACAAAACATTTCTACAAGAGTCATGTTTGTTAGTCATAATATTTTAAGTATGCTTATCTATCTACTGTATAAATAAAAATGAACTGGTAAACGCATCACTTGAGAACGGCTTAAAAGATTGACATGAAACTTTAAACATAGATAAAACGGACCATGACCCGGACTGGGGCACAGTATACTTTATCCCGGAAACAGTTTCGTGTGAAATATTTTTGAATAAATTCTGTTTATCGATATGCAGCAAATACATAACAATATGCCAGAGTTGTGAGTGCAGTTTCATTTTCCATTCGATCACTTTCAACGCAAACGAAAATGTTTGAGGCCAACGTTGAGGCGCTTCCTTAATGCCATACATATTCTCGTTTTCGTTAACTTGATCGAATAACGTATCGTAATTAAACAAAACATGCTATGATAACTCCAGTCCTGATATAAACCAGGAGAAGAGGATGGTAACGATACAAGTGGTAGTCTTATATAATTTTACTGATTAGCTAAAGATATTGCTTCAATACGGTGTATTGTAGGACGCATACATGGACGACCTTGTGGTCTGATGTATCGTGTAATTATTTTGAGCTAAAACTTCTTTACAAACGCTTGACTTGGGAAGTGAGCTGGTGAATGCGTGGCGAGAGCGTTACGAAAAGTGTGATCGGGCGAGGCGAACGGTAGGCGCGCGCACATTTTCTTTCTCTCTTCCTCTCATAGCCAGTGCATGAAATATATATATATCTCAGTAGTTCGTTTGCGAGTTTGCTAGCCTTACGCGAACGTTGATTTCTTGATGATTTCGTAATTTCATTTCGTTCTTGAACAATTTTGTTCAATCAATTTAATATTCTACGTTTAAAGTGACAAATTGTAAATTCATTTTAAAGGTATGTAGCTACAGAAGTTTTACTTCAGTCGTGTGGTCAAAAGCACACTCGTTTTTTTTACATATTGTATACTCTTCGGCTGAACACCTCGGTGGCTAATACAGAACATAGACCTTTCTGTGTTCTGTGGTGGCTAACATGGCTAAGTAGCAAAGCTCTCGACCAGGTTTGAATTCCCAGTGGCGGTAGCCAAAGTAACATTAAGAAAGCGATAGCGAAGTTCGAAAAGAATAAAATGTATGGGATTGACATAAGATTGACCACGTGATTTAGCGCGGCTTATGTCATCCTGCAGCGCTATTCTCTAAGCAAAACAGCGTCGAACTCGACGTTGAACTCGCTCATAGTTTGCAAACGAACTTCAACCTCCCTTACTAAGCCTACTGTAGGCTTAGCCAAAGTAACATTAAGAAAACGATAGCGAAGTTCGAAAAGAATAAAATGTATGGGATTGACATAAGCCGCGCTAAATCACGTGGTCAATCTTATGTCAATCCCATACATTTTACTCTTTTCGAACTTCGCTATCGTTTTCTTAATGTCACTTTGGCTACCGCCACAGGTCGGACAAAGGGTTTCGGATTTCCGATACAATCCCGGATTAGTGATTGTCAACCCGCATTTGGCGAGCGTCATCAATTGAAGCGATGACATGACTTCAATGACTGCTTTGTGTATAAACTTGTTTACTATTTGCATACAGAATGCAATAAATACTTTAAGTAATGATACTCTAATTTTTAATCTTGAAGTATACTGTAACCAACAGGATAATTATAAACTTGATAACTAAATAATGTAACTACTCCATAGTTTTATAAACTAGCTAGCTGTATATGAGATTTTATGATGAGTATATTGAGGAGCTCGATGGCGCTGTGGTCAACGCGCCCGGTCTGCGATTGCTGACGTAAAGCAACTTTCGCAAAGGCCGATCATTGGATGGGTGACCAAAAATTTATCATCTCGTGCATCCCCATGCTTCGGAAGGCACGTTAAGCCGTTGGTCCCGGCTGCATGCAGTCGTTAACAATCACCAATCCGCACTGAGCCCGCGTGGTGGCTTATGACCCGTTCTCCCTATCCATCCATTGGGAAGGCTCGTGCCTCAGCTTTGGGGACCTTATGAGCTGGAGATAATGATGATGACCGCCGGCGCGGTCCTCCTCGGCAATTTAATCTTTTTCAAGTCAGTCAAGGCCGTACCGTATCGCGTGCGAACTCTCCTTTGGTTCGACCTCTGTGCCATCTCAATGCACTCCGTGATGCCAATGCTGATTTTGATTTCTCATTTGACAAATTTTCAATTAAACAGGCATTACTGAGTTATTCTGAAAGTTTGTGGGACCAATGGAGTAATGTTTGTAACTCTGACGATGAAGATGGAGAATGATGTATTTATTGTTATGTTTAATTTAATTAATAAGAATAAGAATAAGAATATTTATTTATTTCAAGTAATAATGACAACTCATTTTTGTGTTAGTAACAATGGTACTTAGAACTATGTTAGTATCGATACATTTAATTATATTTTTATTTATATTTATTTATATTTTAATGCTATGCCACTTGATATGGCACAGCAACGCTTGACAAACGAGCAGTCTAGTCTGCTCGCAATCATGTCCAGGATGCTGTTGGTACTCCCTCGCACCAAATAAAATAAATGCATAATAAATTAATTTTTATTAATGTATAATTATATTCTGATATCATTTTATAATAATTAATTTAATTTCGAATTGTATAATTGTGTGATAAATGTTATTGATTTATGTCGTTTTTGTCACATTATATAAATAAATAAATAAATGATATTTATGAGCAAGTGTGTGATTGGTAATGTCTAGGTTATATTTGTTATTTAATGTAAAAAAACAGGTAGAACCCTTGCAAATGTTATTTAAAACGTCGTTTCAATAAAAAGCGCTAGAAAATATTTACTTCTAAATCGTATAACATTTTTTGTAAATTATTATATTTAACATTGTTTAAAATATAAGTAAAAGTCTAGAATACTGATGTATTTGTATCGTCTTAGGGGAGAGACAAAGGCCTCCCCCAAGGATATGAGGGGTATTTGCCGTAATCGCCACGCTTGGCAGGCGGGTTGGCGATCGCAGTAGGTTGATGGTTAGGTACCTCAGAGAGATGCTGCTGCCCATCCTCTGGAATATTCCCTTAGTCGGCTTTTACGACACCCACGGGAAGAATTCTTTATCCCTGGCATCACACGGGGGACAGTATCATCATCATCATCATCATCATCATCATCATCATCATCATCATCATTATCATCAGTAGGGGATAGTATCATCACGCAACCGTGTCCCCTGCAAAATTCTCCGAAGAGTTCGGATGTGTCTAGTCGATGATATAATATAAAATGTAGAGTTGAACGCCTTCAGACTAGGTGGAGCGACGATCTCCGCAATGTGGCTGGCAAGAGCTGGATGAGAGTAGCCGCGGATCGTGCTCGGTGGAATGCACAAAGAGAGGCCTATGACGTCACAAAATATGATCTCCTTATTTGTGACATAGGCATATGACATATGGCATATGACATATAGAAGAAAAGTCTAATACATACCGCATTTGAGTAATGCACGCGCACATAGACTCTCTCACGGACACGGACAAGGCTCGGAACCGGTTTGAAAAATAACGGTAAATAATGTTCTATAACGTTTTCCGCAATAACGTTCCGTTCAGAGCGAAACCGAAATCCATTTCGTTCTTTAACCCAAATAAACCGGTTTACGCACCGGGCGCGCCAGCCTCAAATAGGGTTGCCAACTCTTTTTCAGGAAATTAAAGTAAATCTATCACTAACTAGTATAAAAAAAAGGATTTGAAGAAAAAATAAAGTATTTTCAAAATTTATTTATATAAGCGTTGCGTTTCGTTTCACTTTACCTGAGTCTGAGTATCATTCAGTAGTTCAGAAATTAAGTCAACAGGAATATTCCGTTCAAACGCACGCATTAGTCGAAAGCAAAGTATTTTCCATACTTTATTTTTATTAAAAAGAATAATGTATGGGGATGGAAAATAACGTAGGATACGTTACTTTAAAGTATGGTTGCCAACCCTAGCCTCAACCTGTTCCTTTGTTTTCTTTCCTTTTTTTCTTTCCGCTGTTTACTTCTTCTCCACACGATATAAACCGGTATTAACCGGTAAAGAACGCAAACGTAACCGTAAACTTTATTGTAAAAATTACGTTCTCGAAACCGGTTTCAAATAACGGAAACGAAATTATTTTGTTCATATGTACTTAGGTCGATAACGATTTGAAAATTTAACCGGTTTCCGAGACTTGGACACGGAATCTTGGAACAGCTGCGCCCGGAGTTCGAGATGGTCTGTGAGCTTGTTATATGAAGCTTGCAGTCTTCTCTTCTTATTTTGTGCCTTTGTCCACTACAGCAGTGCTATTCATATTGATCTCACTTGCAAACGATTGCAGACTTTATTGCCATTTAAAAGTAGGTTGAAAATCGTTTGCAAGTTATGAGCGAGTTCAACGTCGAGTCCCGACGCTGTTTTGCTTAGAGAATAGCGCTGCTGGGTGCCTAGTGTGAGTTTATTTTATGACGACCTCCTTGGTCGAGTGGTTTGTACACCGGTTTTCATGGTGTCGCCATCTCTGAGGTCCCTGGTTCGATCCCCGGTCGGGTCAATTTAGAAATTATTGTTTTTCTAAATTGTCTCGGGTCTGGGTATTTTCTATGTATAATAAGTATGTATTTAAGTATTTTAAGTATGTTTATCCGTTGTCTAGTGACCATATAACGAGTTTCATGACGAAGCTTCTCTTGGGCTAGATAATTGGTGTGAGTGTAGGAACATTTATTCATTTATTCATTTATTCATTCATTCGAACACGTTAACGAAAACGAAAATTAGTATGGCACTGAAGCGCCTCCTGGCGGCATACGAGAAGAAGAATTTTGTCATACAATTTCTCGTTTTCGTTTACGTGATCGAATAGCCATTGAAACTCGCACTTGGCAGCCTGTCGTGCTATTCTCTAAGCAAAACAGCGTCGACCTCGACATTGAACTCGCTCATAACTTGCAAACGAATGTAGACTTTATTAAAAGTATAGTAGGTTGAAATTCGTTGGCAAGTTATCAGCGAGTTCAACGTCGAGTTCGACGCTGATTTGCTTAGAGAATAGCGCTGCTGAATTGTTAAAGACTTTGAAGTATAGATAGACTGAGGGGTAACTGTTTCATTATAATATGAATATTTGATTACGTATAAGTATATAGTTATATTGTTTGTTATTTGTTACTTTATTTAATTTCGTTATGGTCAAGTTTGTTTTAGCCCTTAAATTGTATTATATCTGAGAACTGATAATAGCTTTTATGTATTGTTAGTATAACGAAATGACTGTAAAATAAAATGTTTTTTATATCATAATGATTTTGTAATTCTTTATTTCCCTTAAAAGTTTTCTTTTTATACATTTCATTTAAAACATAATTTGTACACAACAAAAAGAAACATTACTTAACTTAACTTGAATAAAAACAGAAAAAAATAATTAGAAAATTCAAAAGAATGCTGGCAACATTGCCCCTTTGGATTGCCAAACTAATACGCTGGCAGAGGTAGCTGTCAGCCTTCTTGTCACCGGAGGCTTCGATAAGGCCAAAGGTTAAAGGTTTTAGATACATAATGATCTAACTATTTTTTTATTATATCTAATGGGTAAAACTCTTGGTCTTCATCTGACTTGAGGTTAAGTAATGATAAGGCCGAGGAATTGGCTATCTCATCTCTAACTGTCGGAACACAACAATGATGTTAAAGCGACATCATTAGATAACATTATTGTTGGTAACTAAGGCGGACTCTAAACAGGGTCTAACAAAATCAATAAGCCAACGTTTAAGGGCGGTATCTATACATCATTCTGAATACAATGACAAAAAATAGGCTCCAGTTTAATATTGATTTTTTAAAGTTATGTTTTCTAATAAACTAAATTAATTAAAATAATGCACATCATGAAACATGCTGTATCTTTAATAACACGCACGCAAGCGTCAATAAAAAGATAGTGTACGGATACACGCACACAATTAAAACCATTGTATGACATTCATACACACACGGCTATCTTTGTGTGCGTGTAGTACAGCTGTACGGGTTTGGAAAGGGTGTATTATAATATTTGTTGATTATCTCGGTAACGAGCCTGTAGTTTTGGACTAAATATGGTGAGCATGCTCAGTTTGATGTATAGATGCTCCCCTTAAACGTTCGCTTATTGATATTGTGTATAAGTAGAAAGATATTTATTCATCGATCTTCAATACAATTACAATGTGAAATAAATAAAATAAACTTAACTAAAACTATATGATATTGATATATTGATATTGTTAGACCCTATATAAGCCCAACCACTAACCAAATATAATCAGATCCAGAGTATGAGATCGGTGATCTTCACAGAGTACTAGGACAAGACCTAGGACACCTAACTACAATGTTTTTCCCTAGAAACACAAACGTATTATCCTGTTATAACTCAGCTGTATACACTGTCCAGTCCTCACAGAGGTTCAACGTGTTTTTATTATAATAAATACCATAACAGCAACAGATTCCGGTCCTTTTGAGACATCGCATCCATCACTGTGGGTCCACTACAAATGGCGGGGTTGCTCGTAACGGCCTAACGGCGTCCCGCGCAAAGTGTTAGTTAAGTTTTTACTGACACTGGGGCGGCCATGTTTGAAACTGTAGACAGGATATAGAAATACCTCAGAATAATAACTAAAGCTATAGAAACCGGACTAAAATAGCAACACTCATTCATCAGTTCGTACCATTTTAACTAATGAACCTAAGTGATGTATTGGAAAGAGATCGATTGTCACTTTTCTTTCGTTATTTCGAAGGTGTCACCAGATTTGTGACGTCATATTTGAGGTAATGTAGTGAGTGACTTTATAAAGGACTCAAAGATTTTTTTTGATCACCGATTATCTGATGACCGTTTGACACAACAATACAAAAAATAAAAACTAAGTGTCAACCATTTGTTGCACTCCAACCTAAGTACCTTCTCGATGCCTTGGACAGATTGCAGCGTCGCGCTGAACGCATTATCGGCAATGCAGAAGTGGTAAATACTCTCGAATCTCTGCAATTGCGTAGAGATGTTGCGTCACTCAGCGTGTTTTACCGCTTATACCATGGCGAGTGCTCTGAAGAGCTCTTTGACCTCATCCCACCTTCTCCCTTTCTTCATAGGAGTACACGTGCTGCTCTTCGGAGTCACCGATTCACTGATTCAAATATCCCATCGCGCACAAAGAAATTTGGTGACTCGTTTCTTTGTCGCACCTCCAAAAGATGGAATAGTCTACCAGCACACGTTTTCCCTCCTTCCTATGATATGGGGTCCTTCAAGAGAGGCGTGAAGAAGCACCTTGTGGGCCGGCAGAGTGAAGTTGATTGATGCTACGTTTGTTTCCACGCTGCACCAGTTGTCTTCGCGTCTGGACTTCATTTCCACTTAACATCGGGTGGGATGGAGTCATTTGCCGAGCTAAGTATATAAAAATAAAAAACCTCCTTTTCTAGCCATAAGATAGAACGGAACTAAACATAGTTGCACGATTTTTATTTTAGCCATCCTTCTATAGCTTTAGTTATTGTTCTGAGAGAAATACTATTAGAGTAGCGGCACCAGCCTCCGACAGGAACCAGCGATGAAAATTCTTTTTTTTTTATCATTCTATTTTTTTAAGAGAGATAGCTGATTGCCTCAAATAGCATTTTCGGCGTCACCGGGCTTTTTTGGGGGCGGCGAGGTACGTAAAGGGTACCTCAAGCCGTGTGAAACGAATCACCTTTGGAGGTTTTCTAGATGGAACGGCATCACACACTTAACAAAAAATTTATAATCTCGAGCTCCTCCGTGCTTCGGAAGGCACGTAAAGCCGTTGGTCCCGGCTGCATTAGCAGTCGTTAACAACCACCGCACCGCACAGGGGCCCGATCACCTAACCGATCGCTTTGACTTCGTGTGTGGTTTATGACATCATCTTGTCGTTTCGTGCCGCCTATGAAAACAATATCGGAAGCTATAAGCCTTTAGCTTTTGATATTGCTTTCATAGGCGGTGCGAGGTGGCAAGATGACGTAATAAACTATACGCGAAGTCAAAGCGATCGGTTAGGCGGTCGGGGGGCAGGGCCCGCGTGGTGGTTTACGGCCCGTTCTTTCTATTCATCCATAGGGAAGGCTCATACCCCAGCAGTGGGAACATAAACAATGAGCTGATGATGATAATGGTAATGAAGAATAATACCACATTCTTTTTAAATATTTCAATAAAATTTTCCATCGCGTTCCTTTAAAATTCAAACGCTTGGTATCCAAACGAAGGGTCTCCCGTAAAACACAGAGGCGCATGAAGCGAATTTTTTGCATAGCTCTAAATTTGCTAGGACCAACTTGCGACACTGTTTATATAAATAAGGTTTGCGCTGCGTTTTTGTTTAGAACGACGACGTTGAGCCAAACGTACTCATCCCGACATTCAGGGAGACCTTCGCACATAACTTACAACTATGTAAATAGCGTGTCATGAGCCACTGGCCAGGAATGTTTTTATCTAGAAATGAGCAAAGAATACAATACCATACTGCACCAGCTGATTAGTCTTATTCATAGTCATATATCTTTATTGACCATAAATATATATATCCATAAGTATATAATATATACATAATATACAGGGTGGAAAAAAGACCGTGGTTGAAAGAAAGGTACCCTTAATATCGATGATGGCAAATTTTACTGAAAGGAAACATTCCTTTATTTACAAAAATAATTAAAACTGCATTTAAAATTTTTTGAAAAATCATAAGTGAACTATTTTCTTTAGATAGCGAGTAAATTTTACAACAAAAAAATTGTTTTCTTGGTATTTCTTTAATTTAAGATACTATGTTATTTAAAAGGAATTGATCCTTATGAATCCTTACCAATCCTTTCAGTTGGTATCATAAAATACAGGATGTTTTGTTTTCACATTTCACCAGTTCGATTCCCGGCTCAAGCAGGTGATTTTTTTAAATCTTTAAATGCAGTTTTAATTATTTTTGAAAATAAAGGAATGTTTCCTTTCAGTAAAATTTGCCATTATCAATATTAAGGGTACTTTGCCTCCAACTACGTTCTTTTTTTTTCCACCCTGTATATATTTATATATTTACTAGTAGAGGGTCTTAGAGGCGCCCGCTAGATGCGATGTCTCCAGCTAACCCAGCCGCGTAAGATTGTGAAACTGGCGAGGTACCAGGACGGGTACTGAGAAGAGATTGGGCTTACAACTCCGCCACCAAAGAAGACATTTGGTAGTCGACTTTAGAGTTGACGACCCGAGCAGGGAAACTGCGAGTTGTACACTTAGTGCAACGACAAGTGAGCGAGCTTACAGCTCCGGTAACCTCTGGGTATTGGGTAGTGGACTATACGTGTCCTCGTAGCAACTCACTCGAGACACTAGTCGATCCGAACCGATCCAAACCTCTTGGAGAATCTAGTAGGGCGTAAGGACACCCTGCTACACACTACTTTAAAGTTTATACTGACACCCCCTACCTACCAACCTTCCGGTTACAAAGTAGGTGTCAGACATCCTTACGCAAGCGCAAGGGACCATCTACGTCAGGTCATAACGCCAGATCAGAACACGCCGGTACGCATCCTTCATCCGGTACTTCTGACTAGTGAGTGATGCCGTTCCCTCTAGAAAATCTCTGACGGTGCTTCGTTTCACATGGCTCGGGAAACCCTTTAAGTTTCTCGCCGCCCCCAAAAAAGCCCAATGAAGCTGTAAATTCCGTATGAGGCAATCAGTAAACTCTCAATAAAAAATACTAACTAACTAGTCTTAAGTTCCGGATGAAGAGTATGCTTCGGCGCGTCCTTGGCGTTATGATGTTGGTGGTCCCTTGTACTAGTTTTTCCTGCGCAAGGTTAACTGACTACTACTTTACTTAGGGCTGGTTTTTCAATCGTCAGTTAAAATTTATTCATTAAATAATTTTGACATAATGACAGATTCTCCTTAGAAAATATGTCACAACGCCAATATTATTCGTTGGATAAAACTTATCTGAGGATTGAAAAATCGGGCCTTAAAGTTGTGTATAGTAGGGTTGATCTATTTGGTTGTACAAGATCTTAAATATTCAAAGTAGGGCTCCGAGGAATAGATAACATCAGAGATGGGTTGCAGCCGATCGCCTGATGTGCGAGCATCTTGGAACCCTCGCCTTAGTCGGCTTATACGACGAAAATTCAGAAGTCAATACAGAAATAAATTATTCAAAACAGCATATCCCTAATAAAAGGTTCAAAACTTACTTTATCAGGGTGTGAATTATTAAACAGTGATAAGACCGAAACAACTCAAACCTATTTTAATATTTGAAGAAGGGTTAAAAGGTACAATGGGTCTTTATTAAGTAACTACTTTGGAGATGTTTAGGTTCGGTCTCGGTAACGCCTCGGTGGCCGAATGGCAGCGGCCCTGGGTTCAATTCCCAGGTAAGGCAAAATGTATTTAGGATTTTTCGATGCATAACCCGGGTTTGTGATTAGACATCGGATTATATGAATTTGCATGTTTGCATATGCAAATGCATATAATTCTATTTTTATAGCGTTATTGCATATTTTGGTAGAGAGTGCACTGAATCCGATCTACTGGCTCGCTCGCAGTGGTCGGTACTAGGCCAGTGTTGCCAGATCCAATATTTAAAATCCGTAGATTGCCTCTACAAATATCCGTAGATATACAGACATTTTTTAAAGCTAAACCTGGCTATTTAGAGATAGACTGACCTTATGCACATGTCGATGATTTTTTTGCCATCATGCGCAGGAAGTCATCGTCATTAGTGGGCAAGGTTAGAGGAAGCAGCAACACGATCCTGAAGATGATAGCTGACAGGATGGATGCAGCTGTCTTCCGGAGATTCACTGATTTGCATGTTTTACATGTGAGCCAGTGAGTCTTCGGGTTGTTTTTGCGTTGTGTTTGTTATTTTAGTTACTAACATAGTTGTAAGTCTGTTTGTTACTAACATAATCTACTTTATTTTATTTTTATTTATGTAATGGAATTATAATGTAATTTTAATAATATAATGTAATTTATAATTTTTAATTTTTTTGATTTTGAATTTTTTGGTAATTGTGAACATGGACCATGGTCTGAAATAAAAGTTTTTTATTTTATTTTTATTTATTTTTTTAAACCAAGTTTCTTGCCGGTAAAGAAATTGAAAAAAATTATAGGAAAATCGCCAAGACAAAGCAAAAGACATTATTTTAATAGTAGTTTTTGTAAATATAATGTGAAAATAAACGTAAATTCTTATAGTAAATGATTTTTTATTTGCGCATATTTTGTGCATATTTCGTCCTTTTTTAGTGCAAATTTGCATGCATATTTTGGCATTTCCATAGTGCATATAATCCGATGTCTAGTGATCACCAACCCGCATTTGGCAAGCGTGGTGATTAAGCCATTACCCATCAGTTGTAGCGATGACTTGATTTCAATAATGGAGGCCTTTGCCCAGTGGGACAATTAAGGCTGTTTACTAGGTTCGGTAGCAGCCGAACGGACAGATGCCCGGGTTGAATGCGAGCAACCGTGGTTCAATCACCATATTTCCGATACACTACTGACACATGCTTAACACAAGCTTATACAGTGCAAAGAGATTCAGATTTAAGTGCAGAGAGAGCCCGCTGTGCGAATGCAACACCAATGACGAGGCCATACAACATTTGTTATTCGATTGCCCCATTAACGCTCAACTGAAATATGATTTTGAGCATAAAATAGAGGGTCTCGTCAACGTAAAGACAGTCAGTGCTTTGAATAAAAGTAAGAAATATAGAAAAGATTTCCATCATCATCAGCTCATTATATGTCCCCACTGTTGGGGCACGAGCCTTCCCTATGGATGGTGTTGCAAATAAACAGGCATTTATTTTTGTTAGAAATAAAACTTTGATTTGTATTATGAACGAATCGATTATCGAGATTCAATTTTGTTTGGTGGCATAATGGCCCCATCACTAGTTGTTCTTTTTTTTATACTCTTGTCTCTGGAAAGCAAATATGGCTGGTTGATAGTTATCGTGTGTTAATAATTAAATAGTTTTGTGTAGTAATAAGGGCATTTGGAGCCGTATTATTCTACTTAAGTGGATTGTGCAAATTGTGTGTGCGTCGTAAACTAATTGTTTCGGGAAAACAATTAGCCGGGATGTCGGCCACACCGCTACTGAAGTAACAGGTATTTTCAGTGGGAAGGTGCACTTTGGGGTAGTTTGGGTGTGTTTAGGGACCCTAGAAGACCCGGAGCCGGATTCGGGCCCCATCGGATCATATGGATCCCGTTCAGGACGGCGGGAGCGGCATGGAACTGTGAGTGGACTTTGTTAATTTTAAGGTAATTTTGATGTGTAATTTTAGTGTCTGTTGTGGGTTTCCGCAACATTTTGGTAGCAGAGCGTAGTTAATACCGGACCTCTAGGTTAATCGGTGTAATTTTGTGTATTTTTTGTTAGTTCGTAATAGGTTAAGCTCATTTTGTGTAAAATCGCACTTCCGGGACAGGTGCGGTTAAATTGTAAGGTTGGTAGTACCGTTGTTTTGTTCGTTCATTCATTTGGGCTGGGACATTTCTCAGAACGTTAATTTAATTTAATTTCGTTCAATTGAAAGCATCGAGTCCATTCGGGATAATCGATTCCGTGTTTTCATTGACTCGTTTTAATTTTGTGTTTAGGTTTATTTAGTTTAAATTATTTATAATGACAGCGTCACGGCAGGAGTTGGCTCAGCAGCTCCGGTGGTTCACCGGGCTGCTTGCATTAGTAGATCGGCCTAACCGGGAGGACGCCTTGGAGACGCGTTCGAAAGAAATGCAGGCTCGTTTCTTGTTGGCCGAGCGGTCGGTAACCGCTCTATTGTCAACCGACCCGGTCGGGGAGAAGGAGCTGGCCCTCCACGCCCAATATGTCAAGGATCTGGAGCACATCCAAGACATTTACGACGAGGTCCTTCAGCGGGTGAAGGACATCGAGCGACTGCGGGAGGGGAAGCCTGTTGCGCGCCCCGCTTCGCTCCACACCTCTGGACCCAGCGCCATGGGAAGATTGGGTGCCCTGGAGGTCCCGCATTTCACCGGATGTATGCGGGACTGGGCTGGATTCCGGAACATGTTTTTGGCCTTGGTGGATACTCGGAAGGATTTCACCAAGGCCGAAAAGCTGGCATATCTCCGTTCCTTCCTAGACGGAGAACCCAGACAGCTCGTACAGCATCTGGAGCTGCAGGATGCGAGCTACGACACCGCCATGCAGCTGCTGGAGAAGCGGTACGAAAAGCCGCGTCTTCAGGCGGACGCGCACGTGACCCATCTGCTGGGATTGCCGAGGGTCAACCATAGGGCTCAGCTGAGGACGCAGCTGATCACCCCGCTCACAGTGTCCTTAAACGGGTTAAGGACGCTCGGACTGCCCGTCGACCAGTGGTCCTTCCTTCTTCTGCACATCGTTCTGGCCAAGTTGTCGCAGGAGATGAGGGACAAGTTCGAGCGGAATCGACTGGTCCACAAGGATCTTGGCAGCGTTCTGCCCACCATAGGGGAACTTCTGGAGTTCCTGGAAGAGGAGGCTGGCCTGCTGGAAAACCAGCTAGCCTCCCAGGAGGCTCCGACAAGTGCGCCGGCCCGCACTTCCGGAGTCTACGGAGCCCAGCCGCCACGCAACCCAGGGAAGGGTCGCGGCAGGCTGGTGGCTGCGGCCGCCATCAACCCCGGTTCTGGATGCCGGATTTGCGGACAGCAGCACTTGGAGCAGCTATGTCCAGCAATTCTCGGGCTGCCCACGAAAGAGCGCCGAAACCTCGTTCGGACACGAGGATTGTGTTATGCCTGCCTGGGAGGACATAGGTATAATGAGTGTCCCCAGGTGAGGCCTTGCGATGTGTGCGGCGGACCGCACCATCGCTTACTGTGCACCCGTAGTGCTGAGGGCTCAGCACCGGTTCGGGAGAGGGGATCTCCCACGGGTGGCGGTTTGGGGCCGGGGTCAACTCCGCCTCCGGAAAGACGGAGTCCGCCACGGCCGCCACACTACAACCCCTCGTACACCCCGGCTCAGGTGAGTTGGGGACCGCCGGAACGGAGCCAGGTTCTGGCTACAACCCGGCACCCGGCGCGACCAACACCAGGAGTTGGTGCCTCTAAGGGCCACTGGGTACAGGGAGCCCCACCTCCGGACCCAACACCCGGATACTCGTACGCGTATCCTCCGCCGCCGTTACCGGAACAACAGCGACATGAGAGCCGTCAACAGTTCTCACCGGTACTGCACGAGTACCCGAGGTTGGAATACCACCCACCCTATCACCGGTATGGTAGGGCAGCTGGATACGCACCACCCCGGATGGTGGCCTGCACGCGTCCGACTTACTGGCCGAGTCATTACGGTTCGACAGGGTCGGCTGCTGGCTTTGACGCGTGACTAGCCTGTGGTCGGGCTACGTCGGAACCGAGGACGGTTCTTTTGCCCATCGCGCAGGTACGCGTTTGGGGACCTAGGGGGGACTTCGTCCGGATACGAGCTCTCCTAGACACTGGGGCACAGGGCTGCTTAATTACTACGAGGGTAGCGAGGCGCCTACGTCTGGAGTGCGCGCCTCCCTCAGTTCCGATTCGGGGAGTCGGAGATACAGAAGTGGGGGGTCTGTCCGGTCAGACCCACATTTCCTTCTCTCCTGTGCATTCCGCTTCGATACGGATTGCGGCGGCCGCGATCGTACTCGACAATCTGCTGGGTTGGCATCCACCGACAGACATTCCGCGGGACGCAATGCCTGACACATCAGGTCTCATGCTGGCAGACCCTCATTTCGAGGAGCCGGCTCCGGTGGACCTCATATTGGGAGCGGATGTACTGGGCTGGATCCTTTTATTAATTTTAGTGTCTGTTGTGGGTTTCCGCAACAGATGGATAGGAAGAACGGGCCATAAACCACCACGCGGGCCCAGTGCGGTGCGGTGGTTGTTAACGACGGCTAATGCAGCCGGGATCAACGACTTTACGTGCCTTCCGAAGCACGGAGGAGCTTGAGATGATAAATTCTTGGTCACCCATCCGATGACCGGCCTTAGCGAAAGTTGCTTAACCTCAGCACTCGCAGACCGGGCCCGTTAACCACTGCGCCATCGAGCTCCTCATTACAGAAAAGATTTGCTAGAATATATTATACAAAAAGTGGTTAAAACTGCTAATTTAAGAAATAGAAATAAGTAGTGTAAGTTTATGTGAAAAATAAAAAAAATAATAAACTTTCCTACACTCACACCAATTATCTAGCCCAAGAGAAGCTTCGTTATGAAACTCGTTAAATGGTTACTAGACAGCGGATAAACATACTTAAAATACTTAAATACATACTTATTATTACACATAGAAAACACCCAGACCCGAGACAATTTAGAAAAACAATAACCGACCGGGGATCGAACACGGGACCTCAGAGATGGCGACACCATGAAAACCAGTGTACAAACCACTCGATCAAGGAGGTCGTCAAAAATTGAAAAGTTGTGTTAAAAAATGTTAAAGTTGTAAAAACGATCATTATAATTTAATGAGAAGATGGCGAATAAATTAAAAAAAAAACACAAGCGTATTAGCTTTCTATGGACCAACAGGACTGCTATTAATGTGTCAATAGCGCATAAAAAATACATTTTACAAAATAAAAATAAAACATTTAATCATGCAACATCTATATGTATATCTATATGTGTAACAAAAACCGCCTCTGTGGTCAAGTGGTTAAGACCAACGGTCTCAGACCCAGAAGTCCCGGATTCGATTCCCAGCGGGGGTACACGTTTGTGTGCTCGGTTTGGTTGGTGGTAGGGCTTGTTTGTCCACCTGGCTAGCTACCACCGTCCTATCTAAATTCACCACGGACGGAAAAGCTTGATATGACACATTTTTGGTCACCCATCCGATGATCGGCCTTTGCCAAAGTTGCTTAACTTCAATAATCGTGGACGATTGCACCATTAAACTCCTCGTGGTCGCAACTCAAGTACTGACAAAATAACCTTTAAAATACACAATAAAGGTGTACGTATTACCTATATTTTGTTTATCTGTTTTTTTTGTAGCCTAATTGAAATACAATTCTAAAACATACATTAAAACATGGGCCATAACATACACGAGATTTACCGAGTTATTATTAACGGCAGTTGAAAACATGGCTTCTGTTTTGATTCAGTGTTTTTATTTCCCAGAGGAGAAATCAGCAAGGTTCCTACGTACATAAGTATATTGACTGTAGAATTTGTACAGAATGGGGGAATGGCGAAACAATTAATTTTGCTTTGTTTTGTTCTAACAGTTAGAGATAAGATAACCAGTGCTTGAAAGTCCTAATAGAGAGAGATCCTATAGGGTCTTCGTCCCGCGTTAACCTTTTCACCGCCCAACTATCCTGCACGCGATGTCCCGCTGTACGCCAACGTATAAATGTATTTTAATAAAGTAGGTACAAAGAAGAACTTCTATAGAAGTGCTGGCGTGGACGGCACGAAAATCTCGAACTTCTATAGAAGTTGTTGGCGGTAAAAAGGTAAAAAAGTAGTATTTTATTAAATTAAACGATAACCTGTGTTACCCGCAAGGAATGCAGCATTCTGTAGAAATATTTTTTGAAATTGGACCAGTAGTTCTAAAGATTAGCCCCGACAAACAAACAAACAAACGAAGTCACAAACGGTACTCTTTATTAAAAGTGTATACAGGGTATGAAAAAACCCTTACCGAAGCCGTAATATACGCAAAGTGTACATCAAACTAAGAAACATTAAGTAAAAATAAATGCTGGGAAACGACTTTTATTTTTGGGTATCAAAAACAGGTGTTATTTATGACACGCAATGGAACGCGTGCAACTTAGTGTGCATAGCGTATGATACGAGGCGGCCGGCCGCGAGCCGCATCATTGTGTGCCTTCGACATTCATTGCGGTTTGTAACTTAAAACGTCTCTTTTTAATTGAAAATGGAAAAAAAAATACTAATGTTCCTTTAGAAGAAAATTTACTAATAATCTTTTTAAACAGATTCCGCAAAAACCGTAAAAAAGAAGTTTTGACTTTGTTCCTCAATAACTCCTTAACTATCATGTTCCGAGGTATGACTCCATACAAGAAAGTAATAGTTATGATGTGAACAATCTGTATTTTTCGTTTTTGTTAAGCTTCTTTTCATACCCTGTAGATATTGACTGTTGAATTTGGTTGATATTGGACACTATTCCCAAAACAACGTGTTATTTAAATAATTGTTACGCAATGAGCATAAGAATTTATAATAAAATCCCATTATATATAACGGAGCTCCCATATACTAGGTTTAAGTTAATGCTCAGAAAATGGTTGGTATCTAAGGTTTTTTATACAATTGATGATTTTATTAACAATGATTGTAACGTGTAATGTAATGAATGAGCAATGATGATGTATTTTATTTTTATTTTTAAATTTTTAACTTTATATTTTATGTACTAAATATTTGTATGCTAATACTTTAGCTAAATGTGCGATGCTCAACCTAACCTGTTCCACCTATGTAATGTACCACATTTATTACAAATAAATAATTTGAATTTGAATTTGAATTTGAATTTGATTTGTCATGAACGCGATTTGTCATGAACGCGATTTGTCATGAACGTGATTTGTCATCAACGCAGCATATACGGCTTTTGTCTTAATTGCAATTCGTCTTAAACGCGATTTGTCATTATTACAAATTCACCTTACTAAGAACGACCACGGTTATCGGCTAGCAATATTCAAAGTTCATACTATAAATTTACATTTTGTTATGAAATTACGAAATTATTATTATTTTATGAAATTATTATTAGAAAATACATACGAAAAATCATATACTATAAACTTTTATATTAACATTTATCTTCTAATTCGTGATTAAGAATTGCTAATATATGTCTTTACCTATAGGTATTAATAGTTACATAGTATATGATTTGTAAAATAATGTACTTACATGGGCATAGAGGTGAACGAACTTAATAGTCTTTGGCACCGTTTGAATTTAGAACACATTCGTCCTAGCCGTCTGCCGTCATCCCGCAAAATTTTAATGAAAACTTTATGTTACTTAAATGGCGACGAAAACTGTGTCGAACGTTTGGCTTAAAGTAGTGATTACATTTTATCTACTCTGTGCTTAAAGTGTCGGACATTGGTGTCATCACCCTATAGGATCTCTCTCTATAGAACTTGCAAACACTGTCTATCTTATCTCTGACTATTAGAACAAAACAAAACAAATTGTTTCGCCTTTCCCGTATTCCAGACAGATCATTTTTTCTTGCCTCACCACGCGGTGTTGAAGGCCTCATCTGGAAAACTACGGACTGTTTTTGACGGATGGACTGTTACGCGTTGGAGGTCGCCTCAAAAATGCCGACCTGCCCTTCGGTAGCCGTCATCCTCTGCTACTCCCCAAAGGAGGACCTTTGGTAGAACTGGTGGTCTCGGATAGACACCTGAAAAACGCTCACGCGGGGTGTAATGCGTTACTGGCGATATTACAGAGGGAGTTCTGGATTTTGTCCTCTCGGAGAGTGGTTCGCAGCGTGTTATTTAAGTGTGTGGCTTGTTATCGGGTGAAGGCCTCCACTATGCAGCCACAGATGGGGGATCTCCCTTCTGACCGGGTTTGTCAGACTACTAGGCCGTTCGACGGGGTCGGTACGGATTTTGCTGGACCGTTTCTGGTGAAAACCACAGCCTATCGTAACACTAGGGTCACGAAAGCATACCTGTGCGTTTTTGTCTGCCTGGCCACTAAGGCCGTCCACCTGGAAGTGGTTTCGGCTCTGTCTACGGAAGCCTTTGTCGCCACGCTGGATCGTTTTGTTTCGCGACGGGGTTTACCTTCTCTCATTCGGTCCGACAACGGTACCAACTACAGAGGCACTGCCAACTACTTAAAAGATGTGAACGATTTTCTGGATAAAAATTGTAATAGCATAAGTCAAGCTCTCGCACAGCGGGGAATCACATGGCGATTTAGTGTGCCAGCCTGTCCCCACTGGGGCGGGATATTTGAAGCCGCGGTAAAATCGGCAAAAACCCACTTGCGCCGGGTAGTCGGGGAAACTACCCTCACGTATGAGGAACTTACAACTGTGTTTTGTAAGGTTGAGGCGGTTCTCAACTCGCGTCCGCTTTGTCCACTCTCCTCTGACGCAAATGACATGGAAGTCCTGACCCCTGGTCATTTTTTGGTCGGTCAGCCACTCACTGCCCTGCCCGAGTATCCCTGGAAGGATGAACGCAGACACCGGATGTCTCGTTTTCAAATGATACAACAAATGAGTCAGGACTTGTGGCGTCGTTGGTCACTGGAGTATCTGCATTTATTGCAGCAGCGTGTAAAGTGGACAGACCGGACGTCGCCCCCTTCGGAGGGGGATCTGGTTTTATTAAAAGAGGCTAATTTGCCATCGTTATTTTGGAGACGAGGTCGCATTTTAAAGTTAATCTGGGGCGCGGACGGGACTCCGCGTGTGGCGCAAGTGTTGGTTGATGGATCGGTGCTAAATCGCGCGGTCGCGACCTTAGCTCGATTACCGGTTGACTAGTTTAAGATTTCAGGCTAGAAAGCGGTACGTCCGCTTTGGGTGGCGGGATGTTGCAAATAAACAGGCATTTATTTTTGTTAGAAATAAAACTTTGATTTGTATTATGAACGAATCGATTATCGAGATTCAATTTTGTTTGGTGGCATAATGGCCATCAAATAGTTGTTCTTTTTTTTATACTCTTGTCTCTGGAAAGCAAATATGGCTGGTTGATAGTTATCGTGTGTTAATAATTAAATAGTTTTGTGTAGTAATAAGGGCATTTGGAGCCGTATTATTCTACTTAAGTGGATTGTGCAAATTGTGTGTGCGTCGTAAACTAATTGTTTCGGGAAAACAATTAGCCGGGATGTCGGCCACACCGCTACTGAAGTAACAGGTATTTTCAGTGGGAAGGTGCACTTTGGGGTAGTTTGGGTGTGTTTAGGGACCCTAGAAGACCCGGAGCCGGATTCGGGCCCCATCGGATCATATGGATCCCGTTCAGGACGGCGGGAGCGGCATGGAACTGTGAGTGGACTTTGTTAATTTTAAGGTAATTTTGATGTGTAATTTTAGTGTCTGTTGTGGGTTTCCGCAACAGATGGATAGGAAGAACGGGCCATAAACCACCACGCGGGCCCAGTGCGGTGCGGTGGTTGTTAACGACGGCTAATGCAGCCGGGATCAACGACTTTACGTGCCTTCCGAAGCACGGAGGAGCTTGAGATGATAAATTCTTGGTCACCCATCCGATGACCGGCCTTAGCGAAAGTTGCTTAACCTCAGCACTCGCAGACCGGGCCCGTTAACCACTGCGCCATCGAGCTCCTCATTACAGAAAAGATTTGCTAGAATATATTATACAAAAAGTGGTTAAAACTGCTAATTTAAGAAATAGAAATAAGTAGTGTAAGTTTATGTGAAAAATAAAAAAAATAATAAACTTTCCTACACTCACACCAATTATCTAGCCCAAGAGAAGCTTCGTTATGAAACTCGTTAAATGGTTACTAGACAGCGGATAAACATACTTAAAATACTTAAATACATACTTATTATTACACATAGAAAACACCCAGACCCGAGACAATTTAGAAAAACAATAACCGACCGGGGATCGAACACGGGACCTCAGAGATGGCGACACCATGAAAACCAGTGTACAAACCACTCGATCAAGGAGGTCGTCAAAAATTGAAAAGTTGTGTTAAAAAATGTTAAAGTTGTAAAAACGATCATTATAATTTAATGAGAAGATGGCGAATAAATTAAAAAAAAACACAAGCGTATTAGCTTTCTATGGACCAACAGGACTGCTATTAATGTGTCAATAGCGCATAAAAAATACATTTTACAAAATAAAAATAAAACATTTAATCATGCAACATCTATATGTATATCTATATGTGTAACAAAAACCGCCTCTGTGGTCAAGTGGTTAAGACCAACGGTCTCAGACCCAGAAGTCCCGGATTCGATTCCCAGCGGGGGTACACGTTTGTGTGCTCGGTTTGGTTGGTGGTAGGGCTTGTTTGTCCACCTGGCTAGCTACCACCGTCCTATCTAAATTCACCACGGACGGAAAAGCTTGATATGACACATTTTTGGTCACCCATCCGATGATCGGCCTTTGCCAAAGTTGCTTAACTTCAATAATCGTGGACGATTGCACCATTAAACTCCTCGTGGTCGCAACTCAAGTACTGACAAAATAACCTTTAAAATACACAATAAAGGTGTACGTATTACCTATATTTTGTTTATCTGTTTTTTTTGTAGCCTAATTGAAATACAATTCTAAAACATACATTAAAACATGGGCCATAACATACACGAGATTTACCGAGTTATTATTAACGGCAGTTGAAAACATGGCTTCTGTTTTGATTCAGTGTTTTTATTTCCCAGAGGAGAAATCAGCAAGGTTCCTACGTACATAAGTATATTGACTGTAGAATTTGTACAGAATGGGGGAATGGCGAAACAATTAATTTTGCTTTGTTTTGTTCTAACAGTTAGAGATAAGATAACCAGTGCTTGAAAGTCCTAATAGAGAGAGATCCTATAGGGTCTTCGTCCCGCGTTAACCTTTTCACCGCCCAACTATCCTGCACGCGATGTCCCGCTGTACGCCAACGTATAAATGTATTTTAATAAAGTAGGTACAAAGAAGAACTTCTATAGAAGTGCTGGCGTGGACGGCACGAAAATCTCGAACTTCTATAGAAGTTGTTGGCGGTAAAAAGGTAAAAAAGTAGTATTTTATTAAATTAAACGATAACCTGTGTTACCCGCAAGGAATGCAGCATTCTGTAGAAATATTTTTTGAAATTGGACCAGTAGTTCTAAAGATTAGCCCCGACAAACAAACAAACAAACGAAGTCACAAACGGTACTCTTTATTAAAAGTGTATACAGGGTATGAAAAAACCCTTACCGAAGCCGTAATATACGCAAAGTGTACATCAAACTAAGAAACATTAAGTAAAAATAAATGCTGGGAAACGACTTTTATTTTTGGGTATCAAAAACAGGTGTTATTTATGACACGCAATGGAACGCGTGCAACTTAGTGTGCATAGCGTATGATACGAGGCGGCCGGCCGCGAGCCGCATCATTGTGTGCCTTCGACATTCATTGCGGTTTGTAACTTAAAACGTCTCTTTTTAATTGAAAATGGAAAAAAAAATACTAATGTTCCTTTAGAAGAAAATTTACTAATAATCTTTTTAAACAGATTCCGCAAAAACCGTAAAAAAGAAGTTTTGACTTTGTTCCTCAATAACTCCTTAACTATCATGTTCCGAGGTATGACTCCATACAAGAAAGTAATAGTTATGATGTGAACAATCTGTATTTTTCGTTTTTGTTAAGCTTCTTTTCATACCCTGTAGATATTGACTGTTGAATTTGTACGGAATACGGGAAAGGCGAAACAATTTGTTTTGTTTTGTTCTAATAGTCAGAGATAAGATAGACAGTGTTTGCAAGTTCTATAGAGAGAGATCCTATAGGGTGATGACACCAATGTCCGACACTTTAAGCACAGAGTAGATAAAATGTAATCACTACTTTAAGCCAAACGTTCGACACAGTTTTCGTCGCCATTTAAGTAACATAAAGTTTTCATTAAAATTTTGCGGGATGACGGCAGACGGCTAGGACGAATGTGTTCTAAATTCAAACGGTGCCAAAGACTATTAAGTTCGTTCACCTCTATGCCCATGTAAGTACATTATTTTACAAATCATATACTATGTAACTATTAATACCTATAGGTAAAGACATATATTAGCAATTCTTAATCACGAATTAGAAGATAAATGTTAATATAAAAGTTTATAGTATATGATTTTTCGTATGTATTTTCTAATAATAATTTCATAAAATAATAATAATTTCGTAATTTCATAACAAAATGTAAATTTATAGTATGAACTTTGAATATTGCTAGCCGATAACCGTGGTCGTTCTTAGTAAGGTGAATTTGTAATAATGACAAATCGCGTTTAAGACGAATTGCAATTAAGACAAAAGCCGTATATGCTGCGTTGATGACAAATCACGTTCATGACAAATCGCGTTCATGACAAATCGCGTTCATGACAAATCAAATTCAAATTCAAATTCAAATTCAAATTATTTATTTGTAATAAATGTGGTACATTACATAGGTGGAACAGGTTAGGTTGAGCATCGCACATTTAGCTAAAGTATTAGCATACAAATATTTAGTACATAAAATATAAAGTTAAAAATTTAAAAATAAAAATAAAATACATCATCATTGCTCATTCATTACATTACACGTTACAATCATTGTTAATAAAATCATCAATTGTATAAAAAACCTTAGATACCAACCATTTTCTGAGCATTAACTTAAACCTAGTATATGGGAGCTCCGTTATATATAATGGGATTTTATTATAAATTCTTATGCTCATTGCGTAACAATTATTTAAATAACACGTTGTTTTGGGAATAGTGTCCAATATCAACCTACGTGGGTTCCTCGAATTTGTTCTATAATGGTCCTTTGCTTCTGTGAAATATTCATAATTAAATTTAACAAATTTCCCTATCTCCAAGAGGCTAATGTTAACATACCCATTGACAAAAAATATGGTCTGCATGATATGTCAGGGGCAATACCACATAGAGCTCTTATACATCGCTTCTGTGCAATAAAAACTTTCTTAGCACCAGCACCACTTCCCCATATTATAACACCGTAACTCAGTATAGATTCTACGTATGCATAGTAGGCAACTATGGCGGTTTTTTTATTAGCTACTTTCGATAATTTGTATAATGCATACGAAAATCCATTGATTTTATTGCGTATTTTGTCAGTATGGGTGTTCCAATTTAATTTTGAGTCCAAAGTGATTCCCAAGAATGAGGCCTCCTTCTTAGAGCTTATTATATGATCATTAAAATTTAAGGTAACATGTCCATTTCTTAAATTATTAAAATTTATTAAATTTGTTTTTGTCAGATTTATCTTTAAATTATTATTGATTAACCATTTATTTACTAATGTCAGTGTATTCAATATGTCCATATTATGTTCATCAAGAGAAGAATTTCGGCTAGTAGTAATTATGACACATCGCGTTCATGACAAATCGCGTTCATGACAAATCGCGTTCATGACAAATCGCGTTCATGACAAATCGCGTTCATGACAAATCGCGTTCATGACAAATCGCGTTCATGACAAATCGCGTTCATGACAAATCGCGTTCATGACAAATCGCGTTCATGACAAATCGCGTTCATGACAAATCGCGTTCATGACAAATCGCGTATGTGACAAACTGAGTAAATCAGAACGTTGGTGTCGAACTGCGTGTAGGGATTGTTTAAATGCTATCCACTGTACACTGGCTCGACAATGCCCACGTATTTGGTATCCATCCAGCACAACGATCCACACAGTCACACGGTTCCCGCGGTGCGAGTGACAGCCGTGACACTGACAGTGACGTTTGCTAACCAACACAGGAGCACACGAGACAGCGTATATTCATGCCATAGTGCATACACTACACTGCGTATACGACGAATCGCGTTTGAATCATACAGCGTGTAATTCACTAAAATCTGTTTTAGCCCTATTCTTGGCTTAATAGAGTAGATTTGAGACACTTAACTTACAAAACATTTCGAGTAGTGAATAAAGAACACATTTCATACAAAAAATATACATTATACTAGTTGACCGGCAGACTTCGTACCGCTTAAACAGTTTCCATGACTACAAAACAAGCAAATCATTGGTCCGCTTAAGAACACCCGTATCCCATGATGGAGCCCTATAGTAGCGCCACTTACCGGGTCCAATTGTAAATCTAAACCATTCTCGAATCCACTTGAACACACACAGAAAATTTTTCATTCAAATCGATCCAGCAACCAGCCTACCGGCAAACGTAGAAGGAGTTCAATAACATACAGACGCACAGAAGATTTATATATACAACGTAGCAGATTAAACGCACACCCTCTTAAATAGTGACTCAGCACATGAAACTGAACAAATTTTGTCCTACGTTTTTTTGAAATTCGCAGAAAAAAATCGTCTCTTTAAACGAATTCACTCGGTTAATTTTGATCTATCTATGGAAAGATAATTTTTTTTTTCGCGATTTTCCATATGTCTAGGGAGTTATACACACACATCAATGATTTTGTTAATCTGTCTCAGTGGGATAATAAGATGTTACGAAGTACCTTAGATAGATAGATAAAGAAACATCTAATAACTCACATTAGTAAGTAAATAGCCTATATACTGTCCCATTTAGGAGCTCGATGGCGCAGTGGTTAACGCAAAGGCCGGTCATCGGATGGGTGACCAAAAATTTATCATCTCTCGCTCCTCCGTGCTTCGGAAGGCACGTAAAGCCGTTGGTCCCGGCTGCATTAGCAGTCGTTAACAACCACCGTACCGCAGTGGGCCCGCGTGGTGGTTTATGTCCCATTCTCCCTATCCATTCATAGGGAAGGCTCGTGCTCCAGCAGTGGGGACATGAAAATTAACTGATGATTACTGTCCCACAACTGGGCAAAGGCCATCATTGCAATCGAGTCATCGCTACAATTGATGGGTACATCTATGGCTCTAACAACCTATATCGATGGTACTAACGACCTCCTTGGTCGAGTGGTTTGTACCGGTTTTCATAGTGTCGCCATCTCTGAGGTCCCGGGTTCGATCCCCGGTCGGGTCAATTTAGATATTATTGTTTTTTTAAATTGTCTCGGGTCTGGGTGTTTTCTATGTATAATAAGGTATGTATTTAAGTATTTTAAGTATGTTTATCCGTTGTCTAGTAACCATTTAACGAGTTACATAAAGAAGCTTCTCTTGGGCTAGATAATTGGTGTAAGTGTAGGAAAGTTTATTTATTTATGTTCGCTTAATCACCACGGGGTTAGGCTTCGAAAAATTCGAAACACACTAGTAATTAAGATCAAGACTACCAGTCTTAGGCCCTGGATCCTGGGATCGATTTCGAGCGTACGTTTCTTCACTTCACTTCACCAACAATTTTTACTTACAACAGTACTTGGCTTTTATCTCACCAGTAGGCTTAGCCAAAGTAACATTAAGAAAACGATAGCGAAGTTCGAAAAGAATAAAATGTATGGGATTGACATAAGCCGCGCTAAATCACGTGGTCAATCTTATGTCAATCCCATACATTTTATTATTTTTGAACTTTGCTTTCGTTTTCTTAATGTTACTTTGGCTACCGCCACTGGTCTTAAGTGAAGATGAGGCCGAAGGCGGAAGCGCACTTCACCCGGAATCTTCAACTAGTGAGGCACTGGCTATCTTATCTCTGGCTGCCGGAACACAACAATGCTACGAACATTGATGTTATGGCGACATATTTAGATAGGATGGTGGTAGCTAGCCAGGCGGACAAACAAGCCCTACCACCAACCAAACCGAGTACACAAACATGTACCCCCGCTGGGAATCGAACCCGGTACCTCTGGGTCTAAACCGGTGGCCTAAACTACTAGACCACAGAGGCGATTAAAGTCCTAAAGTATATTTATGTCCGCACTGCTGAGACACGAGCCTTCCATATGGATGGGTAGGGAGAACAGGCCATAAACCACCACGCGGGCCCAGTGCGGTGCGTGGTTGTTAACGACTGCTAATGCAGCCGGGACCAACGGCAACACATGCCTTCCAAAGCACGGAGCACGGAGCTCGAAATGATAAATTTTTGGTCACCCATCCGATAACCGGCTTTTGCAAAGGTACATGTAGTACTCGGTTTGGTTTGTTTGGCTTGTTTTAAATCAGCTACTTATCTCTTACTAACTGCGCTCACGACTTCGTCCGCGTGGAATAGTGACTTTCGGCAGCATTTTTAATTTTTTATCGCTTCGCTCCTATTGGTTGCAGCGTGATGTTATATAGCCTAAAGTCTTCCTCAATAAATGGACTATCCAACACAAAAATAATTTTTCAATTCGAACCAGTAGTTCCTGAGATTAGCGCGTTCAAACAAACAAACTCTTCAGCTTTTTAATATTAATTTAGATGTTATCTTATCCATAGATAAGATCTAAAGATAAGTATACTGCAAGATTAAAACACTTTTTTTCATATGACTTTAAAATACTTTAAACACAACAACAATTATATATAATACACAACGTAACGAGCCACTTTGTTGCATGCGAGATGGAAGCCGATAATACGAGCTACATGCTCCATACAGAGGGAATTAACTGAGGATTATTAATTTACAGTGTGTAGTGTAGTTAGTTAGGAACAAAGGAAAGAGGTAATTTTTCATAATGGCGAATGGCTATAGGAGCCCCATAGTTTATTGTGTTATTTTTTCTTTTGTTGTGGCTTAACGTGGTTTGCAAAGGCCAGTGTCAAAGATGGGCGAAAATATTTTAAAATTAAATTTTCTCTTTGGTCAATTTATAGATTAATTTCCCTCAGAATAATAACTAAAGCTATAGAAACCGGACTAAAATAGCAACACAAATTCATCAGTTCGCACTATTTTAACTAATGAACCTGGGTGATAAAAGCGCGGGAAACCTTAAAATTGGCGGTCGAATATTTTAGCCTCTCTAATTTTAATTTGATTTTAAGTGTAAATAGGATCATTGTGTTTAAAATTTAGTTTATTTATTGTTATTATTGTATATATTTGCAGTCTGTAGGTAAGTTTTTTGTCTTTTCTGATGGACGACGAACCAGATGACCCTGGTGGAGGGACACCTTCTCAGGTAGCTCTGGTTGTGACGGTACCTCATGATTGTTTGGAGATGGATACGGAGGGCTCTCTCTTGGATACGGATGCTTCCGAGAGTAAAATCAATAATTGTAGTAATTCTAAAAGAAAACGTACAATATCTCGAAAAATATGTAGACACTGTAATAAAAAACGGAGGCGTCATAAGTCGTCTTCTGTCGTTCTTTGTGAGAGTGACTGCCAATGCGAATCGAATTCAAAAATCCAGCCACCTAAAGTTTTTAAGTCTCCGGAAGTAACTCCTATCTCAGTATCACAATCACAACCCTCCCAACCAAACAATGATGAAGCCAAACAGGCTGACCCAGGCACATATGTAGGTAGAAAGCTGTATGAAACTAATGACTCTGCACCCTATAATATCCACATCCAAAAGATCCAGACAAGTCCGAACGACAACATATCTATACACCCCATTTCCTTTGGGCATTTTTTGAAAAAGAATTCTATAAAAAACATAGTTAATGGCAGTCTCAAAAAAATTGGAAGAAATAGAGTGGTAATATCATTCAATAACTACACAGATGCTAATTCTTTCTTAGAAAATGAAACATTAAAAAAAATTAACTACAAAGCTTTCATTCCAACCTCATCAGTTACTCGAATGGGTGTTGTTAGAGGAGTACCGACTGATTGGTCCGAAGAAGACATACTAGATAACTTGTCTGTGCCTTTTGGATGTGGAAAAATTTTAAAAGTAAGACGCATAAATAGAAAAAGTTTTAAAGATGATAAAATTACCTATATTCCTGTTGAGACCGTGGTAGTCACATTTGATGGCCAGATGTTACCCAAAAGAATATATTTGTGTTATAATTCCCTTCCAGTGGATCTATACATTTTCCCAACAGTACAGTGTTTCAACTGCTGCCGTTATGGTCACATAAAATCACAATGCAGGTCAACTCCACGCTGTTTCAAATGTGGTAATAACCACTCAGGAGACAGCTGTGATTTTGATGAAGATGATGCCGTATGCTTTATATGTACTGGATCCCACTTTGCTACCAACAGAAAATGCCCTGAATATAGTCGACAAAAAGCTATCAAAGAGTCGATGGCTAATAATTGCATTTCCTATGCGGAAGCATTTAAGTTGCACCCTCCTGTTACTAGATCTTACTCTGAAGTTTTAACATCTGTTGCAGCACCTTCATCTCCTTTAAGACAAACTTTTAATTCAACTAAAGGCAATAGTAATAATGAAAATTCCACTTCATATAAAAAAACAGTTTGTATTAAATCAAATAGCTCCCCAAAACATAATAGTAAAGGTTATGACAAATATACACATGCTGCCTTAACTAAAGATTATAACATTCCATTACCATCCATTGGCACAATTACTAGTGAAAATAATAACTCTTTAACAAATATGTCTATTAGAGAACTGATTATTATTTTAATTAATTCATTAACTAAGAATATGTCTGAACCGTCCAACGCTGCTGTACAAAGTATAAATCAACTCATAAATAACAATATCTCTAATAATGGATCATCTGTCCACAATCCTTCAGTGGAATTGTCGCAGTATTAATACTAAAAAAAGTGATTTACTTTATCTCATTAATTTGCATAAACCTGTTGTGGTTGCACTTCAGGAAACCTGGCTGAAGCCAGGTTATAACTTTAAAGTTTCCAAATATTTATGTTTAAGAGAAGACAGAACTGATGGCTATGCTGGTGTTGCTCTGTTAATTCATGATACCGTTCCCTTTGTTCACATCCCCATCACAAACCATAGTACTGATTTCTCTATAATAGCTGCATCTATCAATAAAATATGCTTTGTGTCTGTTTATGTTCCCCACCCTTCATCATCTATTTACAACGAAATAGAAACTATTACTTCTCATCTTCCAAAACCTATCTTAATTATGGGCGATTTCAATGCTCAGCATCAGGCTTGGGGTAGCACCACTTCTAGTTACTACGGTTCTAGAATATTGGATATTCTGGACTCCAATAACTTCTGTATCTTGAATACAGGTGTTGCAACGCGACGTACAAAACTGCATGAGGGAATCAGTGCCCCTGATCTCTCAATAACCACTCCTAGTTTGGCATCCTCATTGACCTGGAGAACACTGCCCTCCACTTTCGACAGTGATCATTATCCCATTTTATTAACTCTGCCTAAAAAAACTTTAAAATCACAACCCAGACGCCCACCAAGATTAAAATACAAAATTACTAATAATGACACTGACAGATGGAAAACGTTTAGTGAACTAGTCGAGCGGAAGTTATCCATTCTCTATAATATCGATTCAAGTAATTCATCGGCATGTGCTGATGCCTTTGTTGTAGCTATGTTAGAAGCTGCAAAAGAATCATTTCCAATTAAACTTTGTAATAATAACATTCCGTCTCCCCCATGGTGGGATAATGAATGTTCTGAAGCGGTACAAGAACGCAAAAAGGCTGAACTAAAATTTAATCAGTGTTCCACAACAGAAAACTTTGATAAACTTAGCTTTATTAATACCCAAACCCGTAAATTATTTAAAAGAAAGAAATGGGAGGGTTGGAAACATTTCTGCACATCGCTGTCCCCTGACGTTTCTCCATCAATAATCTGGCAAAAAATACGTAGATTCAGATCAGCATTTAAAGAAACAGTACCACACTATCTTGATGAATTCGTAGCAGATAAATTTTTAGATAAACTAGCACCTCCTTTCGTCCCACAAATGTCCATCTCAACATCTGTCACCCCTATCCGATCGCCGCTAAATTATTCAACTGGCCTTGACTCTCCTTTTACTCTAGTAGAATTGAAAGGTGTGTTAAAGTATGTTAAAGATTCTGCTCCTGGCAGGGATGGTATTCCTTATTCCTTTCTTGTAAATTTGAATGATTCAAGCCTTAATTACTTTTTACATTTAATAAACTCCATAATAATATCTGGTGAAATCCCTGCCTCTTGGAAAATTTACGAAATTATCCCTATTCTAAAATCAAACAAACCCCCGTAAGATCCCAACTCTTACAGACCCATAGCTCTTGCTTCAGTTCTATCTAAACTAGCAGAGCATTTAGTAAAAAATAGATTGGAATGGTATGTCGAAAGTGAAGGTCTACTGTCTCCGAGTCAGTATGGATTCAGAAAAGGTAAAAGTACCATGGACAGTTTAGGGATTTTCATTACAGACGTAAGACTGGCTTTTTCTAATAATGAATCCATGCTGGCTGCCTTTCTAGATATTTCCTCTGCATATGATAATGTTGATCTAAATATACTAAATACAAAACTTTTAAAACTAAAAGTGCCTCCTATATTCTGCAATTTTTTACACAATCTTCTCTCGGGAAGACAATTACAAGTCAACATAGACGAGACAAACGTCAAAACAAGATTTACCTGGAAGGGACTACCCCAAGGTGCGGTTCTGAGCCCACTTCTTTATAATATATATACCTCCGACTTAGAAGCTAAATCATTGGTAAAGCTAATATTTTACAGTATGCAGATGATTTAGTTCTGTACGTGTCAGGTCGTTCTGTAGAAAAATTAAGTTCCTCTCTGAATTTTGCTTTAAAAAATTTAAAGTTATGGCTAGATAATAATTCCTTGAGTCTTAGTGTAAGTAAAAGTAACGCCGTTTTATTTTCTAGAATGCGTTTACCTCCGCCATATACAGTTTTGTATAATAATCAACAAATTCCAGTAAATGATGAAGTAAAATTTTTAGGTATTCTACTAGACACTAAGATGACAGGTTTATCACACTGTTATTATGTCTTAGCTAGATGTGAACGTTTACTGAATATAATGCGATGTCTCTCTGGTGTTTGGTGGGGTTCCCATCCATTTACATTAAAATTATTGTATAACGCTATCATAAGAAGCATCCTTGATTATGGTACTTATTTCTTAGAACCATGTAGTGTAGTAGGTCTGTCTAAGTTAGACAGCATTCAATCGAAAGCTTTGCGTATTGTAACAGGAGCCATGAGGTCTAGTCCTATTAATGCGCTACAAGTTGAATCCTTAGACCCTCCTTTAAAACTACGTAGACAGTTTCTATGCGATAAATTCCTTTTTCGAGCCCTTCAATTTGCTAATCACCCACTTTACCAAAAACTTTTAACTCTTTCACAAAAAATAGAATGCTCATCTTATTGGTCCCATAAATCTCGTCCGTGCTCTGTTATAAGTTTCCGTAAATTTACTTCACTTCAAGCTCCCACACACCGCTCTCAGTTTCTTCCTATATTTTCTGTCAGTTACGAAGCTCTTGCTATTTCCCCTGTAGTTAATTATAGTTTTGAATCATTAAAGAGTGACCCTAATGCTGACACTAACTTGAACTTCGTAGTCGATAGAGACTGGGCAGACAGGCATTACATTTACTGTGATGCTTCCAAACATCCAGTATCAGGCACAATCGGTGTAGCGGTTTATCATCAACAATATAATTTACATCAGAAAATAAAATTACCTCCTGAAACATCAGTTTTTTCCGGAGAATGCTTTGGAATTTTTAAGTCCTTAGAATACATCCTTCTAGCCAAACTCAGTAAATCCATCGTTTTTTCTGATTCGAAGAGCGCTTTACAAGCTCTACAAAAATCCCCGTGGGCAGGTTCAAATAGACTCTATGTAATAGAATCCAGACAACTACTATTGAATTGTAAATTAAAATTACAGTGTAAAAAGTATTATTTCCTAACTCCAACTAAGTATCCCCTTATGTAGTATATCCATTTATTTATATTGTAACCACCAACTTTAATCCTATTATTCTTTTTTCCAAATTCCGTTCCGTTCCTTTAACATTGTATTTCAAAAATTGGTTTCCGTACCTTTAATTAATACTCGTTGTGGCAAATGCGAAAACCGTGCGATGCCAAGTTATAAAAAAATAAAAAAAAAAAAAAAAAAAACCTGGGTGATGTATTGGAAAGAGATTGATTTTCCTTTTTCTTTCGTTATTTCGAAGGTGTCACCAGATTTGTGAAACGAACTGTCAGCTTTTAAATCAATGTGCTTCTTTTGGCCGGGCATAAGGACTCAAGATTTTATTTTACTGATGACCGAATGACATAACAATACAAAAAATAAAAACTAAGTGTCAATCATTTGTCGCACTCCAACCTCCTTTTCTAGCCATAAGATAGAACGGAACTAAACATAGTTGCACGTTTTTTATTTTAACCTTCCTTCAAAATTCAAAATTCAAAATCATTTATTCAGTTTAGGCTACAAATAGCTCTTATGAACGTCATTTATGCCATCGGTTCGTAAGTCTATCTACTCTGGGCGGGAGATCTTGTACTGAGAAGAACCGGCAAGAAACTCAGCAAGTGTCCAGCTCTTTTCTCCCTTACAGCGTCAAAAATATTGGAAAATGCCCTATCATAAAAGGACACTTTCCATCACAAATAAAAACACAAAATATAAAGGACAGTCACAACATGTAAAAAAACACAAAAAAAGAAATAAATAAAATATTTAAGTTTGCAAAAACATCATTTACCAGTATAATTTTTTACAATGTCATACAGTACTAGTAAAAGTCTTCTATAGCTTTAGTTATTGTTCTGAGTAATTTCCCCTCTTATTCATAAAAACTATTTAAGCATTATTTAGTTAATCATTCTTTTGTCTCTTTTTCTGAAATTCAAAATGACGTTTGTATGACGTTGACAAAACAATATTTAACGAAATAATGCATAAATAGTTTTTATGAATAAGGGGGTTAATGTTCTAATATATAAAATTCTCGCGTCATACTCCTCCGAAACGGCTTGACCGATTTTCATGAAATGTTATATGTATATTCGGTAGGTCTGATAATAGGTTTATAACTATATGTTATACCCCTAAGTGATAAGGGTGGGATGGACCTCCCCAATTTTTTGTTTAATTTTCCAATACAAAATGTTCGTAGCTGTGAAACTTACGATTTCTTTGTTTTGTTTGTTCTCATAGGAAAATGTATCATCTCTCGCTCCTCCGTGCTTCGGAAGGCACGTAAAACCGTTGGTCCCGGCTGCATTAGCAGTCGTTAACAACCACCAATCCGCACTGGGCCCGCGTGGTGGTTTATGGCCCGTTCCCCCTATCCATCCATAGGGAAGGCTCGTGCCCCAGCAGTGGGGACATAACATCACATAATCACATAAAAAATCAAACAAAATTGTCTTGCTTTGTAAAGGGATTAAAAAAGTACCTAATTAGTAAAGCCTTTTATAAATTAGAGGAGGTATTTCTAGATAATAAGTGCCAAATAAGTAAATAATGATAAGTATAATATAATATAAAGATATATCTAGAATAAATTAATATATATGTGTAAATTAATTTGTTAGTACAATGTTTGTAATGTTTTCTTTTTTATAAATTGAAGTGTCTACAAGGATGCAGTAGTGTACAGTAGTGCTCTACACTTTGTGGTGCCCTTACAGGGTATCACATGTCTTATGTACTTTAATATTTTTCTGTTACCTTTGTAATACCGTGTGATATGCAATTAAATAAATACAAATACAAACATGAGCTGGTGATAATGATGCTATAAAATATACAAATACATAAATTCTATAATTATAATACATTACTATAAATATAAATACTTACACGAAAATTCAAGCCATATTTCATTTCAACTATTATTTATTCTCTGCCATGGTGGCGCCTTCTCCAAATGCGACTTGAAATCGCAGCAAAAAACACAGTTCACAGCCAATTGGTTACCAGGAAAACCCAGCGTATTGCGACTCCAGTCAATCATTATATATCATTACACGTTTCAATCACATGGCGTGTTCAGCTCGCCACTCCGTCATATTAACAAATACCGTCGCCTACAGCCAAATTATAGAGTAATTTTATAAATAACACAGGTGACTTTAAAGTTCCGCGTTACACTCATTTTGAATGAACGAATATAATAACAATATTTTGTATTTGTAGCATGTTTGATTATTTTATTTATTTTATTTTTTATGGTAAAAGGAGGCAAACGAGCAGGCGGGTCACCTGATGGAAAGCAATCACCGCCGCCCATGGACACCCGCAAAACCAAAGTTATCGCAGATGCGTTACCAACCTTGGAAAGGAGTTGGATCTTGAGGAGGGAGTAGGAATTGGGAGGGGGGAGGGGTGAGAGATGGGCCTCCGGTACTTTCACTCACCGGACGAAACACAACAGCAACGAGTGCCGTTGTTTCACGCCGATATTCTGTGAGAGGGTGGTATTACGCCGGGCGAGCCGGCCCATTTCGTGCTGCAACGCAGCGTGGCTCTACCACTCAACATGTTATGTTTTGTTTGCTTTAGTACTTAATACTTAACACTGGCTCCCATATTACGGTTTTTACTAGCTTGGGAGCCGGGGAGCCAGGGTTTCATAAATTGTATGTAAAATGAGTAAGGGGTACATAGGTAAACAAATAACAAAAACACAAAAAAAATATATATTATTCATGAAAATAAAAAAAAATATGTAATTTAAAATGCAAGTTTTTTATACAGAAATGAAGTGAAATCTAGCAAATGTGAGCACACTTTCCATCAATGGCGGCGGCGGCGCCAAAGGTCCTACCTACCGAAGTGCCGACAAAAGTATTGCCATGTAAGTTTTGTCATTTATCATACTTTTTATCGGGGTAAATTTTTGTAAAATGGCTGAACAGATTTGGATGAAACTTTGCACATTGACAGACCATTAACCCGGATATAGGATACTTTTTATCCCGGTAACATTAGGTTCCTATGGGGTAGTGTAGTCTTCGCGAACGAAGTCGCGGGCGACAACTAGTAATTATAATATGTATGTTTAATTTAACAACATTCTGTATAATAAAAAGCTTTGTTACATAATTTTTGTTTTGTTAAGTTTACGCAAACACTACACATTGAAATTAAACTACTATTACAAATCTATCCGTGTTGATTTTATTTTATTTTTTATATTTTAACGCCTCGGAGGCTAAGTGGCGAAGCAATAGGTCCGATACCCGAAGGTCCCAGGTTCAATTCCCAAGTCGGGATTTCGGATTTCTTGATGCAGGATCACCAACCCGCATTTGGTAAGCGTGGTGATTAAGCCATTATCCATCTGTAGCTTTGACTTGATTTCAATGATGGGGGCCTTTGCCCAGCTGTGGGAAAGTTATAGGCTATTTATTTTACTACAAAAAATTTAGTTTTATCTTGAAATGGTTCGTTGTTCACATCAAAACTGAGATGTTGGTCGTCTCATAATTAATTGGCTCTCATAATTAATTTGACGACCTCCTTGGTCGAGTGGCTTGCACTCAGGTTTTCATGGTGTCGCCATCTCTGAGGTCCCGGGTTCGATCCCGGGTCGGATCAATTTAGAAATACCTGTTTTTTTAAATTGTTTCGGCTCTGGGTGTTTCCTATGTATAATAAGTATGTATTTAAGTATTTTAAGTATGTTTTATCCGTTGTCTAGTTAACCCTTTCTCGAGTTTCTTAAGGAAGCTTTTCTTGGGGTTGATAATTGGTGTGAGTGTAGGAAACATTTATTTATTTATTGTTTTCTAAAGTTTACGCGAACACTACACATTGAAATGAAACAACTTTTACGGATCTACTCTCCCTGTGAGTCTCCCTGTGACTACAAAATAAACGCGAGTAGTCAAAGTCAAAGTCAAAGTCAAATATTCTTTATTCAAATAAACTTTAGAAAAGTGCTTTTGAATCGTCCATAATTTTTTTACCTACTACCCATTCAGGACGTCTATATTTTAGATGTGGAGAAGAATGGGCGCAAGAAACTCCACAGCCTTAATTCAATAAGTAACGACATTTACAAAATTATATGCCGTTACGTTACCAAGTTATACAAGTTTAAAAAAAAAAATCTTAACAATATTTTGGATTAGAAATAGATTGGAGCATTTTAAACCCATGCTGTTTTGTCTTCAATGTAATCAGACACTTTATAATAAGCTTTTTTATAAAGCTTTTCTTTAATAGCGATTTTAAATTTATTAATATCTAGTTTTTGGATATTACTTGGAACTTTATTGTAAAAACGTACACACAGGCCTCTAAATGAATTATTTACTTTGTGGAGCCTAGTATTAGGTACTGCTAGTTTGTTTTTATTTCTAGTGTTTACATTGTGAATATCACTGTTTTTAGAAAAAGTTTCAATATTTTTATATACATACATTAGGTTCTCGTAAATATATTGTGATGCAACTGTGTGTGTCATTATATTAATATCTTTAAATCTCTCCCTAAGAGAATTACCAGCTTTTAGATTATAAATTGCTCGAATAGCCCGCTTAGATCCGTAAAAGTTGTTTCATTTCAATTTATTTATTTATTTTATTTTATTTGTTGCACCGTTTTTTTATTTAAAACGGGGTGCGCCGTTTTACGCTGAAAGAGCTTATTGTACCTTTCGGTCTGGCAGTGTAAGCTTTGTTATGAAAAAAGGGAGATGGTATAATTTAGCAAATTGCCCCCGTCAAGCGCGTGACGATCAATCTAAACGTCACTTCCCAAATCCCGGTCACCTGATCGGATGCCGCATCCCGGAACGGAATGGGCTGGCTCTAGTTTGAATTGGGAAATAAATCATTCGACGCGTTTCGGCCTTGCTACTAACTAGATGATTCGTACAGACGACGAATTGTTATTAGAGATGTGAGATGTGCCTGGATACATCATCATCATCATCATCATCATCAGTTCATATATGTCCCCACTGCTGGGAGCCTTCCCTATGGATGGAATAGGAAGAACAGGCCATAAACCACCACGCGGGCCCAGTGAGGATTTGTGGTTGTTAACGACTGCTAATGCAGCCGGGACCAACGGCTTTACGTGCCTTCTGAAGCACGGAAGAGCGAAAGAAAATAAAATTTTGGTCTATGGTCACCAATCCGATGACCGGCCTTTGCGAAAGTTGCTTAACCTCAGCACTCGCAGACCGGGCGCGTTAACCACTGCGCCACCGAGCTCCTCGTGTTTGTATTACTTCTATTTTTTTATTATATCTCAGCATTCATCGCATTTCTGTATGCAACCGAGTATTAATTTTCACGTCCGGGAATTTTTGATTTGTCATTATATTTTTTTTATATATATTCTTTATTGCACAAAAAACACACATACAGAGAACAGTTTACAAACAATGGTGGTTAAAGGTGGACTTATCTCTAAAAGAGATCTCTTCCAGCCAACCTAAGATGGAATGGGAGCATCATGTTTAAAAGGAAGCGACATAAGTGGAAAAAAAATATCTCAAATAAAAACATTAGGTAATATTAGGTACAATACATATACAATACATGTACTACAATATTATTAAAAACTACATACACATACATAATAATACTACATAAATATGAACATATACATTAATAATAATAAACATGGACATAATATAATATAGTGCCTATCATTGCGATGACATAAGTGACAGAAAGTGATCCTTGACTTTCTTTCTAAAGGATATAATGGACGAACTATCCTGGATGTCCGTAGGAAGCCTGTTCCATAGCTGCGCTGCTTTGACTGCAAATGAATTTAAGAGGAAGTTGGTATTGACTTTAGGAATTTCAAGCGTCTTTGTATATAATAATGAGTTCAGAACAAAACGTACTTTATTGTTGTTTTGTTTATGATTTTCGTGTGAACTTAGAGCAGTAACTGTAGACTGTAAACTGAAAACTGTAAATCAATCACGTATGACACAATAGTATTTACCCTCACTCTAAAATAAATAAATAACAAGTAAAAGAGTAACAGCAGCTCTATACAGGGTCTAACAAAATCAATAAGCGAACGTTTAAAGGCGGTATATATACATTCTGAATACAATGAAAAAAAAATGGGCTCCAGTTTTATAGTGATTTTTCAAAGTTATGTTATCTAACAAATCAAATCAATTAAAATAATGCACATCATGAAACATACTGTATCTTTACTAACACGCACGCAGGCGTCAATAAAAAGATTTTATTTATTTTATTTTATTTTATTTGGGACAACAAACGGAATTACAATATGTGTTACTTAATGTTAGAATGGATATAAAAGGGATAAGTTATTGCAAAACCAGCACCGTTATCCACGGCTTACATGATCACATTGGTTTGTAAATAGCTATCTATGTAGGCATGTAACAATTGTAACAATAGTTAAAGTATTTATAATATAAATGTATTCTGATAATCTAGAGTATTGCGCATCTGTGCCAGAGCCCAAGCAAATAATAATAATATTATCAAATATAAATATATAATATATCAATAAAGAACAATTCCATCTTTGATCAAAACTTTAAAAGCTATATATAAATATATAAATAAATAAAATAATATATAAATTATATAAGTAAACATAATATAAAAAATTTAATTATTTAAAAAATACTTAATTAAACACCCAATTACCAAAATTTTTAAATTAATACTTTATTTAAGATTTTGAGAAATTACCTTTTTAAATGAAACAATTGACCTAGTCGAGACTGCAAACAAATCCACTTCCGAAAGATGTTTGTTATACGAGATAGATAGTGTACAGATACACGCACACAATTGAAAAACCATTGTATGACATTCATACACACACGGCTATCTTTGTGTGCGTGTAGTACAGCTGTATGGGTTTGGATAGGGTGTATTTTTTGGTGAATTATGATAAATTTTGTTGATTATCTCGGTAACGAGCCTGTAGTTTTGGACCAAATTTGGTGAGCATGCTCAGAGTGATGTATAGATGCTCCCATTAAACATTCACTTGATATTGGTAGACCCTATATACTCTGTAACTGATAGAAATCCGACGACAGACGAAAAACAAGTTTGCCGAGACACATCATCATCATCATCATCTCAGCCAAAGACGTCCACTGCTGGACAAAGGCCTCCCCCAAGGATATGAGGGGTATTTGCCGTAATCGCCACGCTTGGCAGGCGGGTTGGCGATCGCAGTAGTTTGAGGGTAACATCAGAGAGATGCTGCTGCCCATCCTCTGGAATGGTCCCTTAGTCGGCTTTTACGACACCCACAGGAAGAGATGGGGTGGTGCAATTCTTTATCCCCGGCACCACACAGGGAAGAGAGCCGAGACACACTAAGAAAATATACGGATTGTTAGTAATGTGCAATAAATAAATAAATAAATAAAACCCAAGCGTTATAAAAATTGACACTTTTATTAGAAACTTCCATGCTGACATTTGAGTGCTTAAATGCCAGCCTGAGCTTATCGCTTGATTGGCATTTACAATCGATGCGTTAGTTAAGCACCGATGCGTTGTAAAGGCCATATTGCTAGTAAAATGTTACCTATCTTGTTGTTTGTTTGTTTGTAGGTAATTTGGAAAAGGGTATTAGGTATATAAAGTAAGAAAATGAAACAAGTCAAAGTATTAATAATAATAATAGGCGGCTGGATGAAGGGCCTGATTCAGAAGGCAGTTCTCCTTGGTACGGCACGCATTGTGAGGAGGTTCCTGTCTCTGGAGCCCTAACCACCGGTAGCTTGAACCCTGGTCCTGGTGCCGGTGGACCCCAATTTTTGTATATTTTTAAATGTTTTAATTATTTTGTTTTTAGAAAATATTTAAAACTGTAAATTTACATGAGAAAAAATAAATAATAATAAAAAAATACTATACTATATATCTATATAGCCGACTGTACTACATATTATTTTAAATGTCGATTGTTTAAATGTTTTTCATTCTGGCTGTACTTTCTATCATATCGGGTAGAGTTGGGATTTTTTGTTAGGTAATTTTAAATCGGGTAGAGTCGCCCTCTTGCCGGACTTAACCGCCATAGGCCAGAGGTATTTTGCCACTACTAAAATAATAAAATAAAATATTTTTTTAATAAATAATTTAAATAATAATAATAAATAATTAATTTTAATAAATAATTTTTTTTTCGGCGGCTGATCTCTGTAGCTACTAGACGTGTTATTAGTTTTTGTAATTTTATTTAATTATTATTTTAAATTGTGCGGAGCCCCGGCCTTCGCCTTGCCTATCGCCGAGACTTCGCCTTACCGTCTTCGGAGTCCCCAGAGCGGTGAGAAAATTAATTTCGTGTTGGTTGAAATTGCTGGATTTGAACCACATACCCTTGAGGTAAACGCCGACCTCTTAGCCGCTGAGCTACGGACGCTGGACGCGGGGCGCCGAAATAACACATCGCCTACTACGCGCGGCACGGCGCTGCTACGGCACTGCTACGTTTCGTGTACCTACTCCGAGTGCTGCGAGACGAGTGCTACGATTACGACGACACGACTCAACGCGAGAGGAAGCGCAACCCACGGAATAGATAAATATTGCAGTGTCTACGTGCAGCGCTTTGCTAGTCGTCGACGGCTACGGATCTACGAGTCGCTACAACCGGCTACGACCGATTCGGTGTGCTGCGGAACTAATTGTACGTACTGAGCGGACTGATTCTTAGGTGGCTGCTATTATGGTCGATTCTTTCTTTACTGCATTTATTCGTTGGCCTGATCGTCACTGGGAAGAGTGCGGTGCAGGAGGGCATTGACCTTTTGAACATACTTATTTGGAGTGCATAATTATGGCCAAAGAATGCAGCGCTTGTAGGTCGACTATAATGGATGACTACTTTATGAATTGCTCTAATGATAAATGTAGGAAAAGATATGACTTGAATTGTCTTAAAATTACACCAGATGCTTTTAAGGCATTTACGGTAGCGTATAAGAAGATGTGGGTATGCCCGGAGTGCATTTGTTTAAACCCGAAATGCGGAAACATAGAAACACCTGTAAGAGTAGCTGCTACCGACTTTAATATAACCACAACACCAATAAATAATCCCGCCAGCTAAGATTTTCACCGGTAACAATGGACGGAGAATTGGATTCCGTATTACTTGATGAACTGAGACAGTTTCGTTCAGACATTATTACTCGTTTGGACAGCCAAGCAAATGCTATAACACATCTGCAACACCAATTCTCCCAAACTAAGAGTGACCTTGACCATTTGGTAAAGATAATAAAAGTAATAGAAGAAAAAGTCGATTCTAACCATTCTCTAAATAACCCAACACAAGAATTATCAAAGGAGATCATCACCTACCCTCCATGTACGTTTGCTGAAGCCGTTAATAACCAATACACCAGTGCCAAAGTTCAAACGAAAAAGAAGATAAAAAACCAGCATGCCACCGAAATTCAAAATGTAAACAATAGTGTGGCCACGAAGTCAACTGTACATATGACGCAGAAGAAGATTGCTAGCTCACCGGTGATTACTGAACAAATCAACCAAAAGGAGAATAACCAAGCCGGTTGGAAGACAGTACCGTATAAGAAGACTAACAGATGGTCGAAGGAGGTCAGAATAGGGAATAACATAGAATTAAAGGCATTACAGGCTACTAAGCGGAAGAAGCACCTGCATGTATGGCGTTTGCACCCGGAAACTACCCCAGAAGCAGTTACCAATCACGTTAAAAGCATTTGTGGTTTGGATCTGAATGTAAAAGTTGACAGAATTAAGCATAAAACGGATAGAGACTATTCATCTTTCATAATAGGTGTGCCGGAAGAACAGAAGTATGAAAATTTGAATAAAGCGGAAGTATGGCCACTAAATGCTGAATTTAAGGAGTGGATTTGGTTTCGTGGATCAACCAAAAAAACGTTTTTTAAAAAAAAAATATTTTATCAGAACGTGAGGGGTCTTAGAACGAAATTGGACACTTTCAGAAATAATATTGTGTCTTCTTGTGCGGACTTATACGCAATTACGGAATCAGGCTGCAACGAATCAATTCAAGACGCTGAGATTGTACCACAGGGATACAAAGTATTAAGGTGTGATAGAACGGATGGTCGGAAGCAGGGAGGCGCGCTTCTCGTTGCCACACACCGGTTCGAGCTGCGACGTGTACTGACTTCGGACGTTCACATAGACAAGTATGTTTTTGAAATGGTATGTGCAACAGTTCATTTAAATAATAGATTTTTGTTTTTGTGCTGTATTATTTACATTCCACCAGGTAGCACGGAAAACGATTACATGATTTTGTTTAGGTTAATTGAAAAATTATGTGATAGATATAAGGAAGTAATTGTGATCGGAGATATTAATTTACACTCTAGTCCTGTAAATATTATTAACTATTTTGAATGTTTTATGTCTTATTGCGAGTTCACTCAAAGTAACGCAGTACCTAATTAGGTACTGCGTTACTTTGAGTTGAGAAACAATTGTTTAGGTCGTCAGTTGGACCTGGTTTTGAGCACTGGCTTAAGTGGGTCGGTGTCGGTGACGGCGGCGGACGAGGAGCTCGTACCCGGCGACCTGTACCATCCGCCGCTGGCGGTCAGCGTGTGTGTCGCCGCGGAGCGCCCCGCGCCCCCGCCGCCGCCGCCGCCGACACCCGCTGCGGGCGCTGCCCACGCAAGCCGTGCAAACAGTATTAGACCGCAGTGGAATTTTTATAAGGCTGATTACCAACTATTGTATGGTATGATAACAACTACGGATTGGAGTGCGATGTACAAGATGGATGAGTTGGACGCGACCTTAAACTTCTTCTATGATACTCTAAACGATATGTTAGATAAATGTATACCAAAAAAATAGCTCAATCATGAACAACCGCAATACGTATACCCCGTGTGGTACACGAGAGATATTATTACCCAAATTAAAAATAAAGCTATACTTCATAAGAAATTTAAGAAAACTAAGTTGAATAGTGATTACAGGAAATTTGCTAAATGTAGAACTAGTATTAAAAAAGCCATAGAAATTGCACACATCGAACACAAAAATAAAATTCAAATTCAGTTTGCTAAAGACCCGAAATCTTTTTGGCAATATTTTAAATCTAAAAAAAGTAGAATTAATAGGATTAGTATTTTAAAGGATGGGGAGCTTGTCAGTGATAAGGAGTGTGCTAGACACTTTGCCGATTTTTTTGAATCTGTGTACAATGTAAGCCAACCGCGATTGGACGCCCAGGCGGCAGCAGCGCAGGAAAGCGCCGCGACCAGCGCACGCGTGCATATAGATACTTTGAGTCTTCGGGAGGTTGAGGAGGCGCTCGTCCGACTCAAACCAAAACGATCGTCTGGCCCGGATGGTATTCCAGCGTTTATTTTTAGAGATTGTAGTAAAATATTAGCAGAACCGCTACATCATATTTTTAACATATGTTTAAGGCACGCCACTTTCCCGGCTAGGTGGAAGATTACACGAGTCGTTCCTGTCCCGAAAGGTAAGGCTGGTCCTGACGTTAGTAGCTATAGACCGGTAGCTATCTTGTCGACGGCGGCGAAAGTGTTCGAGTCCACAATCCAGCGGCGTGTCCAGGCACAGGTGCGCGCGCAGCTGTCGGACGCGCAGCATGGGTTCAGGCCGGGTCGCAGCACCGCTACCAATCTTTTAAACTTTATGGGGTACTACCAACCGGCAGTGGATGCTGGGGTGCAGGTGGACGCGGCGTACTTTGATTTTAGAAAAGCATTTCACACCGTAGATAATGATGTCTTGTTAAGAAAGCTTGCTAAAATTGGATGTACGCCGCATATGCTTAAGTTTTTCGTCAGCTATATGAAGGACCGACAACAGTATGTGGAGTACAATGGGTACGAATCGGAGCTGTACTATACCAGATCCGGAGTGAGCCAGGGCAGCAATTTGGGGCCTCTCAAATTTATTATAATGATAAATGACCTACCGGAAGTCGTCAGGCATAGTACATGTTTATTGTTTGCCGATGACCTTAAGTTGCTGCTCCAGGTTGAGGACACATCTGATTGTAAGCGCCTGCAGGATGACATTAACAGAGTGGTAGAGTGGAGCCACCAGAATAAATTATATTTTAATGTGTCCAAGTGCTCGGTTATGTCATTCACCCGCGCGCGGACCCCGGTGAATGGTGACTACGAGGTGGAGGCGAAGCCGTTGAAGCGAGTGTCTCAGGTACGAGATCTCGGGGTCCATTTAACGCCCGATTTAACTTTTCGCGAACACATAATTAAAGTTTGTAAGAAGGCGTATAGAAACCTCGGGTTTGTACTGAGGCAGTTACGGAGGTTCACAAATATTACAACACTAAAAGTGTTGTATGACGCTCTGGTAAGGAGTCACATGGAGTATGGGGCAGTCATATGGGCTCCACACGAAAAGAAGTACAGTTTAATGTTAGAACGCGTCCAAAACAAATTCATGAGGCACTTGTACTTCAAGCTGTATGGCGTGTATCCGTTGTACCCGCTAATGTACCCTACACTGTTCGTACTCGGTATGGTCGGATACAACGAGCTGCGAGTGCGACGGGACTTTGCGCTCGCCGCGTATTTGTTGAAGCTGCTGCGTGGAGTGGAGCACAACCCGGGCGTATTGGGCCGGCTGCGGCTGAGGGCGCCGGACGGGTACGTGTGGAGGCGACGTCGCCCGCCGCTGCTGGCCGTGCCGGTGGCCAGGACCAATCTCCTCGCGAAGACGCCCTTTGTACGGTCAATCCTCATAGTGAACAAAGTTCATGAGAGGATTGATATCTTTTCGTGTAATTTGAGTGAACTCGCAAAGGTAGTTTTATACATAGTCTGTTATATGGATTAATAATGGTAATGTATGTAATGTGTACTTAAATAATTGTTAAAATGTGTAAAATTTAATTAGTAATATATTTAGTAGATAAAGTTAATGATAACATGTTATTAATGTAAGCATAAATGAAAGCAACTATCGCATTGGATTAGTCTGTAAGGATAGTTGTGTATATAAATATAATAAATAAATAAATAAATAAATAAATAATAATAATAAGTATTCATTTCAGAATAATTCCATAGACTGTTAGTAATTACAATAGACCTTAAACACTAATGTTAGTATGTGACATGAAAAAAAATGCACATTGAATAAAAACAAAACAAAACAAAAACGAGCTTTTTTTTTATTATCTTTATTTTTAAGGGACTTTTGCCTCTTGGCATGTCAATCCCATAAAAACGAGCTTGGCGCACTGTATACGACGACTCACCGTTAGAGGACGGTGTGTAGTCGCACCCAAATGTTTCAGCATCAGCGAGTCCCAGCGGTCAGACAACGCGTTCAGGATATGGTTATGAATTAAAATTCAAAATTGAAAAATTCAAAATTCAAAATCATTTATTCAGTTTAGGCTACAAATAGCTCTTATGAACGTCATTAAATGCCATCGTCGGTTCGTAAGTCTACTCTGGCGGGAGATCTTGTACTGAGAAGAACCGGCAAGAAACTCAGCAAGTGTCAAACTCTTTTCTCCCTTACAGCGTCAAAAATATTGGAAAATGTATCATAAAAGGACACAAATAAAAACACAAAATATAAAGGACAATCGCACATGTTAAAAAAAACAAAAGAGCAAATATAATAATATCTAAGTTTGCAAATTTACATAACACCAGTTAAAATTTTCGCAATGTCATACAGTACCTACTAATAAAGGTCAAAAATTGCCTAAGAAAAAGAAACAAAGTTAAACTATATAAATTAATAGTATGCAAGAGCAGATCAGCCTCCACAGGCGGCACCCGTTCACGAGTATGACGTCAGCCATCGCTTCACTAAACCATATCTTAGGGAATGTAACGTAACGTAACGTAATTAGCTACTCTTACCACAGAATAACAAATAAAACTACCGTCTCTTACTCGGGAGTCACCCCTTACATACTCGTACTAAGTTGTACAGGTAAAAAAAACCGGCCAAGTGCGAGTCGGACTGGTGCACGAAGGGTTCCGTACCATTAACTATAAAAATATTTCAAGTTTCTGTACCTGTTATCATTATTAAGACCGCGAAAAAAATTGGAAAAAGTGAATAATATAACTAAATATTCTGTAAATATTTCAAGCGTCTACCAAGTCTACCTGTTGCTGTTATCAATATCGAGCAAAAACGAGCAAAAACGAGTAAAAAAGACACGTTTGATGTATAGGAGCCCCCTTAAATATTTATTTCATTCTTTTTTTTAGTATTTGTTGATATAGCGGCAACTGAAATACTTCATCTGTAAAATCTGTGTGAATCATCATCTGTGTAAATGATTTGTATGAAGAGTCTAAAAATTTTGGCCATATTTCAACTCATGTTACTATGAGAAAGTTGTTTTAAAATGTATCCTGTCTAAGAAAAGAAGACTTGATTCTTGTTTTTTCTTCTTTAATAACCAACACTGCAGACATGAGTATCAGCATAAATCTTTTTTAAACACTCATCGTTGGAAATTTACTTGCCATCAAAAATTCACACCTACTCTCGTGAATGATGAACGGCCAGAGTGAGGGGCGATCGCTCTGATTTATTGTCGCTGAAGGATAATGTTTACGGTGCCGCCATCATTCACTCATACACGCGTTCGTTCATTCGTTTAGAGCACGTTTTGAAGTCACATACAAAATGGCCGACTTTTTTGTGAGCATCTGTCATTGTTAGCACAGATTAGAAAAATAGGAGAAAATTATGATTTATTTTATGGTTTTTTATTTTTTTATGATTTTATTTGGATTTTTATTTTTATATGGAGAGAATAAGTGAAGAATTTGGCCTTTTCATAAACAGAGCCAAAACTAAAGTCATGGTGGTAAACCGCACGAACAATTTAGAACTCACCGGCGCACTTAATCTTGACATAGTTGACAACTTCACATACCTGGGTTCTAATATTAGTAACAACGGATCGTGCGAGAAAGATGTGCGCAGACGAATTGGAATGGCGAAGAATGCTATGTCACAACTGCACAGAATATGGGCGGACAGAAACATCTCAATTAAAACTAAGTCCAAACTAGTGACCACTCTGGTATTCTCCATCTTTTTGTACGGCGCTGAGACTTGGACTTTGAAGAAAGCCGATCGCATACGCATTGACGCCTTCGAGATGTGGTGCTGGAGGAAAATGCTGCGGATACCCTGGAAAGCACATCGGACCAATGCATCGATACTCAAAGAGCTGAAGATCAAGAGATTATCTACCATCTGCCTTCGAAGGATCCTTGAGTTTTTCGGCCATATAGCCAGGAAAAACGGAGACCATCTCGAAAGACTGCTCATCACTGGCAAATTAAACGGCAAGAGACCAAGAGGTCGCAGCCCAATGCGTTGCTCTGATCAGATCCGTACCACCCTTGACACCAAATTTTACGATGCCCTCCACGTCGCCTCAAACAGGAAAAAATGGCGGAACATCGTGAGAGACAAACTATATCCTGGAGGTCACGACCCTCAGCATTGAGGAATACGATGCAAGGAGGGGATGATTTTATTTATTTATTTATAAACTTTTGCAACATAAATTACATGGCGGGCTTAATGTCTGAGGCATTCTCTACCTGTCAACCATAGGGTGGTGCAGAGACAACATAGTAGGTGCAATTAGGTTAAGACAAACAATTTAGTGAAATGATTCGATGTTGAAACTGGTCTAGTTTGAGAGTTAATGAGTTTTGACTTTTTTGATGTCTCTTCTTTGTAAGTATTTGGTTTTTGTGCCCAGAACTGTAAGAAAACAAAAATTAATCAAACGATTTTCACAATTTGGAAATATCTATATATTAATACGTGAAGCAAAAACTTTGTACCCCTTTTTGCGAAAATTGCGCGGACGGAGGAGTACCTATAAAACTTCGCACACTTATAGTTTATATGTAAAAGGAGTACACAATGTTAATATTTTTTTTAAATTATGCATAATAAAAACAAAAAATCAATAAAAACAAACATTACACACACTACCAAGTATTTGACACACACGCATATTAGTACCTATAATCTTTTCAAAAATTTCAAAAATGGAAGATGAGCGGCCGAAATCTGTCAATGCCAATCCAAACTCACATTCCATCTTTTTTTAATTTTTCATTGCTTGGGATACAATTCGTGCAGCCTTAATAAAATTACGGTATTGTTAAAACTAAAAGTAGATTAAACTCCATTGTTAAATTAAGTGTATATGTGAGTGTATAAGATATATTAAATTATTTTCGCAGATATTACAAGTATTATCATAAGAATTTGTGTCCAAAACAAAATTGATTAGGAGAAAATTACAGTAAAGTTAAGAACACTCCCTAGAAGTTCATCATGAGAGCTAACACTACAGAATTCAAGCAATTCAAGTTCAAATGCGAAATAAGTGCAATTCTATTGTGCAAAAATCTACCTATTTATTAGTTACCTGTAGAAAAAGCTTACAACGCAAAAAGGCGTATATAATAACTTGTTGACGTAATCTGAACAGGAAAACATTCTTAGCTTATACGAGTGTTATGTTAAGCTAATTTCGTTACGTTCGCAAATAGTGTTGTGAAGAACTCGAGACCAAGTCGAGTCTAAATTTATAAACTCGACTCAATTTTACAGGGCGCCTAAACATTCACGAGTCCAGGGTGCCTTGTATGAGTTTCATTTGACATTCTAACACGTTAACGAAAACGAGAATCTGTATGGCAAAATAATTTTAACTCTTCTCGTATGTCGCCAGGAGACGCTGCTCCATACCAATTTTCGTTTTCGTTAACATTATCGAATGAATACGGGTAGTTGACAAAACTCACACAGGCACTCAGACCTGAGTCGAGATTCGAGCGCGAATCACCGGAGCACGGACTCGCGACGATTAAGAACTCGAGTCGTAAACCTAGCTCGAGTTTGAAACTAAACTCAAGTTCGAAACTCGACTCCGAGCAATTTTAACTGATACGACGAGCAGTATAATATTTTACTTATGTGAATTTATGTTACCTACATTGGCTGAAGTAACCGTAAGAAACATTGTGGTTGAATCTTTATTATTTACAAGCGACCGCTCGCGGTTAAACTCACGTGGTTCCCGTTCCCGTTTGAATATCGGGATAAAAAGTATTCTATGTTTTAAACCAGGTTATAAACTATCTGTATGCCAAATTTCATCTAAATCCATCCATCCGTTGCAGCGTGAAGAAGCAACAAATATATACACATACATACACACAAACTTTCGCATTTATAATATTAGTGTGACTAGTCCACCGGCCGTTAGGGTCGAGTTCTATTTTTTTGTCTTACGAGTAAGCTTCTTGGCCTTCGTCTCACCTGATGAAAAGTGATGATAAGCCCGAAGATGGAGACGGACTTCACCCGAAATCCTCAACTACTGAGGCACTGGCTATCTTATCTCGAGCTGCCGGAACACAACAATGCTCAAACATTGATGTTATGGCGACATATTTGCATAAGACAGTGGTAGCTATCCAGGCGGGCAAACAAGCCCTACCAACTAAACCGAGGACACAAACATGTACCCCTCGCTGGGAGTCGAACCCGGGACCTCTGGGTCTAAACCGGTGGTCTTAACCACTACACCACAGATGCGGCCAAAAATTTCTCATGAACTCGAGTTTTTTACATCACTATTCGCAAATGCCAACTTACTCCATTCTAGCAATAAGTCCAACAAAGTAGCAAACCTCTTTTCACGGCGCGATAAGTGTAAAAACTTTTCGGAACGAATGAAGATTGATGAACGGATCGTTCCGTTCACTCATTCTTCGTCTACAGCAGTTAGGGACATTATCATGTGAGAAACTTTTATTTGTGTTAGGGATTTCACTGTATGCTCTTCGACTTTGGGTGCTGAAATCTTTTGAGTAAACACAAAGTTCTGTTTTTGTATAATTATAATCGTTAACATCATCACATCATCTACTACTACATACGTATTACTTAGAATAATTCTAATTGATTAACTTCCGTTTTTTATTTTTTTTTACTTGTGACAAAGTTTTAGGAGAGTTTGACGACCTCTATGGTTGAGTGGTTTGTACACCGGTTTTCATGGTGTCGCCATCTCTGAGGTCCCGGGCTCGAACCCCGGTCGGGTCAGAAATAATTGTTTTTCTAAATTGTCTCGGGTTTGGGTGTTTTCTATGTATAACAAGTATTTATTTAAGTATTTTAAGTATGTTTATCCGTTGTCTAGTAACCATATAACGAGTTTCATAATGAAGCTTCTCTTGGGCTAGATAATTGGTGTGAGTGTAGGAAAATTTATTTATTTATATTTATTTATTTATTTAGGAGTTCGATGTCGCAGTAGTAATCGCACTCGTTCTGTAATTTCTATAGTTAAGCAACTTACAATAATGTATCATTCGAGCTCCTCCGTGCTTCGGAAGGCACGTAAAGCCGTTGGTCCCGGCTGCATCAGCAGTCGTTAACCACCACCAATCCTATTTATTATTTTTTTGTGTGTATATGCGTTTTATTTTTTATTTTTTTATTGTCTATGTTGGTTCCTCTTTGTTTTGTGGACACGTCACCGATTTAGGCCCCTCCAGAATACCAGCGTTGCAGCGGCTCTATGTCGCTGTAGCACGTGCTGAGGCTGGGGCCTAGTTGGGCACACTTTGTCTTTTGTCTTTGTTTTGTATTGTTATTGTGAATATCGTGTAATTTTGTAGTATGTGCCAATAAATGTATTTCATTTCATTTCATTTTCATTTCAATCCGCACTGGGCCCGCGTGGTGGTTCATGGCCCGTTCCCTCGAAGGAAGGCTCGTGCCCCCGCAGTGGGGACATAGAAATGAAGTAGTGGTGATAATACACTAATTTTATTTAACACATGTTATCGTGCAACAGTTGTTTAACAAAAACAAAAGTTATTTTGTATAATTTATTTGTAATAAAAATGTAAAATTTCCGAATCTTTTCCACACTGTCATCCATCAATTACAAAACCAACAAATGTGTTTTTTAAACAGGCAATACTTCAAACAACGGCGCACATAACGAACGATTGAATGAATGATGAATGAGCCATAAATTCTGCACATTTGAACATGCGGCCAATAAATAAAAGAGCCATCTTCCCACATTCCGCTTCTGACCATTCGTTATACGGGCTAGTGGAATCACAGATGAATATTTCGGACCAAAGTTCAAAGCCTTGTCTAAAAGACAAGGCTTTGAACTTTTGATATAAAAAAAACTAAGCTTTTTTTCCAAATTTTTGAAAACAACACAATTTTCAATTAAATATTTCTATTGTGACGTCACATCAAAATAAACAAGTCTCAGCCCTCGTGGTTTAGTAACCTTTGTGTACTTACATTTATTATCACTGCTGCTTGCTTGCTTAAGTTATGCGCGTTAATATAAATATTTCATATACCATTGCATGACAAATTAAAGTTAATAATTATGTCTTAATAACAACACATACAAGTTCTAGATCGGATACACTTTGGATCTATTCATTTTGACCACACCTTATTGACACACGTTGTATAGCATTTTGAATGCAAAAATCAAATTAAAATAAAAACAAAGAGTGTGAAATGTTTTTGTTTTGTTTATACAATTTTTAACGCAAATTTTGTTGCGAACAAATTATAAAAACACAAATGTTGAAAAAATTTCCACGAACAGGATTTGAACCTGCACCCTTCTGACATACCGGGTCAGGTGCTCTTCCAATTGAGCTATCGTGGTTCTAACCAGCCCGCCGAAATTGTTCAACACTATTTACTTTTTTACTTTGAAAGCCAAAGGCACCCATTTAATGTCAACAACTTAACATTAACATTAACCTTTTTACCGCCAACAACTTCTATAGAAGTTCGAGATTTTCGTGCCGTCCACGCCATATCCGTATATACAGCGGGACCCCATTTATAAATGGTTTAGGTCATAAATAATCGAGTTTGTATATGTTTCTACCTATCGATTTATGTACTTAAAAATTTCTACCTTTGCAAATTAATGAAAAAAAAATGAAATAATTCTGTGCTGTGCCAGCGGGGCCCTTTGTTAATTGAAAGTTTACAGACTAAATGAACTAGTATTCAAGGAGCCTCTTATTTCTACCTTCCAAATAACTTTTCACTACACCCTAGATGTAAATAGTTTTTGTTTTAAAAAAAATATATAATAATAAATATGTATAACATTTTCCTGGTATGTTAGTGCAGTCAGAATTAGCTCATTGTAAAAAAACTCATCAACTTAATAGCACTAGCACCACATTTTCAGTAGGTTCTTTTTCTTGAAACCCTGTCACTAGCAAGTTGGTAATAATTGATTCAGTAAGTAAAAATAACCGACTGTTTTTTAAAACTACCTGGGGTCATGTAAGTCACTAAATAGCAAAGGGCCCTGCTAGAAGGACAAAATCTACAAACGCAAATTTCTCAAAAACTATTTATATCTAGGGTGTAGTGAAAAGTTATTTGGAAGGTAGAAATAAGAGGCTCCTTGAATACTAGTTCATTTAGTCTGTAAACTTTCAATTAACAAAGGGCCCCGCTGGCACAGCACAGAATTATTTCATTTTTTTTTTTCAATAATTTGCAAAGGTAGAAATTTTTAAGTACTTAAATCGATAGGTAGAAACATATACAAACTCGATTATTTAGGACCTAAACCATTTATACATGGGGTCCCGCTGCATATACGGATATGTCCACGCCAGCACTTCTATAGAAGTTCTTCTTTGTACCTACTTTATTAAAATACATTTATACATTGGCGTACAGCGGGACATCGCGTGCAGGATAGTTGGGCGGCGAAAAGGTTAACATCCGATCATAATATTTTTACAAATACTAAAGATCAGGCCAGCGAATAAGCATAGCTATCCAACGTGGCAATGCTGCTAGCTTACTGGGCACTCTGCCTGATGGGGATGATTTGAGGCAATTTTTTTATTTATAGTTAATAGTAGATATAGTTTAAAGTTTTTTGTAAATTTAATTTTAAGTAGTTTTATTATTATCTTGATTTTGTATTTGTATGTAAACAAATAAAGCCTTGTTAAGAAGTAGGCAAGCTATTTATAAAATGTTTTGTTTTGTTTATATTATTTTTAACGCAAATTTTGTTGCTGTACTCGTGGAAATTTTTTCAACATTTGTGTTTTTTCAAAGAGTATGAAGTTAATGGGTCCTGTCTGTCCTGTCTCAGCATAACATTTTTCGAGATCTGTGTCCGTGCAAGCTAGACGGGTCTACTCGTTGTGCGTTGCGAGTGTTTGTATGGCGCTTACGTAGGAAAGAAGCCACAGTAGTGTGGCTTTCCTTTTTTTGTGGCATTGTGCTTACCAGTAAGTAGTAATGGTAATTAATGCTAATTTTGGTTAATTTCATTAGCATGCTATTTTTCGTATGTTAGCATGCTACGCGCTATTGCTATGCTATTTGCTAATATGGTTTAAAATATGATTGTAAAATGCTATTCACAATTTGAATTATTGTGAATAGCTGTGATTAAAGAAATGCTTGTTTTTTTTTAATTTTCGGCAATTTTGTTTTTTTTTTTGTCTTCACCAAATACCTAACTAAAAATCAACCATACAATAATGGACTCTAAACGCAAGCATTTCACATGTATCGTAATAAAAAACGCAAGAAGGAAGTGTGTTCCTTTCTTATTCCCTCCTATTAATTCGTTAGCCGTCGCCCGCGCGTCGTTAATTACCGGGCCGAGATGAAATCTAGCAGACTTTTAGCATTAGATTCTATTAGCGCCGCAGCGGGCGTGCAATACGGACACGTTATGTGTTCACGATAGCAGCGCAGGACGCGAACGCAGATGATTTCACGCGATGGATGTTAAATAGCAATTATTAATTACTATTAATAATTAAACGAACTTAAAGTACGTAGTCTGATGCAGTCCTTGTCACATATTTTAAAGCTACCAAAGAAAAAAAAAATATCTCTGTCTCACTCCCTGAAGCCCTACACAGCCGGTCGCCAGATGGCCGCCATTAATTTTAGAGGTAACTGAAATCAAATTTTTCAAAGGGGTAAGGAAGGAGAATGTATTCGAAGTTGGGTTGGGTGGGAGTATGGTAATCATCTTCTTCGTGATACTCGTATAATTATAATCGAACTTCACAAGGTAAGTTCGTTTAATTATTAATTATACTTCGTATCTCTTCGGTGCCGCCTGTGGAGGCTGGTCTGCTCTTGCATACTATTATTTTTATTATTATTAACTATAATTTAATTTTGTTTTCTTTTTTGTTTTTTTCTTAGACAATTTTTGACCTTTATTAGTGCTGTATGACATTGTGAAAATTTTAACTGGTAACTGATGTTTTGCAAATGTAGATATTATTATATCTTCTCTTTTGTTTTTTTTATATGTGTGATTGTCCTTTATATTTTGTGTTTTTATTTGTGATGGAAAGTGTCTTTTTATGATAGGGCATTTTCCAATATTTTTGACGCTGTAAGGGAGAAAAGAGCTGGACACTTGCTGAGTTTCTTGCCGGTTCTTCTCAGTACAAGATCTCCCGCCCAGAGTAGACTTACGAACCGATGGCATAATGACGTTCATAAGAGCTATTTGTAGCCTAAACTGAATAAATGATTTTGAATTTTGAATTTTTTGAATTTTGAAGATGATTACCAGTTAACATGCAGATGTTTAGAGCTTCAAAAGAGAAATTTGATTTGTTACATGAAGAGTTCTTATAAAATCTTTGCAGACTGCCTATAATACATAGGAAAACACTAATTTTAACAACAACATTTTAAGCAGATAACAAAAAGTGATTTATACATTATTTAAAGAAAACGATACCCATCTAACTTTTCTAGTATTATTATTGTAAAAATGTACACAAATTTATGTTTTATGTATTAAAGAAAAGAAAAAGATTTGCTAATTTGTTATTGTCTCAGTACATCTGTACTGATATCTCGATTATAATATTTACGGGAAATCTTGCCCGCAGTCTTAAGACCCACGGTTAATCCAAAAGTGGCGCGCGGCCGAGGTGGCCGCGTGTGCTGCGTGCACTAAACAGACCTGTATACCATATATATTCCACTTTTATGCTAATTGTACTACGTAGGAATGCCAAAAAAGGAAACAATGCACTGGCATTGCTTACTCTTTTCCTGTAACTGTACTGGTAAATTCATTAATTCGGATTGAGGATGAAGGTTCCATGAAGCGCATTTCTAGCATTTGTCATTTTATAAGCTGGTAAAAGGTCAAAGTTCGGTTAGCGAAATGTTCTTATGATTGGTATAAGCGCATATCCAGCAAGTTGCCATTCGGTATCAACATTTAACTGACGTGACGCACGATCGACACGATCAATCCGAATAAGTATATTAGACATAAATATGAGAAGTAAATGTTTCTAATGCATGGATATCAGCTTTTAATTCAAGTTGACCATATCATATTTGTTTTTTCGAATCAGAAAGAAACTACTTTCTACTTGTTATTATTAGAATATTAAAAACTAAATATTTTTCCCACTTCAACAATTTTGTGTAAACCCAGCCATAACGAACTGCTGGGCTTGCTAAGGTCAGAAGTTCAATAAATTCTGAAAGTTATCATAAAGTAAATTTTAGGTATTGACCAACTTAATTACCTTATCCTTTATTCAAGATTAATTTTATCTGTTAAAGATTTTGTCATGGTTGTTGTATTCAATAAAAAAATGCACAATATGCTAGGCACTATCTGAGACAATACAGGCCTTAGAAGCACAGAATAGATATAGGATATTTACTCATGTGTTAGAAGTTTCGTGTAAACAAAATGGTGCAGTACACAAAACAAGTAAAATACAAAAAAGTAGTAAGATTAATTTGTGTAAAGAACGATCTTCAATAATCATACATGCTAAAAAGTAAGTATATTGTTCTATTGTTGCCATGTTAGTCATTTTGATCCGTGAGTTTCAAAACCGTACGGTCTTGCTCATCACTCATTGCTCATGGCTCATAAAACTCATTGAAAATCTTCAATTTTAAAGTGTTCATGATTAACCTTTTAGATTTAATATAAGCTGTGTTTGCCGTTCAGTTTAGAAACAGTAAAAATTGCTGTAATATATTAGGTTTGCGCACGGACTGCAAGTTGAAGTAAAACTAGACTTAGTAAGATTAGAAATGCAACCGTCAATAATTGCGGCCTCTTTTAGTGTACAGCTCTTGTTTTGTAGTAGGTTGTATTCTATTGGATATCTATTAAAGAATTTTTGTTGCCATTGACCCAAGATAAAATTATAGGGTCGTTACTAACTAACTAACATTTAGGAACTAGGTACCTCTGAAGTAAAGTTCTCCTCCCACGATTTCGTTGCGTGGTCTTCGAGCTGTAGTTGTTTCGGTTGCAAAACGCCAAAGCTGGAGCCGCCTGCTCCTTCTCGGTATGGGGCACGCTCGTGACTCGGTGGCTGATGCTTGCGGCGCCCCCCTTACGTTTAGAGTCGAGCCGAGTAGATGACTTTAAATGTTCCGCAAAATCGGAACTTAACAATTATGCATCTATTCTAGTGTTGAAACAAAAAAATGTTATTATTTTAAATTTATCAATTTATATAGAATTCTATTGATGCTCAAATACAATACATGGAGCTCATGATATTTGGTCAGTGTAAATAAAAAAGGAAGTAGGTACGATAAACTCTTTTAAATAATTATGTTATTTTATACCATAATTAGATACTTGGACGCCCAATGTAACCACAGTGCCAAAAAACAATTGAATTTCTATTGTGTCTGGTTTATGAACAACTAAGTAGTTAAGTAGTCGTTTTAAATTTGTATAATTTATTGTATCCTAGATTCAAGGATTTAGGACCTAGAATACTGTTCACTGGTACAAAAGCTAACGCAATAATATACCTAGCATCAAGCAGAATTTGAATACGCTTAAAACAAAAGCCGTCGCGACATGATGGCGCCGGCCGGCGCGGCGCCTATGCACTGTTGGTGTCGTCGAGCCTCGAGCGTGTGCATTGGCTTATTAGAAAATCTTTTAGCAAACAAAGGAATCCTACTTACAGTGTGTTCCTTAACCGTTTTTAATGAGATGACTCGTTTTAAAGATTCACTTTTGGAGGTTAATATTTTTCTACGATGCACATGACGATAACGCCGTGATTTATTATTTTGTTCTAATGAACATAATCGTCGTCTCTCGACCGCTTTTTTCCACTCATAGTAGCACTAATGATCGCGATTGAAGTATTACTAACTATTAACAACACGAACGTGTGACTTAGACCGCACAAAAAAACGTAATGGCGGCCATCTGGCGACCGGCTGTGTAGGGCGGCAGGGAGTGAGACAGAGATATTTTTTTTTTCTTTAGTAGCTTTAAAATATGTGACAAGGACTGCATCAGACTACGTACTGCTGCTGCATGTTAACTGGTAATCATCTTCGAAGAGATACGAAGTATAATTAATTTTAACAACTACGATCAATTTAATTGCTGCTAATGGACTATTAGCAATTAAATATGATTGCTAATGCTAATTATTCCAACAATACCTGTAAGAATACCTGTAAGGTAAGGTTGACGACTTCCTTGGTCGAGTGGTTTGTACACCGGTTTTCGCCATCATGGTGTCGCCATCTCTGAGGTTCCGGGTTCGATCCCCGGTCGGGTCAATTTAGAAATTATTGTTTTTCTAAATTGTCTCGGGTCTGGGTGTTTTCTATGTATAATAAGTATGCATTTAAGTATTTCAAGTATGTTTATCCGTTGTCTAGTAACCATATAACGAGTTTCATAACGAAGCTTCTCTTGGGCTAAATAATTGGTGTGAGTGTAGGAAAGTTTATTTATTTATTTTACCTGTAAGGTATAAAAATAAAAAATTAAGCACTAAAGTGATCAGTGACTTCAGCTGCTGACTGTACTACGAAGGTTATTGACCTTTTCCCTGTATGTCAAGAGTGTAGTCACGCTATGGGGAATACCACCTTATCGTAGACATCAGGATTTACCACCTAATTAGTTGCATGTAACAACTGTTCTATACTATTTAGTGACATTGTTTGGTCGTATGAGGACCCTTCTCAAACAATCTCTGGAACTGCAGGTTCAATTCCGAAAATCATTCACTGTTAGAGTTATACCACGGCCCGGTCAACCGAAGCCGAGGTCCAGGCCTTTAGAGGCGCCCTCGGGTTGTTCCGCTCCCCAATCCGATCCGAACCCTTCGGAGAATCTAGTAGGGCACGGAGACACGCACTTAAGTGCGTGATGCCGTTCCCTTTAGAAAACCTCCGAAGGTGATTCGTTTCACACGGCTTGAGGAACCCTTTAAGTTTCTCGCCAATTAATAATCGCTAATTATTTTTGTCTTTCATCATCATCAGCTCATTTTTATGTCCCCACTGCTGGGACACGAGTTTCCTATGGATGGATAGGGAGAACGGGCCATAAACCACCACGCGGGCCCAGTGCGGATTGACGGTTGTTAACGACTGCTAATGCAGCCGGGACCAACGGCTTTACGTGCCTTCCGAAGCACGGAGGAGCTCGAGATGATACATTTTTGGTCACCCATCTAATGACCGGCCTTTGCGAAAGTTGCTTAACTTCAGCACTTGCAGACCGGGCGCGATAACCACTGCGCCATCGAGCTCCTCATTTTATAATTATTATTTTTTATTAATTTTAATGTATTCTATTTTTAACGTAGCATAGTATTATCTATTACTTGGACGACAATTGGACGACCTCCTTGGTCGAGTGGTTTGTACACCGGTTTTCATGGTGTCGCCATCTCTGAGGTCCCGGGTTCGATCCCCGGTCGGGTCAATTTAGAAATTACTGTTTTTCTAAATTGTCTCGGGTCTGGGTGTTTTCTATGTATAATAAGTATGTATTTAAGTATATTAAGTATGTTTATCCGTTGTCTAGTAACCATTTAACGAGTTTCATAACGAAGCTTCTCTTGGGCTAGATCATTGGTGTGAGTGTAGGAAAAATTTATTTATAATTTATTATCTATATACCTATATACTGCTATATAAATCTGTAGGCTCTGTGTGTACTTGCAATTTTTCTGACAAATTTTGGGATAAATATTCGTTTTATGACTCACCGACACCACTTCTACGATTTTTGAAATTTTTGTCTGTCTGTATGTCCTCTTATAACTCATGAACGGGTGACGCTAGTACTATATAATACACTAGTCGTCATTCACCCGCCTGCTTCGCCGTGCAAAAATTTATGAATATTTTATAGCCTATCATTTGCACAATCTCATGTTCTTACTACATACAAATTTTTATTAAGATCGGTCAAGCCGTTCTTGATTTAAAAGAGGACATACAGACAGACAAAAATTTCAAAAATCGTAAAATTGGTGTCAGTGAGTCTTAAAACAAATATTTATCCCATTTGTCAGAAAAGTTGCATCTACACAGTACAGACCAGAGCCTACAAATTTATATAGATAGTAATATAATATAAGTTAAGTTTATGTATAGTCGACAATGAAATTGCTTTACCACCTTAGAAGTGAATTTTGATAGCTTAAAATAAAACAACAAGTTCTATTTTTGTTTAAAAGACCAAGTGACAGATACGTTGTCATCATTGACAATGAGCCTTAGCGAAATTTTATTGTAATGGAAGTTTTTGTCAAAAGTGTTAAAGCAATGTCATGGTCGACTATACTACTGTACATAGCTCATGCTGTGTATGCTATTCATGGATTACTGTCTAGTTTTTCTATATTGGCAAATTCTCATGGCTGTGTATTGACTGTAATCTGTATGTGTACCTTCACTACATAATATAAAACAGAGTCGCATCCCGCTGTCTGTCTGTCCTTATGTATGTATGCTTAGATCTTTAAAACTACGCAACGGATTTTGATGCGGTTTTTTGTAGTGAAAAATTTAGCGGCGTTGTACACTTTTTTTGTAATGGGTAAAAAATGTTAAATTCGCGTCAGGACACGTGGCCTGATCGAAAATTCGTAAGACGGATGACAGCCGGCGCGGCGTAGGAGAGGAAGTATCCCCCTCTCTTTCTACGGCGCGGCGAAAATGTATGCCTGCTGTTTCGTTTAGGCGGCGCAGGGCGCTTGCGCGAATAAATTGTCATGTTTGTGGACGATAGCGCAATAAATAAATATTGTATTCTACCACATAAATGATAGTACTTTTATACTGATAATTGAAGCAATTCGTGCAAAATTATTCCCTAACCATTCCAAAATATCAAAAATGCACAACTTTAATATTCAAATTTTCACTTCTGCCGGCACTCCCGGAGTGCAACCCGTCGTTTTTTTATTTTAATAGATAGAGTGATTCAAGAGGAAGGTTTATATGTATAAAACATGCATACAATTGGACCCGGTAGGTGGCTCTGCGCTGTCATAGGGTTCTATAGGATACGGGTGTTCATTCAAGCGCACGAAGACGCGGGCGGGCCTAGTGATTAAATAAATAAATGATGACGATTTACCACAAGGCAAAATCTAGTATCTGTATCGACCGTCGAACCCCCTGTGGTTATCTACATCAATGTGTAAAACACGCTATATCTAAGCACTTGTGAGTAATCAAATCTGATCGCTCCTCCCCGGGGTTACGGCCTAAAATCGAATAACCCGACAAAAGGGGCCTCTATAATCCAATTGAGTTTAGTTTTTGGCGAAATTTCGAGCCGTAACTCATGCGACATACTCCAAATCTGATTATTAATATGTAATGGGTTTTAGGAGTCAATGGAAAGTGTTTTAGACGATGTTTTAAAAAGAAAAATGTATTTTTTTATTTCACTTACTAACGGCCGTCGCGTCGTCGTTGCGATGGTTTCACCAACTCTGAAACCTTCCCAACAGAGATAGATAAATAGATAGACAAACACTTTATTGCTTACACAATTATACAGAAAACAAATAACAGAAAATTTGAAAATATTGGTAAGCAATAAAAAAAAAATTTAATCAATTTTTATTGATCCTTGGAGGAGGCCTTTGTCCAACAGTGAACGTCTTTTGGCTGAGATGAATGAATGAATGAAGCAATGATATGAAATGATTTTTTTTTTTAAACATAGCTCGGCAAATGACTCCACTCCACCTGATGTTAAGTGGAAATGGAATCCAGACGTAAGGACAACTGGTGCAGCGTGAAAACAACGTAGCATCAGTCACCCTCACTCTGCCGGCCCATAAGGTGCCTCTTCACGCCTCCTTTGAAGGACCCCATATCATAGGAAGGAGGGAAAACGTGCGCTGGTAGACTATTCCATCTTTTGGAAGTGCGACAGAAAAACGAGTCACCAAATTTCTTTGACCAAGTTTATTTGTACATCACAGGTTTTACAAGGTCTTACAAGTCAATATAATGATAAGTACGTCTGTGATAAGCCTATTAGGCATACAAATTTAATAAAATATAATTAAAATAATGCAGTTGAATTTATATAATATCCACTCGATAGAAAAATAATTAAAATGAATTAAGTTACAAAAATAAAAAATAAATGATGACATGTCCATACTCAAATACATTAGAAATTAATATATTGTAATAAAATGTTTTAAGGGTTTTAAAAATTATAATGTTATCCGTGATCAGTCCATTAGGCATGAAATTAAAATTAAAATATCACAATCGAATGTATAAAATAGCAAATTGAAAAGTAAGTAGTAAAATTTGAATAAAATAAATAAAATGTCCTTACAATCCTGTAATTAAAATTAAATTAAATAACGTCATGGCCGTACTCAAAATACATTGAATAATAATATATTATACTAGTATTTTGAATGGTTGAAAAAATCATTCTAAGAGTAAAATGTCTCCTCTATAAGACAAAGGCGGTCTTATCCCTTAAACCGATCTCTTCCAGACAACCTTTGTGGCATACGTCAAATTAGGAGACAATGAGAGGTACTGTACCGGCAACTAGCAAATTTAAATAGTGAAAGTCTATTTACTTTAAATGATACTTATTTATTTATTTATTAGTTCGTACACAAATAAACATTTACCTACAATGGTTAACATTTTGGATCGCAATAGTACAGGTAAGCTTATCTAAATGCGGGTTGGTGATCACAAACACGGGCTGTGCATCGAAAAATCAAACACATTGCCCGACCTGGGAATTGAACCCGGACCTTCGGGAGTCGGGCCGAGCGCTTTGCTTTGGAAATAATAATAAATCAATAATAATAAACTTTCCTACACTCACACCAATTATCTAGCCCAAGAGAAGCTTCGTTATGAAACTCGTTAAATGGTTACTAGACAACGGATAAACATACTTAAAATACTTAAATACATACTTATTATACATAGAAAACACCCAGACCCGAGACAATATAGAAAAACAGTAATTTCTAAATAGACCCGACCTGGGATCGAACCGGGACCTCAGAGATGGCGACACCATGGAAACCGGTGTACAAACCACTCGACTAAGGAGGCCGTCAAGCCTTTAGTGATATGAAGGCCGAGTGTCAAAGTTATGTAGTAAATTATTACTGTCAGTGAAATGGAGGAAAAATGTGTCCCGTAACAGTTTATAACTTTGTTACGTTATAAATGTAAAAACGATATTCTTTGCATTGAAAACTCTTATTATTAAAACCTCTTTTTTTTGACGGATATCGGGAGCGTTAGAAACGAACCCTTCGTGTTAATCCTCTATATAAAGCGTGGGATAATTAGCATAGGATACCACCTGGACTTTTTTAGCACTTCTGAATATATATATAATTCTGAATTATATATATATGTATTCTGAATATATATATTAATTAATATATCTATACTAAGTATGTTGAGTCTCGTTCATAAATTACTTAGCATACCGTCATTTTTATTTGATTGCAATGGCTGACCTCGCCTACGCGACAGTGTTTTAAAAATCTAAGTAAATCAAGCTAATCTTCTACCAAAAACACTTTATTCTTATAATTGGATATATCGATACACTAAATACAGCAGGCCTGCTTGTGATTGTGGTAATTGTGAAGAGTGGTGAACTGGATCTCATCTGCAGCAACAGTGAGTGTTTTTTCCCATATAACCTTCCCTTAAATCTTGGTACAAGTGCCTTGCCCATGATGTTTTTTTTTTTGGTGTTTTCTAATTAATCTCAGGTTTTACTGAACGAGGCTTAATTACCTTAGTTGTGGATCCGAGCTGAACCAAACCTCATAAAAAATACAGTCCACTCATATATCATATTTCATCTAGTAAAAATAATTAGTTAAACTACAGCTCAATAAGTGATCCACCCCTTAGGCTTTATTTTATAACCTAAGGAAGCGTTCCATAGCTACTTGCCAGTGGAACCTTAACCACACAAAGTATCTATATATTAAGTGAAGCGAAAACTTTGTACCCCTTTTTACGAAAATTGTGCGGACGGAGGAGTATGAAATTTCGCACACTTATAGTTTATTTTTGAAGAAGGAGTACAGAATGTTAATTATTTTTTTAAATTATGCATAAAAACATTAAGATCCAGTTTCATCATACAATGTTAGTTAGTTAACACCTCTGTTAAATCATTTAACAGACTGTTAAGGTTATTTAGTGTCCCATCATGTTTTAACGAATGTCAAATATCCGTAATTCGATGTTAAACTTAATTGCTGCTACTTAGGTCCGTCAAATGGGTAACAGGCTGTTAGTTTACTGCCACACAGGAACAAGATGGCCATGGCGTACAATTTTATTTACGAAAACGAGAGGATCCTTTGGAAGTAGACAATTTGGACTACATAATAATAATAATAATAAGTTGGGTCAAGGGTCAGATGGAAAAGACAGTCTGTACTCCTTGGCACGGCCCGTATTGTCAGGAGGTTCCTCACTCTGCAGCCCTGACCACCGTACCGGTAGCTTGGGCCCTGTCCCGCTGCTGGCGGTACTCTAGGATTAGGTTTTTATAATGTTTTATTGTTTTTATATTAAAATATTGTAAAAATCTAGTTTTAAGAAAAAAAATAAATAAAGAGTATGTGCATGTCAACGTCACCATCCCACATGACGAGAACCTTGTAAAGGCCGGGAAGGATAAGGCCAGCAAGTACCTTGACTTGGCTCACGAGGTAACCGCCATGTGGGATATTGACTCGACAATCATTGTGCCGATAGTCGTGTCTGCGAACGGTCTGGTAGCGAAGAGTCTCGACCAACACCTTAAGAATCTCTCGCTCAATGGTTGGATCAAGGGTCAGATACAGAAGGTGGTACTCTTGGACACGGCGCGGATATTCCAAAGTTTCTGTCTCTGCAGCCCTAACCAACGGCAGCTTGAGCCCTGCCCCGTTGCCGGCGGCACCCTAGGCTAGGTTTTTTATAATTATTTTATGTTTTGTATGTGCTTTTGTATTTTACATTTATATTAATATTATAACAAACCTAGGCTAAGAAAAAAGAAAAATAAAGAGAATAACAATAATAAATCTTTATTTCAGACAACAAACAATGTAACAGATGGTAAAAATACAGAGCGGCCCATATAATAAATACCTTACAGACTAACATACTTACATAAAAAAAAATCAATTTTTCTTAATAAATTAAATAAAACTTAATAACTATGTTAGTATTATTTGATTGGCATCTACTGTACCAACTTGGTAGCAACAGGCAACTTTCCATGGAAACGCCTGTAGACTACACCCTTCGGCCAGAAGTCCTCCTTTATGAAGATGTCCAGCTTTGATGTCGGGACTCGCACCACAAACGCTTTGAAGCTTGTATTATGAATGATGATGAATGAATGATCATTCCGACCGTTTTCGGCAACGGAAGCGGTCAATTGCGCAGGATATATTAAAGTGCACAAGCAGACGCGCAACTGCAGGCGCACTCTCTCGTCCGTACCCTTCTTGGTCCAGTGGAACGGAGACCGCTACAACTGGAGAAGAGCTGGATGCAGTCTCTGGCCGACAGTATCTTCTGACCTCTAGTTTGTCACTCATGACGCTAATCGAGCAGCGGCTTGCGCCGCGCTACGCGTAATATTATTAATCTGAATATGATGCGTTTGCCTGCACCGATCCGCATCGCGTACACGACACACATAGTACGACGTCCTAAAACTTTCAAAGATCGGCGTCATTATTTCGAAGAATATGATGATGTTGAGTTTCGCACAAGATTTCGACTATCGAAAGAATCTGTTTTGGATGCGCTGGAATCAATAAAATCAAAACAACACAAGATAACCTCAAACTCAACAATAAAATATTTGACATTCATTCAACCAGCAAAATGAAATGCAACCCGATTTCTAATGAATTCTACGAAATACATGGTATTTAAATCAGTCGCCTTACATATAACAAAACTATTATACGACTTGAGAAAATAGTGCTCGTTTTCGAAGCAATGACATTACATACAATGACATTTTGTTTTGGTTGGTTTAGAATGTGAGTGAATGATTTGAGAGTCATTCACCTAATGATTGATTTCGTAATGGTCTGTTAAATTATTACCATGGGACATAAAAATTTAACAGTGCCGTTAGCATCCCTGTTAATTTTAATTATTGATTAAGTAATGCCTCATTTAGAGAATAACTAACAGAGTATTGTAAAACTGGGCCTAAATCAATAAAACAAACATTACGCACACTACCATGTATTTAGCACACACGCATAAATACTCCTTTCAAAAATTTCAAAAATGGAAGAGGAGCGGCCGAAATCTGTCAATGCCAATTCAAACTCACATTCTATCTTTTTAATTTTTTTTTTTGCTTAGGATACAATCCGTGCAGCCTTAATAAAATTACGGTCGAATTTCGACCACTGGGCGACCATAGTTATTAATAAAGAGGTAACGTTTTTGACTATGTTTTTAGGTATGTCGGGGCTAATCTCGGGAACTACTTACTGGTCCAATTCCAAATTTTTTTTCACTGATAGAATGATAATTATACATTGTTGGTAACATAGGCTAAAATATTATTATGACAAAAATTTTTTTTTGTAAAAATATTGTAATTGACGTGTACAAAGTCGTGGACAAACTGCTAGTATTTATTTATGAATAAAAATCGTCATGTCTGTTTTTAGCACATTGCGCGCACGGAGGACTGTGAAATTAAAGTTCACAATATGGACAAGATTCTTTTTTTTCTTTATTTTATATGAAGTAATCAATAAGTAACAAATAAGAATAAAAGACTGCTGTGATTACATAATAATTTGTGTGTGTTTTATTTAATTTATTTTTAAAGCAATGGGGGTAAATCCATTTATCCATCCATTTTTTTTCCACTATCCCCCATTATGATCTCAAGACGCAAGTTAATAGGTAAAATGTAAAAAAAATCTACTTTACCCCATTGATGGGGCAAATCAATGGGGTAAAATGGAATTACCCGACGTGATTAAGTAAGTAACAGTACTGTGTAAGTAAAGTATGCAAGTAAATAGCTATAACTGACCCACTGCTAGGCAAAAGCCTCTATCAATGAAATATGATTGAATTAAACCGCCTCTATCTAGTGGTTAAGACCGTAGCAGACACAGATGTCCAGGGTTCAATTCCCAGGGGGGGGGGTACAAATTTGTGTACTCGGTATGGCTCTCCCCGATCCGATCCGAACCCTTCAGAGAATCTAGTAGGGCACGGGGACACGCACTCACTCACGTTCCCTCTCCTCCTCCGAAGGTGATTCGTTTCACGTCTTGAGGAACCCTTTAAGTTTCTCGCCGCCCCCAAACAAGCCCGGTGAAGCTGAAAATGCCGTCTGAGGCAATCAGTGGCGGTAGCCAAAGTAACATTAAGAAAACGATAGCGAAGTTCGAAAATAATAAAATGTATGGGATTGACATAAGATTGACCACGTAATTTAGCGCGGTTTATGTCAATCCCATACATTTTATTCTTTTCGAACTTCGCTATCGTTTTCATAATGTTACTTTGGATAAGCCTACAACAAACTCTTTCCAAAAAAAAGATATGGTTGGTGGTAGGGCTTGTTAGTTTGCCTGGCTAGCTACCACCATCTTATCCAAATTTTCGCCTCAGTAGTTGAGGATCCCGAAGTGCGCTTCCACCATTGGCCTTATCATAGCTTACTTAGCATCATGTGAGATGATGCTTACCCGTAACATATAAGAAATATCAAGAAATCAGATTCAAATCTTACGCGACCACAAGTAAATAAATAAAGAAAATAATAGTATTATTCAGAGCGGATCTTATACACTGATCATAATATTTTGAGAATATAATATTTTGCGAATGTAATGTTTTGCGAATGTAATATTTTGAGAATATAATATTATGAGAACGAAGCGATAAATCGTGCGAGGTTTCCGTGTGCGAATGTATGTGTACGAATTTATACACATAAAAAATAATTGTATAAAAAAATATAATCTTATCTCACCTACCCAACTGAACGCAATTTCCTCCCGCTGGGAATCGAACTGATTCGCGGCGGGAGATCAGAATGTTCCACCTATATCATCAGGCACACCAAACGCTATATATAACAATATGCTTGTCATAAACATTGACTTTGCCATAATATTTGAATGGAAACACTCAAAAATTCCTAAACTTTTGTTCCGAAATTGATTTCCGATTTTTAACAAATCCAAGTTTCATAACATTTTAATTTTTAATTTAGGTAAGACCATAAGAAATAGCTCTTACAAAATGACCTTGACACAAGGCAAGCAAGGGTATTTCTCTTCATAATGTTGCCATTTTTTTAACATTACAAGGTAATGGAACAGTCACTGGAACCAACGGCTTAACCTGCCTTTGAACACGGAAGGCACATTAAGCCGTTGGTCAACTTTACGAACATACCTATGTATACATATTTTTGTTTTATAGTCCAACAAGAAAGTAAATGAGACACAGTCAAACACTAAAAAACTGCTACGGAATAACTACGAGACTCGTAGCTCGTAGCGAGAGATTGTAGCGAACTTACTCGTAGCGTATCGTAGCATAATAATACAGCTACATTCTTTGAACTGTCAAATTGTTACAATCACACAAACTTCCGACTTTAAAACAAAAAATTTTGTTTTCAAACGTAGGATAGCGGCACCAGTTCAACAGGAACCAGCGATTGACTCATTGTCCTTTAATTATTAAAAAACAGTCAAGTGCGAGTCGGTCTCGCGCACGAAGGGTTCCGTATCTATAAAAACGGCAAAAAAAACACGTTTGTTGTATGGGAACCCCCTTAAATATTTATTTTATTCTGTTTTTAGTATTTGTTGTTATAGCGGCAACAGAAATACATCATCTGTGAAAATTTCAATTGTCTAACTGTCACGGTTCATGAGGTACAGCCTGGTGACAGACGGACAGACGGACGGACGCACGGACAGCGGAGTCTTAGTAATAGGGTTCCCGTTTTACCCTTTGGGTACGGAACCCTAAAAATAGGGGTCATCAATTGACTATTGGCCACCTGCTTCCCAGCTGTCAGCCCGTGTATCATATCAATGAAATTATTTTTGGGGGCGAAAACTTTTGTCAAAGACTGGGATACCGTGTCGAATACTGGTGCTACCCTAATTGCCTCTAATACAATTACATTAATACAATTTTATTCATGAAAATTATTTAAACTCATCACAACTCAGTCATGGTGACATAAAGGACTATGTCTCAGAGTTTACAGAACACCTACCTATAACCCCTGCTGTTCTGGCATAGCCTTTTTCCACCTTATTTTATCCTTGGGTTTCAAACATGAGTATAGAAGTAACACGTAAAGTTAAACACTAGTATCACCCTATAAAGTTACACATTTGAAATACGTATTGTATTATGTATGTTTAATTTTAGATTGATATAAGTCGATTTATTCGACTCATAAAGAATTGCGTAAAGGATTAGTCAATACGTAACCCAATGTTACGTGCTTTCATGTATAAAATTCGTCAGAATATACTCTATAAGTGCACCGTCTATATTTCTACAACCTGACGTCATAGTCTCTTCGTCCAACTAAAAACTCAATTTGCTTATGAAATTAAGATAAACCACTTACCAAATTGTACTTCCTGGCTTAATCACACCGCACTGCACAGTATATTCGCACAAAAACCCTGTGTTTCAGCACATTTCCACCATTTTGTCACAGTGTTTTGGATTCGTAAGTGAAACGGCACCGTTTAACACAAAACAGTATTGTCTTACTAACAAAAACGTCTCTTTATCAAAAACGCCACCAATATTCGTAATAGCAATTAGTGTTTTTAAAAGATTTGCTCAATAAAATATTTCAGGCGTTTTCAGTTATCGTACCGGCTAATGTGCGCGCGTTTCGACGCCCCGTTACAGACTACGTTCGATCTTTTGGAGGGGTGGAAAGAGACAGGACATAGTGCGAAAGGGATAGCCGACTTAGTTCAGAAGAATTGTAATTTTAGGTCGGTTTGTTTATTTTTATCTAATATATGGTGGTATAGGAGGTATTTGGGACGGAATTTCTAGTGACCACTATTAGTTGTGTTGTGTTGACGTATTTAATGTATTGTGAGGTGTAAATGTCGTTTGGAAAATGGTTCTTTTTCTAGGTTTTGCTACAAAACATTTCGGGGAAGTCTCTCTTGTCTAGTGTTTTAATTTAACACGCTATACGAGTATAGTAATACGACCTCTTCTTGGTACTAGATCTCAACACATAGGTTTCTGCGAACACTAGGTTTTTACGCCTCTGTTGCCGAGTGGTAAAAGGGGTTTGTTCGCATAAGAACAGATTCTCAAAAAGAAGTACAGAGACCCAGGTCTTGCAGAAGTTGTTTCGGATTTATTTATTTATTTATTTATTAATTCATTTATTGCACATGTAGCTACAACATTAGACTTAGGGCTAAAATCTTAGTAATAGGTACATGGTACATTTTTCGATGCATAGCCCGGGTTTCTGATCATCATTCCGTATCCAACAATGGTCTTATAGTCAATACTCATCAAATATGGCGATGACTTGATTTCAATGATGACACCTTTGCCCAACAGCGGGACAGGATTTAGGCTATTGTTTATTTAACACTAGACTTATGACGCTTGGAAGCCTCAGTGTTTAGAAATAATTTATAGTATTCAAATTTTATTAATTTCAACGACCTCCTTGGTCGAGTGGCTTGCACACCGGTTTTCATGGTGTCGCCATCTCTGAAGTCCCGGGTTCGATTCCCGGTCGGATCAATTTAGAAATATCTGTTTTTCTAAATTGTCGGGGTCTGGGTGTTTCCTATGTATAATAAGTATGTATTTAAGTGTATTAAGTATGTTTATCCGTTGTCTAGTTAACCATTTCTCGAGTTTCTTAATTGAAGCTTTTCTTGGGGCTAGATAATTGGTGTGAGTGTGGGGAACATTTATTTCTTTACTTATTTATTTCAACCGCTTCATAGGCTTGGTGGTAAGAACTTTCGTCTCAGACCCAGAGGTTCCCGGTTCGGTTCCCACCGGAGCAACATTTATTATTGTACTCGGTTGATATTAGATTTGTTATAAGTCCGCCTGGCTAGCTACCACCATCTTATCTAACTCTGGCGTCAAAACAACAATGTTAGTAGCTTTGTTGTGTTTCGATAGTTAGAGGTAAGATAAGATAAGATATAAATTCTTCAGGGAATTTTGATTCCAGGTGAAATCCACTTTCGTTGATAACACCAGTAGCTCCAGTCTTCAACACAGTAACCCAGTATTCGACACCTGTTTTCGTCGCGAAAATTTTTTATAGAATTTCATTGTAATTTTACTTGATGACGACTAGAATTCGGGTTGTCTTTATTCCATTGTTGCTAATGAGAGTAATTATTAACGGGCCCTTACTTGTGAGTATCCGATATTAAGATTAGATCGTTTGTCTGCGCATAAAAAACCCACCCGAATTAACTTCAGTAATTCCGTGATCATGGCGCATATGCAACTGTGCCGAAATATCGGATACTCCCAAATAATAAACATGGTAAGAATCCCGTTAATAATTAAGTACTCTAGTGCAAAAGACTATAATAGTTTGACCCTTTTACTGGTAGTGACAATATAGTTCCCACCATAATTTGAACCTTATAGTGTTGCAATAGCATCGAAAACCAAATAAAAATATATTATGCTGTACCAGTCAAAAATAGTTATTAGGTCCTTACTTATGAAATTGACGTTTTTTTCTCACTTATTAATAGGTGTATTACTTGATTACTTCTAAAAGTCAATACCGGTAGTTATATTATTATACACCTTTAATTAGGACTATGTTACTTAGGCTTCAGTAATAACAATGATTAGGTATTAATTTTGTGTCTTATTCGCCCATTTTTTTTTAAATTGACTTCTTTTTTTTGTTCGCGGAATTGACTTTGTGTTTCATGTAGCTTTTAAGGGTCTTGATTCTTTTTCTATTTTATGTCTGCTATATTTAGCTAGTGCAACAAACACACTACTCTACAATTTTTATAGTGCTAACATAAATAGATGCTAAGAAAATTAAAAAAACGTTAGTATGAAAAATATAATTTAAAAAAAAATCTTCATACAAAACGTCAATTTCATAGGTAAGGACCTATTGTTATAAAGTCATAAATTAATTACTTTATTATTATGACCCCTATTTAATGGTTATAGGAAGAGAAGTGTTGATCAATGGTCAATGTCGAACACTGATCCCATTACCCGGTGGTCGGCATCCAGGTGAGTTTTAGGCAAACTCCTATTAAGCGATGATTGTGCTATCTGTGCCCGGTCTGGTCCTGTCATTCTGACAGGTTATTGGTAATGCCAAATGCCAAATGCCACCTGTAACTGACCTGCGCAATGGTGACACGGAATATAGTACGTCGCATCCTAACGTAGGAGGCTGGCAAATCTTGATACTTTCACCCGGAAATCTTAATGTTTTGACCGCCTAGTCGGGTGTGAAACAAAAGTCAAGTAAAAGTTAGTACTATTTACTAACTTTTACTTTTACAGTTTAGTTACAGTAATAAAAAACGTATAGTAAATAGTAGTGGTGCGACAGTATAGTATAATAATTAGCCTAAATATTTATAAAATTTATAAAATACAGTGAAAAAATTAAACGCCTATCCGTCCCAGCCAGCCATAAATAACTATAATTGAATTATGTTTATAAACAAATTTTAATAAAAATGTAATTTATCAACAGTATAATTATTGTATAGAAAATAAATAAATTAATACATACATTGAATTATAAGCATTACCTAGAATAAGATTAGATATTAATTTCCTCTCAAAATATTGTCGTGCCTAATCCGGGTCCATAGCGTTCTATCTATCTAACTATTATTGTAACAACTCATGTATACTTAGGGAGAGCAATAAATGATTGAATTGAATTGAATTGAATATTTGTATAAATAAATCTTCCCATCTTATCTAAATAAGTCGCCATAACATCAATGTTTGTAGCATTGTTGTGTTCCGGCAGCTAGAGTGCCAAAAAAAAATAGAAATTTCGTATTTTCATGTCTTGCTAAAGTAAAAAAAAAACTATCGCGTCCTGTGCATTAAATCCAGGACCTTCAGTTATCGGGCCGAATGCTTAGCCACCCCACCACCGAACCGTTCAAATAATATGTTTAAGTAAGAAGCTTAAAGTATCAAAACCATGCGTTCGCTGTACACAAATCGATATTACGCCGACGGAAGCCGATTTCCCGCGAAGATATACGAATGGAGTAGGAAATAAGTAAAAATACAGTAAGGCCGCTTAGTACTATATCTCAGTCTGTGTAACGGAAGGAGGCGAAACGAAATAGGTACAAGTAAAACGTACAATTTATTATAATTAATAGAATAACAAATAATAAAATAAAATATATTAAGACAGCAACCACGATGACAAATTAAAAGAAAAAAGCAAAACAAAAGAAAATGGCACTTGGAAAAGAACAAAAATTATAAATACACTTTTAGACTTTCGCTTTCCATAGATAAACAAAACGGAAACGGAACGAAACGTCGGGTATAAAGAAGGTATGATACCTTTTTACTAATTAGTTTGCGTTAATTCCCGTTTAAATTTGTTTAAAAAGTATACAACTTAAAAACTAAAATAATTGCGGCCATCCCAAGCCAGTTCAAACTCGCCCGCTTCATTACATACAAATTTTCATCAAGAGCCGTCACTCGCCCGCATCTTCTTTTTCTTCAGCCCATCGCCACCCAATGCTGAGTGTAGGCCTCTCCCTTTGCACGCCATCTCTCTCTGTTGGTAGCCATCCCAAACCAGTTCAAACTCGCCCTCTTCGCTGAGCGTAAGCTTGTGAATAAAATTTCATTTTTTTATAGCCTATCATTTACACAATCGCATGTTCTTACTACATACACATTTTCATCAAGATCGGTCAAGCCGTTCTTGAGTTAAAAGTGGACATACAGACAGACAGAGAAAAATTTCAAAAATCGTAGAATTGGTGTCAGTGAGTCATAAAATGAATATTTATCCCAAAATTTGTCAGAAAAATTGCAAGTACACACAGAGCCTACGGATTTATATAGTAGTATATAGATATAAACCATAAAGTTATTATACTGTTGGTATATGATATAAACTGTATGGACGCTTAAATACTGTCTCACTATGGGCGTGCTGTAGCAAGTAGCTTCAACAGATCCTTTACGAACCTCTACGCCGTAGCACAGCCGTAGTTCGTAGTAAAACTGTAGCGCATAGCGCACTTTATTAAGAGGAAACACTAAGGTCGACTGAATTGAAAAATATGTATAAAAAGTAGACAAAATCAACGTTTCGTAGTCCCCGGATTCCTTTCCCAAAACTGGACCATTTAATTAATTTTTTCATTAAAAATTAAAGAAAGGCTTTGGTTGTGTCCCTATGTTTTGCTTTTTATCATAAATTAATGAAATGAAATGAAAATACACTTTCTTGTACACCATACAAAATCCAAAAAGAGGACAATACAAGAAGAAGTACAAATGGCGGCCTTATCGCTAAAAAGCAATTTCTTCCAAGCAACCATGTGTTGAACTGGACAAAAAAAAACTAAGAAATGGGTGGTTTATGGTGCTTTCCAAATTATAAGTAAATTAATTATTAAAAAAGATATGAACCTTTAAAAACTTTAAAAATTGGCCAGATTTTCCGCTGTGTTTCCCAAATTTGACGAGAATATAAAAAAAGGAAACATAGGGACACAGCCAAATCCTTTATTTAATTTTTAATGAAAAAAGCAATTGAATCGGTCAAGTTTTGAAGGAGAAATCAGGGCACTACGAAACGTTGTTTATGTCTACTTTTCATACATATTTTTCAATTCAGTCGATCTTAGTGTTTCCTCTTGAGTTTACTCCTTGTCAGTGAAATGAAATGACAATCTCTACTTATGAGGTCTTACAAATAAACAGGGAATAAGTTCCGGATAATTATTCCGTATTTCGTCTCTTTTACTCTAATCTAAAATAAAGTTTACATGACAGGAACAATACACGGAATAACTATTCGGAGCTTATTCTTTGTTCATTTGTAAGGAGGCTAGAGGTTTTCTTTTAATTTCACTGCGGGAGGCGTTTGGTCTTCATTGTGGGTGTATGCCACTATTTTCATTTTCCACTGCAGTAGAAATAGTGGGACAAATGTCTTTTCCAAATTATATCCCATTATTTCCATTGCGACAAAAAAAACGCATAAGGGCGCGTACAGACGAACGCCGCTCGAGCGGCGGCGTCGTGTACACAGGCTCTAATATTTATGGCGGCTTTTTATAAAGTAAGAGATATTGAGAATTAGATCATTTTTTATTGATAAATTAAACACGACTTTTTGTTAGTAAAAAAAAATATAGAAAATTTTTAATAATTTTCCTTCTTAGTGAACGATTGTCCACCACATACTTGTCATAAGGAGGTGATGCAGCGGTTGTTTTTGTCGTCGCGTTTTTGCCGTCAAGTACCGCCCCAGCATTGAAATAGTGGGAGAACCTGTCCCAGTATTTCCATCAATGGAAATTCATAATGGAAATAGTGGGATACACCCTTCATTGTCACCTGAGTCTCAAGTCTGCTAACTTAATAACGTCTCAATGAACAACCCGAGGGCGTCCATACGGACTTAAAACAAGCTATACCAACAACCAAATCTTTGCCGATCCGATCCGAACCCCTGAGAATCTAGTAGGGAATGCCGACATGATACCTTTCTCTGAACCTCTACGGTGCTTCGTTTCACACGATTTGAGGAACCCTTTAAGTTTCTCGCCCCTCTCCAAAGGACGGACACAAAAAATGTCGTCTGAAGCAATCAGCAAGCTCCCTCCAAAAAAAAACTTATTTATTTTAAAAGGTTTTAGTGCCTTACAAATAAACAAAGAATAACGAATAAAGAATACCGAATGAATAATATCTCAATAACGTCCTATTAGAATTATGTATTTCATGTATGTTTATTTATTGTAATTTACGTATTTACAATACACATATTATGTTTGTCTATATAATATTTATGCATATATTATATACTTACATTTAAATTATTTATAATATATCTTGATTGCACTTACCAATGTTATCTCAGCACTACTGACTGAACTGACTTGACTGGTAGAGAATGCCTCAGGCATTAAGAGCGTTTACGCCGCACACTAGCGCCACTAATGAAAAAAGACGTTACGGCCACTTTTAACTATAACGCCATATTTAACTAAACCATAACATGTCAGGTGTTCTTAAGGTGACGTAAAAATGCTAAATTACTTCATTCAGATAGTTTGTTGAGCATAGTTTGATTTTCTATCTCTAATTACTTGATATGTTTTTTTTTTAATTGGCGGCGCTAGTGAGCGGCGTAAACGCTCTTAAGTCCGCCATGTAATATTTATGTTGCTAAAGTTTAAATAAATAGATAAAAATAAATAAGCCCCGATTAGTTATTTCGTGTTTTGTTCCCGTCATGTAAACGTCATTTTAAATTAGATTACAAGAGACAAACCACGGAATAACTATACGAAGCTTATTTTTTGTTTATTTGTAATCACTTGTGATCACACTTTGAGTATAACTGTAGCATAACGCTACACGTGTCATACTTAACAGAGAAAATATTTACCATCCGATCACGTAGCTTTCTCGTATTCAAAGACAATATAACTACCATGTTTGTACATGCATGTAAGCCGGAGCGACGCAAAGGTAACTTGTCACCGTAAGCCCTACTTGATCCTCAAGTTATTGCTGAATTAAGTTCACTCGTGACACAGGTTTTATTTTAAATTGGTTTCAGAGCTTCGGAGGCAGGTAGGCTGCCTACATAAGTATAGATGTTGATGTAGATAACCGATGTGTAGTACATATGCTCTCACGTCAGATTTCCACAAACTGTCAAAGTGAATCGAGTTTGAACAGAGTGAACGATTGAACTTTCTGTAAGGCAATTGAGTTGAACATTTTTTGAAGGACTTTGACAGTTTTGGATAGTTAATGGAATCAGGCGTTATTTTGCGGAAATCCATGGTACAAAAACTGTAATTTAAATAATAATATGTAGTGTTAATTCCGCTAACTCACTCGTTTATCTAGCTTGGATGCAGTACGCATGCACCGCCCTCCCGCCCGCAAAAAGTATGCACATGCAGGAAAAACAATGGGTGCAAGCGAAAATGCATACCAACACCGATACCCGACACGTGTTTCGCCCCTCCACGAGGCATCCTCAGGAGCTGTTGACTGGTCGAGAGCTGCGCACCGACTGTTCTGCATCCAAGCTAGTTAAACATTATTGGCATTAAGTTGGTATTAAGTCCGCCATGTAATATATATTGCAAAAGTTTTAAAATTAAATAAATAAAATAAACAGTGAGTTAGCGGAATTAACACTACATATTATTTAAATTACATTTTTTTAGTTTTGGATAGGTTGATGCAAGCGTATGTACAGACTATGCTCTGACCGCTGAGCTGACTGTGGTCTCGGTAGCGCAGTGGCAGAGCATAGGATTGGTTATCTAAAGGTGGTGGGTTCGATTTCCACTCGAGCTATGAGACTGGGTGATTTTGAAACGGTTTTACTTAGCTTGCCTTTTATTTGTTTATTTGTTTGGGTCAAATCTAGTAATTGAAATTGGACTCCCTTCCTGTTGACGGACTGACCTGAAATTTGGTACACACCTTTAGTTCTGATGACAATATAATTCAATACATTCGGTACTATCATTGTCCAAGATGGCTACCGCTACATAATGGCGAGTTACATATTTTATCACTACTACCTCAATATCCGTATCAAATGAAAGGGTTTGATTAGTAGAATAGTTTTTTATGAAAATAAAATTAAAAATTAAAAACTTAATTCTTGTAAATAAAAAAATAGTATTTTTTTAAGTTAAACGGTTTTATTGAAAATTGTACTAAAAGCTAAAAAATAATTTGGTAGGTCCTAGGTACAGGTAATAGTAAAAATAAAATCGTTGGGCGTGTGAAATTTCTATCAAATCAACCGCTATATCATAATAAAAAATGCTATTTACTTACATATTGACGCAGGTTACGTGCGCCCAACAATTTTATTTTTTACCTGTACCTGTACCTAGGACCTACCGAATATTTTTTTAGATTTTAGTACAATTTTCAATAAAACAAAATAATAAAAATATTGTATAAACATTGAAATATTTTGTTGAATTACGATCACTGCGGCGACCACTATTAAATTAAAAAAATAAAACGAAAATGACACCATTTATATAATGGCTGACATTTCTCATTAGGGCCTTAACAACGGGTAGGCGAGGTATGCCATGTTTTTTTCAATTTGCACATACCTAATGAAATCTTTCGGTCCCCAAACGAGTAGCTAATCATATTATGGGGGGATTAAAGCTCAATCCCGTTGTGTTTTGGGTAACCGACCGAGTACAGGGGTGGACGAAATCTGTTTTTATTATTTTTGATCTTTTTTATGAATATTTTTGATGTGTAACATCTTTCCGCTCGCATTCTATAAATACAATTTGTGGGAGTGATTTCGTGAAATGTGACGGAAGTAGGTGTAATAGTGTGACAGGAAGTCGCCATATTGTAAATTTAAAATCAATAATATGAACATGACATATTATTATTATTTATTTATTTATTTATTCAACAATGTTTCAACAGCATTTAACCAAACACAAGGTAAAGAAGATGTTACTTAAACATAAGCCAATTATAGAAACATATTATGCTACTAAAAAATGTTGACATAATAATAAAATAGGTAAGTAGATGAAATTTTGTCGAATGATAACTTACAGAATAGGTGTGAATCTGATTATGTTGTGTCGATGTGTATAAATGCGTGTGAGTGTAATATTGTGGTTGGTTTACATGGGCGCTCGAATTGATTATGACCGTTATTATATGTGACATATTGTGACATTTGACTATCAAAGGTCATTTTGATATGTCAAATGTCTTATAATGAGTATTTACTGCACTTTTTTACCTGACCCATTTTTTTCAGAATATAATGTTAAAATTGCTTATTACTAAGGTGGGATGTCAAATGTTACACATCATTATGCGACTACTGTAAGGCTCGCTCGTTTTTTTGTTTTATGTTTTGTCTATTTTATGAGGCAGCACATCGCTCGTAGGAGAAATAGCCGCTGGGGCGAAACAAAGTCAAAGTCAAAGTCAAATAATTTATTCAACATTAGCCTTCACAGGCACATAATGACGTCAAAACTATAAAAAATAATAATAAAAAAAAACGACGGGTTGCACTAGAAGTGAAAACTTGAATATTAACGTTGTGCATTTTTGATATTTTGGAATGGTTAGGGAATAATTTTGCACGAATTGCTTCAATTATCAGTATATAAGTACTATCATTTATGTGGTAGAATACAATATTTATTTATTGCGCTATCGTACACAAACATGACAGTTTATTCGCGCAAGCGCCCTGCGCCGCCTAAACGAAACAGCAGGCATACATTTTCGCCGCGCCGTAGAAAGAGAGGGGGATACTTCCTCTCCTACGCCGCGCCGGCTGTCTACTCTCCATCCGTCTTACGAATTTTCGATCAGGTCACATGTCCTGAAGCGAATTTAACATTTTTTACCCATTACAAAAAAAGTGTACAACGCTGCTAAAGAAGTTTTTCACTTCAAAAAACTAAAAATTACTTTAAACTAAACTACTGAATCCACCACCAGCTTAGATTTTGTTGTAATAGTTCTCGAGTGGTGATAATGCACCGGAAAATGCAGTCTAAGCAGGCCTCCAACAAGGTGGACCGACGATCTGGTGAAGGTTGTGGGTAGCCGATGGATGCGAGCAGCACAAAATCTGTCGTGGAGATCCTTGGGGGAGGCCTTTGTCCATTAGGCTAAAATAATGATGATTTGAGTCAGTCTGTTCGCGACCATACGGCCGTAGCCGATGCAACTTAGTAGAAACGTCCGATATAAAAAGGCATTTTGACATGGTATAAAGATGTTACAATATAAATTCATAGATGACTAGCCGTCACCCGCCCGCTTCGCTAAAATTGTGAAAATTTTCTTTTTTATTTTATCCTATCATTTGCACAATCTCATGTTCTTACTACATACAAATTTTCATCAAGATCGGTCTAGCCGTTCTTGAGTTAAAAGTGGACATACAGACAGACAGACAGACAAAAATTTAAAAAAAAAGAATTGGTGTCAGTGAGTCATAAAACGAATATTTATCCCAAAATTTGTCAGGAAAATTGCATGTAAAGACAGAGCCTACAGATTTATATAAAATTGAAAAACATAGAATTGGTGTCAGTGAGTCAGAAATCATTTTTAACAAAAAAAACCGACTTCAAAAAACAGGAAACTATAAAAAAGTAAAAACAGCTCTAAAAAGCAAGAAATAATTGAAATCATATTATACTTCGTATCTCTTCGAAGATGATTACCAGTTAACATGCAGCAGTACGTAGTCTGATGCAGTCCTTGTCACATATTTCAAAGCTACTAAAGAAAAAAAAAATATCTCTGTCTCACTCCCTGCCGCCCTACACAGCCGGGCGCCAGACGGCCGCCATTACGTTTTTTTGTGCGGTCTAAGTCACTGCAGAACTCCACGTTAATCGTGTTGAGGATTGTCTGCAAAACTCCACGTAAATCGTGTTGAGGATTGTCTGCTAAGCTCCACTTTAAACGTGTTGAGGATTATCTGCAGATCTCCACGTAAGTATTGTTGAGGATTGTCTGCTAAACTCCACGTAAACCGTGTTGAGGATAATTTTGTATTTACTTCACGTATATCGTTTTGTGAACGACACAGATACTATAATGCTATGTTTGTTTAATTGCCTTTTGTTTATTTTTTTTTGTTTCAACACTAGAATAGATGCATAATTGTTAAGTTCCGATTTTGCGGATCATTTAAAGTCATCTACTCGGCTCGACTCTAAACGTAAGGGGGGCGCCGCAAGCATCAGCCACCGAGTCACGAGCGTGCCCCATACCGAGAAGGAGCAGGCGGCTCCAGCTTTGGCGTTTTGCAACCGAAACAACTACAGCTCGAAGACCACGCAACGAAATCGTGGGAGGAGAACTTTACTTCAGAGGTACCTAGTTCCTAAATGTTAGTTAGTTAGTAACGACCCTATAATTTTATCTTGGGTCAATGACAACAAAAATTCTTTAATAGATATCCAATAGAATACAACCTACTACAAAACAAGAGCTGTACACTAAAAAAGGCCGAAATTATTGACGGTTGCATTTCTAATCTTACTAAGTCTAGTTTTATTTCAACTTGCAGTCCGTGCGCAAAACTAATATATTTCAGCAATTTTTACTGTTTCTAAACTGAACGGCAAACACAGCTTATATTAAATCTAAAAGGTTAATCATGAACACTTTAAAATTGAAGATTTTCAATGAGTTTTATGAGCCATGAGCAATGAGTGATGAGCAAGACCGTACGGTTTTGAAACTCACGGATCAAAATGACTAACATGGCAACAATAGAACAATATACTTACTTTTTAGCATGTATGAATATTGAAGATCGTTCTTTACACAAATTAATCTTACTACTTTTTTTGTACTTTACTTGTTTTGTGTACTGCACCATTTTGTTTACACGAAACTTCTAACACATGAGTAAATATCCTATATCTATTATGTGCTTCTAAGGCCTGTATTGTGTCAGATAGTGCCTAACATATTGTGCATTTTTTTTATTGAATACAACAACCATGACAAAATCTTTAACAGATAAAATTAATCTTGAATAAAGGATAAGGTTATTAAATTGCTCAATACAAATTTACTTTATGATAACTTTCTGAATTTATTGAACTTCTGACCTTAGCAAGCCCAGCAGTTCGTTATGGCTGGGTTTACACAAAATTGTTGAAGTGGGAAAAATATTTAGTTTTTAATATTCTAATAATAACAAGTAGAAAGTAGTTTCTTTCTGATTCGAAAAAACAAATATGATATGGTCAACTTGAAATAAAAGCTGATATCCATGCATTAGAAACATTTACTTCTCATATTTATGTCTAATATACTTATTCGGATTGATCGTGTCGATCGTGCGTCACGTCAGTTAAATGTTGATACCGAATTGCAACTTGCTGGATATGCGCTTATACCAATCATAAGAACATTTCGCTAGCCAAACTTTGACCTTTTACCAGCTTATAAAATGACAAATGCTAGAAATGCGCTTCATGGAAGCTTCATCCTCAATCCGAATTAATGAATTTACCAGTACAGTTACAGGAAAAAAGGAAGCAATGCCAGTGCATTGCTTCCTTTTTTCGCATTCCTACCGTGTCACTACATTACCAAAAAAAAAAATATTCAAAAATTAAATTGGAAGCGGAAGGCATTGTTGTCGTGCCACACTGGTCAGCAGTGGCACCTTAAGTATCAAAAAAGGTTTGTTTCTCACGAAATTATATTTGAGCCAAATACGTCATTGCTATATCCTCCTTTTATTATCCGGCAAGCTCTTTTGAAAAGAGGAGCTCCATCTGTCTTTTTTTTTTAATATGGCTTCTTTTTCTGAAACCACGTTGAATCAATTTAACTCTTCTTTAAAGACTTGGCGGGAGTTTTGCCATGCTAATTATTACAATTATTGTGATAAGTATATTTATATATATTTTACACAACATTTAATATCAAGAGCTAGTGGATACGGCAAGATCAACTATAGTTTAAACACTTCAGTATCCTCACATGGTATGATTACTAGACTGTTAAAGGGCGTTTCCGAGTAAAGATCTCCTAAGCCAAAATAGCATGATACATGGAACCCAAATCTTATGTCCTATTATTAAAGTGATGTTTACCCATATGATAATTTAAGTTTTTGTGATTTATCAGATCACTTAAAATAATTACATTACTTGCCATTGCATCTGCTCAGCGAATGCAAAGTTTAATGAAAAATTAAAACATATGTCTTGTTAAAAAGTATTACATATCAATAAAAATCATTGATCTAATTAAAACATACAGACCCAGCGCCTACCAACCACTTGTCGACTTCCTTCAATTAAAGAAAATCCCAATATATGTCCAGCACAGGCGTTACAGTCAAAACAAACAATACTTTAAATATTAGAATGATGAGAGTTGAGAAAAAGTACAATTAGCATAAAAGTGGAATATATATGGTATACAGGTCTGTTTAGTGCACGCAGCACACGCGGCCACCTCGGCCGCGCGCCACTTCGGGATGGCAAGATTTCCCGTAAATATTATAATCGAGATATCAGTACATCTGTAGACAATAACATATTAGCAATTCTTTTTCTTTTCTTTAATATATAAAACATAAATTTGTGTACATTTTTACAATAATAATACTAGAAAAGTTAGATGCGTATCGTTTTCTTTAAATAATGTATAAATCACTTTTTGTTATCTGCTTAAAATGTTGTTGTTAAAATGAGTGTTTTCCTATGTATTATAGGCAGTCTGCAAAGATTTCATAAGAACACTTCATGTAACAAATCAAATTTTTCTTTTGAAGCTCTAAACATCTGCATGTTAACTGGTAATCATCTTCGAAGAGATACGAAGTATAATTAATAATTAAACGAACTTACCTTGTGAAGTTCGATTATAATTATACGAGTATCACGAAGAAGATGATTACCATACTCCCACCTAACCCAACTTCGAATACATTCTCCTTCCTTACCCCTTTGAAAAATTTGATTTCAGTTACCTCTAAAATTAATGGCGGCCGTCTGGCGACCGGCTGTGTAGGGCGGCAGGGAGTGAGACAGAGATATTTTTTTTTTCTTTAGTAGCTTTGAAATATGTGACAAGGACTGCATCAGACTACGTACTGCTGCATGTTAACTGGTAATCATCTTCTTCGTGATACTCGTATAATTATAATCGAACTTCACAAGGTAAGTTCGTTTAATTATTAATTATTAAAGACTAAATCAGTTGTTGACCCCTATTTATTTTAGGGTTCCGTACCCAATGGGTAAATTGGGAACCCTATTACTAAGACTCCGCTGTCCGTCCGTCCGTCCGTCCGTCCGTCCGTCTGTCCGTCTGTCACCAGGCTGTATCTCATGAACCGTGATAGTTAGACAGTTAAAATTTTCACAGATGATGTATTTCTGTTGCCGCTATAACTACAAATACTAAAAAACCGAAAAAAAAAAATATTTAATGGGGCTCCCATACAACAGACATGATTTTTTTGCCGTTTTTATAGATAATGGTTAGGAACTCTTCGTGCGCGAGTACGACTCGCACTTAGCCGGTTTTTTATACCTAGCTCGGCAAATGACTCCACTCCACCTGATGTTAAGTGGAGACGGAGTCCAGACGCAAGGACAACTGATGCAGCGCGAAAACAACGCAGCATCAGTCACCCTCACCCTGCCGGCCCACAAGGTGCCTTCACGCCTCGTTCGAAGGACCCCATGTCATAGGAAGGAGGGAAAACGTGTGCTGGTAGACTATTCCATCTTTTGGAGGTGCGACAAAGAAACGAGTCACCAAATTTCTTTGTGCGCGATGGAATGTTCGAGGCAGTACAGCGGTGACTCCGGAGAGCTGCACGCGTACTCCTATAGACTATACTGCCGTGATAAGGAAAAAAGGCACAACTAACATTTTTTTAAATTTGAGGTAGATTTACATTTGGAATCAGGAGAAAAAGGCCTATCTTTTCAAACCCGTTTTTCTCCTGATTTGCAAAATGTTAGATGTGCCTTTTGATTGAAAGATTGATTTGAATTGAAGGCGTTCTACAGTTTGACTGAATATTTCGGTACAAAAACAGCATAGTGGCTGTTTGTATGTAACACTTACCTACCTACTAAAAATTGCATGCCCGACTAGGGTAAATTGTTTGTTCCCAATTATAATATGCTTAACACCTGCTATGTATTTACACAATTTTATGGCAATAAAAGTTATCTTATCTTATCTTATCTTAATGATTAAAAGAAAATAAAACAACAACAACAACTAACGCACTGCATTGGGCCCGCGTGGACCACCACGTGGGCCCAGTGAGACGATAGGGAAAGCTCGTGCCCCAGCAGTGGGGACATCAAATGAGCTGATGATGATTATGAAAGGAAATATGTCGATCAATGGTTCCAATCAAACACGGTGCAACTACAATACGAATAAATAATTAAATATTAGACAACATCACATACATTGTTCTGATCCCAAGTAGCTAAAGCACTCGTTTTATGGAAATCATAAACAACGACGGTACCACAACCACCCAGACCCGACACAGTATCGAAAAGTTCGTTTTCGACATTGACCCGACCGGGAATCGAACCCGGTACCTCAGAGTTAGCGCCGCCCAAAGTCCGGTGTGCAAGCCACTCGGCTACGGAGGTCGTCAACTACATACAAACAAACTATTCAATTTTAATGTTTATTTGAATAAAAAATCTTTGAATTTGAATTTTAAGTTGTTAACAGTTGTGTGCCCGCCTGTACTTCTGCCCTAAAATGTACTTTGTCACAAACAACGAAGGGATGTGCCCTTTTGTATGAGTGACGTTGGAGCAAGGAGGGCCAGGCATTTAAACCAATTACGAATTGAAATTTTAAATTGTTGGTATAGCCATATTCAATTTTGTGTGTATGTACTGGCGGGTCTCCTTGCTCGGGAAGCTCTATGGCACACGACGTAGTCTGAGAAAAAGATAAGGAAGAATCTAGAAGGAAACAAATGAAGAGGATGGGATTCGGGGACAGACAGCTACGGAGCTAAGGCTGAATTGTAATACGCTTCTTGAGAAAATGTATAGTATTCAAGTTATTTTGCCCTCTATCATTTACCCCGGTCTTAACAGTACCTACTAGGGTTGCAACCCCTACTATATAATATAGTATCCTACTATTTTAGGTGTCTAACTACTATTATTTTAAAAATATATTATAGTAGGCGAAACTACTATATTTTTACTATAGTTTTGTGATGAATACAAAGTGGAAAGATGAGCGCAACAGAACCAGTATCGGTCTGATAAAAGCAGAGTTAATGGTGTTTTGTAACATAAAATTAGATTGTAATAATAGTTACGAAGCGTTCCTTAAAAATAAAAACCTATTAACAAAAGCTCAAAGCAGCAAAAAAATATTAATTTAAGAAATAAAATAAATATTTTTTATGTACTATATTTTTTTAATGAATTCTTTATCAACTATATTTTTATGGTGGTTCAAGTGACAGTGGGCAGGGCACATTGCTCGCAAGACTAATGGCCGCTGGGGCGGGATAGTCCTTGAGTGGCGACCGCGTACCGGAAGGCGCAGTGTGGGCAGGCCTCCAACAAGGTGGACCGACGATCTGGTGAAGGTCACGGGAAGCCGCTGGATGCGAGCAGCACAAAACCGGTCGTTGTGGAGATCCTTAGGGGAGGCCTTTGTTTAGCAGTGGACGTCTTTCGGCTGAGATGATGATGATGATATTTTCATGGGTACTGAATCCAAAAATACTATATTTGGTCTAAAAAAAGTTGACAACCCTGCATATAAGACTACTAAAAACTGTCAATTTTCCTCAATAGACTGTGAACTTTATTTCTTAGGCATATGGTTGAATATGTATTGAGGAAGTTATACAGTTTTGGATAGGTTGATCTGCAGGCGAGTGTACTTAAAGTGATCTTCAGAGGGGTGAATCTTCTATACATTGAATAATTACAAAAATTTCATATACGGCGGCGCCATCTTCCGTAAAAGGAACCTCAAGTTACTAACTGGTTATCCATATAATGTCACTAGATGGCGGTAGTATTACGACACATCGTGCTATATAGTAGTAATAGAGAAATCCTAGGTTCGATCCTTCGTTAATAAATTAATAACTTTTTGATTTTTATGTTCATTTATAAGTTTTTAATATGTTTATCAATCTTACAATGAATATTATACACAAAAAAAATGTTAACTAGTCTTTTGTATATTTTTAGCGCCATTTATCGGGAAGAAGCCGTTATTAGCTGTAAGTTTAGTTTCTAAGCTAAGGTTTGGTTTTCTGTTAATTTGGTTGAACTAAAAAACACACAAATTGAACACAACACAAACAAAACAGAATACACGAAGCAATACTGTAAAAAAATATTTAAAAAAACTAACCTGTCGATTTACTCGTTTATGAAGCGCGTAAAGGAGTACTATCTTTTCACTTGAGTATGTCACCGTTTTTAAGTATGTTTAATTTGTGTCGTAACTATTTTACTGTATGTTTAGCCTTAAATACTTGTTTTGTTGACTTTGTCTACTTTTCTGTGTATCTTCTCCTTCTACGGGCCTGCTGGAAGAAATTTCAATGTGAAATAAGCAGCGCCCTTGTACTTGTCTATTCTTACTTTGTTCTTTCTTCAATTCGTTTGTGTGTACATAAATTATAAATAAATAAATAACCTGCGAAACGAATTGCATAGTGTGCAATCGCTCCTCCAGCGGGCGTTGGAGTAGGTACGTCCGTGCGAGACCGTTCCGTCCGCCCCCAAAGCCACAGCCTGCGGCGATACCCTCTGCATCAGTTCATGCAGCGTTTTTTTTTAGAGAGATTACTGATTGCCTCAAACGGCATTTTCAGCGTCACCGGGCTTTTTTGGGGGCGGCTAGATACGTAAAGGGTACCTCAAGCCGTGTGAAACGAATCACCTTCGGAGGTTTTCTAGAGGGAACAGCATCACACACTTAAAAGTGCGTGTCCCCGTGCCCTACTAGATTCTCCGAAGGGTTCGGATCGGATCGTGATGCAGCGTGCACACTCCATAGTCGACGGGCGAGAACTGCCTCCCGAACGTAGTTTGGTACAATTGTATTGGTAAAATTGGGTTAGTATACTTAAATGTAGATAAGTACATTTAAGTACTATACTAGTGGTCGCCCAGTGGTCGAAATTCGACCGTATTTTTATTAAGGCTGCACGGATTGTATCCTAATAATGAATGTGAGTTTAGATTGGCATTGACAGATTTCGGCCGCTCCCCTTCCATTTTTGAAATTTTTGAAAAGAGTATATTATGCGTGTGTGTCAATTATACATTTTTTTTTCTTTTAATTGATGGCTTCGTGCGATTAGCACATTTAGCCAGTTTCAAAGTAATTTAATTTACAAGTAATACATAAATAAACAATATGATGATGAATGATATTAAAAATGGGAAGTGAGAAATGATATACCCCCCAACCCCTCGAGTATCTCAGTAAAGATGTGGGACTTTACTAAGGCCTCACGCGAGCTTCTTGAGAGAATTTGAAAAGTGACGTTGCACTGTTTTGTTTCATTTGCCAGCACTTATGCACACTCACAAACACTTAACGGTTAATAATCCATCATTATTTCACATTAATATTCGAGATAACACAAATTTTGAAAAATAAGACAAAACCACAGGCATGACATGAAGGCTTAAGAGGAGACTTATTGGCGGGAAAGTGAAGACTTTCCCGCCAAGAAGTCTCCTCTTAAGCCTTCTATAAATAACCTATGTGTGCGTTTCATACTCCTCCGTCCACGCAATTTTCGTAAAAAGAAGTACAAAGTTTTTGCTTCACGTATTAATATATAGATGAGCCATCGTTATTTCAAAATGATAATGATGATGAAAACAGGTTTCTTTCAATACGGTAGCATCGCTTTGCCTCTACCACAGAGGCGCACTAAATAAACAATGCTTTTTTTTCCCTTTTTAATATTTATTATTTTGTAATGAGGTTAAGCAAGATGTCTAAGTAATTGGCTTAGTGCAGTGACATTGGAGACTGAGCGGGCGACGGGAGGGGAGTTGAAAATAATGGGGTCAGAAAGATATGTAGATACTTAAATATCAACGCAACGAAATTAATAATAACAAAAATAAATACAGTCGGCAGATAAATATATTTATTTTTTTCTTTTAGTTAATGGCTTAACTACCTTATTACAAGAATATAGATAGCACACCTTTGTTGATATAATTATGATGACGATGAATGTTATTAGAATAAGAAATGATATACCCTTAAGTATCTCATTAAAGATGTGGGGCTTTACTAAGTAAGACCTCAGGCGGACTTCTTGAGAGAATTTTGAAAAGTGACGTTGCACTGTTTTGTTTCGTTTTCCAACACGCACGCACGCATGCACGCTCACGAACACTTAACGGTTAATAATCCACCATTATATTACACATTAATATTCGTTATACTTGAGACAAATTTTAGAAAATAAAACAAAACCGCATACCTAGGTACATACACTTCTCTTCACTTACCCGCCAAGACGACACGACCGGCAGATAGATTTTTCTAATCATTTATGTACCTACCTACTTACCTATTTAATTTTTTTGAATAAACTTAATGTGCAAACGACGCATGCACCTCAGACTATCACAAACTGTTTCCTCAATAGATTTTGAACTGTATGTAGGTACCTATATACCTACTAGCTGACCGGCGGACTTCGTACCGCTTTGACAGTTCTCATGATAACAAAACAAATAAATCATTCGTCCGCTCAAGAACACCTGTATCTTATGATGGACCCCTATAGCAGCGCCACCTACCGGATCTAATTGTAAATGAACTAAACTATTCTCGAATCCACTTGAACACACACAGAAAATTTCATCCAAATCGGTCCAGCCGTTTAGAAGGAGTTCAATAACACACGCACAGGTGATTTATATACTCGTATATAAAGGCTAGCTGTGTCTGTGCCCCGGCTTTGTCTGCGTGGAATAGTGACTTTTTTTTTTTAATTTTTTAGGCTTTTTTTTAAAGCCTATGAAATAAGTTTCAAACTTCTTGCTTCAAAAATTACGTAATTTTAGGGGGTCTCGGGTTCGATTCCCAGCTGTTTGTGTACTCGGTTTGGTTGGTGGTAGGACTTATTTGTCCGCCTGGCTAGCTACCACCATCTTATATAAATATGTCGCAATCTTATTTTTTTTTTTGTATCCACTTCACTACCATATATACCTATTGTATCTTCACATATACATATATATATATATATATATATACTACACGTATTTCTACACAACACACTATTTTCATTTCTTTGTTATTTTGAGCTCCTTCATTGTCATGGGTCCAGCAGAATACCAGCGTTGAGGCATTTGCCACAACATTAAGCTGAGCTGGTCAGCCCATTCGGCTATTAGTGTATTTATTTATTTCTGTTTGTTTCTGTTTATTTTTGTTATTGATAAATTGTGAAATGTAACTCTTTTTTTCTTAATTTATAACTTTTGTGATACTTTTTTTTCATGTCTTTATTGTGTTGAAAAGCCGAATAAATGTTTTATTATTATTATTAAACTCTATATTTATTTTCTTTCTTAAAACTAGATTTTTACAATATTTTAATACAAAAACAATAAAACATTATAAAAATCTAATTAAATTATTATTATTATTATATAAATTTGTGGCATTGCTGTGTTCCGGCAGCTAGAGATAAGATAGCCAGTGCCTCACTAGTTGAAGAGGTAGAGGTAAAGTGCGCTTCCACCATTGTCCTTATCATCACTATTAGGGTGAAGGCACTGTGCATACACGTATGATATTTTAAAAAACCAGTGATTTGTAAAAAAAATGCAATAGAAAAAGTGACGTTTTGCGTTACCTCTCCTCGTTTGTTGGAGGCGTTGAGTCGTTAAGAACAAAACGTGAATAAAACAGATTGGTGAAAAATTGCATTGGTAAAGATGCGTATAGCAAAAATAACGATTAGAAAAAAATGCGTGTGACGAAATTATCTGTTGGTAGAAATAACGTATAGGAAATAAAGAAATTGGGGAAAACCGCGAATGGAACTAAAAATACCGGAGAAAGAACATTTTGGGGAATTTATCTATACAGTCGCTTCAATGCTATACAATACAAGTTCTATGTAATGGATTAACAATTGACTAAGTAAACTCGACTGGTACAAAATGCCTCAGCGCATAAGTCCACCTTTTGTTATTGCAAAAAACGATAAATAAAAATTAAAAATAAAAACATTACACTATTACAGGCAGAGACACTAATGCCTATTTTCACCATTGACCCTTAAGTTTTCGGTGACCACTAGGCCATTTTAGGTGACGGTTTTACTCCAACAACTGTCACCTAACATGGCTTAGGGGTCACCTAAAACTTACGGGTCAATGGTGAAATCAGGCATTACTGTTTTTGTACTACAAGAGGATTTATTCAATAATACCAAAGTTTACTTTGTAAGTAAGTATATGGTTTTTTATTGGTGATCAATAGGAAGTTGACTTTTTGGAAGTTGTCCTTTTGGGAGTTGTCCTTTTGGGAATTGTCCTTTTGGGAAGTTGTTCTTTTGGGAATTGTCCTATTGGGAAGTTGTCCTTTTAGGAATTTCCCTTTTGGGAAGTGGACGTTTTGATACAATGTTCGTTTTGGGAAGTGGTCCTTATGAGCCAAAAGGTAATAATAATCGCAAGTCAACATTCAAAATAAGTTCAGTTTAGGCTACAAGTAGCTCTTATGAATGTCACTATGCCATCGGTTCGTAAGTCTACTCTGGGCGGGAGACCCTGTACTGAGCAGAACCAGCAACATAAGAAGCAGTCATCTAAAGAAACGAAAATCTAATAATATTCCATAGTCATTTGGACAACAAAAGTGTATAAGAAATAAAAAAGTAGGTATAAAACATAAAAACTATTTATTTAAAAATTACATCACACTTTGTGCAGCCATTATAAAATAAGTACTTAAAAAAAATCTAACATTAAATCTAATATTATCCACCATGCAAAGTAGATATGAACATTATAGTGTCATAATTCTGAATTGTGTAGTCCAGTTCACCGTACAGCTCCCAATCAGAATCATTGACTAACACCAGAATACCGGGACGGACAGAATCACCCTGAAACAATACAAAACAAATTGATATCAACAATCATTTATAGAATCTGGTGGCTTACCCAGATCATAAAGCAGTATTATAGGATTGATGTTGCAGTTATGAAATATTGGTCATTATTTTTTCAATATCTATTGGTCATTATGCGTCTAAACCAAAACGAGGCATGTGAGGTAGTGTCTATACACGTGTTTCGTTTATACACCTACTAAAAAATGAAGTAATACTGTTTTCTAAAGTTTACACGAACACTACACATTGAAATGAAACAACTTTTACGGATCTACTCGCGTTTATTTTACACATTACTTTTAATTAATCTTTATCCTGAGGTTTCGCACCCTTTGCAGGGTCCGTGGTCACAGGGAGACTGAGGTGTTGGTAGTCTCATAATTAGTTACTAGCTTGTATTGTATACCCTCATTTACATTTAAAAAAGTAATGTGTAAAATAAACGCGAGTAGATCTATAAAAGTTGTTTCATTTCATTGTAGTAATACTGCTGTAAATCAAAGTGTCAAAGTCTAAAGTAAATTTTTTTTTTTAATTCAAATAAACTTATGTCTATTTATTTAGCTGTGGAGAAGAATGGGCGCATATTCATATTCATATTCATATCTTTATTGCACTTCATAAGTTACAAAGATGTTAAAAATATAAGTAGGTACATTTATGGACCCTGTAGGGCACGGCAAGTAGGAGAGGTGAGGAGTCACCTTATGCTCGTATTCACAATTTTTTATTTTTTAGTTTATTATATTTATATAAATCATGTATAGATAAATCTATATATTTAGCTTATACATAAATTAACAACTTTAATATGATAAAAATATTATTTGAGTTTTTTTGGCATGGCATGAAACTGCTTATAAAAAACTGCTTATCATAAGGCTCTATTAAAGATGTTATATTTAAGGGATTGCAAGCTGCATCCAAACGAATAAGTTAGAGAAATTAACATTCCATATTTGCTTTTCTTATGGGTGAGAGTAAGGGTTGCCAACTATTTTTAGGAAATTAAAGTAAATCTATCATTAGTATAAAAAAAAGGATTTGAAGAAAAAATAAAGTATTTTCCAAATTTATTTATTTAAATGTTTAAAAACATATTTCTTTGTACTCCTGGCACTATTTAATATTTTTTTATTGTTTTATAGTGCATTCAATAGTTAGGATTGCGTTTGGTTTCACTTCACCTGAGTCTGAGTATCATTCAGTAGTTCAGAAACTAAGTCAACAGGAGTATTCCGTTCCAACGCATGCCAACGCATGCATGAGTCGGAAATAAAGTATTTTCCATACTTGCTCTATTTTTATTAAAAAGAATAAAGTATGGGGATGGAAAATAATGTAGAATACGTTATTTTAAAGTATAGTTGGCAAACCCAGTCAGAGTGTAGGTAAACCTCATGTAAAAACATTTAATGTAACCAATTTGTAAGATATTGGAATATTGTGACTGCATTCTGGACTGGTAGTTGAATAATTTACTAAAGGCTGTTACCTGTAGAAATAGCTCCGGTCTCTCCTTCAATAAGTTGTCTTTGATCCAAACTAGAAGTTCTCGTATACTCCATTCAGATTTGTTTATTGCAGGAAAATACTTTTCTAAGGGGGGCAACTCCACCTCTCGTTTCTTTATCTTGTCGAATAGGAGCTCTGCGCCGCCGCCGAACTGAATAAACACTTTTAAAGTGCTCATTTTAATGTTATTTACTAAAATAAAACATTTAAAAAGATTACTTTAAATTTAAATTAATCAAACTTCCTTGGGATTTTAAACAGAACAAGAAAGTCCCAAGCTAGTCCCAACTTATCCTGCTTATTGTAAAGAGTTAATACAGTACCTTATTATTTTGTATTTAATACAATACAATCAATTTTATTCGTACCCAAACCGCTTTATTTATTTTGCAATTGCATTGCATATTGATGAAATGTCATGTCAACTGTCACTGTCAAGTGTCAAATCTTTTTGTTTGTACTTCTCTCAGAAAAAGCAAAGGCTTTCATTAATACAGCCTTATATTTAGTTTATTTATCACTCTATTTCTGCCTATTGTAAAGTTATATGAAGTCCAGAAGAGAACGAATAATAGTAGATCAAAAGGATATACGACCAAGTAAAGACCCGTAGGCTTAGCCAAAGTAACATTAAGAAAACGATAGCGAAGTTCGAAAAGAATAAAATTTATGGGATTGACATAAACCGCGCTAAATTACGTGGTCAATCTTATGTCAATCCCATACATTTTATTCCTTTCGAACTTCGCTATCGTTTTCTTAATGTTACTTTGGCTACCGCCACAGATTAGTTAATTAAAAGCTTGTATCAAGCTAAAAGGTCGATCCTTGGGGAGAGGCCTTTGCCCGCAGTGGACGGCTTTTGGGGCTATGATGATGATGATCAAGTATCTATTTAGTTACTGAACTTTCACTGGACGCCTTAGCACACAGATAATAATTGGCAAACTTAAACAATAATAATAAAAATGCAGGCATATTATATTTCTTAATTTACTTTATGATTTTATAAAAAATCAATACATAACACATTCAATACATACATTTCATCATATTCTGTACAATTTTAAAAGTAAGCATCAATAATTTACAAAAAATACTACTTGCGACAAGGCGACAAACTTAGATAATATGATAGCTAGCCACGCAAACTGAGTACACTAATTTGTGCTCCCACTGGGTAACGAACCCAAGACTTCCATATTCACGCCAAATTCGATGTGTAATGTTTGATAACGAAGTATTTACAGTTAACATCTAGTATCAGTCAGATATTTCCTTTTGCCTCAGAGAAAGCTATCATTATTCGTGGTTCTACCATATTTCTGTTAAAACCATTAAAACCTTCTTTTTCTTAATGTTGCATTTGTTTTTTTTATATTGTGATAAAAAGTGTCCTTTTAAGATAGGGCATTTTCCAATATTATGACGCTGTAAGGGAGAAAAGAAGCCCCTGCTGAATTTGTTGCCGGTTCTTCTCAGTACAACGTCTCCCGCCCAAAATAGACTTACGAACCGATGGCATAGTAACATTCATAAGTGCTCATTTTTGTAGTCTAAATTGAACTAAACATTTTTTTGTAATTTTTACAAGTAATTGCATTAACAAAAAGTAATTCATTTTGTTTATAGATTGATCGCTTGATTATAGATCTAACACCGGTGTTTTTATTAGAGACGCCGCGAATAGTGATTTGGCAGAATACCGAAAACGAATATTAAGCCAAAAACACAAATGTTGATAAAATTTCCACGAGCAGGATTTGAACTTTTTTGAAATTTTGTTGTGAACAACACAACAATATTTGCGTTAAAAATTATATAAACATTGAATATTAATCCACTCTCTCTGCCGAAGTGCCGAATATTCATTAATTTGATTGATTTTCATTAATTAATTCATTTATTCATTTATTCATTCATTAATTTATTCATTCATTAATTTATTCATTCATTAATTTATTCATTCGTTCTTCATCAATATCTAACTAATACTGAAAAAATAGTTTTAATTTTTCAAAACTGGCCACCGATAGATTTCAATAAATAAAAATTAAAGAAGATACGTGTCTGATTAACATGTGAGTTTTTTTATGGTGTAGTAGGTAGGTATTCGGCTGAAAACTTATCCAAACTGTAAAGTTTCTTTAATAAATTTCAACCGTATGCAGTATTCATAAAGTTCAGTTCATCAGTTCAGTCAAGTTCATCAGACAGGCGTGTGTACACAGTATGCGGCCGAATACCGAATATTATAAAATAATAATGCCGAATACTCTAGTTTTTACCACTAGACTAGGTTAAGTAGCTAATAATTTCTCCGTTTGATTCTGCCTCCCCCTATAAGGCGCTGGCAGCTTCAGGTGTACAGTTCTGACGTGTAGCTTCATAGAGTTGGATTGAGAGAAGCACTTGCCACAGTGCGAGCAGGAATAGGGCTTCGCCCCCGTGTGTACCTGGAGAGAGAGGTATGGTTAAGTCTGCGTATAAATAAGACTAAGACGACTTTAAAAACAGTCATTTATGGCATAAATAGGGACAAATCTAGAACAATACCAAACTGCAAATATTTTTGAAATCAATCGGTAAAAGTGTTGAAATATTTTCACGAACGGGATTCGAACCCACACCCATTGACACACACGCTGGTTAGACACAGCCCCAATAACATAATAATTATAGTATGTCATGGTGTCCGGGAGTACTAGATACTCCGAATAGTTTGAATCAGCTTCGTGTTCTAGATTCTCCGAGGCGATCGGAATGGTGTCGGGTAAGTTCTAGATTTTACGAGACATACGGATCAGGTTCGAGAATTACGAGCACTATGGCCAGCAGTGGACTTATATAGGCTGAAGATGTTGATAGTTTTATTTTTATTGTTAACGGCTAAACACTTGGCCGTCATCTCACCTGACGTTAAGTTATGATAAAGCTGAAGGCTGAAGCGCACTTCACCCGGACTCCTCAATTAGTGAGGCACTGGCTATCTTATCTCTAGCTGCCGGGACACAACAATGCTACGAACATTGATGTTATGGCGTCATATTTAGATAAGATGGTGGTAGCTAGCCAGGCGGACAAACAAGCCCTACCACCAACCAAACCAAGTACACAAACATGTACCCCCCGCTGGGAATCGAACCCGGGACCTCTGGGTCTAAACCAGTGGTCTTAGCCACAAGACCACAGATACGGTAAAAGGCGGTAAAATCATCAGATGATGACGGCGAGGAAATACTTACCCTATCGTGCCTGTTGAGAGCCGCTTTGTGCTTGAAGGCTTTGGGACAGTTTCTGCATTTGTATGGCGTTTCCCCAGTGTGGGTGCGTAAGTGGATCTGCGCATGGAAATATAGTTAAATAACGCAATGTTTTATACCCATAGACACTCACACACACACACACACACGCACGCACGCACGCACGCACGCACGCACGCACGCACGCACGCACGCACGCACGCACGCACGCACGCACGCACGCACGCACGCACACACATATTTTAAGTCTTAATATAAGTACATAAATATGTAGCAATGTGTGCCTGTGTGTGCATAAAGGTTTTGTTTTGTTTATTCATTTACTTTGTTGTAAAAGTTTCAGATACAGTACCTAGTAGTTTAGTTTAAACTATTTTTTAGCTTTTTATTATTATTTGAGTTTGACTTTGACTTTGAAAATAAATATTTATAAAATCACCTGCAAATTCTGGTAAACACTGAACTTCTTCGGGCACTGCGTGCAAGCGTGGGGCTTCTCGCCAGTATGCGTGCGCTGGTGGTATATCAGGGCAGCTTTAGTCTGGAACCAGCCAGGAATGGTCAGTAATTACGCGCTATGTGTGTGCTTGTATAAGTTTTTGTGTTTGGGGGTATAAGTGTTCGAGTGTATAAGTTTGAATGTGTTTGAGTGTGTGTTAGTGTTTAAGTGTTCAGGTGTGTTTTTGAATAAACAATGTGTGATGGTATGAGTGTGTGAGCGTATTAGTGTTTTGAGTGTGTTTGCAGGTTTAGTTGTGCGAGAGGGTGAGTTTGAATGTATTTGAGTATGTGAACGTATGAGTGTTTTGAGTGTGTGATTGTTTAAGGTTTTTAATGTTTGATTGTAAAGTGTGCTAATCATTAAGTGTGTAAGTGCTTGAGTGTTTACTGTGTGTATTTGAGTTACTGAATGTGTGATAATTTGAATTTTTGAGTGTGTTTGTGTGTTTCATTGATTATATTTGAGCATATTTACTCAAATACAATCAATTAAACACACAAACACACTCAGAAATTTGTGTGTGTGAGCGTGTAAGTATGTGAGTTTGACATATGTATCCCGTGTGTATGCATATACATGTGTACGTAACGTGTACTCACAATGCACTTCTTGCCGCATATCTCGCAGACGACCACGCAACTCCTGCTGACGTGCGGCGCATTCGTCCTGCCACCGCGATGTTCGTTCGCGCGCACTCCCAGATGCACCGTTTGGAAGTGGAGCGCGAACGAACGGTCGTGCGCGAACGTTCGGTGACACTGTGAACGGGGAAGGGAAGCGTGTAAAAATGTATGTTTAGCATTAGTGTGAAAAGAGACAAAAAAAATGATTAAAGATTACTCATGCCCCAGCGGTGAGAACATAAAATGAGCTGATGATGATGATTCATTCATTCAAGTCATTAAAATGTGTAAAAAAATACGGCCATACTCACGTCTTCGCATTTGACCGGCTCTTCTTTGGAATGTCTCTTCAAATGTTCTTTAAGACTTTCATTGGAGTCGAAATTTTCACCGCATTGAACGCAAGGTCTGTGCAAAAAGAAGAAAATTCTTACTTTATTCAATAGATAACATAAATTATATTGCTCATAACAAACTTTATACATTCATTCAAAAATACACTTATTCATAGTTCATTAATTCAATCACACATTAATTTATTTAAAAAGAAAAAGCATTTATTCAGTATCATAAAACAACATTCAAACAAATAAAGCATTCATAATTAATATGAATGCTTTACTTATACATTTCTCATTCATTAATTATTTATTGAATCACTATTCATTCATTAATTATTTAATTCTTCATTTATTCATTCATTCATCATTAATTCATCATTCATTAACCATTGACTCATGTTTCAATCACTATTCATTCATTCATTATTTAATTCTTCATTTATTCATTAATTCATCATTCATTCATCATTCATTACCATTGACTCATGTGTCATTCACTCAATCATTCATGAATTTATCAAAACTCTTCAAGAATCTCACGTAACCTCACCTAACATCTGCAGTGCAGTCTTTGCTTTGACTCGTGTTCTATACAGAGCGCCAGTAGTATGAAATGTTTCTTCACACCGAGCTTTACCAAGTGTTTTGACGTTCCATCGTTTACAAAGTAGGTATTTATAATTTATTAAATATTTTATCAATTTATTCTTTACTTCATTAATACCTTCATTTTTGTAAAATACATTTTAGAAAATTAAACTATTTAGTTTTCTTATTCATTCAATCATTATTTTAACGTTTATCTGGCAAAAAATAGTATGGAATATAGGAATATCAATTGCATTAATGAAATGGCTTGTCAGTATCATTTTGAATGTTCTGGTGTGGAGCTTTTGACTCATAAAATAATAATAGTTTGTATATATAGAACCCCTTGCAGCAATCCGGATATATTTTTTAACAAACTTAACATCCTACTTACAAAATTAACGAAAAAAAATAAAAAGGTAATTTTATGCGGAGATTGGAATATTGACACTTTAAAAATCAGCAAAATATCACAGGAACTCTTTAGTATTTTAAATAATTATTGCATGGCAGTACATATAAAATCACCTACAAGGCAATTGGCTTGTCTTGACCAGTTTGCAAGTAATTTCAAACTAGTTCAATCTAGTGTCCACCATCTTGCTTTATCTGATCATGAAACTGGACAAGTACTAACAATTAAAGTTAATAAAAAATACAAGTTATTACAATGGTTGGAAACGAGAAGAGATTTTAGTGATGAGAATATCAGAAAGTTTATTAATTGTATATCAGCACTTACATTTTTTGATGTATATGAAAACTCAACTTTAAATGGGGCATTCGAAACATTCCACCAATTATTTTCATTATTTTAAAAACTATGTTTTCCTAAGATAAGAATTAAAGTAACAAATCGTAAACGTAAAATTAATTGGATAACTAAAGGTCTCAAATTGTCTTGTGTACGTAAAAGGTACCTTTATTTAAAATATAAACAGTCAGGAGCTAATAAATTTAGTAACGCTAAGCATTATAAAGCATATAATAGTGTGTTAAAAAAATGCATACATAAATCGCAACAAATACAAAATAAAATATTTATTGATAAGAACAGAAATAAATGTAAGGCATCTTGGCAAGTTATTCAAGAAAATGTTATCAATAGTAAATCAGTTAATCAAATTGATTCAATCATTATTAATAATAATACTTATGACAATCCTCAACATATAAACATAACATTAACATTTTTAATGACTTTTTTTTTAATTTGACAAATACATTTCAATATGATCAGAATGAAATAAATAAATCTTTGAATATAAATAATAATCATACTATATTTTTACAACCAACTGACGAAAATGAAATTTTGGGAATTATTAGATCTCTGAATAGTACAAATTCTACGGGACCAGATGGCATTTGTACAAAAATTATCAAATTGTCCGCTCAACACATATGCAAACCATTAAGTTATAGTATTAATCTATCGTTTGAACAAGGTATGTTTCCAAGTGTATTAAAGAACTCGACCGTTAAACCCTTATTGAAAAAAGGTGACGCTACTGATGTCCACAACTATAGACCTGTAACTCTTATCCCAGTTATGGCAAAAATATTTGAAAAAGCAATTCTAAAACGGTTATGGAATTTCGTAAATAAACACGATTTACTTCAACATGAACAGTATGGTTTTCGTCAAAATAGCACTACATCTCTTGCTTGCTTTAATTTAGTAAGGGTCATAACGGAAGCAATTAATGTAAAATTACCAATAACAGCTGTGTTCCTTGATATGACCAAGGCATTCGATTTTGTGGACCACAAGCTTCTATTATATAAATTGGAAAGATACGGCATAAGAGGAAACGCGAATACGTGGCTTTATAACTACCTAAGAGATCGAAAACAATGTACGGAAATTACAAAAATTGTCAATGGTAAAAAAACCACATTCCAATCATTAAATAAACAAAATTTGTTTGGTGTACCACAGGGGAGCGTACTAGGACCATTTTTGTTTTTGATGTACATTAATGATCTTCCAAATGCCGCTCATCATAAAACTATATTGTTTGCCGATGATACAACATTGCTTATAAAATGCAACTTGAGAGATGATTATGAGAGTGATATAAATGATGCTTTAGCTAGTGTTGTGAAGTGGCTAAATGATAATAATTTAAAAATTAATGTTAGTAAAACAAAAATGATTCAATTTCAAACCAATAGAGCCAAAAAATTAAAACTTAATATAAAAAACAACAACAATACAATTGAACAAGTAAAAACTAACAAATTCTTGGGTATAGTTATGGATGAACACTGTGATTGGAAAGCGCATGTTGAGCTTATCTGTGGTAAATTGAACAGATTTGTTTATGCACTGTGCCGCTTACGTATTACCGTTTCTAAGGAAGTGGCGCTCAGCGCATATCATGGATATGTCTCATCTGTGCTTGCGTATGGATTATTGTTATGGGGTAATTCAGTCGAAGCAGATAGAGTTTTCAAGGTTCAAAAAAAATGCGTTAGAGCCATATGTGGTGCATGGTTCATGGATAGCTGTAGGCCATTATTTAAGAGACTTAGGATACTTCCATTGACCTGCATGTATGTAAGGGAATTGTGTACTTTTGTAAAGCTACATCCAAATTACTTTGTAAAACAGTCCGATGCCGTTTCTAGGAACACAAGACATGTAGATAAACTTTATTTACCTGTATGTAAATCTGAGGTTTATAAAAGGAATGCTTACTTAATGGCTATTCATGTTTATAATAAGATACCAAATACTCTTAAAAACTACCCCCTTGTCACTTTTAAAAATAAATTATCCAATTGGCTCCTTGAAAACTGTTTTTATACCATGAATGAATTTAATAATTATAAACATAACATTGGTTAAATAGACATTAATAAATTATTGTGTAATTGATGATTATTTAAATATTATTGAGATTGTGACATAGATATCTTATTTTTTTTTTTTTCATATTTATGTGCTATTTGTTGTGTTTTTATGATTTTTGCCATGTTTATGTTTAAGAGGGATGATTTGAAATAATAATAAGTATTGTCATGAATAAAATTTTAATTAATATTTGCACACCAGTAAACTAGTAGAATGCATTGGCTCGAAGTAAAATAACCCAACAACTGTACTTGTGACCTGTATTCTCGCAAATAAAGATATTTGATTTGATTTGATTTGATTATTCATTTTTCATTTATTCTTCATTCCGTCATTCTTTATTTTATCATTTATCATTAATTCATTCAGTCATTATTTCATCGTTCATTCACTCAGTCATTTTTTATTTGTTATTTCATTCATTCATTCTATTCACAAATTCTTCATCCATTCATTCAATCATCTATCCATTCATTCATTAATTCATTCATCATTCAAACACTTTAGAAATTTTACCTAGAATCTCACCTCACATCTGCAGTACAGTCTTCGCTGTGGCTCGCGTGCCTGTCCAGAGCGTTAGCAGTATGAAACACCACTTCACACCGCGAGCATACCAGTTGTTCTGACGTTCCATTGTTCTGACACAAACATTAGAAAACACTGAATAAATAAATAATTAATAAATACGCAGTGCTTTGAATACCGTTGAAAAAAAATTGGTATCGATACTTCTGTCAAACGAAGATACCGGTAAAAAAATGACCGGTATGCTTGTAAACTATGTACGGACGCCTGCACATCAACCTATACAAAACTGTCAAATTTCTTCAATACATTTTCAACTATATGCTTTAAGAATAAAGTTCAAAGTCTATTGAGGAAATTTGACAGTTTGTGGTAGGTTGATGTGCAGGCGTGTGTACATCTGTTTTGTGTAAAGAATTAATAAAATTTATTTTATTGCATTTATGATATCAATAATAAGGTTATTAGGTTATTATTATTGCATGCTGTATACATACACCAAGATTATTGGCCTGTCTTATTATGTGGAATATTATATTTGTATGATTTTGTAATGAAATTGAAGTAGTACATAGTAATGTTAAGTAAATGTATAGAGGTAAGCATTTTTTGTAATTCCGGGCTTTTGGAAGTTTTTAATTGTAAATATATTAAATTAAATATTGCATGATTTGGTATTGACATACTTTTTTTTTTGTAAATGTTGTTACTTCTATTGAGGCTGTGGAGTTTCTTGCGCACATTCTTCTCCACAGCTAAAAAAGTCGTCCTGAATGGGTAGTAGGCAAAAAAATTTTGGACGATTCAAAAGCAATTTTATTAAAAAAAAAATTTTTTTTCAACATTTGTGTTTTTGTAATTTGTTCGCAACAAAATTTGCGTTAAAAAATTTATAAACATTTTATAAATAGCTTGCCTACTTCTTAACTGATCTTTAGTATTTATAAAAATATTATGATCGGATGACGACATTGAATGGGCGTCTTTGGCTTTCAAAGTAAAAAGTAAATAGTGTTGAATAATTTCGGCGGGCTGGTTAGAACCACGATAGCTCAATTGGGAGAGCACCTGACCCGGTATGTCAGGGTGCGGGTTCAAATCCTGCTCGTGGAAAATTTTTTAACATTTGTGTTTTTGTAATTTGTTCGCAACAAAATTTGCGTTAAAAATTATATAAACATTTTACTTTTTTTAAGTTTATTTAAATAAAATTTTTTGAGTTTGACTTTGACTAATCTGTCAGTGTACCGTTCATAAATAAATAAATAAGTAACTCATTCTCACCTCGTTGGCCCTATGCGCCTTCTTCTTATGCATATTCAAGCCAATCTCTCCTATAAAAGACTCGCCACAGACATTGCAGTAATGGTCTGAAGGGTGGTGGATTCTTACATGAGTGAGGTGACTTGTAGACTTACTGAAAGAAAAGCAGTTATTATAGTATTTTATATTAGACAATATCACATACATTGTTCTGATCCCAAGGTAAGTAGCTAAAGCACTCGTTTCATGGAAATCAGAAACAACGACGGTACCACAACCACCCAGACCCGACACAATATCGAAAAGTTCGCTTTCGACATTGACCCGACCGGGAATCGAACCCGGGACCTCAGAGTTAGCGCCGCCCAAAGTCAGGCGTGCAAGCCACTCGGCTACGGAGGTCGCTATGTCGTCATGTCATTAAGGCGACGCATTGGAAATTTACGTGGCGGGGATCTTGATTTTTCCCAACAATTACAAAACATATGAAAGTGATATTTAATGATATGATTTTTCATTTAATTGACTTCATTTTGCTAGTTGCAGAATCACGATTTGTCAACTTTTATAACAGAGAAAAAATATCGAAGTAACCTCTTTGAAAACATAGATTAGCATTTTACAAGCAAACCAGACCGATTTAAGCTCAAAATTTTCTTAGTAGATTAGTCTTAACACATACTTCAATATGCTAGTTCATTTTTTTAAACTTATCTGAAGTTTTAATTGGAAAGAGAAAAAAAACAGTTTTTCTTATGGTACGGGGCGCAAACGTTCCGTATTAGAGATTATAATTGTTAAGCAGTGCGTCGCCTTAACCATTATAGTCAAAGTGAAATCGTTTATTCAGAGAAAGAAAAGAAAGAAATTGCATACTGCCGCCGCCGGCATTGTTAGCGTCACCGGACCATTTTGGGGTCGGTGAGAAACTTAAAGGATTCCCCAAGCCGTGTACAAACGAAACACCTCTGTCCTCGGCACATTACTCGAGCTGCAGAACAGTATTAACATGCTCGGTATGGATCAGTTGTGCCTTTTGTACAAGACGCAGGTGCGGTCTTGCGTGGAGTATTACTCGCACCTCTGAGACGGTTCCGCAAAGTAGGTACCTTCTCGATGCCTTGGACAGATTGCAGCGGCGCGCTATACGCATTATCGGCAATGCAGAGGCCACTAATACTGTCGAACCCCAGCTATTGCGTAGAGATATAGCGTCGCTTTGCGTCTGTTACCGCTTATAAAGTCAAAGTCAAAGTATTTTTTTTAATTCGAATAAACTTACGAAAAGTGCTTTTGAATCGTCCATACATTTTTTACTTACTAACCATTCAGGACGTCTTTTTAGCTGTAGAAAAGAATGGGCGCAAGAAACTCCACAGCTTTAATAGAAGTAACGACATTTACAAAAAAAATTATGTCGTAAAAATTTACAAATCATACAATATTTAATTTAATACATTTACAAATAAAAACTTTCAAGAGTCCGGCATTACAAATATTGCTTACCTCTATACATTTACATAACATTACACTTTATTCTAAAACATAACAGTAAAAAATCTTTTTAAAAAACAAGCTTTTAATTCAAATTTATTGCTTTTATTTTTTTTAAATGATTTGATGGGATTGAACCGGAAGGATTTTAACTATTAAAATTTTCAATCTAACTAACTAAATACGAGTACTTAAATCTCGCGACAAGCTTTTATTATCACATAAATTGTGTAATGACGTTGTAAGTTGATAGTAAAAGTTTTAAAGTATTTTTTTTTAATAAAAGCTTGTCGTTTAAAAAAGTTTTTTTTAGTAAGTTTTAGAGTCCCAATATGATTTTTCTATTGTTTAAGTTCAGTTTGTTTCATCATTCAGTATCATTCAGTATCAGTAATTATTACTCAAATATGAATAACATAATAATTGGCCTAAAGCTTAGCTCTAAGATTATTTGTAAAAGTATTAAGTTGGCTTTTGTTATTATTTTACAATAAAATGAAATAAAATAAAGATGCAAAATAAGAGAAAAACGGTAATGAGGGAGAAGAGGAAGTAGAGGGAGGAGTGGGAGAAGAGGAATAGGAGAAAGAAGAAGAATATCAAGACGAGGAAGAAGAGGGAGAATATGAAGAGGAACAAAAGGAAGAATAGAAAAAAGAACAAGGCACTGCATAGAATAAAGGAATCAATTAAATTAATAAAACTCACTCAAACTTCGCACCGCAAATCTTGCAAATGAATTTATGTCCGCCGTGCCACTTAGAATGCTCTTTTGCTTTGTGTCTGTAAAAAAATCGTACCATTATCAACAACAACAAGAACAACAAACAACCCACTGTACTTTCTTAGTGTTTCTATCTACTGACCCTGATAGGTAGGGTATGGCAGCTGGAACTACGGGTCCGGCTGTCTTTTCAAGGGTACCACGGGAGTTCCGGATCCTAGGCCCCCTGCCGGTTATGCCTTCGCGGGCGTCTCCGGCAGGCCCCGGACATGGGTTGGACTCGTGGTGGCATGTGGTTAGCTATAGAAGTGGGAATGTTCATCTGCCTGGTTGGTCTGGCCAGGCTTCCATTTCGTGCATAGCGAGCGGGTCTTAGTAGCGGTCCGGTGGGGGCCTGAAGCGAAAAGATCTGCGGGGTACGTGAGTTACCCTTAGTTGGTGTGGTGCTCGGTGGTTTTCACTGAGTAGAGTAGGAGTCACTCCAACATCTCCGGCACTAGTCTGGAGAACTAGTAGAGGTGCCCGCTAGATGCAAAGGCCTCCGGTTTAATCAGCCGCGTAGGAATTTGGAATTGATCAGGTGCCTGGATGGGTACCGAGAAGTGAGTGTGCTTACAACTCCGCCATCAAAGAGGACATTTGGTAGTTGACTTTAGAGTTGACGGCCCGAGCATTGGTACACTGCGAGTTGAGCTCTTAGTGCAACGAGAAGTGAGCGAGCTTACAGCTCCGGTAACCTATCTGGATATTAGGTAGTGGACTATACGTGTCCACGGGGCAACTAGCTCGAGACACTAGTCTTAAAAGTACCGGATGAAGGATGCGTAACCGGTGTGTTCTGATCTGGCGTTATGACCTGACGTAGATGGTCCCTTGCGCTTGCGTAAGGATGTCTGACACCTACTTTGTAACCGGAAGGTTGATAAGGGGTGTCAGTATAAACTTTAAAGTAGTGTGTAGCAGAGTGTACTTTCTTAGCAGACCACCAAAGAGAAAATTTGTCGACTTTAGAGTTGACGGCCCGAGCAGTGGTACACTGCGAGTTGTGCTATTGATGCAACGAGAAGTGAGCGAGCTTACAGCTCCGGTAACCTATCTGGATATTAGGTAGTGGACTATACACCATAAACTTTAAAGTAGTGTGTGACAGGGTGTACTTTCTTAGCAGCAGAGTAATTGAAGCCTGGAACAGATTGCCTGAAGAAGTTGTATCAGCACAAAGCGTAAATCAATTTAAAACAGGCTGGACAAACATTTAAAATTACTAGTGGTCGCCTAGTGGTCGAAATTCGACTGTAATTTTATTAAGGCTGTACGGATTGTATTCTGAGCAATGAAAAATTAAAAAAAGATAGAATGTGAGTTTGGATTGGCATTGACAGATTTTGGCTGCTCCTCTTCTATTTTTGAAATTTTTGAAAAGAGTATATAAGCGTGTGTGTCAAATACATGGTAGTGTGTTATGTTTGTTTTATTTGATTTAATGTATTTTATGCATAATTTTTAAAAAAATATTAACATTCTTATATAAACCTTCCTTCTCTATATAAACTATAAGTGTGCGAAATTTCCTACTCCTCCGTCCGCGCAATTTTCGTAAAAAGGGGTACAAAGTTTTTGCTTCACGTATTAATATATAGATAAAAAAAGATGTAAAGAGGAGAATACAGGATACAGACTAGACCAGGGGCCCGACCGCCTAACCGATCGCTTTGACTTCGTGTGTGGTTTATGACGTCATCTTGTCGTTTCGAGCCGCCTATGAAAGCAATATCGAAAGCTATAGCCTTTAGCGGTTGCAAGGTGGCAAGATGACGTCATAAACTATACGCGTAGTCAAAGCGATCGGTTAGGCGGTCGGAGGGTAGTTGTCTCAATTGTCTGTCTGTTTAATAATAATAATAAATAATAAATATTATTATTATCTCTAGCTGCCGGATCACAACAATGCTACAAACATTGATGCTATGGCGACATATTTAAATAAGATGGTGGTAGCTAGCCAGGCGGACAAACAAGCCCTACCACAGACGAAACCGAGTATAAAAACCGTACCTCCCGCTGAGAATCGAACCCGCGACCTCTGGGTCTAAACCGGTGGTCACAACCACTAGACCACAGAGGTGGTTAAAAAGGTCTCACTAGTCCACTGCTGGACATAGACCTCTCCAAGTGCACGCCACTGAGCACAATCTGCGGCTAACTCTCATCCAGCTCTTGCCAGTCTAAAAGGTCTCCCAATAAGTAATAAAAACAAAAAAACTGATTTAAAAACAATATTCAACACAGGGTTTAGAAAACCGTTAAAAATTGGTATCAATACTTCTGCCAAACGAAGATACCGGTAAAAAAGTAGCGGTAAGCTGGGTATCGTTACCTGGGTTACATTTTTACCGGTAAATTAACTAACCGCTCTACGCGGATTGGCTAAAGTGCAATATTTAACGAAAAATGTAGCGATACTTTTCTAGATAAAACGTTAACTGCATTACCGGTACCAAATTACCTTTATAGAAATAACGTTACTTACCGGTACTTATAGTGGGAATTTGGTAACTGTATCAAGCCCTGCCCCCGACCGCCTAACCGATAGCTCTGACTACGCGTATAGTTTATGACGTCATCTTGTCGTTTCGTGCCGCCTATGAAAGCAATATCGAAAGCTATAGCCTTTAGTTTTTGATATTGCTTTCATAGGCAATGCGAGGTGTTAGGCAGTCGGGCCCCTGCCCCCCGACCGCCTAACCGATCGCTTTGACTACACGTATAGTTTATGACGTCATCTTGCCACTTCGCACCGCCTATGAAAGCAATATCAAAAGCTAAAGGCTATAGCTTTCGATATTGCTTTCATAGGCGGCACGAAACGACAAGATGACGTCATAAACCACACACGAAGTCAAAGCGATCGGTTAGGCGGTCGGGCCCCTGGTTTAACACACATCTGTCAACATACTCACTTGGACCTGGAGACGTACGCGCAGAGCTTGCAGACGTACTGCCGCTCGTGGGAGGTGGCCGCGTGTTGGCGCAATCGCCGCGCGCTCGACCACCGCGTCTGGCAGACGTCGCAAGTATGCGGTCCCGCAGACTAGGTGGGAACGCAGTACCATTAATAATGGGGACTAATCTATATCTTTACTAATACTAATATTATAAAGAGGAAAGCTTTGTTATTTTGTATGTATGTTTGCAACGAATAAACTCAAAAACTACTGGACCGATTTAAAAAATTCTTTCACCATTAGAATGCTACATTATTCAGGGTGCCGCCTGTGGAGGCTGGTCTGCTCTTGCATACTTATCTTATTTTTAGTATTATTAATTATAGTTTGACTTTGTTTTACCTAAACAATTTTTGACTTTTACTAGAGTACTGTAGTGGTGCTGTATGACATTGTGGAAATTGAAACCTTTACATAATTATCTGATGTAAATTTGTTAACTTACATTTTTTATCTACACTAATGTTGTAACATTCTACTTATGTTTCCAATACTTGACTTATAATTACTACTGTTATAGCGCAGACAACAAAACACTCAATTTAAGCAATTTCACATGATGGTATAATATCCACATCGATATCGTAAAATCTCATTATAACATCAATAAAACGCGACCAATTAACCTGGCGAGCCTTATGTCAAAATCCTCATACAAGTTGTATAAAATTTTGATATTAGGCTGGCTTTTGAAAACAGTTAGGTTATACGTGAAAACTTCGTCGAAACTACTAAACTTACATACACAAAACTCTTTGGTAAGATCTTGTGCCAATTAAATAAAAAAAGAACAGCGCGCGCTCGCTCCTGATTGGCCCTGCGCGCGCAGCTGCGCTCTCATTGGTTAGATTTTAATGGCGGCAAGTTCACTGTGACAATACACGTACGCGTGAATTTAATGTTTCGCAATGTGTTTTGTTTTTAAAATACAAATTAAAAGTTAAAAATGGACAGTTCGATGAAGTCTCTAACATAGACGACAGTACAATCATGGTGAAAGTTTCGAAAACAAAAACGAAAATAGATCGTTCTTTCGTTGTGACGGGCAACTGCTATGCCGTATGTAAAAAATACATGGAACTTCGACCCACCCCCTGTCGAAACCCTGCCTTTTTCTTGAGCTATAGACCGGGGAAGTGCGTCGATCAAAGAACTGGTATTAATAAATTTGGTGCTCTGGGAAAAACTATCGCAAGTTTTTTGAATCTGCCTAACCCAGCGTTGTACACGGGGCATTGCTTCCGGCGCACCTCGGCGACCTTTCTCATAGATAGCGGTGGTGATTTGACCGCACTGAAACGACACGGGGGGTGGAAGTCTTCTACTGTGGCTGAAAGCTACATTGATGAGTCTTTAATGAATAAAATTCAAGTCTCAAATACGATCTTGAACAGTATATAAAACAAGACAAATGAAGTAATTATAAATATTCCAACTCCGTCTACGAGCTCTACTGCTTGCCCCGCGACCGCTACAGCTGCTGGATCAATAATTAACATTAACTTTCAAAATTGTACCATCCAATCCAATTTTAACAATTATTATAAATAAACTATTGTCAGCTTTTACTCTTGTTGTTTGACTAATTGCATTAGTGAAGATAAAGTAGTGTATGCAACTGCATATAACACGGGTATTAAAACACTCGTTACTATTATGAAACTCGCTGCGCTCGTTTCATAAACTCACACTCGTGTTTTAATACCCTTCATTATATGACAGTTGCATAAACTACTATTATTTTGTTTTTTTACATGTTGTAATTGTCTTATATATATTTTTTGTGTTTATTTGTAATGGAAAGTGTTCTGCTATGATAGGGCATTTTCCAATATTTTTGACGCTGTAAGGGAGAAAAGAGCTGGACACTTGCTGAGTTTCTTGCCGGTTCTTCTCAGTACAAGATCTCCCGCCCAGAGTAGATTTACGAACCGATGGCATAATGACATTCACAAGAGCTACTTGTAGCCTAAACTGAATAAATGATTTTGAATTTTGAATTTTTTTCAAAAAGTAGATTTTTAGTCCGTTCGTGCGATTTCTATAACAAAAATTATGTAGATTTGGATGTTTTTAATACGTCACTGTTGAGTTGTAAAAACTCAATAAAGTGTAAAGTGTTTAATACAAAGTGAAAATATTTTTAGTTAATTTCTTTTTTCATTATTATAATTATTATTATTTTAATTTTTGTTTTCTATTTACCTGCATGTGTGACATGAAATGTCAATGTCTTTTAGCTTCTTTTTTTTCCCTAACAGTAGTGTAAACTCAGTTTGTTAAATTTTTGGTACTTAGAAGCTTTATTGGTCTTTGTGTTATATCTTGTGTACTACTGTAATTTTGAGTTATTATGTGCGGTATGGTTAATGACGGTAGTTGTTGACATTGAATGGGCGCCTTTGGCTCTCGAAGTAAAAAGTAAATAGTGTTGAATAATTTCGGCGGGCTGGTTAGAACCACGATAGCTCAATTGGAAGAGCACCTGACCCGGTATGTCAGAAGGGTGCAGGTTCAAACCCTGCTCGTGAAATTTTTTTCAACATTTGTGTTTTTGTATGGTTCTCATAATGCAAAATAAAATAAAATAAAATTAGGGCTGAGTAACATAGGCATATATTACAAAAAAAAAAATGTCCACCCGTGCGAAGCCGGGACGGGCCGCTAGTTATTAATAAAGAGGTAATGTCTGTGACTATGTTTGTACAGTCGAGTTCATTAATATGTATACACTTTTCACAGTTAGTAACCTTTATTTACCTTGTAATAAGAATCAAGACTTTTTGGCGGGAAAGTGAAGCATCATGTCTGCGGTTTAGTTTTATTTTCTAAAATTTGTGTTTTGTCGAATATTAATGTGAAATAATGGTGGATTATTAACCGTTAAGTGTTCGTGAGTGTGCATAAGTGTTGGCAAATGAAACAAAACAGTGCAACGTTACTTTTGAAATTCTCTCAAGAAGGTCGCGTGAGGACTTAGTAAAGCCCCGCATCTTTACTGAGATACTCGAGGGGTTGGGGGGTATATCATTTCTCACTTCTGATTTCTATTATCATTCATCATCATTACTGAAGGAAGAAGGAAATATTGTTTATTTATGTATTACTTGTAAGAAAAATTACGTTGACACTGGCTAAATGTGCTAATGGCACAAAGCCATTAACTAAAAAAAAATAAAAACTAAGAATCAACATCTGTCAAAAGTGTATTGAACTTGAACTTGTATGTCGTCGGGGCTAATTTATTGAGCTACTGGTCCAAATTCAAAAATTCTTTCACTGATATAATGCTATGTAGCATTGCCTCCTTACGGGTAACATAGGCTATGATTAATTTTAAAAAATAGTTTTTTTTTTAAATCTTAGATCTACACGGAGGAAGTCGCGAGTAAAGTGCTAGCTATATTACAAGATGGATTGACATAAATCACACTATAGTGCATCATGACGCGCCATAGCAAAATCACATATGGAGATGGACTTCTCTTCCATATGTTCCTGCGGTCTTCAGTGCTCAGCACCGTTGGTTTACGCCAAACCTCGTTTGCCAAGGAGAGCGGCGTGAGGCTCTTATCTACTGCTATAACGTCACGGGGCATCCCACACCCATTGTTAAGGAAGTAACCCCTAAAACTGCACACCTCGCGGTTATTACTTTAAACGCCAAGACTCTCCGTCTTGGTGTTTAAAAAGCCACGACCTCCACACTTACGTTACGCGAGATGTACAGTCTCATAACAGATGAGCGTGGGTAAAGCATGCGATGCGTTGTCAGCTATTAACGGACTCTCCTATCCAGAGCGTCTAATTCAGTCTGAGTCCCTCTTAGTATGCCAAAGGAGTACGTGAGAAGGGGCATCACCTAAGCGTTGAAGGCGCGCACCTTATTGCCCCCGACAATAGGTTTTTAAGTACTTTTGTTAGACGCCAGAAGAAGCGCTCCTTCACCGCCTGCTTTATGTCCCCATCCGTAATACTCAGAGGCTGTGACATACCAAGATATTTGTAATTTTTCGCCTCCGAGAGACCTGAGAGCCATTGTCTCAGAAAGTTGTAAATTTGTTGAATTTACAACTTCCCCCGATATACATGCATAACCGCACATTTGTCACCGTCTATTATTATTATTATTATATTCAATGTCGACAACTACGCCACAACTACGGCCCAGAAACTCAAAAGCTATTGCTATTTTAACTACCCTACCTACCTACCTGGTAAAATTTTATAAGTCGTTCCTCTGTAAGACTATTTGGCTTTGGAATTCTTTGCCTTTGTCTTTTAAGCGGGGCATGAAACTGCATTTATGCAGGCCGTCATGAATGGGTGCGCTTGTTACCGTGCTTGTTCCACGGTGGGGAGCGCTCTCATTATTTTGGACTGCATCGGCTGCTTACCATCAGGCAGGATGTAGTCACTATGACGTGCCAATATAAAAAAAAAAGCGCCGCACCCTTTGCGGCATTTTGAATCTTGTAGAAAGTTTTTCAACACACACAACACTTGTTTCGACATTGTAATTTGGTCAAAACAAAATTAGCATAAATAGAATTTTCAGTATTATATTATAATAGTCAACAATCACATTTTTAGTGACCAGGGGTTGCTGGATTACTCGTTGCTACTGTAATGTGAGAAATACTGTCTTATAATAAACTATGTTTATATCTATTGGTAGATATAACATATACCTACTCACCGGATCATGTCGAACCATATGATTTTTATACGTGGCTGGTGTCATGAAGCCCTTATAACACAAATCGCACTTATAAAACGAATTATTATAATTCAGCGAGGTCATTCTAGATTTAACCTCCAATATCTGCTCTTCCTTCGTCAAAAACGTAACTTCAATGTCGTCAAATGTCTCAACAACATCTGGTAAGTCAACTGCATCGTCATGAGAATCATTGTCCAAGTCATTCTCAAGTTTAACGTCACTATCACTATGCTTTGCCTCTCTACATTTCTTATTTGATAGAGGCTCTTCATCGCTTGCAAATTCTTCAAATTTTATATCAATGTCATTGTTGAGATTGTCAAAATTACAGTTAAAGTTGTCCGTGTAGTCATTAATACTCTCTATGTCATCGTAGAATGTGCCTTCATCATCGTACCACGTCTCGGTCTTTACTTCATCAAGTTGTTCATGGTTTATGGACAGTTTTTTACGACTGATGCTGAAGTTTGATAGCAAATTTGCTTTAAATTGTAAATTGTTTATGTATTCTGTTGTGACCTGAAATGTATGATTAATTTATTTGTTGCATAGTTATATTTTAACATCAGTTGCCGTACCAATAGATGATATGGTTAAATACGATATTGTGTATCAATCCCATAGCTTGGTTACTGCTCAGCCACTACTTGGGCGTCTGAGGCGCGACTTGTGGCGGTTAAGTCTAGCGACTTGCACCATAATCAAATCTAAATTTTTAAAGTTTATAAAAAGAATTGGCTGTTTCCTGCCATCTATAACTATAGTTACAGTGTATCTGGGTGTTAAGAGCAACAATAAACTTAAAATTTCTCAGGCTTTAGAAGGGTTATTAATTTATTTTTATTTATTTTTTATATTAGAAGGAGGCAAACAAGCAGGCGGGTCACCTGAGCAATCACCGCCGCCCATGGACACTTGCAAAACCAAAGGAATCGCAGATGCGTTGCCGGCCTTTAAATAATAATACTTATATTAACTATATGTAATACTACTTATGTTATTATTTTTTATTTATTTAAGAAAAAAAATTGTTGTGTTCAAATAACAACAACTTTACCAAGTGATTTTGTCCATATGCATACACTAGTAGGCCCAAACTTCTCTGACATACATCTTTGAACGTGATCAATTTCATCAGAAGGGTACTGCACACTCCACAGATGTACTGAGGGCACCGATCAGACAGTTGGATCTGTAATAAATCATTTATTTTAAAGGTTTTTCGGTTAAGCAGCCAAAATATTAGTGTTAGGGAAATCAGATTACATAGACATTGAAGAAAAAGCAGTTTTCTAAATAATATACTAATACTATATCAAACTCAGAGAATCAGAAATGGCACCTGGAATTAGCGTGCCAGCAACTAGAGTACGGAGATCTTCAAAAGTATTAAAATTTACCTACCATGTACTCAAACAAACAAAAAAATCATGTACCTATCTAGCTTGTTTATGGACGAATTACACATTCTATCTTTAATGAAAAATAAGTACAGTAAAGGTGCATAATTTAGACTGATAACAAGAATTATTAAGAGTAATTCGTTTAGAAAAATACTAACCTTACATCCCATTATATTCTCATAGGGAGAAATAAGTTTATGTTTGTACATGTCGTACAGTTTCACATTTGTAGATAAGCAGACACGACAAGCTAATAACTCGACCATATTTTTTAATTAATTTTACACACAATTACTGCGAAAAATATTGAAAAGACATTCCCTAAATAAAGCACAATGCAAAAATCAATTCAATTCAATTTCTTGAAAGATGGCTCTCGCTGCGATTTAACCAGTGCAGTGTCTAGTTTTAGGGCAGGTTATTAGTGTTTAATTTGACATTGACCGTAACTCTGCTTAAAACTTTAATAGAATAGAAGACAAAAAACAAAGCTAAACAAAACAAACCAAATAAATTGTCATTTCATTTAGGTACTCATTTTTGTTTTCTCTTTGTTTTTTGTAAAGACAAAGATGTTAAGCCTGTAAAGCCTTATGTAATATATAGTATAATGTAATGTAATGTATTATAGTATAATTAAATGATAGGTGTGACTAATTTATCCCCCCGATTTTCAGTAAAGATGTTCATATTTTTTAAGTTGTCTGTGCAGTGTTTGAGTGGGACTTGCAACCTCACTCGGTTTACGATACGAACGAACACACACTGAATGAATAAATTATCCACCACAATAAATTGGGAAAATCAGAGAACACTAAACTGTAAAACTTACGACTTAAGTCTATGATTGAGATTAAAGTATTTTGCATAATAACTGTGAGTATTAATAAGATTTTTTTTATTTTTTATTCAGCAGACCAACCAACCTTGCTAAGCCAATAAAAAATCATCAATAATATCTGTGGTATTCCATAGATTATAAATCATTGCTTACTAGTGGTGTGTGATGGTCGATAAAAACGAAATCATGACATAAAGTCATAATACTTGGTAACTATCTACAAAGTCAAAGTCAAATTTTTTATTCAAATAAACTTAAGAATAGTGCTTTTGAGTCGTCCATACATTTTTTCCCTACTACCCATTCAGGAAGTTTTTTTCTAGCTGTAGAATAGAATAAGCGCACTCTGTACACTACTATCAATTTCTTGTATGTAAAAACCTATTTCATTTTTTATTTCTCCTTAATATGTGAGATTTCATATTTAAGTGTATGTATGCTCAATACATTGATTTTTGGCTTTTGTAAAGGTAGCGTACCCGGACCCTGGAATAGTACACGGCTTGTTTGAGATGAACACCTTAATTTGAATCTTAGATTTGTATTTGTTACTTGCATTATGGCAATCAGTTTCTAATTATTATATTAATATAATACTCGTATAATAAAATCACTGATGATTCTTGATTTTATTTGCTTTTTAGACATACATACTACTTTTTCTTAATTGTTTTAAGTTAACACATCAAGTTTAGTAAAATGGCTGTAGTTCTAGAAATTATATTTTCTAAAAACTAAACAAAAGTTAATTATCGATAACATAAGGTGAACATGCATAGTTACAACACTAGGGTAGATTGATAAACTAAAATAAAGTCACGCACAGATACAAAATGGCGTCGGTTGGTCGCTTCCATAGAAAAATAAATTTGTGCTAGCGATATCGTACGATGTGGTAGTGGTACCTAGTAGAATCTGTGACCAAATAACACGCAAGTATGAACGAAAATAATACATTTTACTGTTCATTTGTCAGTATTCATTATATAATCTGTGAGTGCGGCGAGACTTTTCCGAGTGAGGACGCGCTAAAGGAACATATCGAAAAGGATCCTTCGCATATAAATAAACTTCCACCAGCTAACGCTAAGTTAGAATACGAAGGAGAGGAAATTATAAAAGAATATAAATGCGGCGAGGTCAGTAAATGTACTATAGATATATAAAATAATTTTATAGGTGATTATTATATTATTTTTGTTACTCGTAGCATCTTTAACAAAGGGTAATTTAGTTAAATAAAACCAAAAGTGTTAATATCAATGCTAAAGTTGTCTATTGTAACACTAATGTACAGTCAGATGTAATAAATTTGATGTAGGTACATGCATTGTCATTAGTAATTTATTCCTTAAAACAATATACTATTTGTATTGGAAATCATCAAAACAAATCATCAATAATTTTTTTTCATCATGATTTACAACTTTAATAAGTTAAGCATAGTGTGTTACATTGCATTGTTTTTGACAACTGGTTGACAACCAGTAACAATAATAATTTTCAGCCTATATGACGATATTTAAATAGCCTATAGGACGCCACTGCAGGGCAAAAGCCTCCCTTTACCTTTTTTCAACATTCTCAATTTTCAAAATTAATAGACAAATAAATAATATTACTTCCAATAAATTGCAGTGTGAAGAGATCTACGACACAGAAGAAGAATGTATCGAGCATCAAGAAATCTCACACGTATTACCAGTTGTCAATGAGGAGGTAGTTGAAACGGAAAGCTCCATCCCACAAGTCCCGTACAATAAACCGTTTACAAACACCAATCCGTTCACTGTCACCAGCAAACCGTTGACAGTAAGCAGCAAACCGTTCAGAGTCACCAGTCAACCGGTGAATTCACAACTTTTAAAGCTCAGTCAACCTGTCAAAAGACCCATTGTGAATCATGATGGCACCGTCCTTAAACCAAACATCATTACAAAGAATGCGCTTGCCAAAGAATCCGACAGCAACAGTGGTGGTTCCATGGTTTTCAGTCAGCCGGTCACAATTACAACTAAGCCGTTGACAGTCAACGTAAGACGAAGAGCTGTGAAACTTAAAAATGAAGGGAAAGAGAAGAAACCAAAGATACAGTACAGCAACATCAAGAAGGTCGTCTGTGAGGTGTGTGGGAAGAATTATGCAGTATGTGTTGAGATTTATTTATTTTTAATTGTTGGTTTTGATTCACAATGCTATATTTATTATGTTATAATTATGGTCAACAGTTAAAAGGTAGACCTTAAGTACCACCATAGTAAGATAAGAGTAATAGATAAATAAGACCATTAATTAAATTTAACTATAATATCTGCTATCTGCTCTGTGGCTGAGTTGCAAAGCGCTTGCGTAAAGACCCGATATACTTGTGTCCAGGGTTCTCTAATCGTTGAGCTAAGTGTGTTTGAAATTCAATGCATAGCCCTTACATAGAGCTTATTGTCTAATTTCAACCTCTATCACAGTACCTTTCAAATGTATTTACACTTGTCACGATTCCAAATAAATGTCAAGTTTCAATGTTGTTCATGACACCTGTGAATTAGTTGAAGTTTTGAATATCTTTCAAATGTTAAAATTGAAAAGTATTACGATTAGAGTAAGACAGTAAGCCCCGGGTTTACGTTCCCAAACTGCATAATTGGCAAGTGTGGCCTCATCTCCTACTAGATTTGGTTTTGGGAAATTTTATTGTATTTCTTTTCCAGTCAAACGCAGCACTCAGCTATCACCAACGCGTACACACAGGCGTGCGACCGTACCAATGCACGTACTGTCCGAAGAATTTCACCATGCCACTGTTCCTACAGGTAATCATAATTTTACCTTGAAATAGTCATAATGTATGCCTTTATGCGTAGTGAAAGCGAGAGAGAGTCTTAAAGAGATTGCGAATAGAGATATAGAGTGTATACAGGGTCTAACAAAATCAATAAGCGAACGTTTAAGGGCGGTATCTATACATCATTCTGAATACAATGACAAAAAATGGGCTCCAGTTTTATAGTGATTTTTCAATGTTATGTTTTCTAACAAACTAAATCAATTAAAACAATGCACATCATGAACATGCTGTATCTTTACTAACACGCACGCAAGCGTCAATACTATTGTATGACATTCATACACACATGGCTATCTTTGTGTGCATGTAGTACAGCTGTACGGGTTTGGAAAGGGTGTACTTTTTGGTGAATTATGATATTGTTTTGTTGATTATCTCTGTAACAAGCCTGTAGTTTTGGACCAAATTTGGTGAGCATGCTTAGTGTGATGTATAGATGCTCCCCATAAACGTTTGCTTATTGATATTGTTAGACCCTATAGAGAGTGTATTAAGAGCATGAAAGAGTTGTAAAGAGAGCGAGACAGATGTGAAGCTTGGAGGAAAAAGCGTAAAAAAAGTTTATTATTGCAATAACATATTAATATTAAAAAATCCTCACCTTTCAGATACATTTGAGAATACACACGGGGGAGAAACCGTACCAATGTCCGCACTGTCCTAAGGCGTTCACCAATAAGGCAGCCCTGTTGAGGCATGATAGAGTGAGTCCATATATTCTACTAATTCAATGAATAATTTTTTTTAAACAATATTGAAACTTTGTTTTTTTTTATGTACAGAGTGTAGTAAGACCCTTAACAAAGAAACGAAATGTATGCATGATGTACATCAAACCAAGTAATATTTAGCAGAAATAATTGCAGGCAAACTTTTATTTTTCGATTTTAAAAATAGTACAGCTGTTTTCTGTAGCACGCAATGTAACAGACTGCATACGTGTGTGTGAAACGGGACATGTCATTGTGTGCGGCTAGCTGTCTGCCGCGAAACAAGCTCTCTTGCCTTCTCTCTCTTACTTAGCTCTCTTGTCTCTTTTCAACGCGGTCGACATCGGTGATACCGGGTCTCCTTGGGGGCACGGTGGGGGTGCAATTTTTTTTTATTACTTTGTTTAGGTATTAGTATATTAATTTAAATGTTTGATATTTATTGTACTTTGGAAATTGAATAGCTTCATTGTCTAAGAAATATCGAAAAGTTTGGTAATGTTTGTACGTAAAAGTTTAGTATCACATTTTAATTATGTTTTTGCAAAAAACTTTTGAGAAAATTGTGACTTTGACCAACCAACCAATTAAATAAGCCAACAATTTATTTATCTTTTATCTTAGCAACATATTCTTCGCGCCCTACGGCCGGGTCCCTCTTCGCATAAAAAGTACAATATCCGAATTAAGTAACTTTACACAAGAACACTTGGAGAGGCCTATGTCCAGCAGTGGACGTGTGTAGGCTGATGATGATGATGACGACACAACGTATTGTAATTTCAAACACTAAGATAAAAGATAAAACATTATAATTGAATCATTGTCTCCAGGTCCACACCGGCGAAAAACCGTACGAATGTCCCAAATGCGGCAAATCCTTCTCCCAATCCAACTCTATGAAGCTACACGTTTTGACCGTACACTTGAAGCTGCCGGCACCATACAAGTCGAAGAAACGGCGAGCGGAGTCTCTGGCTAGGGAAGCGAGGGACCGGGGCATTCGTGTCTTCGACCTGCTAGATAGCATGGACCAGGTAATATTATTAGACATTGTAGGGTAATGGCACCCTGTGTGGTGCCGGGGATAAAGAATTGCACCACCCCATCTCTTCCCGTGGGTGTCGTAAAAGCCGACTAAGGGACCATTCCAGAGGATGGGCAGCAGCATCTCTCTGAGGTTACCCTCAACCTACTGCGATCGCCAACCCGCCTGCCAAGCGTGGCGATTACGGCAAATACCCCTCATATCCTTGGGGGAGGCCTTTGTCCAGCAGTGGACGTTTTTTGGCTGAGATGAGATGAGGGTAATGGCGCTAGTATTCAACACTAACTCGCTGCGCAAACGTAGACACTTTTTGTTACTGACACGGCACACCATACAAGGAAAACAGAGTTGCTATATCAGTGTCAGGTGGAAGTAACTGGACACAATAAGTGTCTACGTCTGCGCAGGGAGAGCTGATTTCATATTCACTGGTAGCTTGTATTCCACACAAGACACAAAAGTGTCTACGTTTGCGCAGCGCCTAAGCCCATTGGGCGACACAGTTTACGTCGCCAAAAAATAACATTTTATTGCAATAAAATATAGCCTGTCACTCAGCGCTAATGTAGCATTCTAATGGTTAAAGAATTTTTTAAATCGGTCCAGTAGTTTTTGAGTTTATTCGTTGCAAACATACAAGAATACAAAGCTTTCCTCTTTATAATATTAGTATGATTAGTATTACGGGATGACAGATAGGCGAAAGTGGTCTGTATTTGTCGAAATTTTTGTCGAAGACTGGTTCCTGTCGATTACCACCCTATATATTATTTATCAGTGATCGGAATCGAAGAGGCTATTCTACCTAAAATGCCGACAAGGCATGATTAAGAGCGTTTACGCAGCACACTAGCGCCGCCAATGAAAAAAAAAACATACCTATCTAGTAATTAGAGATAGGAAATCAAATTATGCTCAACAAACTATCTGAATGAAGTAATTTAGCATTTTTACGTCACCTAATGAACACCTGACATTTTATGGTTTAGTTAAATATGACGTTAAGTTAAAAGTGGTCGTAACGTCTTATTTAACTAAACCATAACATGTGAGGTGTTCATTAGGTGACATAAAAATGCTAAATTACTTCATTCAAATAGTTTGTTGAGCATAATTTGATTTTCTATCTCTAATTACTAGATATGTTATTTTTTTCATCAGTGGCGCTTGTGAGCGGCGTAAACGCTCTTAAGATTAGTTGAAACCACCAACATGTTGTTAATTTATTTTTGTTCAATCCCGGATCCCCGAAATAGTTTTACTTCTTAGGCTCGATTTTTATTCTTTATTTCAATCCTCAGATAAGTCTTATCCAAAGACTAAGATTGTCATTGTGAGTCAGAATGACAATCATATTAATTAATTAATTATCTTAATTAATGGTGTTGGAAATGAAACAAAGTGAACTTGTAAAATATAGATTTTACTATTTTAAAAACATATAACAAACTTTTATACGTGTTGGTTGCTAAGTGACAAAGTCAAGAAGGGGGGAAATAGTTAATGTAGTGTTACCACACGTAAAACTTAAAATGACACAAATATTGACAATTTGTGTAAAAAAAAAAATTATTGCTATCTCATATTTTACATTTAAGCTAAGGTTTAGGTTAAGTTAGCATCTATGGCAACCATTTTGGTTCTTTGTTTTAAAAGATTTTTATTTCTATAACTTTAATATACCTTTATGTGTTGGGTCTTTTTGCATAAAATATTCTGTTGATTGTCATTCCGCCCGCCCAACCATGTTCAGTACAACATGACCATAAATGTGCATTTTATAATTATTTATTAGTGTGACAATACAGTATATTGTAACACAGGACCTTCTAAAAGGTTAAGATCCAGTTTCATCATACAATGTTAGTTAGTTAACACCCCTGTTAAATCATTTAACAGACTGTTAAGGTTATTGAGTGTCCCATCATGTTTTAACGAATGTCAAATATCCGTAATTCGATGTTAAACTTAATTGCTGCTACTTAGGTCCGTTAAATGTGTAACAGGCTGTTAGTTTACTGCCACACAGGAACAAGATGGCCATGGCGTACAATTTTATTTACGAAAACGAGAGGATCCTTTGGAAATAGACAATTTGGACTACATAATAATAATAATAATAAGTTGAGTCAAGGGTCAGATGCAAAAGGCAGTACTACTTGACACGGCCCGTATTGTCAGGAGGTTCCTCACTCTGCAGCCCTGACCACCGGTAGCTTGGGCCTGCCCCGCTGCTGGCGGTACTCTAGGATTAGGTTTTTATAATATTTTTGTTTTGTATGTGCTTTTGTATTTTACTTTTATATTAATATTATAACAAACCTAGGCTAAGAAAACAGATAAATAAAGAGAATAACAATAATAAATCTTTATTTCAGACAACAAACAATGTAACAGATGGTAAAAATACAGAGCGGCCCATATAATAAATACCTTACGGACTAATATACTTACATTAAAAAAAAAACAAATATTGTTAGTATATTTAAAAAAAAACTTAATAACTGTTAGTATTATTTGATTGGCACCTACTGTACCATCTTGGTAGCAACAGGCAACTTTCCATGGAAGCGCCTGTACACTACCGCCCTTCGGCCACAAGTCTCCTTCATGAAGATGTCCAGCTTTGATGTCGGGACTCGCACCACAAACGCTTTGAAGCTTGTATTATGGCGCGACTCCAGCGGTCCAACCCTCGAATTAAAGTTAGACTTCATTCGTATGAACTCTGCTACCTCCTGCGATGTGGTGGTGTGATGCAGGCGGGACAGGACATGGCCGTGGTCGGTGTCGCAGCAAGCAGCAGGAGGTTGGGCCTTGCTTGCTCGCTGACGACATCGCTTCTTGTTTCGAACCATGAAACCTCTCGCTTGAAACCTCTCGTCACAAACGTCGGCATGTCATCTGGATCGGTTCCTTTGATCAGTGTTATGATCTCTGTAGGCTCTTTTGCGTCCCGTCTCGTCTCTGAGACATCATCTGGTCGCTCTTGCCGACAGGCTCGTAGAGCAGCTTCTTCGCAGACGCCACCTCATTTTCACTGAAGCTGGACTTGCAATATTGCACTGCGCTCACCTCGTCCATGACGTCCAGCTTTTGTTGTAGAAACGCCAGGAGTTCATTTGCCGAGTTTGTCACTCATGATGCTAATTGAGCAGCGGCTTGCGCCGCGCTACGCGTAATATTATTTATTTGAATATGATGCGTTTGCCTGCACCGATCCGCATCGCGTACACGACACACATAGTACCTACGACGTCCTAAAACTTTCAAAGAACGGCGTCATTATTTCGAAGAATATGACGATGTTGACTTTCGCACAAGATTTCGACTATCGAAAGAATATGTTTTGGATGTGCTGGAATCAAAAAAATCAAAACAACAATGTGAAACACAAGATAACCTCAAACTCTACAACAAAATATTTGACATTCATTCAACCAGCAAAATGAAATGCAACCCGATTTCTAATGAATTCTACGAAATACATGGTATTTAAATCAGTCGCCTTACATATAACAAAACTATTATACGACTTGAGAAAATAGTGCTCGTTTTCGAAGCAATGACATTACATACAATGACATTTTGTTTTGGTTGGTTTAGAATGTGAGTGAATGATTTGAGAGTCATTCACCTAATGATTGATTTCGTAATGGTCTGTTAAATTATTACCATGGGACATAAAATTTAACAGTGCCGTTAGCATCCCTGTTAATTTTAATTAAAACTGGGCCCAGTTTTACAATACTCTGTTAGTTATTCTCTAAATGAGGCATTACTTAATCAATGATTAAATTATGTCCCATGGTAAGAATTTAACAGACCATTACGAAATCAACCATTAGGTGAATGACTCTCAAATCATTCACTCACATTCTAAACCAACCAAAACAAAATGTCATTGTATGTAATGTCATTGCTTCGAAAACGAGCACTATTTTCTCTAGTCGTATAATAGTTTTGTTATATGTAAGGCGACTGATTTGGGTCGGGTTATCACTCGTCAGTTTCCCTAATTAGCCAGTTTCATGAACTCGTCAGTTTACCTCATTCGTCAGTATCGCGAAATTCATCAATAAGTCAGTTTCCTTTTTTGTCAGTTTCTATAACTCGTCACTTTACTTAACTGGTCAATTTATGAAATTCGTCAGTCTAATACAGTCATGTTAATATTGTCATAGTTCAAACACACATGATATAGGTACATTTATTCTTAAAAGTAGACAGTAGTGAACTTAGAAAACTAAAATCTACCTGGTTTAAACTAAAAACAATTAAAAATAAAGACAATTAAAAATATTAAATAATTTAATAAGTCTATAAATATAAAGGTAACATTGTATCAACTGCAAATATTTTGAGGATAAATTAAATTAAATTAGGCTGAAAAAACTTATTATTTATACTTAAGCCCTGCCTCCTACAAACTTTCAATTTATGTAGGTACATACGACCTTTTAGTTTGATGCTTTTGATATAAACTATTTTTATGAAAAACCTTAAATTTGTATACGCTGGTTTTCAAGAAAAACGCCAAAAGACGTTTCGATTAAAAAGATAAATAAAGCACTTTCGGTAGTTTCAAATAGTTTCAATTCAAAGGAGCCGACAGAAAGGCCGCTCTTAAAAATATTACAATTTTTGTGTCAGGAAAAGTAAAAAAAAACTAGCCTGGTTTTTTTTTTAAATCTAGGGCCTTAATTTTCTCTGATTTAGTTAATTAGATGTTTTGTCAAAATATTTGCAATTAATAAAATGTGACCTTATAGACTTTATTTTTATAAACTTTTGAGAAATCTCTATATTTGTAGACGAAACTGTACAATTACTGACCAATTAACGAAAAATGACGAATTACATGAACAGACCAAATGAGGATACTGACGAGTTAACGAAACTGGCGAATTAGGAAAACTGACGACTTAAAAATTTTCATGGAATGGACGAATAAGGAAACTGGCGAGTTCATGAAACTGGCTAATTGGGGAAACTGTCGAGTGATAAACCCGGCCCACTGATTTAAATACCATGTATTTCGTAGAATTCATTAGAAATCGGGTTGCATTTCATTTTGCTGGTTGAATGAATGTCAAATATTTTATTGTTGAGTTTGAGGTTATCTTGTGTTGTTTTGATTTTTTTGATTCCAGCGCATCCAAAACAGATTCTTTCGATAGTCGAAATCTTGTGCGAAAATCAACATCATCATATTCTTCGAAATAATGACGCCGTTCTTTGAAAGTTTTAGGACGTCGTACTATGTGTGTCGTGTACGCGATGCGGATCGGTGCAGGCAAACGCATCATATTCAAATAAATAATATTACGCGTAACGCGGCGCAAGCCGCTGCTCGATTAGCGTCATGAGTGACAAACTCGGCAAATGAACTCCTGGCGTTTCTACAATAAAAGCTGGACGTCATGGACGAGGTGAGCGCAGTGCAAATTTGCAAGTCCAGCTTCAGTGAAGATGAGGTGGCGTCTGCGAAGAAGCTGCTCTACGAGCCTGTCGGCAAGAGCGACCAGATGGTGTCTCGGAGACGAGTCGGGACGCAGAAGAGCCTACAGGAGATCATAACACTGATCAAAGGAACCGATCCAGATGACATGCCGACGTTTGTGGCGAGAGGTTTCATGGTTCGAAACAAGAAGCGATGTCTTCAGCGAGCAAGCCAGAACCGTTGCGGTACCGCACCGACAAGGCCCAATCTCCTGCTGCGTGCTGCGACACCGACCACGGCCATGTACCTGTCCCGCCTGCATCACACCACCACATCGCAGGAGGTAGCAGAATTCATACGAATGAAGTCTAACTTTAACTTGAGGATTGGACAGCTGGAGTCGCGCCATAATACAAGCTTCAAAGCGTTTGTGGTGTGATCCCCGACATCAAAGCTGGACATCTTCATAAAGGAAGACTTCTGGCCGAAGGGTGTAGTCTACAGGCGTTTCCATGGAAAGTTGCCTGTTGCTACCAAGTTGGTACAGTAGATGCCAATCAAATAATACTAACATAGTTATTAAGTTTTTATTTAATATACTAAGAATTTTTTTTTTTAATGTAAGTATGTTAGTCCGTAAGGTATTTATTATATGGGCCGCTCTGTATTTTTACCATCTGTTACATTGTTTGTTGTCTGAAATAAAGATTTATTATTGTTATTCTCTTTATTTTTCTTTTTTCTTAGCCTAGGTTTGTTATAATATTAATATAAATGTAAAATACAAAAGCACATACAAAACATAAAAATATTATAAAAAACCTAGCCTAGGGTGCCGCCGGCAACGGGGCAGGGCTCAAGCTGCCGTTGGTTAGGGCTGCAGAGACAGAAACTTTGGAATATCCGCGCCGTGTCCAAGAGTACCGCCTTCTGTATCTGACCCTTGATCCAACCATTGAGCGAGAGATTCTTAAGGTGTTGGTCGAGACTCTTCGCTACCAGACCGTTCGCAGACACGACTATCGGCACAATGATTGTCGAGTCATATCCCACATGGCGGTTACCTCGTGAGCCAAGTCAAGGTACTTGCTGGCCTTGTCCTTCTCGGCCTTTACAAGGTTCTCGTCATGTGGGATGGTGACGTTGACATGCACATACTCTTTATTTATTTTCTTTCTTAAAACTAGATTTTTACAATATTTTAATATAAAAACAATAAAACATTATAAAAACCTAATCCGAGAGTACCGCCAGCAGCGGGGCCCAAGCTACCGGTGCCGGTGGTCAGGGCTGCAGAGTGAGGAACCTCCTGACAATAAGGGACGTGTCAAGGAGTACTGCCTTTGACCCTTGACCCAACTTATTATTATTATTATTATGTAGTCCAAATTCTCTACTTCGAAATGATCCTCTCGTTTTCGTAAATAAAATTGTACGCCATGGCCATCTTGTTCCTGTGTGGCAGTAAACTAACAGCCTGTTACCGATTTGACGGACCTAAGTAGCAGCAATTAAGTTTAACATCGAATTACGGATATTTGACATTCGTTAAAACATGATGGGACACTCAATAACCTTAACAGTCTGTTAAATGATTTAACAGGGGTGTTAACTAACTAACATTGTATGATGAAACTGGATCTTATACAGCCACTTAAGAGCGTTTACGCCGAGCGCGAGACCTTAAGTTTAGGTTTTTAAGTCCAAATATCACGCACACAGAAGCGGGCTGTGAGCGTGCGCGAGTGTGTGCGTAGAGTAGGCTAGTTCTGCTCACTATAGTCAAACTCACTACTTTGATCCGTTCGAATTTAGTTTTTCGGTATACTTAGAAATTATTGAAGTGAAAACTTCTTTAGCGGCGTTGTACATTTTTTTTGTAATGGGTAAAAAATGTTAAATTCGCGTCAGGACACGTGACCTGATCGAAAATGTAAGACGTAAAATCGTAAGACGGATGGAGAGTAGACAGCCGGCGCGGCGTAGGAGAGGAAGTATCCCCCTCTCTTTCTACGGCGCGGCGAAAATGTATGCCTGTTGTTTCGTTTAGGCGGCGCAGGGCGCTTGCGCGAATAAATTGTCATGTTTGTGTACGATAGCACAATAAATAAATATTGTATTCTACCACATAAATGATAGTACTTTTATACTGATAATTGAAGCAATTCGTGCAAAATTATTCCCTAACCATTCCAAATTATCAAAAATGCACAACGTTAATATTCAAGTTTTCACTTCTGCCGGCACTCCCGGGGTGCAACCCGTCGTTTTTTTATTTTTAACTATGGGCGTAAGCAGATGGCTAAACTACAGATACATGAAATAAGTACCTATAATATTATATTGTATGTATTTTTATTAATGTTGTAATTAATCTTATATCACAAAATTATAATCAATACCTATCTGTTCTTCAACGATTTATTTTGGACGAATTGATTTGACGACGACACATTTTATTTTATTTTATTCATAGCTCGGCAAATGTCTCCACTCCACTTGATGTTAAGTGGAAATAGAGTCCCTGTTGTTCCCTGCATGACGTTTACAGTTGACAGTTTGTTGATGGTTTGAGATACGAAACATTTAAAAATCCTTCTTATTTAAGTTTTTCTTCCAATATTTTACAAATAAATGATTAATTGTATGGGCAGTCAAATAAATTGACCGATTTTTTTAGAATATATCAATAATATTATGTTGTCTATTACCAAGCCCAATTTTGCTAATCTCCTTTTAAAATAAATTTTGTATAAAAACTACTTGGAAAATATGAGCCACATAAGCACAAAGCGCATCATGCAGCAATAAAATAGCTGCTGTCAAAACTCGGTCAAGTTATTTGACTGCCCATACAATTAATCATTTCTTTGTAATACATTGAAAGAAAAACTTAAATAAGTAGGATTCTAAAAAACATAATAATAGGCAAGAATACTTAAAAAAATTAAAAAAGGAATACTAATAAAATAAATAATTAGTCTACAAAAGTCGCACTGCTAGGATATGGCGAGGAGATTGGGCCATAGCCCATAGCGCACACTGGCACGGGTGCGGAGCAGTCGTGACAAAAACTGGGACCACCGGTTTTACGTGTCTTGCAAAGGATCCCTTCCTTTTCACTCCTTCCCTCCTCCGAGAGAAACACACATAGATGGTATTTCCCACCCATCCCGTGGGCCAGCAATGCGAAAGTTACTTAAAGCTCACTTCTCACCACGCCCGATTCGGAGGGGGGGGGGGGGTTTCCGTTGAATTTATTACCCATTATCTCTGCAACATAATATACGTTGTCAGTTTAAAAATTTAATTTGTTTATGCTCTCACCAATTATCTAGCTCAAGATAAGTATTCTTAAGAAACTCGTTAGTATAGTAAGATAATATGGATAAATGCATAGACATGGACATGCATGCAACATAGAAAAAACACCTAGACCCGAAATAAATTTAGAAAAACAGTCCTTCTCTAAATTAACCCGACCGGGAATTGAACCCGGGGCTTCGGAGACGGCGCGACGCCCGACCCGGCGCACACTGATCAATTATTAAGTTTTAGCTGGACGAAATTCATTTTTCTCAAAATGAAGGTATTTCGAAAAAAGGGTAGCTACGTGCTTAGGACTATTGTGTACACTTCATACTACAATATTATTTCAATACGTTGTTTGTGTCATCAGATATTAATGCTCAAAGATATCGACTCCGCAAATTGCATTAATAATTGCTGTTTACATAAGATTTCTCTAGTGAAGTTGATTAGCTTTTTTACAGTAAGTTGTTTACTGTTGGATTTAAAAAAAATGGTGCATATTCTTAAAGGTATTTATGATTTATGTTAAGTATTAGTTCATTCTGCATTGTTATAAATTGATCAGAAAAAAAATAATAAGTTATATACACAATTTTACTCTATTTGTTTTGTTTCTGAGACCTTAGATTATCTTTAGAGAAACATAAAGAAACATGGACAATTTAAGTTTTTTAGGACAATCAAACCCTCAGCTGTTATAATCAATAAGATTTTTTTGCCCATTTTTGCACTTCTTGAACAAAGTTTATGATTTTTTAGGTAACGGTGCTACAATAAAAAATCAAGATTTGTTTAATGTGCTTAAGCAACATCCTCCAGTAAAACCTACGTATAAGCAATCAAAAGACATGCTACTTAGCTTCGTATTAGATACCATTGGAGTGCCAAATTTGAACGTTACAGAGAGAAACGACTTGCGTAACACCATTCATAGCTTTTGTACTTCAGCTGCTAGAAATTGGATAGCTACTAGCCGAGACGTGGTTAAGTTTGAGAATAAGTACAAGAATTGGCTTAACAAATGCATCATTTTCTCCGGTACACAAACAAATGAACCTGCTACATCACGGAATACGTGTAAAGGGCGGCCAAAACAGCTCTTCTCAAACGTATGTGATAGAACAAAGCGTCGAAGGTTGAATGAAGAAGTAGATACTAAAAGTGCAGCAGAATTATGTTTAGCCGCGGAAATGAAACTGTATAAGATTGGAAAACGTAGTGCTGCTTCTACTTTACACAATATTTCATCAACACACGCAATTACTGGCATAAATCGCGATTTAATAGTGAGATTTGGAGTAATTCTAAAAACATTGAGCTGTCCTTATAAAATTAATAGCTCTGCTTTCAATGCTTATGCGAAAGAAACGGCCAAATTATATGTACAGGAATATGACTGGTATCCGATGCCACCCACAGTTCATAAGATTTTGGTCCATGGCAAGGATCATTGATAATTTTTTATTGCCTATCGGTCAACTGGGTGAAGATGCACAGGAATGTCGGCATAAAGAGATAAAATATTACAGGGAACATAATACTAGAAAAATGTCCCGCAAAGCAACCAATGAAGACTTATTTAAAATTTTACTAGTAACATCGGATCCCCAAATCACAAGTCTTCACTCAGTAACGTTCAGGAAAAAAAGTGCCCTTTCCTGCGATGTTATAGCGTTACTAGACGAACCTTGTGTATTTGACGAAAATGAAGAATGAATATTTTATGTCTGTTTTTTTATTTAATCATTTACTTTGTGTTCTAAATACATAATAAAGCACGATAAATAATAAATTAAAGCTTATACATCCATTTTACATTGAAAATAATACATTTCTGGATTTTAATATTTTCGTCCACCTAAAAGTTCAAAATTGATCACTGTGCGGCGCGCTAACCACTCGACCACGGAGGTCGTCCAATTTAAAAATGTTGCAATTCATCAAAGTAACATAAAATAATTTATTCACTAAAGTACTAAGATTTGCTTATCGCGCTATAAATTTGAACTATCTTCGAAATTACGGCAATTGTTCGAAAATCGTCGGGTAGAGCGTCGAGCGACGTACGTGACCACTCTCTCTCAGAGGCCTCGCGGCGGACTGATTTGATACTAATAGAACGCAGAGTTTTGTAGTAGTTTTAGAGCAGTTTTAAAATATTTATAGAAAAATTATAGAGCTAATTTAGTAAAAAGAATTTTGCGCATTATTTAATGAACACTTTTTTCCATAGTAAAAAGCTTTTATCTTATATTTATATAGTAAGTTTAATAGAGAAAACAATTATTTTATCACCTATAATTTCTTTAAAAATTCAAAATGTTCGGATTTTTATAGTTTTTGTTAGTAACCAAAATCTAAAAATGTTTTCAACAAACTATTTTGCTGAAGATCTTTCAAATTGAAATAAAATTTTTGTTCTTAGGTTTGTCAGTAATTTAAACACATTTTTAAGCTTCGAAGTTGACGCGGAAAGTCAAATTATGAAAACCTCTGTTCAATTATCTGGTTATAAATTCCAAAATATCCACAAATCTAAAAATGTTTTCAACAAACTATTTTGATGACAAGATCGCCTAATGATATAAGTAATTAACATATTTGTAAAGTAAATATTCATAGATATTAAGAGGTTTGAAAAGTACAGTTTTTGAGCAAAACGGCGTAAACGCTCTTAACAATGAGTTAAAATAAATATCAGCCCCTAATAATATCGAAATTTCAGTAGGAACATAAAAATCATTATCTGATAAATTAATATTTTGTGGAATATTTAATTTAGTAATGTCAAAAATTTGTTGCGGCTGTGGTGTGGTGATTGTATTTAGTACATAGCAATTTAAATTAAATGTGACATTCTTATGCAAGCATGAATTTATAGACAAATTAACAATTTCATTTATTTTTGTGTTCTTATTGCTAATACCAATAATGTTGGTAGATTGGGAAGTAGGAATAATTGACAATTTTTGCACTAAAGATTTAGTTATAAATGATGCCTGGCTGTTTTGTGATGCAAGCAGCACAAAACCGGTCGTTGTGGAGATCCTTGGGGGAGGCCTTTGTCCAGCAGTGGACGTCTTTTGGCTGAGATGATGATGATGATGATGATGCCTGGCTTCCACTGTCAAGTAAAGCCCGAACAAAAATATCTCGACCATATTTGTCAATGACCTTAACCTTTACAGTGGGTAGTAAAACATTATTATAATTTAAAATACTATTATTACATAAGGAAACAGGAATATCATTTTCATCAAAATGTAATAGTGTGTTATGACTTATGAGCACCCTTGCAAATTTTACATTTAAATTTGTACTTGCAGACATTGTCTGCATGCACTCTCAAACATACAAGGCACAATTTGTGATCCTTGACAAAAGCACGGCGAGCCTCTATAGGAGCCATTTTAAATTTAGGACAGCAAAAAATTGCATGATCCTTGTTGTCACAATAACAACATATTACAAGGGAATGTGCTGAAAGATTAGTGACTCGTACTGTAGGTTTAAATTTATTTTCAACATAATATTGACCTTTTAAGGGAATAGTATCCTCCAGCGCCATAGCACGCTTATCTAAAAAGGCTAAAAATTCCGCCATTGTTGGCAGTACCTCAGGATCCCGGTCCAAATGAAATGCACGGTGAGTAAAAACATCAAGCTTTCTTGAAAGAATACACAATAAAAGACGATCCCAGTTATCGACTGGTTCATCTGAACTCTTTAATGCGTATAACTGCTGTTTAATTTGACATACAAATGTTCTTAGAGAGGCTGCCGTACCCTTTTGCATTGATGGCATGTCCAAAATTAAATTAATATGATTACATATCAAGCGTGTCTTGTTGTCATAACGCTTTCTTATTAACTCTAATGCTTCTAAATACGATTGGTTAACAAGTGGCAAATTTACAATAACAGATAATGCTTCATCTAATAGATATTTTCGTAAATAAAATAGTTTTTGGACAGCCGTCAATGCACTGTTATTATCAATGACAGCAATGAAAAGCTCATAGAATGGTTTAAACTTTGTAAAATCTTTACCATCAAATGACGGAATATCAACATTTGGTAACCTAGAAGTTGAAGAACAGGTGGATTTAGAAGATTCTGATTTTGTAAGCATTCGAATGGTTTCGTTTATTTTCGCAAGGGTTGAAAAATATCTATTTTCAAAGAGGCCTACATCCTCGGAATCTTCTTCATCTATACTTAAAATATCTAACTGTACAGATTCGTAATGCCTAAATGTACTAACAAGTTTATCTTTCCTTGCCTCTAAAAGTTCCACTGTAGCTGAAGATAAGTTTATCGGATCCTCTACAAAATTTTGGATCCTTGTGAGGCTTGCCTTGCATGACGCTCGCGTTAACTTTAGTTTTTTGATATCTGACATCTTTACTTAAACGTAATAGCAAGTAAAAACACTGAATAACCACTTTAAATGCACTTTTTAAACACAAACCGCACTAATTCAATTCAATTTCTTGAGAAATAGCTAATGTTTATTTGTTTACGTTTTGAAATGTCAACTCGATTGACAGCAGACAGGGAGGCAACGTGCCGGAACAAAATGCGCAGGTACGGCTGTACCAACCGCACCAATCACCAAATGTATGTTAGTTCTTGGCTTGACTGCTTCAATATGGCGCGAAATTTGATAAATTTTTCACGTACCAGATTTGTGGATAGTAAATATTACCCACATCCAATTCTTGTTGTATTCGAATCCAAATTCTTGCAAACTTTTCACTATCAAATTTGTGGAAGTTCAAGAAATCTTGCAGACTCACTTTTTTCACCCAATATATGGAAAGGGTGAAGTTTCGCGCCAACTTGACGCGCGGGAATTTCAAATTGTTAAAAAATTCGCCGTAGATCACTGATTCTATTTAATTAATCGAAGGACCACTACTTTGTTGGAAATGAAACAAAGTGAACTTGTAAAATATAGATTTTACTATTTTAAAAACATATAACAAACTTTTATACGTGTTGGTTGCTAAGTGACAAAGTCAAGAAGGGGGGAAATAGTTAATGTAGTGTTACCACACGTAAAACTTAAAATGACACATAAATATTATTGCCACACTAATAAATAATTATAAAATGCACATTTATGGTCATGTTGTACTGAACAAATGGCTTGGCGTTTAGCATTTAACCAAACAAGAGTTTGTCACAACAACAGATATTTTGTATTTGTTTTTACTTTTAATTTAATTTTTTATGGGTCCAGCTGAAAATCAGCGTTGTGGCTACAAGTTACAACACGAGCTGAGCTGGTCAGCCCTTTCAGTTGTTGCTCACTATACCTTAGATATAAGAAACCTATTGTAATGTTTATGTATTGGAAGCACTGAATAAATGATTACTTACTTACTTACTTACAATTTCAACTGTTTTTTTATTATAAGTAGTAAAGGTACAATTTGTACGGTAGATAGAAACTAAAATGGAGTCTCACAACACAAACATGTTGTTACGGAAATAACTCGGGTGAATATTTGTGACATATTTTCTAAAGAGAATCTGTCATTATTTCAAATTATTCAATGAATAAAAAATCAGCTCTTAATGTGGTGTCACTCAGCGGGAGAAAATGGCGGGCCCATTAGCCGGCTAGGGGTGTGACACCAAATTACTCTCAAAATGGTTGACATACAGGCTGTCCCAAAAATGGCACGCCAGGCTGACACTGGAGATAGCTTAGCTATAAACCTATCAGATAAAAAAAAATAAACAAAAAAAATAATAATAATAAAAAGCGATAAGACCGCAAAATTGTAACCTTGTAATTTTTTTTTCTTATGTTCATGTGTATGTTTTAGTGTTGCAATAAAAGTATTATCTAATTATCTATCTAATTTTTTTTTTTTTTTTTAAGAACATAATATGTAAGGGATAAGGTCCATTAAGCCCTCTCCGTCTCTTATTGAAATTGTCCCTCTCTATTTCAGGTACAAGTTAAGACGGAAGGCGATTACCCAAACACCAATGAAGATGGAGAAGTATACCACGAAGGGTACGAAGAAGTGTACCCTAAAGATGAGGAAGTGTACCCTAATAACAGTGAGGATGTGTACCCTGACAGTGAACAAGTGTATCATACAGAGAACGGTGAAGTGTATTATTACGATATACCGCAGAAAGAAGAGATAGCATATGAAATTATATATGAGCAATAATTTTGAAAATTTGCTATAGACAATTTTAGTTATCTACTTATTTATGTAAATAAAAATTAAATGATGTTGGTTGGTAAGCGCTTAAAAGTAGATTTGGTTGACATTTTGCACTTTTTTCTTGTTTTGGTCACAGAGAGGCTGAAATGTTGTTGTCTCATAATTTTAGCAACTTTCATACCCTCATTTCAATTAAATGGGGTGCGTTCCGTTACACGTGAGTGAACACGAGTAGATCCGTAAAAGTTGTTTTATTTAAAAAAATACTGTTCGCGTGAATTTTGAAAAAAAAAATAATAATATCCCTAATAAATAAATTTGCTTTTGAACTTTTATTTTTATAAATGAACTTAACGAAGAATCGGACCTGGAACGGTGCGGTGGATATGGCAAAGCTATAGAGGTCGTCAACCTCTCTAATTTAAAAGATTTCTTTAGACTGTAAATACTGAATTTGCAATACTTTTGTTACCAGATTACTAGAAAAGTAGTAATATAATTTTAAAATGGTTGTAATTCTTGTTTTGGTTACTATTCGCCGCCGGCACCGTAGATTCTTGTTTGCCTAAACGTAACTAGTCTTCTGAGCACGATTCTGTAAAAGTTATTTTGGAGTACCACAAGGAACGATCTAGGGTCCCGATTTGTTTTTAGTATTTTTCTTTTTTATGGAATAATGAAAGATGTAATGAAGTTTTGGACGTTATGAGTATCGTATATCGGTATAGTAGGTAGTTATTATTTTAGCATTTTTTTTCATTTCATCATCATCACAGCCAATAGACGTCCACTGATTTTTAACATGAGTGCAATAAATGATTTGATTTTGATTTATTATAAACTGTCTTCTTTCGGGAAATAAAAAAGACTTCAGAATTTTTCTTTTTATTATACTATAATTATTGTAGAATCGAGCTCAGAATTTTTAACTACAATTAGTCATATAATATTATATATTTATTGTAAATAATAATATAATAAAGTATGAAATAAAAGCTGTACATTTTTTAAGTCTTTGTTTTATTTTATCTAGCTTACTAATTCAGTAAAATTATGGAGGTCCTGCGTTCAACTCCTAATGGTACCTAGTGTTCCAGATTTTCCAGAGATCGATGCATAGCTCGGCTTTGTGATTATTATTATTATCAAGATAATAACACAACTGGATAATTACAAGATTATTTCCAAAACGCCTCGGTGACCGAGAAGCAAAGCGCTCTGCTCGATACCCGAAGGTCTCGGGTACAATTCCCAGGTCGGGAAAAAGGTGTTTCGGATTTCTTTGGTGCATAGCCTTGACTTGTTTTTTCTTGTGAACACCTACCCTTTGGCAAGCGTGGTGATTAGGCCATTACCCATCAATTATAGTGATGACGATAGACGTCATCACACTATAATGGATATAATTGATTAAGTACAAATATTTTGCAACCTTAATTTAATATTTATGTCTAAGGTTTAAGGTTCACAGTAAGCTGAAGTTGTTGATGCTGTTGTAGGCAGCCACAAACGCTTACTAATGACGTCGACGTCGACGTCGTACTACGACGATAAAATAGTATGGGAAGCCTGCATCGCGGTAGCGAAGTTTCACTATTTCCTTCGCTATTTAAACTATAGCACCTCCAACTAACATCACGTCGGGGTCACTGTAGGCACTAGGCAGCCGATGGGTAGGTATCACGTCGGGGTCACCACTGTAGGGAAAGCCAATGGTAGGTAGAATGCCACATTAAGGAAGGCTAAAGGGAAGATTTTCCTCCGAGCTGGGTGGTATAGCTCGGGGACCGAGGTCCGACGGATATCAGTTGGAGGTGCTATATATAGCGAAGGAGATAGTGAAACTTCGCTACCGCGATGCAGGCTTCCCATACTATTTTATCGTCGTAGTATGGCGACGTCGTTGGTATGCGTTTGTGGCGCCATCTGTTGACACGGTTGAGAAGGTGTTTGCTTCGTGTCGAATAATGTGCGGCGTATGCGGTAGGTGGCGCCGCCACACTGTCCAATGTTTTTACAGATTTTGTTATTTGAAATTTAAATGTATTGGTGTGAGCAAACAGGACCACACTTTCGCGATGCACTTTTGTTGCGGATCCTTTATTTGATCGACGTTGATAATGATAAATAAAAGGATACAACAAGAAAATAAATAACAACAAAATTACTTAAAAAAATCGTATTTATTATCATCACTCAATTCGAAAATAAACATGCACATAAGTCATAATCACACATTAAACAATTCTCATAATATATTAGAATCGTTGGTTGCAAAAAATCAATTTGTACAGTCACAAACAAAAAAAAACGCCTGAGCAATCCGATTTGCGGAACATCATGTTATACGGTGGTTCTTGAAATACAGTGTGCGTGTGTACATATCTGTATGGTGTGTATGGTGTCGGTATGAGTTGTGTATGGTCGTGACTCCGAACAGTTCTAATTCGAGTCCCTTATACAGCAACCCATTTCATCCAAATAAGATAACCACTTAGTTCTATTTCTGATCACGATTATGCGTCGATCATTTTGTTTTATGTACAGACTGCATATCAACCTGTCCAAAACTGACAATTTTTTTAAAGCGACGGATGCGTCGCTTTTAACCATCAACCTAATACGGAGCGTTTGCGCCCCGTACCATAAGAAAAACTGTTTTTTCTTTCTTACGAGAGATTACTTTGATATGTTTTTCTCTGTTATAAAAGTTAACAAATCGTGTATCTGCAACTAGCAAAATGAAGTCAATTAAATGAAAAATCATGTCATTAAATATCACTTTCATATGTTTTGTAATTGTTGGGAAAAATCAAGATCCCCGCCACGTAAATTTCCAATGCGTCGGCTTAATAAATGTTCAAACATATGCCGTATACAAGTCTATTGAGGACATTTGAAAGTTCGTGGTAGTTTGATGTGCAGTCGTGTGACATTGTGTACCCTAGCTGTGTGTACATTAACTGCAGTTGCCGGGTACATAAAGGTACAGTACAGGTACAGTTGATGTGTAGTCGTGTGACATTATGTACCCTAGCTGTGGGTACATTAACTGCAGTTGCCGGGTACATAAAGGTACAGTACAGGTACAGTTGATGTGTAGTCGTGTGACATTGTGTACCCTATAGCTGTGGGTACATTAACTGCAGTTGCCGGGTACATAAAGGTACAGTTGATGTGTAGTCGTGTGACATTGTGTACCCTAGCTGTGGTACATTAACTGCAGTTGCCGGGTACATAAAGGTACAGTTGATGTGTAGTCGTGTGACATTGTGTACCCTAGCTGTGGGTACATTAACTGCAGTTGCCGGGTACATAAAGGTACAGTTGTTGTTTAGTCGTGTGACATTGTGTACCCTAGCTGTGGGTACATTAACTGCAGTTGCCGGGTACATAAAGGTACAGTTCGGAGGTCTGCGGCCGGTTCCAAGCCTCTATGGGGGGTTCGGATTTGGTGAACACTTTCGCTTCTACTGCCGCTTCAGGCTTTATCTGTGAACAAGATGAAGTACTTATGTACTGAACTGTATTAAAAGAAAGAAAATATAATAATTGTTTATAAATGTCATACGAAAATTTTGTTGCGAACAAATTACAATATAAAAAGTGTTGAAAAAACTTCCACGAACGGGATTCGAACCCCCATGACATAACTGACTTACCAAAAATAGTAGATAGACAAGATAGCATAGTTTGTGACCCGGTATGTCATGGGGTGCGAGATCGAATTCCGCTCAAGGAAATATTTTCAAAATTAAAAAAATATACATGTTTTCTTAACACTAAGCGAACTCTACAGAACATTTTTAGTAATTTCACGAATCTATTTGCGTTTAATTTTCCTGTTGTCTGCCATGTATGACGTGTGTATTGCTCACCTTGGAGCTCCGCCGCAGTTTATTTTCCTGTAGTCATGAATATGTATGTGTGTATGAGAGTGGAGTGTGTATAGCTCGCCTTAGCGCTCTTTAGCTTGTTTTCCCGTATTTATATACGTATGATGGTTGATGCCTGTATGAATGTGTGTATGAGTGTATGGGTGTGTATGGCTAACCTTGGCGCTCCGCCGCAACATGTTTGTCTGTATTCACTTATGAATGATGATTGATACATAAATGGATGTGTGTATTGCTCACTATTACGCTCCGCCACAGCTTATTTTCCTATAATCATGAATATGTATGTGTGATAATGTGTGTATGAAAGTGGAGTGTGTACGAGTATAGCTCACCTTGGCGCTCCTTAGCTTGTTTTCCCGTATTTACGTATGATGGTTGATGCATATATGAATGTTTGTATGAGTGTGTATGGGTGTGTATGGCTGACCTTGGCGCTCCTCCTCAGCTTGAGGTGCACGAGCCGCACGTGCGTGCGCATGGCGGTGCGCTGCGTGAACCGGCGGCCGCAGTGCGCGCACGCGAACGGCTTCTCGCCAGTGTGGGTGCGCACGTGGTTGGTTAACACGCTTTTACCCTGGACGGGAGTTAAAAACGGAGAAACAATTTACACAAACTATTATAAGGAAATCGCTAATAAACAGAGTTTAAGCTTCGAATAGTTGATAATAATGAATATGGCGACCTCCTTGGTCGAGTGGTTTGTACACCGGTTTTCATGGTGTCGCCATCTCTGAGGTCCCGGGTTCGATCCCCGGTCGGGTCAATTTGGAAATTATTGTTTTTCTAAATTGTCTCGGGTCTGGATGTTTTCTATGTATAGTAAGTATGTATTTAAGTATTTTAAGTATGTTTATTCGTTGTCTAGTAACCATTTAACGAGTTCCATAACGAAGCTTGTCTTAGGCTAGATAATAGGTGTGAGTGTAGGAAAGTTATTTATAGTTATTATTTAAATTGTACATCTTATCTCTTTTTTACATTACCACGTCGCTCGAACCCAAGTTGTTTTATAGTTCTAACAGTAATATAAAGCGATCCATACTGTGTAACTTTATATAATTTTATTTTATTGATTAATTTTTACAATGTACACAATGGATGCGAGCAGCACAAAACCAATCGTGGAGATCTCTGGGTGAGGTCTTTGTCCAGCAATGGACGTCTTTTGGCTGAGATGAGGATAATGATGAAAGTTTTAAATCGCATAAAACATAGTAACTACTCTTAATTGGGCTTCAACGACGTGCTTGTATTTGTAAGTGAGTGATCGTGACAGAAGTGAGAGTGATCATGACAGTAAAATTAAGCGATCGTGGCAGTCAAAGTAGATTATGACAGTCAAAGTGAGTAATCATGACAGTAGAAGTGAGTGATCGTGGCAGTCAAAGTAGATCATGACAGTCAAAGTGAGTAATCAAGATAGTAGAAGTGAGTGATCGTGGCAGTCAAAGTAGATCATGACAGTCAAAGTGAGTAATCATGACAGTAGAAGTGAGTGATCGTGGCAGTCAAAGTAGATCATGACAGTCAAAGTGAGTAATCATGACAGTAGAAGTGAGTCATCGTGGCAGTCAAAGTAAATCATGACAGTCAAAGTGAGTAATCATGACAGTAGAAGTGAGTAATCGTGGCAGTCAAAGTAGATCATGACAGTCAAAGTGAGTAATCATGACAGTAGAAGTGAGTGATCGTGGCAGTCAAAGTAGATCATGACAGTCAAAGTGAGTAATCAAGACAGTAGAAGTGAGTGATCGTGGCAGTCAAAGTAGATCATGACAGTCAAAGTGAGTAATCATGACAGTAGAAGTGAGTGATCGTGGCAGTCAAAGTAGATCATGACAGTCAAAGTGAGTAATCATGACAGTAGAAGTGAGTAATCGTGGCAGTCAAAGTAGATCATGACAGTCAAAGTGAGTAATCATGACAGTAGAAGTGAGTGATCGTGGCAGTCAAAGTAGATCATGACAGTCAAAGTGAGTAATCAAGACAGTAGAAGTGAGTGATCGTGGCAGTCAAAGTAGATCATGACAGTCAAAGTGAGTAATCATGACAGTAGAAGTGAGTGATCGTGGCAGTCAAAGTAGATCATGACAGTCAAAGTGAGTAATCAAGACAGTAGAAGTGAGTGATCGTGGCAGTCAAAGTAGATCATGACAGTCAAAGTGAGTAATCATGACAGTAGAAGTGAGTGATCGTGGCAGTCAAAGTAGATCATGACAGTCAAAGTGAGTAATCATGACAGTAGAAGTGAGTAATCGTGGCAGTCAAAGTAGATCATGACAGTCAAAGTGAGTAATCATGACAGTAGAAGTGAGTGGTCGTGGCAGTCAAAGTAGATCATGACAGTCAAAGTGAGTAATCATGACAGTAGAAGTGAGTGATCGTGACAGTGTGAAAATGAGAGTAAAAATGTAAGTGGCAGTTCGTTCTTTTTCGTGAACACTTACCCTAAACGCCTTCCCGCACGTATCACAGACATGTCTCGGCGGCGGCCGTCGCCCTCTATGCACCGTACTCAAATGTTTCACTAGTGAAGCTCTCGTGGCGAGCGCGGCCCCGCACTGTCCGCAGCGGTGAGCGCGGACGCCCTCGTGCTGTATGAGGACGTGCGAGCGTAGCGAGCGGTCGGTCTCGAAGCGTTTCGAGCATTGGGTGCACACGAACCTAATAGTAATTTATTTGTCGTTCAATAAAAGCACAGAAACAGATTTTGATTAACAAAAAATTGTACTAGAAGCTAAAATATAATTCGATAGGTCCTAGGTACAGACAGGTACAGGTAAAAAATAAAATCGTTGGGCGCACGTAACCTGCGTAAATATGTAAATAGCATTATATTATGATATAGCGGTTGACTTGATAGAAATTTCACACGCCCAACGATTTTTTACCTGTACCTGTATCTAGGACCTACCGAATAATTTTTAGCTTTTAGTACAATTTTCAATAAAACCATTTAGCTTAAAAAAATATTTTCAAGTTTTTAATTTTTAATTTTATTTTCATAAAGAACTATTCTACTAATCAAGCCCTTTCATTTGATACCCATATTGAGGAAGAAGTGATAAAATATGTAATCCACCATTATGTAGCGGTAGCCATCTTGGATTTACAATAATACCGAATGTATTGAATTATATTGTCATCAGAACTAAAGGTGATTAATCCATCAACAGGAAGGGGGTCAAATTTCAATTACTAGATTTGACCCAACGTTACAGGCAAAAACACAAATGTTGAAAAAATTTCCACGAGCAAGGCAAGCTAAATAAAACTGTAAGTAATAATAATAAAAAGCTTTGCTAGTGTTTTTATTAATAACTAGCACTTGAACCGCGTCTGCGTCGTCCACAAAAATTTGACACTTTAATTTTTTTTCTAAATAAAAGAGCCTATGTTTACTACTAGGAATGTATCATTCTATGAGTGAAAGAATTTTTGAAATTGGACCACTAGTTCCAGATTAATAATAATAAATCATTTATTTCAGGCAACACAATGTATAAGATGGTAAAATCACAAAGGGGCCCATATAATAAATACCTTACAGTAGTCTGTAAGGTATTTATTATATGGGCCCCTTTGTTTACAAAAATTGTTTTATATTGTATGTATGTTAGTACATACATACAATATAAAACAATTTTTGTTAGTAGATATATAACTTATAACTATGTTAGTATATAAAGCACTAGCTTGTGCTGCTCCGGTGGTGTTGACCGGTAATCTTCCGCGAAAACGCCGGTACACCACTCCCTTCGGCCAGAAGTCTTCCCTCATAAAGGTGGCCTTCTCAAAGGCCTATTATAAAATGCGCGCGCTCGCGCTTTCTCAGTACTACGAGCGGCCGACTCATCGCAAAAGTGGCATTTTGTGCAGTTGTAATTTTTACATTTATTTGATGTTTAATAAGTTTTTATCGTTCAAAAAAAGTATATAATATGAAATCTTATAAACTAACGTTATTTCTGGTGTACATTTAACTTAATAATATTAATGGAGTAAGGAGATATTTACAGCTAAGTCCGAACGTTTTATGGCTTTGAATGGGATTTTTTTTGTAGAAATTCATATTTCGAAATTCCGAGGCCGCTACGAACTTAACCACTATTCAAGAGATATTATTCTATATTTTTCATTTCGTTTGCTTAGTACAGTAGTTCAATTCATGAGCTTGAAAATTGCCGTCAGCGTATTCAATTGAAAACTAGCTTCGGAATTTTGGCTTTATATAAATAGATAAGGGAAAATTCCAGAAAACGAGAACGCTACGAATTATACTAATAACTATTCTCCACCATACAATAAGTCAAAATTGTCTAAGGGTTTCAGATTCTCTGAACAAGAACGCCGAAATTGGGCATTTTATGCAAAAATCACGGTCAAAGTGTAACAGGGGCCTTAATTTTTTTATGTAACAGCTTGTTCTTACTAATGTTATCTTACTTAAAAGCCCTACCAGACGGTAAATTTGAGAATGAGCTAAACAGAATTTTAATTGCTGAAGCCTTTTATAACATAAGAGAATATTTTGAAGAAAAGGAACTAATGTATAATAATAACGCAACGGAGGCGAGGTTTTAATTTCCCTATTTCATTTACACGTTGTCTAAAATGTTGCTATTCATTTTAATAAGTTTAGTTAAAATATAATTAGTTACCGATATTTGTTTTTAGTTATAAGATTTTATTTGTTTAAAAGATTGAAATTTGCGATACCTTTAATGGGTCATGTTTATGGGATTTTTATATATATTTTTTAACTAGCTGTGCTCGCGACTTCGTCCGCGTGGAATAGTGACTTTCGGCAGCATTTTTAATTTTTTAGGCTCTTTTCCCGTTTTTGCAACATTTTTTACTGATGCTTCGCTCCTATTGGTCGCAGCGTGATGTTATATAGCCTAAAGCCTTCCTCGATAAATGGACTATCCAACACAAAAAGAATTATTCAATTCGAACCAGTAGTTCCTGAGATTAGCGCGTTCAAACAAACAAACAAACAAACAAACTCTTCAGCTTTATAATATTAGTATAGATGATCTATGTATTGCCACATGTTGGTATTCCAACATGTGGCAATAAATGATATGAATATGAATATGAATATGAATATGAATGCTGAAATGTAATTAATTAATTAATTGTATTTTTATCTCCATGAATACTTACTTGAAGCTCTGCCAGTCCTTATGTTTGAGCGATCTTTGGAGATGCTGGCGCAGTGTGTATGCAGTTTTGAATCTGTTCAAAAGGAAATGCAAAATAAATTATAGTGGTCAAAAACAAATATATAAAAAAGTTCATTATCATTCATTATAAAAATCTCTGAAAAAATTAAAAAAAAATATAAATAATTCTCAAAAACCGTAAAAAAAAATATCAGCTAATCCATACATACATTATTTGTAATACCTAACTCGGATTAAAATGTATAGAACAGGTGATTTTTTTAGTAAAACAATAATTAATTCCAGACGTTTAAACGTATAAAATATCATCACGTAACAGGTTCGTAACAGCTCTTTAAAACATTAACCTATTTTTTATTTGGTCTAAGCATGAATTTCTGTAACATAAAAAGTTTTTAATAAAAAATTAAAAACATCTAAAATTGTATTGTGTTGTATGTTTTGTTTTATTTTGTTTTGTATATACTCTATTGTGATATTTGTATTAATTATGGCATTAATCAACTTTTTCTATTCTATTCTAAACACTCAACTGCAGCAACGCAGTGTGGTATCTTGTTCTGTTTACAGGGCAAAAAAGATTCTGACAACCTGGCTATTATCACTGGATTATGCCTCCACGGAAGATATCCTACGTTGATGATTAGTATCTAATATCCAACATGTTTTATATCATTTATATAATAGTTTGTATAGTTTGTAAGGGTTTCAATTATATTTTTGTTTTAATTGAATGCTATCCGATGCAGTAAATTAAACAATGTATATGGTTCGCCAAGATACAGGCTTAGCCGAGTTTGGGGACCTCTGTCTAAATATAATATTACTGCATTTTGTGACTGCACTGTTACTTTTTTGTTAATAATGTATGTTTGTATGTTTCAAAAATGTTACTACTGTGCAATAAAATTTTATTATTATTATTATTATTATTATTTATTAACTGATCCGTCAGTTGAGTGTTTAGAATTACTATAACGTCATCATTGTGTTCCGACGAGTCCGACACAAAAATGACGTTATAGTTCGCCGTTCACATACAAATTCTATTGAAATATCGTTTTGACAGTTGCTTTCTCTATTGACCAGCTAGTAAATTTTTTAATTGCATAAGACCATAGTTCCACATACAAATGAATAATTTTAAGTTCACTATGAAAATTTTCTAAACGCATAAAATCTTCTTTTTTTAAAGTCTATTTATTAACATCTCTTTATTTTCCTTAAGGATATAAAGTTTCATTAAAATTGGCTTATTGTTTTAAAATAATTAGGGCTTTTAAGTTTGTATGAGACACGGTAACGCGAAATAGTTTTTAAGTATAAGAAAAACGATTTTATTAACAATTAATTTATATTATTTTACATACATATATTTTTGATTAGTTATACAGGGTCTAACAAAATCAATAAGCGAACGTTTAAGGGCGGTATCTATACATCATTCTGAATACAATGACAAAAAATGGGCTCCAGTTTTATAGTGATTTTTCTAAGTTATGTTTTCTAACAAATTAAATAAAATAAAATAATGCACATCATGAAACATGCTGTATATTTACTAACACGCACGCAGGCGTCGATAAAAAGATAGTGTACGGATACACAACACAACGGCTATCTTTGTGTGCGTGTAGTACAGTTGTACGAGTTTGGAAAGGGTGTATTTTTTGGTGAATTATGATAATGTTTTGTTGATTATCTCGGTAACGAGCCTGTAGTTTTGGACCAAATTTGGTGAGCATGCTCAGTGTGATGTATAGATGCTCCCCTTAAACGTTCGTTTATTAATATTGTTAGACCCTATATGTATGATTATCATTAAAATGACTTACCTAACATCACACTCGACGCAGTAAAACTCCCTAACGTCCGAATGCTTCAACTGGTGTAACTTGAACTGTGTCCTTGTACGGAACCTGTTGCCGCATGTTTGGCACTGGTAGTTCTTTATACCCTGGTGGATGCTGGAAACAAAAAATACATACAACATGTACATTCCGGCACAGATATCCTACTAATATTATAAATGCGAAAGTTTGTGTGTATGTATGTTCGTATATTTGTTGCTTCTTCACGCTGCAACGGATGGATGGATTTGGATGAAATTCAGCATACAGCTAGTTTATAACCTGGAATAACACATAGGATACTTTTTATCCCAATATCACTAAAAATATATTAAAAACGACAATTTAATTTTCCAATACAAAACTATTTGTTTGTTTTGTTGTCATGGAAACCAAAGAGAATTTAATCACTTAATGGAAACTGTCAAAGCGGTACGAAGTCCGCCGGGTCCACTAGTATTAGATATATCATCAGTGATTGGAATAGTTAGACTATGTGGAAATTGAAACTTTTACATAATTAATTATCTGATGTAACATTCTTAACTTAGATTTTTATTTTGTTTTTTTTTTACATGTTGTGGTTGTCTTCTATATATTTTTTGTGTTTATTTGTAATGGAAAGTGTCCTGCTATGATAGGGCATTTTCCAATACTTTCGACGCTGTAAGGGAGAAAAGAGCTGGACACTTGCTGAGTTTCTTGCCGGTTCTTCTCAGTACAAGATCTCCCGCCCAGAGTAGACTTACGAACCGATGGCATAGTGACATTCACAAGAGCTACTTGTAGCCTAAACTGAATAAATGATATTGAATTTTGAATTTTATACACGAAGACTTTTGATCGGTGATCAGGACCTACTGATTCCAACTAAGTAAATTATGGCCATTGCAATAATAATAGTAGTTACATGTTTTCTTTACATAAATTTTATTACGTATTTTTAATTAGGCAACCAAAATTAATAAGAATGTATGGTCTTCCTATTTTTATGAAGTGAAGATTAAAGTGATTTTTTTACGTTGTCTGCCATTTGACAGTTTACTACTAATAACATCTTCAATGAGGTTTGTTATTATCTACTATATTTTTATGGGTACTGTATCCAAAAATACTACATTTGGTCTAAAAAAAGTTGGCAACCGCATCAAAATGATGACGCAAAGCGCATTGCGCGTATTGCGCGTATAGGCCGTATGTTGACAGCATGCCTGCGGGGCGGTCCCTGTATTTTGTGTCATCATCATCATCTCAGCTAAAAGACGTCCACTGCTGAACAAAAGCCTCCCCCAAGGATTTCCACAACGACCGGTTTTGTTGCCATCAGTCCTGCGAGCAATGTGCCCTGCCCACTGCCACTTGAGCTTAGCAACTCGTCGGGCTATGTCGGTTACCTTAGTTCTTCTGCGGATCTCCTCATTTCTGATTCGATCACGCAGAGAAACCCCGAGCATAGCCCTCTACATTGCTCTTTGAGTGACCTTGAGCCTTTTTATGAGGCCCATAGTTAGTGTATTTTGTGTACCGGTAATTATTTAGTAATTTTGTCGTCTTTCGGTATGTCGAATTGAAATACCTGAACACTTTAATCGTAGAATTAAACATTAACGAAATTTCGGGAAATACCAGTATCACGTTTGGTCCAGCTCCATGTTACGTAGAGTTTATGTAAAAATATAATTCTATCTTTCTTGCAGGTGATGGATGTTCATGCTGCAACATGTGCTGAGTGGGGGTTTTTTTTTATATTTTATTTTTGTTTATTACTTACTTTAATAATAATTTGAATCTGAATAAATATCTTTATTTGATTTATTGCGATCACTTAAAATCACATTAAAATTACAAAAACTTGTTGTTTCCTCGATGACAATATTTTAGCTGCGTTTTGTTGTTGCTGCTATAAATGTCACATCTAAAACAGTTTTATTTTTTAGCGCTTTTTTAGCTACTGCTGTGTGCGTTTATTTATTTTTTTAGTTGATGGCTTCGTACGTTTAGCACATTTAGCCAGTGTCAAAGTAATTTTGTATGTATGTCTGTATTTTTTTTTATTTTTTATTTTTATACTTAGCTCGGCAAATGCCTCCATCCCACCTGATGTTAAGTGGAAATGAAGTCCAGACGCGAAGACAACTGGTGCAGCGTGGAAACAAACGTAGCATCAGTTAACTTCACTCTGCCGGCCCACAAGGTGCTTCTTCACGCCTCTCTTGAAGGACCCCATATCATAGGAAGGAGGGAAAACGTGTGCTGGTAGACTATTCCATCTTTTGGAGGTGCGACAAAGAAACGAGTCACTAAATTTCTTTGTGCGTGATGGGATACTTGAGACAGTGAATCGGTGACTCCGAAGAGCAGCACGTGTACTCCTATGAAGAAAGGGAGAAGGTGGGATGAGGTCAAAGAGCTCTTCAGAGCACTCGCCATGGTATAAGCGGTAAAACACGCTGAGTGACGCAACATCTCTACGCAATTGCAGAGATTCGAGAGTATTTACCACTTCTGCATTGCCGATAATGCCTTCAGCGCGACGCTGCAATCTGTCTAAGGCATCGAGCGGAACCGTCCCAGATGTGCGAGCAATACTCCACGCAAGACCGTACCTGTGTCTTGTACAAAAGGCACAACTGGTCCGGCGTAAAGAATCGCCGCACTCTGTTCAGAATTCCGAGTTTTCGTGAGGCTGTTTTGATCACGGCTTCGATGTAGTCCCTTTGGTTCAGATCGCAGCGTATCGTCATACCGTGCATGTTGATACTGCTCTGCAGGCGTAGAGATGTACTCTGAAGAGATGGAAGGGGAAGTAATGGTGACTTTTTTGCCGTGAACGCGCACACCTGTGTTTTCTTGGCATTGAACTCAACCAGATTATTGATGCCCCAATTAGATATGAGGTCCAATACCCGATTGAGCTCAATGACAAGATTAACTCGATTCACTTCGGTGTCGACCCGCCCAGCCGCTGGGTGACCGTTATATCCTCCATGGACCGTACTATCATCTGCATAGCAATGAATATTTCCAAGTGGAAGCATATCATTGATATGCAGAAGGAACAGCGTGGGGGATAGAACGGACCCCTGAGGGACACCAGCGTTCACTGACATGAGCCGCGAAGCGCATCCATCAGATATAACACGAATTTTGCGCTCATGCAGGAAGCCAGCGACCCAGTTGCAGAACTGAGCAGGCAGACCGTATGCCGGGAGCTTGGAGAGAAGAGCTTTGTGCCAGACCCGATCAAAAGCCTTGGCTATGTCAAGGCTAACAGCCACCGACTCACCACGCTTGTCAATAGCCTCACCCCAAAGATGTGCAACGTACGCTAGAAGATCACCCGTTGACCGTTTCGGCCGAAACCCGTATTGGCGATCGTGAATTATGGAGTGTTCTTCTAGGTAGTGGACAAGTTGTTTATTTAAAATGCGCTCCATTACTTTGCACAAAACTGAAGTTACGGCTATGGGGCGGTAATTCGATGGATCTGACCGATCTCCTTTTTTGGGGACCGGTTGCACATTAGCTTCTCTCCAAGATTCCGGCACACAACCTGAAGAGAGCGAGAGACGGTAAAGGCGCGTTAACACGGGGGACAACTCCGCTGCACACAGTTTTAGGACTATTGGAGGGATGCCATCAGGACCATTAGCTTTCCGGACATCGATTGACTGCAGCTCCGCACGGACGTCACGCTGCCTGATTTTAAAATCGGGCATTGTGTGGCCACAGTGAGAAATTGTAGGTGGCTGTGCATTGCAGTCATCGACTCGGGAGTTAGCCGCAAAGAGTTTGGCCAGGAGATCGACTTTCTCCTGCGGCTTGTGAGCTAAAGTTCCATCAGGACATCTCAATGGTGGCAGCGAGGGTTGGCAGAAGTTCGATTGCACGGCTTTGGCCAGACGCCAGTAGCTACGGCTGCCCGTAGGATGCGTCAGTAGTTCTTGGCCGACTCGTGCAACGCGCTGGGCATCCGCTCTAATGTAAGCTCTTTTGCAGGACTTGGTGGCATTATTATAGGCTGCTTTCAGCGAGCGGGTTTCGGGATCCCCAAGAGCTTTACCCCTGATCCAAGCGCAGTATGCCGCCTGCTTGTTATCAGCAGCGTTGGCACACTCGCGGTTGAACCAACGGTTGCGCCTGCCTTTGCTGATGAGATAGGAGTGCGGAATATAGTATTCCATCCCTAAAATTATCTCATCAGCAACTGCAATCGCACTAGCTGTCGGGTCCTTCCCACTGAAGCAGCGCTGCCCCCAAGGAACGGATGCGAAATAGTCCCGCATACCATCCCAATCTGCCGACGAGTAGTGCCAAATCTGGCGTTTCGATACCGCTGAAGGCGGTAGCGGAGCCAGAGGCACTTTACTGGATACCAAGCAGTGATCCGAAGATCCCAAAGAAGCTCGAACCTCCACTCGGTAGCCAGCTGGGCGACTCGTCAGCAGAAGGTCCAACAAAGAGAGCGCGTGACCGACTACGTCTGGGATCCTGGTGGGCTGGTTCACCAGTTGAGTCAGGTCGTGCGTGAGAGCGAAAGCATGGGCAGTTCTACCAGCATGGTCAGTTTTGGAGGAACTTAACCACAATTCGTGGTGAGCATTGAAGTCCCCCAAAAACACCAATTCCGCCGATGGAAACCGCTCCTGCGCATCATCTGCTACCCGACTAAGATGGTCCAAAAGTCGAGTTGTCTCCATGTCGCCATTATGGGATCGGTAGACGCAGACGTAGACACGGCTATGTGAGTCCAAGTCGACGTGTACCACAAGGAGGGAAAAGGAAGGGTCCTCCAGACAGCGCAGACGGCGACAGCAAACATCCGTCCGAACGAACAAGCAAACTCCGGCTTTGGCTTTGAAGGATTCTTCAAGCACAAAGCCCGGATAGTGCAGGTAGCTGGTGTCGGCCGGACAGATTATTTGCGTCTCCGTCAAAAACAACATTGCTGGCCGTGCCGTCTCAAGATGGTGGTGGACGGCATTGAGGGTTGCATGGAGTCTGCGGATGTTAGCGAACTCGACCTCAAACGGTGTAGTTGTGGTGGGGGTGTGCACCGCTGTAGGACCAGTTTTATTGTGAGGCGCTGTCATGGTGGAGAAAAGGAGGGAGGGTGAATCGAGGAAATGCTACCGCGATGCAAATAGTCAAAGTGCAGCGGCCTGTTTCACCAGGGATCTGCCTACAGATGAGTATAATTAACCCGCCGAACGGAAGGGCCCCCGAACCCCCCCGGGAATGGCCGCCGGGACCCCACCTTCCGGTCACCAACCGGCACGACGGACCACCCCGAGATTATGCGTGGCATGGTGAGGCAGCCTCACGAGCTGGTTAGGCTCGCTTGGGCCCCTGTACTGTGCCACGGGCGGCCAGCGGGACAGCCGTTTCTACGGGTCTCCCTGGTCGGCGGGTTAACGAAGTCCTCCTGGCACTGGTTTGACGGAAGCCTCCACAGACCAAGTGCATCGCAGTAACATCCACTCGAGCTCTGGTTATACGCTGGCTGATCCCGAAACGCGACCGACAAGCGGTCACTTGACGGGTTTTACACCATGCGTACGGTGGTCACTAACCAGACGGGCAAGCCCTACCACGCAGTGGAGCATATGGAAGCTCGAAAATCCGTTAGTCGCCTCTTACGACACCCACCGGAGGAGAGGGGCGGAGAATAGTATTCTTTCTCCGTCTCCGCACGGATTGAATCTGTATGATGATGATGAATGATAATATAAATGGGAAGTGAGAAATGATATACGTCTATACTAAGTCCTCAAGCGAAGTTCTTGAGAGAATTTGAAAAGTGCCGTTGCACTGTTTAGTTTCATTTGCCAACACTCATGCACACTCACGAACACTTAACGGTTAATAATCCACCATTATTTCACATTAATATTCGACCTAACACAAATTTTAGAAAATAAAACAAAACCGCAGGCATGACTCTTTACTTTCCCGCCAAGAAGTCCCGCTGTGTGCGTTTCATTGTTGCTACTTTGAAGCGTTTTGTTATTGCTGCTGCTGTAGTGCGTTTAGTTATTGCTGCTAAAGTAACAACACTACTAATACTCACAGCAAGTGTTCGGCCAGCGCATCTTTGTTGATGAAGCTCTTTCCGCACATGTCGCATTTGGGACGATCTCCGCTATGATGGTTGCGCATATGACCACGGTGCGTTTTGTTATTGCTGCAACAAAACCAGTTTTATTAATTAATTTAGACCACTAAAATACCGTACAACAAATAGGAAATATAGAGTTGCTTAAACTAATTATCCTTACAATCACAGGTAACCACATCGTGTCATGTAACATTATATTTATGAGGCCTATTACATCTCCACTGTGATTTTTGCGTAAAATGCCCATTTTCGCATTTTGTAGTAATTTTCCAGTTGTATTTATCGTTTTTATCGAAATGGGATAATAAATTCATGCTTAGTATTACAAATTTCCACTCTACGAGAAAATGCTGAGTTCGGACGGCCGGCGCATCGCATTTTGTAGTAATTTTGCAGTTGTATTTATCGTTTTTATCGAAATAGGATAATAAATTAATTATAAAATATTTATTCCTCATGAAGTAACAATTATTCTGGTATAAATTTTGCTCAATAATATTATCGCAGATAGGAGAAATTCACAGCGATCTTAAAGCGATTTTCGAAGTTTTTTGATTTAGAATAAGATTTTTTTCCTATGTAAAATCAATTATATCTAAAAATTCCGAGGCCGCTACGAACTAAGTCAAAATTGTTAATGTAAATGTTTATATAATTTTTAACGCAAATTTTGTTGCGAACAAATTACAAAAACACAAATGTTGAAAAAATTTCCACGAGCAGGGTTTGAACCTGCACCCTTCTGACATACCGGGTCAGGTGCTCTTCCAATTGAGCTATCGTGGTTCTAACCAGCCCGCCGAAATTATTCAACACTATTTACTTTGAAAGACAAAGGCGCCCATTCAATGTTAACAACTACCGTCATTAACATCCCTCAAACCCTTCAAACCATCCATTCAAACCCTGCTCGTGGAAATTTTTCAACATTTGTATTGTTAATGTATTTTCGTTTGTGAGATCGAGAACGCCAAAATTGGCCATTTTACGCAAAAATCAGTCAAAATGTAATAGGGCCCTATTACATTTACAATTAAGGGTGTTCTAAGGGAGTTCCATAATAAATAAATGCCGGTATTTAGGACATTCGATATCTATATTTCGATATTTTAGGCGTTTCGACGTCACTGTCAGTATGTAATTAGATTTTAGATATTTTGGACGTAGGTTATCTTACCATTCGACAATATAAACTTCGTTATAATTTTCGATATTTCAATACAATACTACATTACTGTAGTGGTACTGTATGACATTGTTGAAATTTAAACTGGTACCTGATGTAAATTTGCTAACTTAGATTTTTTTTTGTTTTTTTTTTACATGTTGTGGTTGTCTTTTATATTTTGTGTGTTTATTTGTAATGAAAAGTGTCATGCTATGATAGGACATTTTCGAATATACTGGGTATGAAAAGAAGCTTAAGAGCATTTACGCCACACACTAGCGCCTATAATGAAAAAAAAGACATATCTAGTAATTATAGATAGAAAATCAAATTATGCTCAACAAACTATTTGAATGAAGTAATTTAGCATTTTTACGCCACCTAATGAACTTGTGACATGTTATGGTTTAGTTAAATAAGACGTTACAGCCACTTTTAACTATAACGCCATATTTAACTTAACTATAACATGTCAGATGTTCATTAGGTGACGTAAAAATGCTAAATTACTTCATTCAGATAGTTTGTTGAGCATAATTTGATTTTCTATCTCTAATTACTAGATATGTTTTTTTTTTCATTGGCGGTGCTAGTGTGCTGCGTAAACGCTCTTAACGAAAACGAAAAGTACGGATTGTTCCCATCATTACTATTATTTTCTTGTATGGAGCCATACCTGGAAACCTGATAGTTAATGAGTTATTGAGGGACAAAGTCAAAACTTTTTTTACAGTTTTTGCGGAATCTGTTTAAAAAGGTTATTAGCAAATTTTCTTCTAAAGGAACATTAGTATTTTTTTTCCATTTTCAATTAAAAAGAGACGTTTTAAGTTACAAACCGCAATGAATATCGAAGGCACACAATGCGGCTCGCGGCCGGCCGCCTCGTATCATACGCTATGCACACTAAGTTGCACGCGTTCCATTGCGTGTCTTATATAACACCTGTTTTTGATACCCAAAAATAAAAGTCGTTTCCCAGCAATTATTTTTACTTAAGGGTGCGCCGACCAAAAAATGCAAAAAAATGCAGTTACGGTTAAGTAAATATAATTGAAAATACTATCGTATTAAATGAACAAAATATATATTTAGTATCATAGGGAACGTGTTTACAATTTGTCAGAACCATAATGTCATAACACGCTATAGTTTTTTCGTTCGTAAAGTTGGGCAAAAATCATGAAAACGAGTGGCGGCGTTTAGTAGATTTCTTATAGTTTATCTAAATTATTGTACCTCTGATTTTGTCTAAACAATCATCAATGGATAAACTACAAATTGCTAGACCACAATTTCGATTCATCAAGTGGTTATTTAAATAATTACTTTTTATTAAGCACCTTAAATTCCCCATACAAAATTAGTATGGCCGCGCGGCATCACATAAATATGGACGACGACATTTCAAATAAAACATATGACACTTGTCACTTACGGACGGCGCACTCTTAATGTTTCTTAGTTTGATGTACACTATGCGTATATTACGGCTTCGGTAAGGTTTGAGGAAAGAAACGCCCTGAGTTTGTTGCCGGTTCTACTCAGTACAAGGTCTCCCGCCCAGAGTAGACTTACGAACCGATGGCATAGTGACATTCACAAGAGCTCCTTGTAGCCTAAACTGAATAAATGATTATGAATTTTGAATAAATTTTTAAATTTTCGATGTTTTGAACAGTGCCATTTTACCTGTAAGTATTTTAATTTTCGATAATCTAAAATGTACCTATTTTGACACTTCAAAAATCATGTACCACAGATAGAATCGAACCCGGAACGCCTATTGTACTTACCTAGACGTTTTCCCACAGATATCACATGTGTACAAAGTAAGTTGACCTTCATGCTGTGTTCTGAAACAAACGAGAGCATTGTAAAAAAGTTACTTTGGAATTTAATCAATATTTAGAATAGGTAGAATAGAATAGAAAAAGTTTATTAAAAGCGTTTACGTCGCACACTAGCGTCACTATTAATAATGCGCTGGCGCCGCCAATGAAAAAAAAAACATATCTAGTAATTAGAGATAGAAAATCAAATTATGCTCAACAAACTATTTGAATGAAGTAATTTGGCATTTTTACGTCACATAATGAACATCTGGCATGTTATGGTTTAGTTAAATACGGCGTTATAGTTAAAAGTGGCCGTTTTTAGCTGTAACCTCTTATATAATTACTAGATATTTTTTTTATTGGCGGCGCTAGTGTGCGGCGTAAACGCTCTTAATGCCATAGCCATTACAAATATCACAATACAGTAGAATACAAAATAAAACAAAACATACAACACAATACAAGTGTGGCACTAGAAGGTGTCCACTCAGCATAATGTCAGGTCACCTAAAGAGTTACCTGACGCTGGTCTTCCGCAAACACCTTAGCGTGAGAGCATAGCATTACGCAGCCAAACGCGCAGTAACAACTAATACTAACTTTTAACTACCAACTTTTAACTAGTACTAACTAATTAAATTTTATTTGTTTTTATTGCTATGAAAACTCACGTTTCTTTGATAAGTGAAAAGAATTTGATATTTTTTATGTTTATTTTTAATTAGCGGCCCGTCCCGGCTTCGCACGGGTGGAGTTTTTTTTTTAATGTAGCCTATGTTACTCAGCGCTAATTTAGCATTCTAATGGTGAAAGAATTTTTTAAATCGGTCCAGTAGTTTTTGAGTTTATTCGTCACAAACATACAAAAATACAAAGATTTCCTATTTATAATAATAATATGATGAACTTCTAATTAAACCAGTCAGTATAAATATCCTACCGCTGGACTCATGCCTTCGTATGGGATGATCATATTTTGTAAATGATTGATCAATGATTTTATTACATTCCACTTTATTACCAGCTTATTATTTGTTCCCACTGCTGGGGCACGAGCTTTCTAGGGAAGGCCCGTAACGGCCCGTTCTTCCTGTGGTGTTTCTGTCATAGGGACAGAAACACCACAGGAAGAACGCGCCGTGAACCACCACGCAAGCCCAAATTAATTGTATAAATAACTAGTTGTCGCCCGCGACTTCGTTCGCGAAGACTACACTATCCCACAGGAACCTGTTACCGGGATAAAAAGTATCATATATACTAGAAGCCCCAAACGGTCGTGTGACACAAGATCCCTTCTCTATCCTCAATCCAATTGCAATTTTTTTACAATTCTTACACCGTATATGCAGCCAGACTGTGGAATAAACTGCCTGCTAGCATTCGTGAGAGCCCATCAGTAGCATCTTTTAAACACAAATTGAAAGAGCACCACCTCTCTAGCTTGAGCAGTAATCAGTAACATCATATAGTTATACAGTCAGATGATAATATGTATATATTATATAATTATATATTTATATATGTGTATAGGTATGTACGTGTATGCATTATAATTAGTTTAAGTATCTATTTATTTATATGTAACGTATTTATTTATGTTATGGTCGACAATTGGTCCCGCAGACTTTCTTTTCCAACTACAAGGGTTGGCCGGAAGAGATCTCTTTTAGAGATAAACTCACTCTTGTATATGCTTTTTATAATGTAATTTAGACTGTAATTTTAATGTACAATAAAGGATTTAATTAATTAATTAAAAATCTAAAAACTGTTGGAACGTGTTCTGTTATCGATTCTAAGTATCCCCAACCAACTTTTTTTCGAATATCTTCCATGTACAGACTTTCGACTCTCTTTAGCTTTTTAATAAATGAATAGTTTAAATATGACATCTATTTAATTCCTTTTTTCTTCTTTAAAGGGAAATAAACAAAATTCCTGAGACATGTAAATCTTTATTTCTTTTTAATTAAAATTAATTAGCTTCAGCGGTTTCGGTTCGGCGATAATGAATCAGTCAGTCAGGACAAGTCATTATGTAGGTATATAGATGTGGCGTCGGGTCACTAACGGCGAGTTTTCTCAAACTTTGTGATATCGATGCTCGCTGTCTACACCTTTTTGGGATAGAAGGACGTGATAGTATGTATGTATTAGGTCCGTACCTATGAAATTGACGTTTTTTTCTCACTTATTAAAAGGTCTAAAAGTTCTTAAAGTCAATACCGGTTGTTAATATTATTATACACCTTTAATTAGGACTATGTTACTTGGGCTTCAGTAATAACAATGATTATTAATGTTGTGTCTATATCGCCCAATTTTTTTTTAAATTGACTTCTTTGTTTGTTCGCAGAATTGTCTTTTGTTTTATTGTAGCTTTGAAGGGACTTGATTTTTTTTTTATAATGTCTGCTATATTTAGCTAGTGAAACAAACACACTACTCTACAATTTATTATATTGTTAACATAAATAGATGCTAAGAAAATTAAAGAAACGTTAGTAAAATTTTATAAAAAATCTTCACACAAAACGTCAATTTCATAGGTAAGGACCTAATATGTATTTTAAACTAATCTTTACTTAATTTTTTATTGAGCAGCTCGATGGCGATTTGGTTAACGCGCCCGGTCTGCGATTGCTGAGCAAAGGTTAACCTTTTCACCGCCCAACTATCCTGCACGCGATGTCCCGCTGTACGCCAACGTATAAATGTATTTTAATAAAGTAGGTACAAAGAAGAACTTCTATAGAAGTGCTGGCGTGGACGGCACGAAAATCTCGAACTTCTATAGAAGTTGTTGGCGGTAAAAAGGTTAAACAGTAACTAACTAACTAACTGTTAGGGTCTTACAAATAAATAAAGAATTTTTTTACTCTAATTTGAAATGATGTTTACGTGACAGGAGCAAAACACGGAATAACTATTCCGACCTTATTCTTTGTTTATTTGTAAGGCACTTAAGGTTTAGCATTACTTTTTAACAACTGTTTTTAATAATCTAGCATGCTGTCAATACATATAGTTCTAAACTGTTTTTTTTTTTTTTCAAATTGTGTTGTCTAACGGCTAATCGGTTACATACCGTTGTAGTTCACCAGCCCGCCGAAATTATTCAACACTATTTACTTTTTACTTTGAAAGCCAAAGGCGCCCATTCAATGTTAACAACTCAGGTGCAGGTTCAAACCCTGCTCGTGGAAATTTTTTCAACATTTGTGTTTTTGTAATTTGTTCGCAACAAAATTTGCGTTAAAAATTATATAAACATTTATAAATAGCTTGCCTACTTCTTAACTGATCTTTAGTATTTGTAAAAATATTATGATCGGATGTTAATGACGGTAGTTGTTAACATTGAATGGGCGCCTTTGGCTTTCAAAGTAAAAAGTAAATAGTGTTGAATAATTTCGGCGGGCTGGTTAGAACCACGATAGCTCAATTGGAAGAGCACCTGACCCGGTATGTCAGAAGGGTGCAGGTTCAAACCCTGCTCGTGGAAATTTTTTCAACATTTGTGTTTTTGTAATTTGTTCGCAACAAAATTTGCGTTAAAAATTATATAAACATTTATAAATAGCTTGCCTACTTCTTAACTGATCTTTAGTATTTGTAAAAATATTATGATCGGATGTTAATGACGGTAGTTGTTAACATTGAATGGGCGCCTTTGGCTTTCAAAGTAAAAAGTAAATAGTGTTGAATAATTTCGGCGGGCTGGTTAGAACCACGATAGCTCAATTGGAAGAGCACCTGACCCGGTATGTCAGAAGGGTGCAGGTTCAAACCCTGCTCGTGGAAATTTTTTCAACATTTGTGTTTTTGTATATATGTTTGTTAGTATAGTATTATTTATAATTTATTAGTCCCGCATACTTGTTTATTGCACCACAGCTAGGGTTGGCTGGAAGAGATCTCTTCTAGAGATAAGCTCACCTTTGTATATGTCCTGTGTAACGTGTGTTTAAATGTAATTTATTTGTACAATAAAGGATTAATTTGTAATGTTCTGATATCTAGTTATTATAATACTAGCAACCCGCCCCGGCTTCGCACGGGTGCAATGCTGACACACGCAACCGCTATGTCCCTGCATGTTAAATCTGTAATATCTTCGAAAATATTCATTTAAATTACATGCTGTTAAGGGCCATATTGATCTATATTAAATGCACAATGTATTTAAGGTACTTAATTGGACAAGGAATAATGCTGTATTGCTTAAAATCGCTTCGTAAATAAGCCATTATTTCTCGTAAAAAGTAAAGGATAAAAAAATATTATTGTGGGTTATCCCTAAGAGATAGACATATACCATCGCGGACTTTTTTGTAGACCTATTTAAGGTGTACAATACTGTAGTACATTATTTTGATCTACCTCGTAGGGTTCAGCCAGCGTTTGCAATGTAAGCGCAAAAAAATGTCAAACCTCTAAAATTATCAGTGTGTCTCTACTATATTCTGCATGTATTTATACATACAGGTTGTAGATTTGCATTCCCGCCATAATTTTACAGCTGATCGTAATTGGTACACTTAATGACTAAAAAATACTTTTAACACGGAGAAAGTAATAAGGAACCGATTGATTAATAAAATGATCTCAGTGTAAATTAGAATAGCGACCGTCGACTGACGAGAATAGGGGTGCAGACCGTAGTAGGTACATAAGAGCGCAGCGGGCGGACATTAAGTCGATGAACTTACGTAAACTTGTAGGTATTATGTATTCTGTGGTGAAGTGGCTTACTCTTACGCATAAGTATACTTTGTTGCAATAAACTATTATTAGGTACTTACTGATCATGTTTAAGATACTCGCAGGTACTGCTCAAAGTGGGCACCTTCACGTTCTATGCACAAATGAGCACGGCGCCTTAAGTTTCTAGGTAACTTTTGCAGCACACTACGATTTGACCTTACACTCTCAAAAGCCATTAAAATATTTTGTTTTAACTGCACAACACTCGTGATTTCGTCTTTATAAACCATTCTTTTTATGTCTCCCCACAAATAAAAGTCACACGGAGTCAAGTCTGGCGACCTCGGAGGCCAGGGCACTGGCCCACCTCGATCAATCCACTGGGTTCCGAACACTTCGTCCAAATAATCGCGCACTTGTCGTCCATAATGCGGAGGCGCCCCGTCCTGGTGGTAAAAGAGATTCCGGTGAAGAGCTAGTGGCACGTCGTCAAGCATTACGTCAACTACGTGCTGCAAAAGTTGCAAATACGAGTTGCTGTTGAGATAACCCTCGATGAAATAGGGCCCGAGTAAATGTCCACCAACAATGCCAGCCCACACATTGATGCTAAACCTATGCTGGAACGAATCTTTTTTGGTCTTATGCGGGTTCTGTTCGCGGTGAGCCCACCAATGTTCATTGTGGACGTTGTAAACACCGATGCGCGTAAACATACACTCGTCCGTCCATAGAATGCTGGCTTCTCGGTGTTCTAGTACCCAGTGACAAAAAGTAACCCGGGCGGCATGATCTTGCTCGTTCAATTCTTGAACTCTTCTGAAATGGAACGGGTGCTGTTTCTCCGACTTAAGAAGCCGCCAGACTGTTGTGTGGTGGACATTGAAGTGGCGGCCAGCATCACGAGTACTGGCACGTGGTTCCCTCTCGAAGTATTCGAGTATTTGCTCTTGCAAATCGACTGAGAGGCCCACACTGCCGCGACCCTGCGCATGTCGAGGAACGTTGAACTGGCCATGATCCCTCAGTCGTTGCGTGGCAGCAAGCATTACCTCGCGCGATGGAGTTGGTCTGTTTGGAAACATTTCCACAAACATGACCACGGCTCGCCGTAGACTGTTCCCACTAATTGCGTATAATCGCACCATCTCCACAAGTTCTACGTTAGAATATTTTTCCGTCATTTTACTTTTTTTACACACACAAACAACACACCTAAGAACACGTTTCGCTCCAAATTCGCTAGGGCTAAGAAATGTGTCATTCGTTCGGGGTTGCGCGGCACACTGCAGCACAGCAGCAGTTACCAGATTCAGCAAGTCCTAATGCTTGAAAGAACCCGCTACGCTACACCATTTCCAGCGCCCAACGTTAAGGATCTGCAACTACGGACACCTCCAAATCTGGTGAAGTAAAACCAGCATCCGCATCCCAGCAACCACGCTAACCACGCAAACCACGCAAACCAGCATCAGCAGCAAGTAAGTGGAATTCACCATTCATCTATACACCGATCAGAAGAATTGTTAACCTTACCAGAGAAAGCAGATATAAGAATTGGACACTGAAAGAGTAAAGCTGTAATTGTCCTAAAAACCACGAGCAGAAGAATCGGGAGGACCCATATCAGCAGTCTCTGCTTTCCTTCCTTAACAAACCTAAGAAAGAGATAGACATATTTTGTAGTTTCTCTATTTATTTATGTTTTTTTGTATTGCATGCGTAGTTTAATTATTATATTTTGTGCACATTATTATAGCAGTGTTAAATAAAACCCTACTCCTGCAACAATTGCATAAGCGCCGCGATAAGCGAATTGTTTACATATACGCTAAAGCGAAAATAAAATATATAATAACTATTTATATGAAAATAATGTACTATGTCAATGAAATAATGTACTCTGAATTGTGATGAATACTGACAAAAACCGAAGTCATCATTTAATTTTTCGTGGAATTCTAGAAAAACTACACGACAATTTACAACTGTTACAACAATTGTATACACACTGTTTACACCTATTATTCCAAAGCTAAAAGAATTGATTTTTTTTACTGTATTTTATAAATTTTATAAATATTTAAAGAATAGACTTTAATGAAAGGAACTTATATTACATTGCAAACCAATAATACGATATCTGTGGCACTAACGTTTGATTACTCCCATTTCATAACTTCAAGTTGTTGCAAAACAAAAAGATTTCAATAAAATATTTTAAAATCTTTTTAATACGAATAGTTTATTTAGGTACCTACTATCAATTATATTGTAACAGTATCTACTAATTTCAAATTCTAAAAAAATAATATAAATATGAATTTCCTATCGCAAGTCGACCGGTTAACATTAAAATAAATATTATTAACGGGATTATTACCATGTTTATTGTCGTGTTTGAGTATCCGATATTTCGGCACAGTTGCATGCACCATGATCACGGAAGTACAGTCCAGTACATCCGGATACTCAAACACGACAATAAACATGGTAATAATCCCGTTAATAATATTTATTCTAATGTAAGTGACCATGATAGTTTAAAAAGTTATATAGTTAACATTAAACCCAAATATTCAAATACGAAATCTGTTTGAATATATTTAATATCAGAATATAAATTATTCATTGTGGTGGCTTGTTGCATAAGTGCTTGTTACACTGAATTTTTCAAATAGTTTGTATTTTGCAAAATGTGTGATCCTTATATTTGTACTTATAAATGACTCGAGTACTACCTGTATCGATAAGGAATTTTGCATCGATATCTGGTATCTCGATATATGGTAGTTGTGTATCTAATTTTATTTTGAAGCATTGGGCTTTGAGGCCGTCAAATATATTTTTTTTATTTTTTTATTTTTCTAATTTTTTTTTTTTAAATGTTTTGTGTTCGATGTGCTTGCTTGAGAGGTGTCATTTGAAGTACTAGGTTTTGTGTTACGTAAATTTAATCGATTTTGTTGTTTTTTATCTTTGTGTTGTTATTTGTTCTTTGTTTTGTTTGTGCCCTGTGTGGTGCCAGGGATAAAGAATTGCACCACCCCATCTCAACCCGTGGGTGTCGTAAAAGGCGACTAAGGGACCATTCCAGAGGATGGGCAGCAGCATCTCTCTGAGGTTACCTTCAACCCACTGCGATCGCCAACCCGCCTGCCAAGCGTGGCGATTATGGCAAATACCCCCTGATGTCGTTGTGGAGATCCTTTGTCCAGCAGTGGACGTCTTTTGGCTGAGATGATGATGATGATTTGTTCTAATGTCAATCAAATGGTGGTCGTATTCCCGTTGATGATTGTCCGCGATTTTGATAAGTATTATAAATTCTATCTTGGTTGGTATTGTAAGTTTGTTTTTCATAATCTTGGTTTCTATTATATCCAAAGTTTGAGAGTTTTGTGGCCGCGGCGGATTATTTTGAGAAAACGTGTTTTTTGGTTGGTACCAAGTTCTTGGTTGATAAGTGGTATTTGGTTGGTATCTTTGACGTGAAAAGTTTGAATTGTAATTTCGTACGAAGTTAGGATTATAATTTCGCATTGTTCTAGATTGGAAGTATGATTTTCTTTGTTGAGGTAGATTATTAGGTTGTGGAGTTGGAGTACGTGTATTAATGTTCTAGTTTCTGAGTTTGTATTGTTTTAGAAAATTTTCTTCTTGTAATAGTACAAGTCCTAATGCTTCTTCTAAGTTTTTAGGTTCTTTTAGTCTTATTACTCTTAGCAATTCTTGTGGTAAATTGTATAGAAAAACGTTTAATGCCGTATTGTTAAATATTGACATTTTTGTTTTTTGCATATCACTGTCATTAATACTTATTATTTTTGAAAATAAGTTGCCTTTAGCAGATTGGATTCTATTACAAAAGTCTGTGTTTATTTTTCGTTTTGTTTTATTGTTAAACTTTCTAGTTCTAATATGAGACATCCTTCGGATTCTTGATCACCATAGTGTTGCTTAAGTAATTTTTTTAATTCGTTCCAGTTATTAGATTCGTATTCGTTTTCGCTAATAAGGGCTGCAGCTTTTCCCGTGAGTTTACTTGTAAAGGTTTGCATCATAAATGTATATTGATTAGTTGTGAGATTGCTAAAGCTCGACATAATATATTCGCACTTTTTAATATATAAATTTAATCATTTAGTATTTCCGTCGAAGTTTGGTATTAATTTTATTGCTTCGGCCGGAATAAAATATATGGGTATTATTGTACTAGTAGAGAGCTGTTGTGGTTGTGTATGTTGGCTGTGCGGTCGGTGTTGAGGTTGGTGTGGAGGAATTGAATCGTCCGTACCTGGTCTTTCGTTAATGCTTTCGTATAGCATGTTGTGAATAGGCAAGTATGATGGTATTGGTTGATCGTTATAGACTTCAGCTAATGGTTCATTACGTATTTGAATATTTGATGTTAACCGGTCGACTACCCTGTCAGCTAAGTTATTTGCTTTCTGTTCTATATGTGCTATAGCTAATTGGGCTGCGTTTTCTACTTCCTGTCGTGCTGCGCTAGCCGCTTGCTATAGGAAATTCATGTTTATATTATTTTTTTAGAATTTGAAATTGTAAATGCTATTACAATATAATTGATAGTAGGTAAATAAACTATTCGTTTTATAAAGATTTTAAAATATTTTTGAAATCTTTTTGTTCTGCCACACCTTGAAGTTATGAAATGGGAGAAATCAAAAGTACCACTGATATCGCATTATTGGTTTGCGTATTAAAGGAACTTGTATTACATTAATACAAGTTCCTTTCATTAAAGTCTATTCTTTTAGCTTTGGAATAATAGGTGTAAACAGTGTGTATACAATTGTTGTAACAGTTGTATAATATCGTGTAGTTTTTCTAGAACTCCACAAAAAATAAAATGATAACTGATATTTTGATAACAGCTCTTTGATTTTTGTCAGTATTCATCACAATTCAAAGTACATTATTTTCATTGAAATAGTACATTATTTTCATATAAATAGTTGATCAGGCTATTGTATTTTGGCTTTAGCGTATATGTTATAATTCGCTTATCGCGGCGCGCTTATTAATAGTTATACAATTGCTGCATAAGTAGGCTTTTATTTAACACTGCTATAATAATGTGCACAAAATTATAATTAAACTATGCATGTGCGATAGTAACTCTTATATTCTACGACGAAACTCACAACCAAAAACACAAAAGTGAAAAATAGGCAGTGATAATTGAAAGTGATTATGCAAAACATTCAAAAACGTCGTGGACTAATTAAATAAGAACTTAGAAATAATAATTATTGTAAACACTTAGGTTAATTTTGATTGTAATCATTTTTTACTAACATTTTTTTATTATATAACTTCGAACCTAAAAAGGTGACAGACGGAGATTCCAAGTAAAATTAATCTCGTTCTTTGTAATCTTTCAATTAATCTTACTCTTAAGGGGGTAGGAGTTATATATAATATGTAAAATCACGCATTTAAGGAATGTACCAGCGGTATACTCTCATGACCTTAAAAAGTTAACCTTCGATAAATTGTGTTCTATTTAAAATATTATACTTGTAACGCTTTGAGTCGTGAAATCTGCCAAATTAACACATGTTTATGTCCCGCTACTTCAGGTAACGATAAGAAAGCAAACGATAAATTCTAAACAATAAATTCTCTGTCAGAAGGGTGCGGGTTCAAATCCTGCTCGTGGAAATTTTAATTGTAATTTGTTCGCAACAAAATTTGCGTTAAAAATTATATAAACATTTATAAATAGCTTGCCTACTTCTTAACTGATCTTTAGTATTTGTAAAAATATTATGATCGGATGTTAATGACGGTAGTTGTTGACATTGAATGGGCGCCTTTGGCTTCGAAGTAAAAAAGTAAATAGTGTTGAATAATTTCGGCGGGCTGGTTAGAACCACGATAGCTCAATTGGGAAAGCACTTGACCAGGTATGTCAGAAGGGTGCAGGTTCAAATCCTGCTCGTGGAAATTTTTTCAGCATTTTGTGTTTTTGTAATAAATTCTCGTTACAGTTATATAACTTTTCATATAATTGCTAATCCTCACGTCTAGCCAGTTAACTCAAGATTTATATTTTCTAATCCTCACGTCTAGGCAGTTAACTCACGAATTTAAGACTATTTTTATAATCCTTTAACAAATTCCCGTGAAAGTCTAAACATGCGAAACTAATGATCTACTTGTTAACCGATATATAAAAGGGAGCTGCGACTCCTTACATTCATTCGATCTTGTGCTCCGGTTCACTCCGCATCTATTGTATACTCCTTTGTATTACAAATTAAATAAACATCATATTAACAGTATTCCTGCATTACTTTTAAAAACGCGACTTCGTCACCATCACCAAACCAGCAGCAATTACCAGATTCAGCAAGTCCAAATACTTGAAAGAACCCGCTACGCTACACCATTTCTATCTACCTGTTTGTGTTGCAAATAAATAAATAAAAAAAGGATATGTTCCATTTTTGGATGGAGGCTGGCCCTCCTAATTCTTACAGTGATGAAATTATATTTTATGAAAAGAGCACAAAATAAGGAACCTTTCCATGAATTAATATATTTTTTAAACATACCCAAACATTGTATTATATAATATAAAAGGTCAGATAATAATAATTCATAAAATAGCAACCCTTAACTTTTTCTACATTGACAACTTCGCTTTTCTAATGTATGTATTTAAAAAATATAACTTTTTTTTTTAAATTAGTACTGCAATGGTACAGCCAGCAACTGCATGGCTTTATTTTCAGGAAATTGGATTGAAACCTTAAAATAACTTTAAGAATGTATAAATAAGTTCAGCAATATAAATAATAAACACTTAAAACTTTCATTAGAACCTAAAAATAATAAGAAAAGCTTGATGAAGAAAACAAGATATATAAATGATAAGATATATATTACCTGTAGTGATCAATGATGGAGGTCCGGTCGATCATCCGTCTGCCGCACTCCAGGCATTCGTAGCGACGCGTGTGGATCAAATTGTGCACGTTATAGCTGTACGAGGTTGGGAAATACATGTGGCATAGCTTGCATTCAAACGAGCCGCGAGACTGGAAAGGAAGGTACGACTTATTTCTTTGTTATTGCACAATCATTTATTTATTTATAAAACTAAAAACTAATTACAAGAAAGCCAATTAAAAGAAAACAGAATTAATAACAATGTGATGCACTTAACAAGAAAAACACACACTTATAGGAGAATGGGCAAGTTGGTCTACCTACTCAGCACCAACAAGCCATACATCAATGAGGGCATCTCTTATGCTTAATTTTTTTGTATGACCGCAAATGTGTAGCTTATGGGGTTCTTTGTGAATATGTCAAAATAATTGCAGAGTGTAGTTTCACCTTCGTTATATTTTTAGAGCAGACTTTACATTAAGTGTTCTATATTACGACAGGGTTTTGCGAAAGAGAGGGCAAGGAGTTGTGGAGGGTTTAAATTTCCAACGCAAGCGCAGCCCTGCTAGCTACCCCCCCCCCCCCCTTGCTTTGTCTTCATTCATGTGCACATGTCATATCAATCTTGTGGTACTTGTGCTGGGCTCGCCGTCAGTAAGGTTTCACACCGCCAGCTACCCATCTGGATAATGTTATTGTGACCGCAATTAAAATATTACCTATGTAATAAATCAATGAATTTTTTTTTTGTTTTCTCTTTTTCTAAATTCTTCCAGCCCCTAGTGCTTTTACGCTAATGGTTATTAGTTTATTAACATGCAATCTTTTTATTAGCATAGATGGCGTTAGTGCTGAGTAGGTAGACCAAAGTTCATATATTTTGCCCATTCTCCTTTGTTCATTAAACTACTCAAAAAATAACTGGCTCATGAGCCGTTTCGCCGATGCACCGCCTGTGTTACAAAGGTCAAAATCTAGTTTTTTAGATAAGCCATTGAAGTTGTTACTCGCACGCCAGATATACGTGTTTTGCTTATACAGGATATCCAAATATCCTTCGGATTTTAAAAATCCGAAACATAACCATGCAACCAAGTATAAATAACGCCCGTGGTAACATGAAAATCATATTACAAAAACACAAATGTTGGAAAAAAATCCACGAGCAGGATTTGAACCTGCACCCTACTGACATACCGGTTCAGGTGCTTTTCCAATTGAGCCATTGTGGTTCTAACCAGCCCGCCGAAATTTTTCAACATTATTTACTTTTTACTTTGAAAGCCAAAGGGGAGTAAAAACAAAAAGGGACCCAAGCTTACACCCTGTGGAACAACCCATTAGCTACAAATAAAATTAGGTCCTAACATTATAGTTCTGTAAAAAATAGGTACCCAAATTAAAACCCTGTGGACCACTCAACTCTACATATAAAAAAAGAACCTAATACTGTTCCCTGCGAAACTTTTAATTTTATAGTTCACTAAAAATAGAAAGAGACACAAGCTTCAACCCTGCGGAACACCAAATTAGCTACAAATAAACAAGGACCCAATACAGTCCCCTGTGAAAGCCTTAAAACCACTTACCGGGCTGTGTTTAATCATGTGGTTGTCTAACTTATACTCGAAGTTGAACCCTTTGTAGCAGAGATTGCATTGGAAGGGAAATTTAACACCGTTCTTGCTTTCCTCCTAAAAGCAGAAACATAAAATAATAAAAAAATCACCGAATTTTTGTAGAATTAGCATTTAGACATTAATTGAAGAAAGACATGTGTTGATAAAATTCCACGAGCGGGATTCGAACCCGCACCTCATGACATGCCGGGTCAGGTGCATTACCAACTATGCTATCGTGGCTCAATCCAACTCGCCGAAATTAATCAACACTATCTACAGGGTCTTACAAAATAAACAAAGAATAAGGTCCGTGTACGGTGTACCGCACATTAAGCAATACCTAATTATTGCAATATTTGTAAATTGCTTACATGCATTTATGTTTGCACACGCGCCGGTATTTTCTTCAATAAATTAGTTCAACTACGGTTAGCACTCAACACGGTTGTATTATTTTCCGACATCCTAATATCAGTTCCTAGCAGCATCAGTTTATCATATCAATCAGCTATCATAATTATCATTTAAAGTGTGTAGAGCCAGTCCCTACAGTCCGAATAGTTATTCAGTATTTCGTCTCTTTTACTCTAATTTGAAATGACGTTTACATGACAGAAACAAAACACGGAATAACTATTCGGACCTTATTCTTTGTTTATTTGTAAGGGGGTTACTCTGTAAGCCAAAGGAGCCATATTCAATGTCGACAACTACGTCATCAACATCGACGCAGTGTTGATTAATTTCGGCGAGTTGGATTGAGTTACGATAGCATAGTTGGTCATTACCAACTATGTTATCGTGGCTCAAGGTTTATTTGAAAAAAATCTTATTTTTTTTTTTATTCACCTAGGCATGAATTGACAGAACAAAATGGTAACGTCATAGTTCGCCATTTCCATAGACAGTTGCTAAAAAACAAAGTGAAAAAATTTAATGCCCACCCGACCCAGCCAGGAATCGAACCTGGGTCTTCCGCGATCCGGGCGGCTGCACTGACCATTATGCTACCGGGAAGACTGACGATTGCCGATTTCGGAAGACCCAGGTTCGATTTCTGGCTGAGTCGGGTGGGCATTTAATTTTTTCACTTTATTTTCATTTATTTTAATATAGCCTATGTTACTCAGCGCTAATGTAGCATTTTAATGGTGAAAGAATTTTTTAAATCAGTAGTTTTTGAGTTAATTCGTTGCAAACATACTTACATACATACAAAGATACAAAGGTTTCCTCTTTATAATATTAGTATAGATTATTTAATTCAGCTTAAGTGCAGCAATTAGCACTTAAAAGTGGTAACACTTAAACTTAAACACTATAAACTTCATACAAAGGTTGTAAATTATTTAATGAGTATAGCATGGAGCACGACTTCAATCTATTTACTACAAGTATTGCATCCATCAGACGCACTATCACAAAAGCACATTTTTCAAAAGGTTTATGTTTATCTTATTTTTCTTTTATTAGTACATATATGTATATACAATCTTATTTTTTTTGAATCAGTACAAAAAAAATTAAAATAATATCTTGAAAACTCACGAAGTTACAAGCTTTTTGTGTTGTCCCGTTGTGTGTTTTTAGTAGGGTATACTATAATTGAGATTTTGTAAATATTATTTGGTCAAAATGTAAAATGGTATAAAAAATATTGAAATCGATTCTATTACTGATTCTGAACAAACAGTTTTCAGGTTTCGTATAAACTAAAAATAACATTGTATATATGTACATTATGTAAATTAAGTTTAAAATTATGAGTTAACACTAATCACTATGTTTACCTATATGTGAGAGCTTGTAATTAACTTTCTACAATAGAAATACAAGCTAGTATTTAAGCCATGTAAGCTTTCCTAATAAATAAATAAATAAAAGTTGATATAAGTTTATCTATTGACTTACCCAGTCACCTAGCCAATTCTTACCTCGTTTTGCTTGACCTGCTCTTCCGGGTTGAGCGTGATTATCCTGATCTTGGTCGGGTCGATCTCTACGGGTTTCCTTATTGAAGTCTTTGTCTCTTTGGGTGTTTCTATTTCTACAGCTTCTTCGCTAAAACAATATTCAGAATTAATAAAAACTAATAATTTAAAGTGAAGTGTTCTCTTGAAAACTTTACACAGGAAACCGAGTACAAGTTCCTTATAGTTATTCCGTGTTTTTTTCTCTTTTCTAGACATAAACAGTAATGTTAATACCACATTAATCCTATGCGATTGAAACTTTAAATAACACATGAATTTAGTACAGTCAACAGCAAAAGTAGATGACGTTTACTGGATTTCAAGATTAAGTTTCGATAGTGTAAGTCGGTATTTTCTTTATAACTACATTCAAATAAAGGGGCAATGTTGCCAGCATTCTTGGGACCGTTCCCATGAGCCCACAGTTGGACGATATCTTTTTGTTGTAGGTCTTTAGTTTTTAATTTCTAAATATTATCTTTAACTATATTATTTTTTTTTCTAGTTAAGTAATGTTTTGTTTGCTGTGTACAAATTCACAGAAGCTTTATAAGTCACATATAATGATAGATAGATAATAGGACAGTTATATGTATATGTTATTTAAAGAATAGTTGTCGCTTAAAGCTAGATTTGTCATGCAATTGTAAATTAAATATTTATATTTGTGAAGTCATGCACATAAGCAAGCAGCAGTGATCAGCAGTGATACATAGAGGTTACTAAACCAGTAGGGCTGTGACTTGTTTATTTTGATGTGACGTCACAATAAAAATATTAAATTAAAAATTGCATAACAAATTAAATTGAAATGAAACAACTTTTACGGATCTACTCGCGTTTATTTTACACATTACTTATTTAATGTTTATCCTGACGTTTCGAACCCTTTGCAGGGTCCGTGGTCACAGGGAGACCAGGGCCTCGATCGCGCTATTTGCCAACATCTCAAACTGACTCAAACGTTCAAACGTTAACGATAAAGTTTTGGTTTAGCCGATGTCAAAAATGGTATCGCGCAAAATTTTCCTGACGATTAAACCGATGTCGTAGTGTTAGCGTTAGCGAATTTTCCTCAAAGTTGAATCGTTTAGTGCTTGCCACGAGTATTAAAAATACTAGGTGTGATATTTGTAATCGATACTCGATTAAGAATGTTGAAAACACCGCCACATTGTTTTAAACACGCAAAATGATGGTCTTATGCAAAATTACAAGTAGAAACTATGAAAATACTCGACAGATATTGTAAAGAGCTAGAACTTAAATTTATTTTCATTTTAACGTCTTTAAAAAAATATATTTTTTTACTATAACTTTAGGATTAAGGGGGAAGTTACTATTTTTTTATTAATTGTCTATAATTTTTCATGAAATTAATTAATTACCACTATATAAATCACCATGTACCACAAAAAAACTAAACAATTGCCTGTTTGAACAAGATCCCTTTGGTCTGATAAATAAATGAGAACAGCGACATTATATTTTGTAGTTATCTACCTACGTGAAACAAAACAATAGTGAAAATAGTGAAATTAAAATTACACGGTTCGCATTGCTTGGTTCTCAAATACTCACTAAATCATGGCAATGAAAACTGAACCAAAAAATTAAATTGAAAATAAACCCAAACAAAATCCTTAGACTGAAAACATCACAGCCACAGAAAGTAAATAAAAAAGGAAGATGTAAAAGAGCAAGGACTAAGCCACCCAGTGTTTGAATCAAAGGTGTGGAATGCGAAAATGCAGTGATGAAAACAGCCTCACCCCCTTACCCCATAAGTTTGATGATGAATAAAATATTCTAATTGAACAAGGAAATGGATTATCAAAGTCGAAGTGGTACCTTACTGTTGCAGCCAGAGATGTTATCGAATATTTATTTACTCTCATAGTACACCACCGGGAACAGCTAAAGTTTGGTGAAATAAACATCTATTGAAGACAAGCTAGTATAATGCATAATAATTATTGATCTTACATTGGATATTCCCTGATTTCTGCAGTGCCGAAGTTTATATTGTGCATGCCGTTAAAGCTGGTAGGACAAGGAAGCATAAAGTGTTCTTAAATAGAAGCAGAAGGCTCAATCAGATATCAATTTAGTTTTGAATGTAAATTGTATGCTCGGCAAATTAAATAAATATTACCTGTCATTATTTTATTTCCATTTGTTTTAGAATGTCAAATAAAATATTTGTATTAAATGTAAATGTGACTAAATTAATAATCATTTATTCACCTTATTTGTCTCTAGCTACTACAACACCACAGTTAATTTCTCATACATCCCAACTTAGTTGTGTTGTAACTAGTCGTAAGTGACCATAATATGAGATCAGTCATCTGACAAATATATTGAATAGTCTGCTGCAGAATATTAGATTTGTAGTGCCTCATAAGACAATTTAAACAATTAATTCCTTACCTTATGCTAAGTTATTATTATATGTAGACTGTTGTTCCCACAGTCAAACTGAGAATATACCTACTGGTTTTATGGGACTTTATTAATGGTAAGGTACCTATTTGTCCTTCAGGTACCTCAGGTCCACATTCCTAAATAGTCCACATTCTCAGACTATTTTCCCAAACTGTCTTGTCTACAAAGCTGTAGAATTATTTGTGAAATATAATATTTGTAAATATTTGTTGTTTAACTAGGTGGAACGACGATCTTCGCAAGGTGGCTGGATGAGAGTAGCCGCGGATCGTGCACTTGGAGAGGCCTATGTCCAGCAGTGGACGTGTGTAGGCTGATGATGATGATGATGATGATGATGTTACAGGATGTCAGCTTGAATATTTGTTTTTTGAAGTGATTTGAAGTAGCGTACATTCGGTCTTTATTGTTTGCTTGTCTGTTTTTTTAGTTTGTCCGGGCTAATCTCATTTGACTAGTAAACATTAAATGAATTTTAATGTTGAAGTATTATGTTAATTAGAAAAGTCAAAGTATTGAAAGGTATTGTATTATTGTATCTACGTGTCGCAAAACATTTTGATTGATAATTTTTAACAATTAGTTTTTATGTAAGCATTCTTAACCTGAAGTACCAGGATAGTATAACTATGTAAGAGGTTGTATTACAACTGAAACTTGATAATAAACAAATAATTACATCATTTCAATACTACTTCTTTTATAGCTATGCTGTTTTGGTTAAGAATGCTAATATAAAAATATATAACATTCTCCGAATTAACCTAGGGTAAAATCAAGTAGACCATATGGGAAAGTGGACCATTTAGGAATGTGGACCTGAGGTACCTAAAGGCTAATTGTAATAATTAATTTTAATATTGAGGCTATAAAATAATTAAAAACTTCACACTTCACAATATTAATATTATGTATTTTATCATCATTAAGTATTTTAATCCAAAAAATAATAATTTTAAAACATTGTTAAGTTGCTGACAATAGTAATGAAGCTTTTAGTATCAGAAACAATAAGTAGGTGAATTTTATAAAATATTTTTATTTTTATATACCTAACTCTTTATGTTATTCAAATGAGAAAGCGCTTTGCTTTTCTCTCACTTATTGGTAAGTGATGATAATGCTACCAATATTGTTATTATGGTGACAGACAGATAAGTTGGTGGTAGTTAGCCAAGCAGACTTAAGACTAGCCCTATTTCCAACCAAACTCAGCACATTAATACGTACATCTATTGGGAATTAAAACTGGGGCATATTATATCTTTGTCTGGGCTGTAGGATGATGCTAAAACTTAATCCCAACACTCCTAAGGACAAACAGATGTACCTAGATATAAAAAGCAACTAGGCATTTTGCGAAATTAGGCATTATGCGACTAAACGAAAATTATGTTCAGTAATTTGCCGACTAGTCATTAATATTGGCATAATTATTAGTTGGGGCACGAGCCTTTCCTATGGATGGATAGGGAGAACAGGGTCATAAACCACCACGCAGGCACTACTGCGGATTGGTTGTTGTTAACGACTGCTAAAGCAGCCGGGACCTACGGCTTTACGTGCCTTCCTAAGCACGGAAGAGCTCGAGATGATAAATTGTGGGTCACCCATCCGATGACCAGCTTTTGCGAGAGTTTCTTAAATGTTTTGTTACCAAATCCATTCGTGTAGCTATTTATAACAAATTTGCTTAGTCGTAAATAACTGATTTAGTTAATAGTAGCAAAACTGTTAAACCTTGGCACTCGCAGAACGGGCGCGATAACCACTGCGCCATCGAGATCCTCATTAATATGTGACCTATGTCCTACACCTGGGAATCAAAACTGGGGCATAAAGATCTTTGGCCGAGTGGTGGGTACACCCACCACAGAGGTCGTGTATAGTGGTACCATCGGATGCTAAAAGTTCATTCTAAGCCCGTACCTACACAATATGTACCTAGATATGAAAAGCATGTGTAAACAACATATAAGTAAACATAAATTTAAAATGTACGACACTCTGACCGTAAATTGGCTTGCTAAAATTTCTAATGTTACTAGTTTTATTATTAAGCACACTTCAAACAATTATGTTTAGCAATTTGCAGTCATTGATATTGGCATAGCAGACTACAATTTATTTATTTACCTAATTAACAAGTAAAAACATCTTCACTCTGGTACCTACATTAATTACAAAACCTCAGAACAATAAGAAAACCATTCCAAGTGTCATTCGACCAAAGAGTTAGTAATATTTATCATTAGAGTTGAAAAGAAGACGCAACTTAGAGCATCTTTCTTTACTTTTAGCCTTACGCAACGACAATGCCAATGGAAAAGTAGCTCCCGAGGAACTTTTTCAAAAACGTTCATTTGACAGCGTTAGATAGGTTCCCAGCGTCACACCCATGTCACACCTTTGGTCGATACCGCTGTCAAAAACCTACCGCGATACGGATTTAAAAGGAAAACTTCGATCGCTCGTTAGCTCCAAAGATCGATCGTTGCGCCAACGTATTTACCAAATCATTGTCGTTAAAATATTTAGCGCGATACGAAATGTGTTGAACGTGACGTTTTTGGTCGAGGTTTGGTTTTGGTAATGTCGTTCCCAGCTTTTGTAATTTACCGCGATCGAGGCCTTGAGGGAGACTGAGGTGTTGGTCATCTCATAATTAGTTGGTAGCTTGTATACCCTCATTTAAATTTAATCAGGTGCGTTCCGTTTTACGCAGAAAGAGCTTACAGTATCTTTTGGTCTGGCAGTATGGTGTCGGGGCTGGGATTTAATATTTTGTATGATGGGATCCCAGGCTGGTGGTAGATTCCAACCATCTTCTCTATTAAAATTAGGATGTTTTTTAATTTCAATAGCCTCGCGTATCATCCTAGGGATGAATCGTTGAAATAAGTAATGTGTAAAATAAACGCGAGTAGATCCGTAAAAGTTGTTTCATTTCAATGTGTAGTGTTCGCGTAAATTTTAGAAAACAATATAACAAATTAAAGTTAATAATTATGTCTTGGTAACAGGGTGCAAGATCTAGATCGGATACACTTTGAATATTTTCATTATAACCACACCTATCAGTTACAGGTTGTATAGGTACGAAAGTATTATGTTTTCATGAACAACTGTAATGTGAAATGGCTTTAAAGAGCGTTTACGCCGCCATGGCGTGAAGAAGCACCTTGTGGGCCGGCAGAGCGAGGTTAACTGATACTACGTTTGTTTCCACGCTGCACCAGTTGTCTTCGCGTCTGGACTCCATTTCCACTTAACATCAGGTGGGATGGAGTCATTTGCCGAGCTGAGTATAAAAACTAAAAACATAAAGATGCCAAAACAATTTACAACGTATACCTGTCACATTTAAGTAAATAGCATAATATACATTGTCCCACTGCTGGGCAAAAGCCTCCATCATTGAAATCAAGTCATCACTACAAAATGAAAAAAAAAACATATCTTGTAATATAGAAAATCAAATTATGCTTAACAAACTATTTGAATAAAGTAATTAAGCATTTTTTCCTTACCTAATGAACATCTGACATGTTATGGTTTAGTTAAATAAGACGTTACAGCTAAAAACGGCCACTCTTAGCTATAACGCCGTATTTAACTAAACCATAACATGTCAGATGTTCATTAGGTGACGTAAAAATGCTAAATTACTTCATTCAAAGAGTTTGTTGAGCATAATTTGATTTTCTATCTCTAATTACTATATATGTTTTTTTTTCATTAGTGGCGCTAGTGTGCGGCGTAAACTCTCTTAAGGGAAAACAATCTTACTCATTCTTCTTCTTATTCTTGACCTTCTTCGGTTTCTTCTTTTTCTTCGCCGGTTTATCGTCTAACAGGGGGGCGGTGCTTTGAAGGAGCTCATTTATATCATCGTCGGTTAATTTCGTTCTAAAAACAAAAGGAAGCGCTAATAAAACACAAAAAAAAAGAACTCATCAAAGAATCTATGAGCAAAAGTTAGACACAAGAATTTAGAATGAATGAATGAATGAATGAATAACATTTATTGGTAAAACATTTATTGGTAAAACACGACACATACACAAAGTCACAATAATTTAGCAAAAAATAATGATGACGATGACGATTATAGTAAACTAGCCCTCTGTTATTGCTATTGCCTTATTGCATACCAATAGTTTGGTAAAATGTAAGATGGCAAAAAAATTTTACAACGTATACCTGTCACATTTAAGTAAATAGCATGAAAAAAATGAAAATTAAAAAAATAAAAATCTTTATTCGGTAACTTTTACATAGTTACATAACAAATGGCTGGAATCACCTTTTATGTATAAATACCCGTGTTAGGAGACCCCGCTCCTTCCTAAAGTTACAAAAGATACATTGTATTTCTGTAGGTATTACCTACAGCAAGACATTAATAAAAACGCCATGAGTAGACGGTAACAATTTAAATATTATAGTAATTAATAATGAAATGTTAACTGTTAAATTAAAACAAACGAAGCTAATATACAACTAATGCAATATATATATATATATATATATATATATATAATTAGTATTTTTAAATTTATTTAATTTATTTATTCTATATTGTTCGGTGTACGTATTTGCACTCGCGCATAGCATATATATACTGTCCCACTGCTGGGCAAAGGCCTCCGTCGTTGAAATCAAGTCATCACTAAAATTGGTGGGTAATGGCTTAATCACTACGCTTGCTAAATGCGGGTTGGTGATCACAAACCCGGGCTATGCATCGAAAAATCCGAACACACACTTTGTTCGAGCTGGGAATTGAACCCGGGACCTTCGGGTATCGGGCCGAGCGCTCTGCCACTCGGCCGCCGAGGCGTTACATTTATAGCAATAAAGAACTATTTTACTCTATTAACTTTTTAGAAGAGCGCGATGGCGCGCAGCGGTTCGCCCGCCCGTTCTGCGATAGCTAAGGTTATAAGCAACTTTCATCTCTCACTCCTCCATGCTCCAGAAGGCACGTAAAGCCGTTGGTCCCCGCTGCACTGCACTAGCGGTCGTTAACAACCACTTATGGCCCGTTCTCCCCATCCATCCATATGGAAAGGTCGTGCCCCAGCAGTGGGGACATATAATGAGCTGGTGAAATCAAAAACTTTTTGTACATAACCATGTTTTTAAATGTGTTTAATACTCACTTGTACTCGTTCAAAGCTATGTTATCATCGTCATAGTCACAATCTGTTGCGAAGTCGACCAACTCGTCTTTAACATCTTCAGTCTTGCCAATGTATGAGGATATTGGGACATCGCCTATGAAGTCGAGCATACAAGGCTGCTGGACAATCTCATGCTGAAAAAAACAACAAAAACATCTTATCTTAACCTTAACCACCTTTGTGGTCTAGTCGTTAGAATAATAATAATAATATATTTATTCAGATACAGAAACCCATTCTTGTAAGAAACAATATAACAGTCTATTAGTAAATATAGGCAGAGACCTAGGCGGACGTTTCGAGAACAAATCGGGGACGTCTTGGAAAAAGGCCAGGTCAAGAGTACCCTAAACCGAAGAGCATGTATGAAGGAAATAATGAAAGTGGACGAAGCGAAACAAGTATGTATGGATCGTAGCAAGTGGAAAAAAGTGGTCTCTGCCTACCCCTACGGGAAAGAGGCGTGATTATATGTATGTATGTATTAGTAAATATTAAAATTATATTGAGATATGTGCATTTTTATTTATAACATTCGTATCAACAAATTTGTATTCTTTAAATTATGAAAATTATATCCCTCAAATTATTACACATTAATTAAAACTAGTGGTCGCCCAGTGGTCGCAATTCGACCGTAATTTTATTAATGCTGCACGGATTGTATCCTAAGCAATGAAAAATTAAAGAAGAATAGAAAGATAGAATGGAGTTTGGATAGGCATTGACAGATTTCGGCCGCTCCTCTTCCATTTTTGAAAAGAGTATATATAGGGTCTAACAATATTGTTATTATATCAATAAGCGAACTTTTAAGGGGAGCATATATACATCACACTAAGCATGCTCACCAAATTTGGTCCAAAACTACAGGCTCGTTACCGAGATAATCAACAAAACAATATCATAATTCACCAAAAAATACACCCCTTTCAAACCCGTACCTAGCTGTATTACACACACACAAAGATAGCCGTGTGTGTATGAATGTCATACAATAGTTTTCAATTGTGTGCGTGTTTCTGAACACTTTCTTTTTATTGACGCTTGCGTGCGTGTTTGTATACAGCATGTTCAGATGTGCATTATTTTAATTGATTTAGTATGTTAGAAAACATAACATTGAAAACTCACTATAAAACTGGAGCCCATTTCTTGTCATTGTATCAGAATGATGTATAGATACCGCCCTTAAACGTTCACTTATAGATTTTGTTAGACCCTGTATACGTGTGTCAAATACATTATGCGTGTGTGTCAAATACATGGCAGTGTGTGTAATGTTTGTTTTATTGATTTATGTATTTTTATGCACAATTAAAAAAAAATATTAACATTCGGATAACCTTCTCTATATAAACTTACACAACACAACACTTATGTGCGAAATTTCATACTCCTCCGTCCGCGCAATTTTCGTAAAAAGGGGTACAACGTTTTTGCTTCACGTATTAATATAATAGATTATGACCACCAAATTCAGACCAAGAAATAATTTAAAAAAAAAGTAGTAAACTTACTCCCTTACAAACATTACCGAACTTTTTGATATTTCGTAGACAATAAAGCTTTTGAAATTAATATAGGTAGGTACGCAATGAATATCAAACTAATACTTAAATTGATGTTATCTGTTGCGCGCGTTAAGCCCGTCACAGACTTAGCTATAATATATATTAAAATGATGTGCTATATACACAATAAAGTATACTATTACTATTACTATTACTATATATATTATATTATAGCAATTCACCACACACGGTAGCTATACTATAATATATATTTTTGCCCTCATTAAGTCCGCGGTCGTGTATACCATAATATAATATTAATATTTCTTGCTATATCTGTCCACATATTTTGGTGACGTAATAGAAATATATATTATAGCTCCGTCTGTGGTTGCTAGAAGATTACTATGGATATATATCGTAATATGTCTCGCTATAATATATATTACAGCTGCGTCTGTGACGGGCTTTACAGTGCGTGCTAAGGCCTCTTCCTCACCGGATCGTTGCGCTTTCGTTTCGGTACCGCCTCTGCACCGAATCTGTACAGATTGTATATTGAGGCCTTTTGATTACATACCCTCGGCGCTCGGTAATCAATCTGTACAGATTCGGGATTCGGTGCAGAGGCGGTACCGAAACGAAAACGCACCGATCCGGTGAGGAAGAGGCCTTAGCACGCACTGTAACGCGCGCAAGTATAACATTTTAATTAAACTAAAAATAAAATTGGTTTCCTAAAAATATTTCTGCTCAATGTTTATTGGTTTGATGTAGGTTTCGACGACCTCCTTGGTCGAGTGGTTTGTACACCGGTTTTCATGGTGTCGCCATCTCTGAGGTCCCGGGTTCGATCCCCGGTCGGGTCAATTTAGCTTTATTATTATTAAATGTTTATATAATTTTTAACGCAAATTTCGTTGCGAACAAATCACAAAAACACAAATGTTGAAAAAATTTCCACGAGCAGGGTTTGAACCTGCACCCTTCTGACATACCGGGTCAGGTGCTCTTCCAATTGAGCTATCGTGGTTCTAACCAGCCCGCCGAAATTATTCAACACTATTTACTTTTTACTTTGAAAGCCAAAGGCGCCCATTCAATGTTAACAACTACCGTCATTAACATCCGATCATAATATTTTTACAAATACTAAAGATCAGTTAAGAAGTAGGCAAGCTATTTATAAATGTTTATATAATTTTTAACGCAAATGTCGTTGCGAACAAATCACAAAAATACAAATGTTGAAAAAATTTACACGAGCAGGGTTTGAACCTGCACCCTTCTGACATACCGGGTCAGGTGCTCTTCCAATTGAGCTATCGTGGTTCTAACCAGCGTGGTTTTTTCAACATTTGTGTTTTTGTGATTTATTATTATTATTATTAAATATTGCTTTTCTAAATTGTCTCGGGTCTGGGTGTTTTCTATGTATAATAAGTATGTATTTAAGTATTTTAAGTATAAATAACCTACACTCACACCAATTATCTAGCCCAAGAGAAGCTTCGTCATGAAACTCGTTATATGGTTACTAGTCAACGGATAAACATACTTAAAATACTTAAAAACACCCAGACCCGAGACAAATTAGAAAAACAATAATTTCTAAATTTACCCGACCGAGGATCGAACCCGGGACCTCAGAGATGGCGACACCATCTGCAAAGTATGTTAATCTGTTGTCTAGTAATCATTTAAATAGTTTCATAACAAAGCCTCTATTGGGCTAGATAATTGGTGTGAGTGTAGATTTTTTTTTTATAATTTATTTATATTATGCATTGCACTTATTTCGGATTTGTAAAGGGTCTTTTTTCATTCAATATAAAGTATTTGATTGTACAAACTTTAGTAAACATAATGTAAAACATTAAGTACGTACCGTGACAGTCTTGTGATAGCCGAGCTTACTCTTGCCCCCCAACTCAAAGTACAGAACAGATGATATCGTAAGATTGGGCGACGCATACTTCGCCAGCTCAGGATCTTCCGCGTCTATTGGGAACTGGAACAAACAGGTGATAGTAAAGAGTCTCCATCACCAGCTATTTTATGTCCCCACGCTGGGGCACGAGCCTTCTCTATCTCTATGGATGGAACACTACACTTGGAATATACATTCAGTAAAAAAAGTACCGGTAATGTATGACTTTTTTACGGTTTTAAATTCAATTTTTTGTTTTTGTACGGTCATTCAACCGCACAATAGGCTCATCAGCATTTTTATAATTGTAGCAATAATTAAATTATTATTTTAGTGTGTATTCAGGTATCACCGCCCGCCGATCGCGCGTTCATTAGCATTATCATCAGCAGTTATTAATAGCATTATTGTGACATTGTAATAAACGAAGTATTTTCTCTTCAAGTTTTATCATTCATACAAACAACAACAGATTCCTATTATCAATCATACAAGGTGTATGGGTTTAGCAAGAACTCTACATCTTTTTGGTCCCTCGAGCCGGATTTAATGCGTCTAGTAAAACTACATCTGGCTACAGCTTCAATGATCTTATGTACAGGGGCTAAAATTTGCAACAAGATCTTCAAAATTTAATAATCAAATAGCGACAATACAAATGTGCTTACACCGCAGATTTGGAAAAGATGTTCAGACAAATCTGGCTATCTGAAGATCATCAGCATTACCAAAACATTTTATGGCGAGACAGTCAATCAAAACCATTACAGGACTATCAACTAACAACAGTAACTTACGGCACCAAGGTCGTCCCTTTCTTAGCCATGATGACACTTAAACAACAACATGCTTTTTTTTTTTTTTTTTTATTGTGACACGCCATAATGGCTTCACCCTGCCTGATGAAAAGCAGCCAGTGAAGCCCAAGAAGTGAAAGCGTTCATCACAGCGCTACCACGCTATGCCGAACGCTCACACTATGGCGGCCTGCATAACTGCTTTTTCACGCCCCGCTTAAATAACCCGGGAGAGAAAGAGGAGGGAAACACGTGTGCGGGAAGCGCATTCCACATACGGGCAGTTCGGCAAAGGAACGATTGTCCAAACTTTTTGGTACGTGTCTTGATGGTCAGCACGGTATGAGGGTGGCTTCTCAGACCTGTACGCGTCGATCTGGAAAGGAATGGAGAGGGAGGAATGAGGTTAAAGAGCTCCTCAGAGCATTCACCGTGGTAAAGGCGGTAGAAAGCACTAGGGGAAGCAATGTCCCTACGTAGCTGTAACGGCTCCAGACTGGTTGTAACGTCATCGTTACCGATAATACGGACAGCACGTCTCTGCAACCTGTCAAGAGCTTCGAGCAAGTACTTGGCGGATCCGTCCCAAAGATGAGAGCAATACTCCACGCAGGAGCGCACCTGAGTCTTATACAAAAGACAACGTTGCTCAGGCGTGAAGAACCGCTTCACTTTGTTCAGGATTCCGAGTTTACGTGAGGCTGTGGTTATGATGCTCTCAATATAGCTCTTCGGGTTGAGGTCACTGTGTATGTCCATACCTAAGAGACTGAGACCAGTCTGGATGGGTAATAGGTTGCTCTGGAAGGAGGGTTGGGGGAGAAATGCGGACTTTTTGGCAGTGACAGCGCAGACCTGTGTCTTTTTGGCATTGAACTGGATGAGGTTATCAGAGCCCCATTTATAAATGCGGTCTAATTCCTCGTCCAGCTCAATGACAATTTTACGTCTTGACTCCACTATATCGGCTTGCTTTGCCGCAGGGTGACCCAAATAACGCCGATGAACTGTACTGTCGTCTGCATAGCAATGAATGTTACCCAAGGATAACATGTCATTGATATGCAGAAGGAACAGCGTGGGCGATATTATAGAACCCTGCGGCACTCCGGCGTTCACCTGCAGAAACTGTGAGGCACTGCTTTCGCAGAGTACGCGAATGCTGCGCTCATGCAGGAACCCGGCGACCCAATCGCATAGGCGAGGTGGCAAGCCGTATGCCGAAAGCTTGCAGAGAAGCGAACGAAGCCAAACTCGATCGAAAGCCTTGGAGATGTCCAGGCTAACAGCCAGTGCTTCTCTGTGCTTGTCCATTGCTTCACCCCACAGGTGTGTTATGAACGATAGGAGATCGCCCGTTGATCGTTTCGGTCTGAACCCGTATTGTCGATCATGAATCAGGGAATGATCTTCTAGGTAGCGAATGAGTTGCCTGTTTATGATTCGCTCAAAAACTTTACAAAGGACAGAGGTGACAGCAATAGGTCGATAGTTGGCTGGGTCGGAACTATCCCCTTTTTTGGGGACCGGCTGGATGTTCGCTTTTCTCCAAGCTTCCGGCACAATCCCAGTAGAGTACGAGAGGTGGTATAGGCGTGTCAATACTGGAGACAACTCGGGAGCACATTTTTTTAGAACGACTGCCGGTATACCGTCAGGACCGCTAGCCTTCCGCACATCAAGTGACTGCAGCACAGCACGGACGTCACGTTGCCTGATTTGGACGTCAGGCATTGAGGAGCCACAGTGAGGGATGGTAGGTGGTTCCGCGCCGCAGTCATCGACGCGCGAATTCGCCGCAAAGAGCTTCGCTAAGAAGTTAGCCTTGTCTAGCGGCTGATGGGCCAACGAGCCATCAGGGTACCGCAGTGGGGGCAGAGAAGGCGCGCAAAAGTTGGCTTGCACCGCTTTGGCCAGTCGCCAATAACTTCGGCTACCCGTTGGGTGCGACAACAGCTCTTGGCCAACGCGAGCAACGCGCTGGGCATTCGCTCTTGAGAGAGCACTCCTGCAGACTTTGGTGGCCTTGTTGAAGACTACCTTGAGTGAAGGGGTGTTACGATCGTTGAGCGTGCGAGCCTTGGTCCAAGCGCGATACGCCGCCTGTTTAAGTTCAACAGCTTTGGCGCATTCGCGATTGAACCAAGGGCGCGCCTTACTTCCGCTGACGACATCAGTGTAAGGAATGTAATATTCCATCCCCAACATGATCTCGTCAGCAACAGCAGAGGCACTCTCCGACGGGTCCCTTCCCACAAAGCAGCGCTGGCCCCACGGGATGGACGCAAAATAGTCGCGCATACCATCCCAATCTGCCGACGAGTAGTGCCACAAACGCCGTTTAGACTCCACTGAGGGAGAGCTTTTACGGCGCAGTACGGTGGCACCAACCAGACAATGGTCAGAAGTGCCCAACGGAGCACTTATCGACATTCTGTACCAGGCTGGTCGACTCGTCAGCAGTAAGTCTAGCAAGGAGGGCGCTTGACCTGATATATCCGGAATCCTGGTGGGCTGGAGAACCAGTTGAATTAGATCATGCGTGAGTGCGAATGCGTGGGCAGTTCGGCCTGCGTGGTCTGTTTTGGAAGAGCCCAACCAGGTCTCATGGTGGGCATTAAAATCTCCCAAAAGCACCACATCGGCAGACGGAAGCCATGCTTACCTAGAAGGTACCTATTCACTCGTGTTTTGAAGACCCCCAATGTTATATTTGATGGGAAACACAGACTGAGGCAGCGTCGAGGTGGTGGTGGACTAAGACGATATTTGAGTGCAGTCCTCGGATATCTGAGAGGTGCACTTGGAGCAGGAGGATGTGCATCTGCTGAGAAAAGGTGGCCTGGTAGGCCCTGGTAGGCCATCAACGTCTGCCACTGAAGATAACATCACAAAAGTGAAGGAAATAGTGACTGAAAATTCTCATTCAAGTTTGAGAGAGATAGCCGCCGAACTTTCTGTGTCTTACGAGTCGATCCGTATCATTTTAAATAATCACTTGGGTATGAAACATGTTGCCGCTCGGATAGTCCCAAGAGACTTGAATTTTCTCCAAAAACTCAATTGCATAAGAGTCGCTGAGGACATGCTAGAACGAGTCAATTCCGACCCAACATTTATGAAACGCATTATTAGTGGTGACGAAACGTGGGTTTACGTGAGTTTGAAATGCAAACTAGTCAACAAGCTTCGGAGTAGCGCCTTCCAACTGAACCGAAACCGAAAAAACCACGCCAAAGTCGATCAAAAGTCAAGCTCTCGGAATTCTCTCGGAAAGGAAAATTCGACGAAAAGGTCAGATTTGTGGCAAAAAAAATCTTGGATTTGCACCACGATAATGCGCCCTCGCACAAGGAAAACATTGTGAACAAATTTTTGACCAAAAACTCAACAAATAAATAATTCCGAAAAAAGTGTTTAAAAAAATGTTTTGATGATTGGATTGTTCGTTGGCGTAAGTGTATCGTTTCTGAAGGAGCATAGGTACTTTGAAGGTGATAAAATAAAGGACCATGAGGGATTTTGTATGAACCCTGTCCTCATCCTACAACTGTCAAGGGATACGTGTCAACTTGTTCATTGGGAATCAACAAAGTCTTAAGTACAGTGGCCCAAGAAAGTGGTGTACCAGTTTTGATTTAGTTTTCTGGTCATCGAAAAATTACAACAACATTCATACTAGATATCACTGAAGGAGATGCATAATAATGACGTAAACCTAATTGATAAGTATTCATACGTCGTAGGTTACTTATAAGTGCATGATATTTTAACCTTTATTACAAATGGATATGACATTAATTACTGTAAAGAAAATATAAAATATTCTAAAAAAAAAAAAACAGATAAAAAGGAAATTGACAATTGACATTTTGTCAAATATATTTTAGTATTTTCTATTATTTTCCTCAGAAAAATCGATTTATTTTCTGTAATATTTTTTTACTCAACTGCAAATAAATAACATCTTCAATGCCTGTCAACTTGACTATTGCTGAAAGGGCGCAAATCTACTTCATAAATATATATAATATCTATCTAATCAAATAAAGATGGCAATCGAAGTTGTCAAACTGATCTGCAAGCAAAACTAATCTTTATCGCCTATGAATCTGCCATGCGACATTCAGCCTTAGGGTGGTAAACCAATTTTTTGGGCGACCGTACCTGTGTTAGTTGCAAAAACACTAGTGGCTAGAATGGGACAATTAGAAGGAAAATCCTGAGTATTTGTCCCGATTCGATTCAACTCCCTAAGAGAATCTAGCAGGAGTAGGGACAAGCCTACACATGCTTGCACATTTGGAATGGCATTCCCTCTAGAAGCCTCTCTAGCAGAATCTAGAAGAAAGCAGATCTCTAGTAGAACACAGGTGCTATTTGTTTTTAGTAGACCAAGTAGACCATTGCCCAAACTTACACACCTAACCAGTCCTAGGAAAAACTCTGTAAGACGGTACAATAGGGAATTCTAACACATTTAGAAAAAAAAGGGCTTCATCATCCACTGCTGGACAAAGGCTTTGTTCCAAGGATCTCCACATCGAAGAGTATTGTGCTGCTCCCATAGATATAGGCCTGTAATAATAGTAGGCTTATTATTATTTTTATGATTTAAACTCACCGGTGCGCATCTATTTGAGTATTCATACAATACAGAGTGTGCTCGTAACATTTTATGCTTAAACTTAACCGCTTTACGAAGCAGAGCGCAGCATTCCCAACACAGCCACTGTGGCAGACCATCAGACTCTGTAACCTGTAAGCAGAGTTTGTAATTATTAAGTGGGTCAGCATTTGGCCCTCATCTCCTCTTAAGCTAAATGAAGATAAGGCCGGAGGTGAATGTTCACTTCACCCGGATACCTAAACTACTGAGGCTCTGGGTATCTTACTTATCTCTAACTGTCAGAACAAAACATTACTTACTGCTACTAAAATTGATGTTATGGCGACATACTGAGATAAGATGGTGGTAGCTGACTAGGCAGACTTAAAACAAGCCTTACCACTGACAAAATTAACTAACTAACCACACGTACCACCACGCTGGGTATCCAACCCGGGACCTCTGGTTTAATAATGTTTTGAAGGTTAACATCTCAATTTCGTTACGAAAGTAATGATAATACAACAAACAGACATTACAATTTTGTTTTATTACTGCTAAAATAGATTCGCATTCTTAAAATACATCGAAAGCTTACATTAATCCCGGCTAAATCGCGGAACAGTATATCATATGTCGCCGCCCTCAGCATACGCCTATCTGTGGTTAAACAACACCTGCATATTGGTTTCACTATATCAAATTGAAGTTTGAGATCGTCGTCAGTAGCTAAATCGTTCAATTCCATATTTTAAAGCTAAAAACATACGAAATAATAGTAATTTTCTCGCGCACAAATCACTGGCTGACAAACAAAACATCTGTCAATGTCAATTATGTAAACAACATGGCGATGGCGGTAGCTTTTTTATAGTTCACTTCCATTAGTAAGCAAACGGATCTAGTACATACAGCTATTAGACAATTTTACTATATTCAACTAAACTATTAAACATTTGGACATAATCTAAGTTTACATTATTTTATTACTAATATTTATTAAAAACACAAATGTTGAAAAAATTTCCACGAGCAGGGTTTGAACCTGCACCCTTCTGACATACCGGGTCAGGTGCTCTTCCAATTGAGCTATCGTGGTTCTAACTAGCCCGCCGAAATTATTCAACACTATTTACTTTGAAAGCCAAAGGCGCCCATTCAATGTTAACAACTACCGTCATTAACATCCGATCATAATATTTTTACAAATACTAAAGATCAGTTAAGAAGTAGGCAAGCTATTTATAAATGTTTATATAATTTTTAACGCAAATTTTGTTGCGAACAAATTACAAAAACACAAATGTTGAAAAAATTTCCACGAGCAGGGTTTGAACCTGCTCCCTTCTGACATACCGGGTCAGGTGCTCTTCCAATTGAGCTATCGTGGTTCTAACTAGCCCGCCGAAATTATTCAACACTATTTACTTTTAATATTATGATCGGATGTTAATGACGGTAGTTGTTAACATTGAATGGGCGCCTTTGGCTTTCAAAGTAAAAAGTAAATAGTGTTGAATAATTTCGGCGGGCTAGTTAGAACCACGATAGCTCAATTGGAAGAGCACCTGACCCGGTATGTCAGAAGGGTGCAGGTTCAAACCCTGCTCGTGGAAATTTTTTCAACATTTGTGTTTTTGTAATTTGTTCGCAACAAAATTTGCGTTAAAAACTATATAAACATTAATATTTATTATTCTTCATCAAATGAATCTCTATAAATATAAATCCTTTATTGGTTGTATGCTTAAAAACTTGTAACAGTAGTACTTGGGCACCCATGGTAACCACAGCACAAGCTAGTGCTTAATATACTAACATAGTTATAAGTTATATATTACTAACAAAAATTGTTTTATATTGTATGTATGTTAGTCTGTAAGGTATATAATATATGGGCCCCTTTGTGTTTTTACCATCTTATACATTGTGTTGCCTGAAATAAATGATTTATTATTATTATTATTATAGAACAATTGAATTTCTATTGTGGTTGTCCATGGGCGTCCAAGTACAGCGCTGTCCACACATTTCCGGCTCAGGGGCCAGGGCTATCCAAGTTCCGAGTGGTTTATTGTTTAAGTGTTTCCGTTAGGGACGTGCCATCAGTTACCCGTGTTTGTTTACACAGATCAGGGAAATCGGTATCAGCAGTGTAGCCTGTTTCGGTGGCTGATACGTATACAATCCGATGTCCTTGTTTAACACAGAAGAATTGGCAAAGATTGCAATAGCTCTATCAACCTTTCTGTGTTCATGTTGCACTTGCACAAAATGTCGTCCAGTCCACTTAGATTAAAATTGGATAGTATTGTCAGAGCGTCCGTCCGTGCGTCCGAGTTTGCTCCGGAACACTAACGATCCGGATCCTCCTGACACGGAGATGTGTGAACAAGTTCGCCCAAATCGTATGTAACCGATTTTTTTTCCATCCCTTCCGTGTTCCGTCAAGGACGGGAACTCGGAAATGTGTGGACAGCGGTTTACCCTTATATAAGCAGCAATACTATTCGATAATATTAATAATATCTCTCTCTCAGTCATCTCAGTCAATGGTGTTAAGGCCTGTTGAATGACCCCAAAATTAGCCATTTTATGAATTTCATTTGTATTTTTAATTTTAGTTTTTTACATAAGATTCGGCGTTTGTAGGTTATTGAAAGATTTGCTTCTTATTAAAGTGATAGACATTTATTTACAAAACAATAACAAATTAACAACGATCTTTATTGGCGACAAATTGTATTATTCATTTTTATTGTGATCACAAGTCAACACGTAGATTGGAGGCGCAGAGAGCAGAAGCAACGGCGCATCTGTAAATTGAAAAATACACGTTTATTTTAACTAGTGGTCACCCAATGATCGAATTCGACCGTAATTTTATTAAGCCGCACGGATTGTATCCTAAACAATGAAAAAATAAAAAAGATAGAATGTGAGTTTGGATTGGCATTGACAATATCGGCCGCTCCTCTTCCATTTTTGAAATTTTTGAAAAAAGTAGGTATATTTTATGCGTGTGTGTCAAATACATGGTAGTGTGTGTAATGTATTTTTGTGCATAATTTTAAAAAAATACTAACATTCTGTACTCAGAATAATAACTAAAGCTATAGAAACCGGACTAAAATAACAACACAAATTCATCAGTTCGCACTATTTTACCTAATGAACCTAGGTGATGTATTGGAAAGAGATCGATTGTCCCTTTTCTTTCGTTATTTCGAAGGTGTCACCAGATTTGTGAAACGAACTGTCAGCTTTTAAATCAATGTATGATTTTGGCCGGGCAAAAGGACTCAAGATTTTATTTTTCTGATGACCGAATGACATAACAATACAAAAAATAAAAACTAAGTGTCAACCATTTGTCGCACTCCAATCTCCTTTTCTAGCCATAAGATAGAACAGAACTAAACATAGTTGCACGTTTTTTATTTTAACCTTCCTTCTATAGCTTTAGTTATTGTTCTGAGATTCTGTACTCCTCTATATAAACCATAAAGTTAATAAACCAACGGAATCGAATATCATATAGTTATTATACCAAGTATAATGCCTTAATGATATAAACCAGAAATGCTCTAAGAAACCAGAGGGGTGAATCTTCCATACATTGAATAATTAATTACAAAAATTTCATATACGGCACCGCCATCTTCCGTAAGAGGAACCTCAAGTTACTAACTGGTTATCCATATGTCACTAGATGGCGGTAGTATAGATAGCATTTTAAATTAATAAGTTACGTTTAGTTATTTTCTAGTAACTTTCTTATAGCCACAACTTTCGTCATCTCCACAAAGAGCTCATTGGCCGAGCGGCTGCGACGGCGACGACCAGAGGGGTGAATCTTCCATACATTGAATAATTACAAAAAATTCATATAAAGCAGCGCCATCTTCTGTAAGAGGAACCTCAAGTTACTAACTGGTTATCCATACAATGTCACTAGATGGCGGTAGTATAGATAGCATTTTAAATTAATAAGTTACGTTTAGATACTGATAGCTAATGTCAGTTATGGAGCCGTGTGATCTAAACACCGTCCAAAACCGTCAGAGGTTTTCTAGAAGCAACGGCATCACGGACACTAGTCTGTGTCCCCATTCCCAAATAGATTCTCCGAGGGGTTCGGATCGGATCGGGGCTAACGGCCCACTCGCGACTTCGTCCGCTTGAACAAAAGTGAACACCCGTATATAACAATGCCTATTCGTTAAGTTATTTTTTATTTTTATTATTCATCTATCTTTGTTGGTTTTTCTGTTTTTTGGTTTTTGTTGTGATGTCACCGATTAGTCCCCTCTAGAATACCAGCGGTGCAGCGGTGGGCCTCATGTCGCTGTAGCATGTGCTGAGGTTGGGGCCTAGTTGGCCACACTTTGTATCCTGTTTTTGTTTTTATTGTGAAAGTACCTTGTTTTTCAATATATGTATGTATATATTTTATTTTATTTTTTGTAAATGTACTTAGTTTTTGTTGTACAACAGTGTGCTAATAAATGTATTTCTTTCTTTCTTTCTATTCTATAATCTGTGCATACGGTGACAAACAAGAAGAGTTGCTATTTAGAGTTGCAAGTAATAAAATAACGAAACTTACCATTATTTTTCAAGTTTTCCAGAGAAGATGTGTGTTGGGCTTTACTGTGAACAAATATTTAAGTTTGTAAAATGGTGGTAGGTGAATATGTAGTGCCTGGGCAAACCTATCAGAGTTTTATATACTAATAAGCAAAATTATAAGTTTTTCTTTTATAAGTAATAAATTTTACGTCCGCGTGCTGAAAACTATTATTTATCAAAATTAAATACAGCCTATGTCTACACGGAAGATCCATTCTAAATAATGGCAAAAGAATTTTTGAAATCGGATGAATTGGTTTGGAAATTACCTCCTTACATCCAAACTTATAGTCTAATTACCTCCTACCTACAAACTTACCAATTTCCCAGGCTGTTCAATGATCTTGTTAAATGGCACGTTTGCACCGCTGTGTTTTGTAGATCCGCTAACGAGCACGCTTGCCTCAGTCGTGCCACCAATCTATGTTGAACCGTACCCTGACAGCCACACGTACTCTCAGCGTCCTCCACCTTAATCCGCGGTATAGTTTGTAAAGACGCATTATTTACTTGACACTGACAGTTGGTGTTGCCAGCTTGCAAAACTTTTGAGGTGTTAGTAGTTTTCGGCGTGAGTCTCGCGACTTCGTTGTTCGAACTTCTATGTATGTTCGGGTCGGAGCCATACGTTTGTCCGGTCTGTGCGAACTGTACGGTTTTCTTTCTGTTCATCATTGAGAGTTGGTACTGTCCTCGCCGGCTCATAGCGGGGGATAGATTCGGCGATCTGTTTGGAGTGTTATAGGCTGATACAGTTTCGCGAGGCCTTTTAAATGTGTCCTTTATTTCGTATTCTGTCGCTATAGCTTCGAACACCTAGAAGGTTATAACAATTAATTACTAAATGGTTTTTTTTATTATAGGGTAGTGGTGGCAGTGTAGCCCAGTTTTTATCGCCAAAAATAACAATGATTTTCAATAAAATTTTACGGGATAACAGCTAGGAAGCAGCCCCCGACCGCCTAACCGATCGCTTTGACTACGCGTATAGTTTATGACGTCATTCATCTTGCCACCTCGCACCGCCTATGAAAGCAATATCAAAAGCTAAAGGCTTTCGATATTGCTTTCATAGGCGGCACGAAACGACAAGATGATATGACGTCAACCATGCACACGCGAAGTCAAAGCGATCGGTTAGGCGATCGGGCCCCAGGTGGTCTGTATTCAATATTGCTTAAGGCTAAAATTATTTGCTGACCTTTTTTTTAATGATTAAAGGGGAAATATATTTACTATGCTTGGCGAACACTGGCGCCATTACCCTAGATAGTGTTTTTAAATTCCAGCGGGGTGGACAGAGTCGCAATAGCGTAATTAGGAGCGCATTTGACCCAGGGGGCTTATTGCATAATTTCAACCTCTATCACCATACCATACCTTTCAAAGGTATTTACGCTTGTAATTTTATATGGACGATTCCAAATAATGGGGTTTACTACTTTTCATCGAAAATCAAATGGTGGAACATTAATAGGTCGATGACGAATGGGTGAAAGATGAAATGATACATTGGTCAATAGAATGACGAAAGCAAGTTTTCAACGCGCGCCCGCAAACCAAGGTCGTGGAAAGGTCGACCGAAACTCCGTTGCAAACAACTGTCCGCGCTGTTGTAAACCGCTGTTGAAAACTTCGGTTTGGGGCTTGTTTTCAACAGTCTGGTAAGCGCTTTAATGTCAAATTGACGGTGTCGTCCACAGAACACAAGAACTTGTGTTCTGTGGTGTCGTCCATTCAACATCATTCAAAAACGCGTCGCGATCGCAATCAATGATACCTGTGAATTAGTTTGAAGTTCTTTAATTGCTTTCAAATGTCAAATGGTGCGGGTTCGAACCGTTCGTTTTTTTAAATTATAAATTATTTGTGGTTCCAGCAATGGGATGTTTAAGGCTGACCTGTTCAGCGACGAGGTTCCTGGCAAGCGGGGAATCTTTGGCGGGAAGCGTTTCGCGGCACAACGCGCAGCGCTCCAACCGCGACCAACACGCTGCAAGGAAAAACACCGAGTTACAAAAACGACAATTGCAAAAAGCACTGAATCAGCAAATAATACAAACAAAAAAAACAAAAACATTATCTGCTTTAATTTGAGCTGTTACTTTTTAGCTAATACTTTTAAAGCAAGAGACACTATATTTTAAACACATAATTTTAGTCATTGTTTAACATTAAAAACTGTTTTGTCGTACAAGGGTATTAATTTTTTTTGTAACTAAAAATTGTCTATAACTCAAAATATTTTTTTCCGTTTTTAGGTATGTACTACAAAAATAAACTATTTTTCAAAGAAACTATTTTATTAATTAGTTTCAGTGAAATAAAATTGAAGCACATCGATTGTCCAGCGAATATGTAGGTATACGTATTAGCTTGACTATCCAAAGAGGTAATGTTGCCAGCATTCTTGGGACCGTTCCCATGAGCCAACAGCTGGACATTTTTTATTTACTTATAGGTTTTTTATTTTTGTCTTGAATTAGGTATGTAAGTGATGTTTCTTTTGTTTTTTTTTTCTTAAATAGAATCAGTTAAATTGTAGGAGCTCGATGGCGCAGTGGTTAACGCGCCCGGTCTGCGAGTGCTGAGGTTATGCAACTTTCGCTAAGGCCGGTCATCGGATGGGTGACCAAAATTTATCATCTCGAGCTCCTCCGTGCTTCGGAAGGCACGTAAAGCCGTTGGTCCCGGCTGCATTAGCAGCCGTTAACAACCACCAATCCGCACTGGGCCCGCGTGGTGGTTCCGCCCGTTCTCCCTATCCATCCATAGGGAAGGCTCGTGCCCCAGCAGTGGGGACATAAAATGAGCTGCTGATGATGATGATGAAATTGTAAAATATTGTAAATAAAGTATCTACGAAAAATCTTATATAAAAGTCACGCCTCCGCCGCGCCGCCGCCGGCCATCGCGTCGCTCGGTTCGTTAAGTATAGAGCGAGAGACCTTGTACTAAGAAGAACAAGCAACAAACTCAGCAACTCAGAATAATAACTAAAGCTTTAGAAACCGTACTAAAATAGCAACACTCATTCATCAGTTCGTACTATTTTAACTAATGAACCTAAGTGATGTATTGGAAAGAGATCGATTGTCCCTTTTCTTTCGTTATTTCGAAAGTGTCACCAGATTTGTGACGTCATATTTGAGGTAATGTAGTGAGTGACTTTATAAAGGACTCAAAGATTTTTTTTGATCACCGATTATCTGATGACCGTTTGACATAACAATACAAAAAATAAAAACTAAGTGTCAACCATTTGTCGCACTCCAACCTCGTTTTCTAGCCATAAGATAGAACGGAACTAAACATAGTTGCACGATTTTTATTTTAGCCATCCTTTACTATAGTATATCTTCAGTATAGCTTCAGTTATTGTTCTGAGCTCAGCAAGGACGTTTCTTTCTCCGTTTCTGTCACAGCGTCAAAATATTGAAAAATGCGCTATCATAGATAGATCGCTAGAGAGATCATAAGAACACTTTTCAATCAAACACACTAAATATAAAAGACAATAACGTGAATGTAGTCAAACTGGCCCGTAAATACATGCAAAAATAAAAAATAAATCATTAAAAATGTAGGGTAAACGTACCATCCGTCACACCACCACAGAAGTTTTATATTTTTAGTGTGTCAAGAATTGGTATGTACGTGGTACGCATGCAGTATTAATAAAAATAATTTATTTCAGGCAACAAAATACTTAAGGATAGTATTTAGAGCCATATTATAGATACCTTAGACTCTAAGACTTAGAGAGTAACATACTTACATACAATAAAATTAAAAGTATGTTACTAGTACTTATGTACGGCTCACAAAAGCTAAGTACGGTGATGTGTCACGCAACGTACCTATAGTATTCGGTATCCGGCCTCGGAATTAGAGTAAAATTCTAATTATTGACTTGGACGTCAATATTTGGGTAACTCAGCTTTAAATTTCTTTTTTTAAAAACAATACTAAAAATATAATGTAAGAACAGTAGTGGTGTGTGGTGCCGGGGATAAAAAATTGCACCACCCCATCTCAACCCGTGGGTGTTGTAAAAGGCGACTAAGGGACCATTCCAGAGGATGGGCAGCAGCATCTCTCCGAGGTTACCTTCAACCTACTGCGATCGCCAACCCGCCTGCCAAGCGTGGCGATTACGGCAATCCCCCATCCTTGATCCTTGGAGGAGGCCTTTGTCCAGCAGTGGACGTCTTTTGGCTGAGATGATGAAGAACAGTACCTTCGCAATATATATGTGACCGGGCGCAGTTGAGCGCCCTAGTGGCGGTGGACGCGCATACGCAGCAAGCCAGCGCTTTAACCACGCCTGAGAGCGCCCGGCGCGCGCGCTCGCCCCGAGCCCCGCCTCCGCAGCTCCACAGCAACTGAGACATTAAACATGTGAGAGGGGACTATTGTGGCGGCCCTCCAACATCTACATAGTTTATGTTGTATATTTACGGTAACTACATTGTGACTGACTTATTATCTAAACCTTGCAAGGCTTTTTTATACAATATAAACTGTGTAGATGTTGGAGGGAGGATGCCGTGTCTTATTTTAATGAGACCTACACGCTATTAGGAATGCGTTTACAAACTCTTTAACCATACGCGAGGATAAGAAATTAGTGGCGATTAGTTGGCGACCGCAGGCCGCCACAACAATGAAGAAATGACATATTTGTTAATGTTTTAAAGGTATACACAGCTAACAGAAAAATGTTAAGGGTTCTCTCTGTCCAACATTTTGAGAGAGAGAGCTCTCTCTCTGAAACATTTATTGATAGGGCGGTAGGGATTATTTGTCCGCCTGGCTAGCTACCGTCTTAACTAAATAAATTTTCATATCATCAATGTTTTTAGCATTGTTGTGTTCCGGCAGCTAGAGATAAGATAGCCAGTGCCTCAGTTGTAAATTATAATATTCCGGGTAAAGTGCGCTTCCACCTTCGGCCTTACCTTATCGTCTCATCGATACAAACATTGATGTTACGGCGAAATATTTAGATAAGGTGGTGGTAGCTAGCAATTCGGAGAAACAAGCCCTAGCACCATCCAAACCGAGTACACAAACATTAACCCCCCTGCCCCTCGACCGCCTAACCGATCGCTTTGACTACGCGTATAGTTTACGGCGTCACCTTGCCACCTTGGACCGCCTATGAAAGCAATATCAAAAGCTAAAGGCTATAGCTTTGAATATTGCTTTCATAGGCGGCACGAAACGACAAGATGACGTCATAAACCACACACGAAGTCAAAGCGATCGGTTAGGCGGTCGGGCCCCTGGTCGTAACTACTAGACCACAGGGCCAGTTGAAATGATGATAATGTATGCAGTTCACAACTTAACAATCGAGCAAATTGTACATTCTACTCACTTCTGGGTCATCCTTGGGATCAACCCCGCAGTTCCACACGAGGAGAGACACTCCCCTGCCAGCGCCGTCGCCTCTTATTAAACCAGCTACTTGTCCTACCTGGATGGAAATAATTAAAAATTAGGGTAGAGGTACCAGTGTGCACCATGAACCAGTGATCGACATCTTTCTTTTAACCATTAAAAATAGGGGTCAACAACTGATTCTTGACTAAAGCAACAATTTAATTATAAGTATAAGATTTATATTTACTTATATTTTTTTATTTTTTTTTTATTTTCTGCTGCTTGATGCGAGCAGCACAAAACTGGGGCCCGACCGCCTAACCAATCGCTATAACTTTGTGTGTGGTTTATTTATTATCTTGTCGTTTCGTGAAAGCAATATCGAAAGCTATAGCCTTTTTTTAAGCTATAGCTTTTGATATTGCTTTCATAGGCGGTGCGAGGTGGCAAGATGACGTCATAAACTATACGCGTAGTCAAAGCGATCGGTTAGGCGGTCGGGGGGCTGGTCGTTGTAGAGATACTTCGGGATGGGGAGGCCTTTGTTGGAAGCATTTCTCAACCAAATGACGTCCGTTGGGGACGTTATTTGGTTTGGTTTACTATCCGTATTCATTCGATTACGTTTACAAAAACGAAAATTAGTATGGCATTGAAGCAGCGCCTCCTGGCGGCATACGAAGCGAGTTAACATTTTGCCATACTAATTCTCGTTTTCGTTAACGTGATCGAATGGCGAATGCAACTCGCACTAGGCACTCAGTTCAGTATTCGGTGTCTGCACTGCTATTCTCTAAGCAAAACAGCGTCGACTTGACATTGAACTCGCTCAAACCTTCCAAACGAATGTAGACTCTATTACTATTTAAAAGCAGTTTGAAATTCGTTTGCAAGTTATGAGCGAGTTCAACGTCGAGTTCGACGCTGTTTTGCTTAGAGAATAGCGCTGCTGGTCTGTACCGGTAATCCGAGCAAGTCTTTCCCGTCGGCTTGGAGGAGACAGTCCCCCATCTTCAGTCCTGCGTTGTCTGCTCGCGAGCTAGACGTCACTTCCCGCACCTAAAGACAAAGAAACGGAGTTAAAAACGTTTATAAAATACACAATTCTGTATCCCATCCTATACAAACTATGGTTTTATTTTTAAATTTTCCATAGCTCTTTTTTTACCGACTTCAAAAAACAGGAACTTAAAAAAGTAAAAACATCTCTAAAAAGCAAGAAATAATATTGAAATCATATTATTAATTGCCTAGATACGCATATCAGTTTTAAAGAAGGTCTATTGAAGTCGGGTGGTTGGCGGTCGGCTGGGGGACAATTTTGTTTCATTTAAACTTTTATAGTTGTTCCATTATCTCCACTTTTTTATTGTAAAAGCCCCACCAAACTTTCCTACACTCACACCAATTATCTAGCCCAAGGGAAGCTTCGTTATGAAACTCGTTAAAATGGTTACTAGACAACGGATAAACATACTTAAAATACTTAAATACATACTTATTATACATAGAAAACACCCAGACCCGAGACAATTTAGAAAAACAATCATTTCTAAATTGACCCGACCGGGGATCGAACCCGGGACCTCAGAGATGGCGACACCATGAAAACCGGTGTACAAACCACTCGACCAAGGAGGTCGTCAACTGATATGCGTATAATAATATGATTTCAATATTATTTCTTCCTTTTTGGAGCTGTTTTTTAAATAATAGTTTTATGTCCCCACTGCTGGGGCACGAACCTTCCCTGTGGATGGAAACACTGCAAGGAGAACGAGAAGTAAAACAACCACGCGGACCCAGTGCGGGCGGTGGTTGATAACGACTGCTAATGCAGCCGGGACAATTTTTGTATGTTGTTTAAAAAGTAGTAGTACCTAAGTAAAGTGAATAGCCTACAAATATCCCACTGCTGGGCAAAGGCCTCCATCATTGAAATCAAGTCATGACGATGGGAAATGGCTTAATTACTACGCTTGCCAAATGCGGGTTGGTGATAACAATCCCGGACTATGACAGCAACCCCAACAGCGTAAGAAGAGGTAAGAGGCACGCGATAGAAAGAGACAAAACTTGTAGGTGTATAAAATTGCAAGTACGTAGTGCTGTGCGAGCCCCGATCCGATCCGAACCCTTCGGAGACTCTGGTAGGGCACGGGGACGCGCACTTTTAAGTGTGCGATGCCGTTCCCTCTGGAAATCCTCCGAAGGTGATTCGTTTCACACGGCTTGAGGTACCCTTTACGTACCTCGCCGCCCCCAAAAACCCCGGTGAAGCTGAAAATGCCGTATGAGGCAATCAGTACTCTCTCTCAAAAAAAAAAGCTGTGCGAGCTGAATTCCACTGTATCGCGTCGTAGCAAGACTCGGATTTATTTCAATCTTCTTGCGGAGTGATTCTTCTGTATCCCGGTACTATTATTTATTCTGTGACTATGCATCGAAAAATCCGAGAAACACTTTGCCCGACCTGGGAATTAAACCCGGGACCTCGGGTTTCGGCCTGAGTGCTTTGCCACTCGGCCACTGAGGCTTTCTACCACAATCTTGATAAATAGTCACTCACCCAAGGATATGGATCCCAGAGGGTTCTTGTCAGCCGGAAGCCGAGCCCCTCGCCCTCATCTTCAGGTAAATTCAACTGAAACGTAAACATATGTAGGTACAGGGTAGAGGCGCCAGTATGCTTCCGGAAAGGGTCATCGATACTTTTTTCTTTAATCATTAAAAATAGGGCTCAGCTACTGATTGCTGACTTCCGCAACAATTGAATACGCCACCTGCTTTCTAGCTGTCTGTATTTGCGGGTAATAATAATAAATGGTTGGGTCAAGGGTCAGGTGCAAAAAGCAGTACTCCTTGACACGGCACGTATTGTCAGGAGGTTCCTCACTCTGCAGCCCTGACCACCGGTAGCTTGGGCCCTGCCCCGCTGCTGGCGGTACTCTAGGATCAGGTTTTTATAATGTTTTATTGTTTTTATATTAAAATATTGTAAAAATCTAGTTTTAAGAAAGAATAAATAAAGAGTATAATAATAATAGTTTATTACAAAAAGGTTACACAACATATGGGTTACAATAAAGTCCCAAACGAGGTAATCCTGTATCTTGGGGACTTAAGAGTTTGAGATTTGCATAAAGCTATGAGTTATTACATTGTTGTATGAGATTATAAATGAAAATTTTAGACAGATATATTTAAAAACATAATAAAGATAAAAAGAAAATAAAAAAGGTGTGGTGTGTGTTGTGTGAGAGGGTGTGTCTGTGAGCGTGCGTGTGTGTTCCGGTCGAGTGAAGTCGTCTAGAAAGTTAAGTTATGGAATTAAGATAATGACCTAAGTACTTCCTATGTGTATGTAAGTACAGTGCCTTGATCTCACCTGATGTTAAGTGTTGACAAGGCCAATTGGTGGAAGCTCACTTCACCCGGGATCCACATTTAGTGAGGCACTGGCTATCATATTTCTAGCTGCCGGAACAAAACAATGCTAGAAACATTGATGTTATGGCGACAAATTAAGATAAGATGGTGGTAGCTAGCCAGGCGGACAAACAAGCCTTACCACCAACCAAACCGAGTACACACAAACATGTACCCCCCGCTGGGAATCGAACCCGGGACCTCTGTGTCTAAACCGGTGGTGTTAACCACTAGGGTGCCTAGTGTGTATTTGTTTACTATCCGTATTCATTCGATTACGTTTACGAAAACGAAAACAAGTATGGCATTGAAGCAGCGCCTCCTGGCGGCATACGAGAGGAGTTAACATCGAATGCCGAGTGAAACTTACTCTTGGCACCTAGACCACAGAGGTGGTTAAAGTTTAACCATATTATTATTGTTTGGTAACGAACACTAGTTTCGGACACTGGGTCATAAATATTTATAAAATTTACAAAATACAGTGAAAAAATTAAACGCCTACCGGACCCAGCCAGGAATCGAACCTGAGTCTTCCGCAATCTGGGCGGCTGCACTGACCGCTATGCTACCGGGAAGGCTCATACTTATGGGTCATACTTATCTTATATATTAATAGCGTAAGCCTATTTTTAACCCAGTGATTATGGGACGATAGCTACACATAAGAAATCGGTTAGGGTCTCATTTTGAAGAGCTCCAGCCGTAGATGTGCAAAAAAATAAAGAAACCTGTCATAGGTTTCGAAATTCCTAAAAAATCTGTTGAATAAACGCGAAGTTTTGCGGGCGACCCACACTAGTTGTGTTAAACGTTGGTATCGTAACCTTATTTTAATGCAATTATGTAATTAAGAAGTGTGAGATACCTATAATTTTTAAAAATAATGATCTGCAACTATCAGTAGGTATGTAAATTATTTGTATCAGTTATGCGTCTCTTTAACATTTTAAAATTGTTTTATTTGTAGATAGATAATCCTTAGAATAAACTAGTTGACCGGCGGACTTCGTACCGCTTTGACAGTTTCCATGACAACAAAACTAACAAATCATTCGTCCGCTTAAGAACATCCGTATCCCATGATGGACCCCTATAACAGCGCCACCTACCGGGTCCAATGGTAAATCTAAATTGTATCTGTCTGTAAGTTGAAATCCTACTAATATTATAAACGCGAAAGTTTGTAAGTATGGATGTTTGTTACTATTTCACGTAAAAACTACTGAATGGATTTGGATGAAATTCGGCATACAGATAGTTTATAACCGGGAATAACACTTAGGATGCTTTTTATTCAGATATTCCCACGGGAACGGGAACCACGCGGGTGAAACCGGGAACCACGCGGGTAAAACCGCGAGCGACCACTAGTAACAATAATTCATTGGCTTGTTATTGTAGCGTTAAAAATATTCAACAAACTTAAAGCGAAAACATATACCTACCTACACAACTTGTACATGTGTGATAAATAACATGATATTTAAGCTCGTGACATATACACGACATTTAACTATTTAAATTCCAATACAACAATACTTACAACAACCAGCCTGACACCTGACGAACACTCGTGCTCACTTCCGCTTCCGACAACCTCGGGCGAGTTCGCAGCCATCTGCAATTAATCAATTAACAAGCATAAAAATAATTATTACTACAAGCATAATCGTGAACGTTTAAATTAGTTATAGTTATTACATATACGAAGTTAATTATAGAGAGAAACAAAAAAACGACTTCGTTATTTTTGTGAACGAATTTAAACCTGTTATATTAAGTAGGTAAGTAGGTACCTACCTAGTTTGTTTACAACAACTCAAGATCAAGATGCTAAAAAAAAAAGTTTGTGTTTTCGTAGAAATCGCTAAATCAACGTAGAATTTTTATGAAATCTATGAAATATTGTGTTTGAATTTACCTACTTAAATGCATCAGGTACTTTTATTTTGTTCCAGAAGGCCGAAACTGAATAAATGGTTATCAATTTTGTGTAGATATAAAGGGTAATGACACCAAGTCAAGTGTTCAACAGGAACCAGTAATCGAAATCAAATCGCCCGAGACGTATTTTTGGCCATAGCTCCGAGGATTTTGGGAGGATCGAGATGGGAATAGTACCAAGAGTTGAGGAATTTATCGAGGCACTTGTAAGCGTTTGAATTTTAAAAATCGAATGGTAACTTTTTTTGGAATTTTGAAAAACTTTAAAAAAGTTGCAGTTTTTGGGGGGTGTTTGTTTACTAAATTGTAAATATTTCGGAAAAAAAATCGACATAAGAAAAAATGAAAAAAGGGTCCTAGGGTATTTATTGGTTTAGCTACAAAATAGCGAAAAAAAAAATGAAAATCGGTTAATAATTGTGGCCTGTAAGTGGTCCCTTTAGATTTGGTATAGTAGAAAAACGGATATTTCCGTATAAAAAGATGCGGATGCAGGCGAGAAGTGCATTCGAGTTGGAATTCGAGTGCGGACGAAGTCAGCTGTTGTGCGGCTGGCGTTTATGAAAACGCACGGCAGACCGAGCGGTCCGACACGAAACGTCTAAATTGAAAGCGCCCTTAGTTTTGTATTGTAGCGATATTACTCATTTAACGTTTACCCTGACGTTTCGAACCCTTTGCAGGGTCCGTGGTCACAGGGAGACTGGTGCACTGGGGTGTTGGTCGTCTCATAATTAGTTGGTAGCTTAACGTATTCATTTGATTACGTTAACGAAAACTTAACGTAGGTATGGCATTGAAGAAGCGCCTCCTGGCGACATACCAGAAGAGTTAAAATTTTGCCATACTAATGGCGAATCCAACTCGCACTGGGTACCCGACAGTCTCTTTATTTTGTGGCTTAAGACCACACGCTCGCGAGACGCCTTAGGCAGTAAGTTAGTATTTCATAATGTAGAACGTCGACGGGTCTGCCCACGCGCATGTCAGCATGCAATTTATAACCGCGTCTATAGTCTAGTGGTTAGACCACAGTCTCATACCTTGAGGTTCCGGGTTAAACTCCCTGGAGGTAGGTATCGCACTGGCACCAGTCTTGGACACAATAATCAATAATATACAATTTTATTGAAATTTCACTGGATGATTTATATTGCTGAAGTAAAAAAAAAATCAGTTGACGACCCACATTTTTGACTGACTTAAAACATAGTTTTTAATTTGTCTCTATATGTATTTTTTAATGAGATACCTACTGTATTCATTACGAAAATAAATTAGGATAATACTTTTTTTTAAAGTACTTTATCCGTTAAGCAATAACTTAACATAAGACAAAATAAAACCTATTTTTTAATGTATGTTTTTTAAATTTCAAAGTTCCGATCTAGTGATCGAAATTCCTGTCAAACTGGTGCCTCTACCCTACCATTAAATTATCTATACTAATATTATAAAGAGGAAAGCTTTGTATTTTTGTATGTTTGCAACGAATAAACTCAAAAGCTACTGGACCGATTTAAAAAATTATTTCACCATTAAAATGCTACATTAGCGCTGAGTAACTGAAATTGGCTATATTAAAAAAATAAAAAATAAAATGTCCATCCGTGCGAAGCTGGGACGGGCCGCTAGTTATCATCTATAGGTACTACTAAAAAGAGGAAATCTTTGTATCTTTGTATGTATGTATGTATGTATGTATGTATGTTTGCAACGAATAAACTCTAAAACTACTGGACCGATTTAAAAAAATCTTTCCTTCTTAATGGTTAAGAATGCTACATAAGCGCTGAGTAACATCTAGGCTATATTAAAAAAGAAATGTCCACCCGTGCGAAGCAGGGACGGCCCGCTAATTGATTATAAAAACAATTTAACACAATATATAGCTTAACGGATTTAAAAAAAAAGTACAATAATTTTTGATAAAAAAATAAGAAGATGGCATGACGATGATAACAAACAGCAAGCCACTCCACCAAACCTATTAACAACTCCACTGGGAATCAAATCTGGACCTGAGCCAAAGACCTTAATATACTAGACCAAAAATTCACTATGACACCAACAAACTTATAAACAACTCCACTGGGAATCGAACCTGTGGCCCCTGGATCCGAGACCATTACACTATTACTAGACCAAAAATCTGGTCCAAAAATCTACAACATGACACCTGTGCTAGGCATCGAACCCGCGATCTTTAATTCCGTGACCATTTGACTACTAGACCATTAAGTATAGTGTATTCACCTTGAAACTCCAAAAGTCACTTCAACAAATTGAGCACTTATGATTAATCAAAACAACATATTATTGTAATAACTAATAAAAAACACAGTATAGAAATATGCGATCGCAAAATGTAGCGCACCAATTCATACTGTTCGATGTTGTAAGTCGAAAAATCTATCTTGCAGGCTGTTCGATGAGCAGTGATGTGCTGTTATCGATGTAAGTTATCGATAATATATTTATGGAATATATTTATATATAAACCTGGAGATGACACCACGACAATAAATTACCCATAGTATACCTAATGACGCTCCCAATCTATATATAAAAAAACATTTTAAAACATTCAACAATTTAGCCACAGGGCATAATTTTTAATTAGTAACATTTACACATAATGTATCTGTTATTAAACTAGTACGGCCAGGTTAAAGACCTCTAATCGGTGTTTTAAACACGTCGCAAAAGTTCATCTGTTCTTAGATGTTAAATCCTGATGCAAATCAAAGCATATCATGCCTAATGCTGAAGCTCTAAGAGTCAAAAAGCAAGCAACCCAAATTACGCGCAAAGAAGATTATTGCATGCGTAAGTGATGCATTCGTGATACATTCGTAATGAATGACTCGTGTCAAACGAAAATTTAGTATGTACGAAAGGGACAAATATTGGTTTGTTTGTGTTAGTTTTTTTCTACTGGCTCGGGCGGCGATCAGGTGACAAATAAATATTTATTTTATTTAAGTAGGCCAAGTTCAGTATCGCCGCGATCCTGTGACGTAATACATGTCTACGCGTTTGATGCGCCGCCGCCGCCGCCGTCCGACCGCCCGGCGGCGTCCTTTTGTTTGTAATTGTTGACAATTAATGTTATGTTAGTGTAGTGACTTAATGACTAATGACTGATAAAGACGCAGTGCGAATTGTGCGAAATTTAACGCTTCGTTAGTGGTGATAGGACACTTAAAGTAGAGTTAGGTATCAAGTTAAATGATCTGGATTGTGCGAAATTGACGCTTATAGTTAGTCTTTTTTTATTACGATGTCTCGGTATTCTTATACTGCTTTGGAATAAACGGAAATGATTTTAATTTATGGAGAATGGAATGGAAACGCTGCATCAGCTATACGGACATACCGAGAGAGATATGGAAACACTCGTGTGTGTCCTACTAACGGCCGCGTTATTGTCCAAGCTGTCCAGAGGATACGGGAAAATCAAGGTTTGGTCTCGCATGTCGATAGGGCTCCTCCCGTACCACGTATCGCCAGTTGTGGTACCAGCTAGATGGGACTCCAGCTCATTCAGTAGTGCCTGCCAGAGAGCGTTTGTCTCAAAGCCAGCAAGGTCACCGACCTCAGAGACCTCACGTCATTAGATTTTTTCTTGTGGGGCTATGTCAAGAATGATGTGTACTCAACAGACGGACGTTAATACTGTAGATGAATTAAAAATACGAATAATAAGAAAAAATTAAAAACATGGCCGCTAACGACGATCTACTGCCTAAAGTTAGAAATAACAGTTTGAGAAGGTGCAATTTGTGTGTTCGGGTTCATTGTTCAAAATTTAAAAGCAAAATGAATTATTTAAACTTTACTTATAATAATGCAAATTGCAAATGCAACGTTGTGATCTTATTCGGCATTAATGGCGCCAAAACGTCTCGTCACCTGACACTGCGCTGTTGCCGCTCTTATCAAAGGTCAGTCACCTAACATTTCCTAATGGTGTTCTATTTTGCTTGCGTTTTTGTTCTATTTAGTTTGTTTGAAAAATCAAAAAAAAATATTTTAGTGCTAAGATTTATTTGATAGTTTCAAATTATTTCTATGAGCTAGTATAGCCAATATTTTCATTTATTGTCGTAGTGTCATATCCAGGGTATATACATACATACTTGAGGGAGGCCTTTGTCCAGCAGTGGACGTCTTTTTGGCTGAGATTATGATGATGATGATGATGATGATACATATATACACTCGAAAAACATAACCTTCCTTCTGACGTAGTTGGGTAATTAATTAATAAATTCAATAATCATTTACTTATTCGTTTAAAACATGGTAATATAGCTGCTGGTCACGACAATAGTACGAACATACATGTTTTACCAAACTGGAATCCAATTATTAATAATAACTTTATAAGTTGAATTTAAAGCAATAGTATATAGTTTTTTTATTTTTTTATAAGTTTAATTTTAAGTAACTAGTTTAATTTAATTGTTATTGTGATAAATTATTTATGACAAAAGAAATAAAATTGACTATTCTTCTATTTCTATTCATTATATTACGATTTGAAAGTTTTATTACAGAAAAAGTATGTACAAATGTAATATAAATAATATATAAATTAATTAATAGGGAAAGGAAATAACTATTCACTTTATATAATATTTAAATATTGTAAAACACCATAATAACAAGGCTCGATCAGTAGTTTCTTTAATTTAGATTTAAATATGGGATCAGATAATGATTGACTTACATCATTTGGTTATTTGTTATAAACCTTGATTAAAATCGCATGCAATGCATGCATGCGCACGCATACTGCATTGATAATAATAGATACTAAAAATTACTTACTTACTTACTTATTGATAATAATAATAGATACTAAAATATTCTTAATTGTTTTTGTGTCGTGATCGATTCGTCCCAACTCTATTCGATACACGTTCACCTCGCGTCACGGTCGCACCGACCTAGACGACGACAGGCACTCTCAACTTGCTTATTGCTCAATCTACCACTCGACGTACGATTGACAACACACGACCAATATGAGCCTTAATGCTTATGCAAATGAACCATATACATACATACATACATATAATCACGCCTCTTTCCCGTAGGGGTAGGCAGAGACCACTTTTTTCCACTTGCTACGATCCATACATACTTGTTTCGCTTCGTCCACTTTCATTATTTTCTTCATACATGCTCTTCGGTTTAGGGTACTCTTGACCTGGCCTTTTTCCAAGACGTCCCCGATTTAGATGACATATATTAACTCATTCGTATAGTAATGCATCCGCTGTGCTCGCGGAAGCAGGAGTTGATGGAAAGTGCCCTTCTATGATAGGGTATTTTCCAATATTTTTCGACGTTGTAAAAGTAAGGGAGAAAAGAAAAGCTCTTGCTGAGTTTGTTGCCGGTTCTTTTCCCCCGCCCCCCTGTGTAGACTTACGAACCGATGGCATAGTTAGTGGCATTCATCAGTGCTATTTGTAGCCTAATAATTTTGAATTTTGAATTTTGGTTATTTTTACTGCATTTTAAGAAAGCGTATAGCTACAAATTCTATAGAGTGAGGATTCTTTTGTTTTTTTGTTTGAGAGAGATTGCTGATTGCCTTATACGGCATTTTCAGCGTCACCGGGCTTTTTTGGGGTCGGCGAGGTACATTAAGGGTACCTCAAGCTGTGTTGAAACGAATCACCTTCGGAGGTTTTCTAGAGGGAACGGCATCGCACTATTAAAATTGCGCGTCCGTCCCCGTGCCCTACTAGATTCTCCGAAGAGTTCGGATCGGATCGGACATAGAGTGAGGAGTGGCAATGGCATCCTGCTGATGATTGTGAAGAATAGGCCTGACTGTCCTATAGTCAAACATTGGGTCCAAATGCCTGTACCCAAAAAATATGCGTCGTCGGCCGCTCGTAGTACTGAGAAAGCGCGAGTGCGCGGTTACCCCGTATTTCAATGATAACCAATGTTAGTTTTTGGCGAGTATAAGTGGGTCGAGCACTGGGCTTTAAGCGTCAAACACTGTTGCCAATACTCTAGTTCTACCTATATTATTTTTTAGCAACAAAAACTGGTGTTGAAAACTGGGCTTAAAGGGTCACCCCCACATATTACTAAAGAAATCAACTCGCCTACCCAAACCGCAGCTGTGATTGTGGTCTATGGTCTAATGGTATAATAGTCTTTAAAAATAATTTAACCGCCTCTGTGGTCTAGTGGTAAGATCATTGGTCTTAGACCCAGAGGTCCCGGGTTCAACTCCCAGCGAGGGGACCTACCGGAATCGAACCCGGTGATTAAATCGCTACTGGCGCAGTGGTGACTTCGCGATTACTGAAGTAAATCAAATTTCACATAAAATTATTTAAAAAAAATCCGGCCAAAGCTCTCAAAAATTGTCATGTCCTTACAGGGCGTTACATGTTTACAATATTATTTTTATAAATTAGCAATGTAGTACAACTACAACATTCATATATGCTGAATCGTGTAACACAAAAAAAAACCGACTTCAAAAAAAACAGGAAACTTAAATAAGTAAAAACAGCTCTAAAAAGCAATAAATAATATTGAAATCATATTATTAATTACCTAGATACGCATGTCAGTTTTAAAAATTGTCTATTGAAGTCGGGTGGTTGGTGGTCGGCTGGGGGACAATTTTGTTTCATTTAAACTTTTATAGTTGTTCCATTATTTCCACCTTTTATTGTAAAAGCTCCACCCGACTTCAGTAGACAATTTTTAAAACTGACATGCGTATCTAGGTAATTAATAATATGATTTCAATATTATTTATTGCTTTTTAGAGCTGTTTTTACTTATTTAAGTTTCCTGTTTTTTTTTAAGTCGGTTTTTTTTTGTAAAAAAATATTTTATTTTACTGTTTTCAGTGATGGGTAGACGTAAACCTAACAAAGATGCTTCTCGAAAGAGGAAACGATGGCCTAGTACAACTACTAGTAGTAGTAGTAGTAGTAGTAGTAGTAGTAGTTTTGTACGAACTAAACATTTTGGCATATTGAACTGGATGAAGTAAGCCCAACAAAAGGTAACTGCTGTAAATCGTTGAGGAATTCCCTCGACTGTCTATGGTCTCCATCATCAGACCTGAAATGGCACTTATAACCGATATGGGTGCAAAGTTCTTATAAATAGAAATGAATTAAGACCAAACACAAGGTAGCTACTGTAAAACGTTGAGGAGTTCCCTTGACTGTCCTTCGTCTTCACCATCAGTCCCCTAATGGCAGTCACAACCCATCTAGGTGTAAAGTTCTCATCAATACAAATTAGTCAAGCCCAAACACCATGTAATTGCTGTAAATCGTTGAGGAGTTCCCTCGATTGTCTTTCGGCTCCATCATCAGATCGACTCCAGACCTTCATTAAGTAGTAGTGCTTTAAAATACTTAATGAAATCATTAACAAACGCACTAGTCGCCCCTACAATTTTCGAAAGTTCTCCTCAATTTCTCTGGGATGCCATCATCAGATCCTGGTTTCCTTATCATGGTACCGCCCTTGGGATATCTCCTTTCCAACAAAAAAAGAATCATCAAAATCGGTTCATAAACGACGAAGTTATCCGCGAACACACATAAAAAAAAATATATATATATATACGAGTCGAATTGAGTAACCTCCTCCTTTTTTGAATATATAATCATCTCGAGCTCCTTCGTGCTTCGGCAGGCACATAAAGCGGTTGGTCCCGGCTGCATTCTGCTCCGCACTGGGCCCGCGTGGTGGTTTATGGCTCATGTCCCAACAGTGGGAACTTGAAGACACTTGAAGTGAATCCCACAAAACAATTTTTTATTTTTTCCGTGGCATCTGCAATCAGTGCATTCACTTTTAACAGATGTGTTGCATGCTTCTCTCGCTCAGAGTGTGTCCTCCAGCGAGAACATCTACTCATATTTCTCTACGCTACCTATTTAGGATGTCTTTTCTTTTAAGGCGTTTAACATAGCAGGATATTGTGAGCTTTCGTGCAAGTGAGCTTCTAGCCTTTTCCTGTAAGTAGTCTTGATATTAGTGATTTCTTCTTTCACTGTGAGCATTTCCAGGTGTTCGTGGATCTTTGCATTAGTCACATACCAGAGGACACTACTGATTGTCCTGAGAATTATGTTCTGCATTCTTTGTATACGTATGATAGAGGAGTTACAAGCACTATCCCAGAGCTGAAGGCCGTACATCCATATAGGTTTCAGGATCGACTTGTACACTAGTAATTTTGTTATTTCGGCCTAGCAACCACAGGAGGCTTTTGTATTTAATTTTCAGTTCATCTCGTTTCTTCTTGATGTGCTCATTCCATGTCATACGCCTATCAAGATAAAGGTTAAGGTATCTGACAGAGTTCTGGTGAGGAAGAATGGCATTTTCTAGTTTCACCGGGGGGCAATGGCATTTGCGTACGGTATGTAACCTGCACTGATTTTGAGTTAGTAGCTTTTATCCTCCAATATCGAAGCCATTTGGTTGTCTCATCTAGGCCTTCCTATAGGATTTTTGACGCTATTACTGGGTCCTTATGACTTGCCAAGATAGCGGTATCATCGGCGAATGTAGCTGTAGTTATGGTATTCCAGCATGGGAGGTCAGCTGTGAAAATAGTGTAGAGTACAGGGCCCAACACGGTCAGTGTTGGGCCCTGTACTCTACACTATGAGAGTCACCAGCTTGTATTTAAAAAAAAATCGATGTGGTTTCATCTTCTTTGACCTGGAACAGTCTTCCTGAGATATAATAGTTAAATATTAATAATAGCCGTGTGGAAGGCAACTTTTAATTTTGCATAGTAGGCCCTTGTGCCGGACTCTATCGAAGGCCAAGTATTCTTGGATAGGGATTTAAGACTACAAGACTTGTCTTTGCTTGACAAAGATTAATTGTTTCAAATAAATTTTCTTTTGCCAATGGCCTTCAATGGCCTTTACGGCATAGCTGGGTTTATGGGCTGCGAGACTTTTATACTTAAAACTAGTTAGTAAACACACGTATCCCATGATAATTTAAAAAAATTAACCTATTGCAGCGCCACTTACCGGGTCTAAACCATCCAGAGACCCTCCCAAATTTCATCACCACACAACAAAAATCATCAAAATCGGTCCAGCCGTTTAAGAGTTTAGTGAGATACACACACACACTTATTGAAGAATAATATAAAGATAAATACTTTCCTCTCATCATTATCTATTATCCATTTCACCCATTTCTCCATTAAATCGACAAAAGGACTTAAAGAATTGGCTGTATTGTCTAGACCCCTTTGCCACCAGATCTTAGGATACGTGACGTTATTCACGGACATCTTTTTCAGTACTCAGAGACATTTTTACATTCTCGAGTTTTCTTGGCGGGAAAGTGAAGTGTTATGTCTGCGGTTTTGTTTTATTTTCTAAAATTTGTGTTATGTCGAATATTAATGTGAAATAATGGTGGATTATTAACCGTTAAGTGTTCGTGAGTGTGCATGAGTGTTGGCAAATGAAACAAAACAGTGCAACGGCACTTTTCAAATTCTCTCAAGAATTTCGCGTGAGGACTTAGGAAAGCCCTACATCTTTACTGAGATACTCGAGGGGTTGGGGGGTATATCATTTCTCACTTCTCATTTCTATTATCATCATCCTATAGTTTATTACAGAAAGTACTAATGAATTTAAGAAACTAATGTCATGGCAGCATGGTCTATGACCTTAGCCGGTTCCTCAGGGAACAAACTACATTTAAAAAAAAATCTTTACATTCTCTTTGTCTGTGGTTTTTGGATTTTTATTCTGAACAAAGCTATTCTTTCTATCTTCGTTTGATTGTATCTATCTATTACTTTAAATATATTTTCTCAGAAATCTTAACATTATTACGTTAATATTTTTGAAATAGACCATAGCGGTAAGCGAGCAATGTACTTTTAGTTCAAAGAGTATAGAAAAAACATTAAATTATTCAAAGAGTATGTAACTTCATTGATAATTTTCTTTTCATTTCGTCGAGTCTCTCCTCTCCATTTTGAAGTGAATTTTCTCTCACGACGACAGCCAGTGTTAAAAATTATTATATCCTCTTTGCAATGTTTGTTTGTAAACTTTAGATTTCGACTCTGAACACAATTTTCTTGTAATAATGCTACGTGATTTCAGTTTTAACTGTCTAATATAAATAATACTTTCGTGAAACAATTGCAGGAATCTAAAAATGTCTCAAGCGGTCTTAGCATGCCGCGGCTGTCTAGCAACAGACACAAAACTATTTGACTTTAACGAAAACAAATTGAAAGAATCGTTCATGGAATTCATAGGGAGCCCGGTAATTATAACTTTATTTTACTAACATCTGTGACATAGGTCTATTGTTAATCTGGCTAAAACACACTGACCAAAGTTAGAAAAAACTTGTTAATATGTGTTTTAAGTTAAATTACTTACTTACTATTGATAAAAATGTGTTTGCAATTTGCAAAAGTGTTGAAAAATGTCCAGGAATGCACATATTAGTCGTATTCTATGAACACTTTTCCAAATTGTAATTTATTTGCAACAAAATTTATTTTCTTTTCTGAGACTATATCGATATTTACAACTGGTCAGAGTGTCATTCAGTTCAGTAATTTAACATTGTCTTATTGTTTTCTAAAGTTTATGCGAACACTACACATTGAAATGAAACATGGACCCTGCAAAGGATTTGAAACATCAGGATAAACATTAATTAACTAATGTATAAAATAAACTTTAGTAAAAGTTGTTTCATTTTAAAACTTTCTTTATTGTTTACTCATTAGTTTCTGGATAAGGAGTCTGCGAGGATGCCGCAATATCTGTGCACACACTGCAACGCGCTCCTGATCAAGTGTGTAATGTTTAGAGACAGATGTCTGCGGGCTCAGGCTGTTCTCGAGCTGATTGATGAGTCTGACGTAAGTTGCTACTGTTTTACTCCCTTTGTTAGGGATCTAGGTATTATTAAAATCTATATATTAATATGTGAAGGTACATAATATTTTGTAATTTTTATGCACTTTTTATGTCTAGATATGCCTTTGAGTCTATTACAGACAACTTACAGCGATGTGTCAGAGACAGCATTATTTTTGACTTGATTCTGATTGAAACCACAAATTTTTTTTTGATCTGAATTTTTTTACTTTATATTTCCTGTAAAGGTGAGTCCACATTAAGGTACCAGTTGGTAGCCAACTCTACGCAGCAGCAGCAGACGACGTGTCGTCGCGACACTACTTGGTTTCTATGTATTTCTATGAATTTCCTTCCGTAGCTAGCCACACGAAGCTAGCGACGCGTCGCCGAGCGGCAGGCGACACTGTCGGCCGACCGCAGATCAGTAGGAGCAACGACACGTCGAGCGAGTTTCTTTTCAAAATGAATTTTTCCGATTCTGATGAAGATAAACTTTCATATCGTTTTTTAAATGTTTGTTACCCTATTAATTGTTGTACTGTTATCCCACATTAAGATTCCGTAGCGTAATACTGCACACTATATTGCGTGGTAACATGTAACTGCTGTTTTTTTATTAGCAACGTTTTTCACTTGATTCAGAGCATAAACAAATTTATTTACCCTGCTACATATTATTATTATTATTTCTCATGGGGACGTCGCCAGCCGGACGGACGATCCACCCGCATTGTTGCAGGCCACTTCATCCTTTTCCCCGTTTTCCCTATATAAGGGAGTTAAGGTTCATCCAGCTTTCACTGCGCCCAGTCAAATCTTTTAGTCTTTTTGCTAAATCTTGCTATCTGCTCCACCTTCAGATCCTTTAGGTCTTCTATGTGTATTATGTCCGACCCCCAGAGCTCCCATCTAATCTGTGAGTACATAGAGCTTTCAGCTAGTAGGTGGAGGCTGGTCTCCTCGCTTTCCAAGCACTCCGGGCATAAGGGGTCGGTTTTCACTCCTATCGCTGTCAGATGTCTGTTCAGCCGACAGTGTCCTGTTATGATTTCTATGACTAGTCTCATGTTCTCTCTGGAGAGTCCCATTAGTTTGCTAGTCTTTTTCTTATCCATTCCTTTGATGAAGATCTTCGACTGTCTCATGCCATTCGAGGACCTCCATCTTCGGTTGGTTTCTGATGTTATGCTGTGGCTGATTACTCCCTTGGTGATGTTGTGCGCTATTGGCAGCCGGGGTTCCGGTCCCACCAGGTTTTCCTCTGCTCCCTTTCTGGCTAGTTCGTCGGCCTGTTCGTTTCCCGTGTTTCCCTCGTGTCCGGGAACCCACGCCATCGTCAGGTCCGTCCTCTCAGCCAGTCTTTTTAATAATACCTTGCATTCTTTGACGATTACTGATGTCGTTTCTTCCCTGCCTAGTGCCTTCAGCGCCGCCTGGCTGTCGCTGTAGATAGCCATCTTTCCTGTAATAGTAAGGTTTTCAGCCATCTCAGCGCATGCCATTATTGCGTATATTTCCGCCTGGAAGACACTGCGAATCTACCTAACGGTATCGACTTGTTTATCTCCGTCCCGTCTGCACATTTAATGTGCACGCCGGCCCCGGAGAGCTTTGTCGACTTTTTTCTGGAGCCGTCTGTATAGCAAGTGGTGTTACCAGTTTCCATTCTCCAGTTTTCTCTTGAACCTATGTGTATTCTATATTTTTTGTCAAAAATCCTTTCCTTCCGTATTAAGTCGTTATTGGAGAGGATCATAGGATCATACAGCCTATCTTCGTATTGTTCGCCTACACTGGCGTGACCCTTGTCCGTAAAGTTCCCTTCTTAGCTTGAACCATTGTTCCATGGCTCTTTTCTTAATTTCTAGGTCCAGAGGATTCAGCCCCAGTAGGATCTCAAGCGCGGCTGTAGGTGTTGTCCTCATCGCGCCCGTAGTCACTAGGGCTGCTAGCCTTTGGACCTTGTCTAACTCTGCTTTGTTTTTCCCTACTGCGGCTCTGTGCCACCATACGATGGCTCCATGTAGGATTCTTGGCACGATTATTGCCCTGTATATCCATAGTGCCATTGCTGGTTTCATGCCCCAGGTTCTACCTATTACACTTTTACACTGCATCATTGCCATCTTTGCCTTGGAGCAGGTGTTACTAATATGGGTTCCAAAAGTAAGCTTGCTATCCAGTGTCACTCCTAGATACTTGACTTCCTTAACTGTTTCCAGCTCTTGGTCGTCCAGTGTCACTGCTGCAGCGCGCCCTATCTTTCTTTTCTTCGTAAAAAGAACTAGTTTGGTTTTTTCAGGGTTTAGGTTCAGACCTTTGCTCCTGCACCACCCTAGGGCTTCTTTTAGGCCCCTGTTCATGATTTGACTCATGACGCTGAGGACTTTGCCTGTAACCAGGAGCACGCCATCATCAGAGTACACCTTTGTGTATATGTGCATCCTGTTTATCTTGTTAACTAGTTCGTCTATAAGCAGACACCACAGCAATGGCGACAGGCACCCCCCCTGGGGGAACCCTCTTTTCGCCACCACCGTGCGTGTTGTTCCTGCTATCTCTGTGCGTATCAGTCGGTGTCTTAGAATGTTTTTTACCCATTTTGATACGTCACTGTCTATTCCTTCGCGGCTAAGGGTAGCCTCTATTGAGTCGGGGGTCCCTCTATCAAATGCACCCTCCACGTCAAAGAAGCAGCCCATTGCGTATTCTGCATTGCTAACTGATCTTTGCACTTTTATCACCAGGTTGTGGAAGGCCGTTTCGGTGGATTTGCCCTCCATGTATGCGTGTTGATTCTGGTGTAGTGGAGATCCGCTTTTCTCTATTTGTTCTCTGATTATTCTCTCTAGGATTTTCTCCAGTGTCTTTAGAAGGAATGAGGAGAGGCTGATGCTACATAAGCTGTCTACATGTTTTTTCAATTAAGATCTTGGTCAATTATTATACCAAGAAATTTAGTACGTGTAACTTCTTTAACTTTAGTTACATCTAAATTGAAATTATACTTAGTTTGTTTCGATTTATTAAATTGGATATACAGTAGGGCCTCGCTTATCCGGACAGGCAAAAAATCGCCCCTTGGCGGATTACCGAGGTGTCCGGATTGTTGTCTGCAAAATCTGGTTGAAGTTAAATATGTATAAAGAAAAGGAGAAGAAAGAAAATAGAAGAACGAGAATAACACAGTACACTTACACGCAGATCAATTAATGACAACAAACTAACAAGAAGGCGCGTGAGCGCACAGGCGCGAGCGGCGCAGGTGGCGTGATGTGAAATGCCTTCCCCTTGCCCCGCGAATACATCTGCTGCCCGCATTGTGTGCGTCCGGATTACCACGATCACCGAACTAGTGGGGGTCCAGATTAGCAAGGCTCTACTGTGGTTTGATTTTTTAAGATTAATATTAAGATTATTACATTCTAGCCATTTTATTATACTATCAATTGTATTATTAATGTCTACTTCACGATTATTTATTGGATTATTATTTATTCCATAATTATTTTTATCAGATGACACGATTACAGAAATATCGTCTGCGAACAGAATACATTTATTTATTATTTGAGAAATGTCGTTTAAGTACAATATAAATAGTAGAAACCAGTGTCACGACGACACGTCGTCTGCTGCAGCTGATGCGTGGAGTCGGCTACCAACTGGTACTGTCCAAAACAATTAAAATTCTATTTTGTCTGTGTCTGTATTCACAGCATGCAACGGTTAAAGTAACATGTTATTTAACCTATGTTACATGTCATGTTACAAAACTAAAAGTCTAAAGTTGTTTTATAGACACATAACATCCGCACTAATATAACATGCTACATAACTATATATATAACATGTTTTGTCATATAGTCAGGACGGACCTTTATGTAGATTCGATACTAAACCAAAAAGTTTTGATTTGGCTTTTGCGTATTGTAATCTATAATTAAATTAAAAAACAAGTTTATTGTTGTAAACTTGTTTTTTAATTTAATTGTGTCATGTCGCCACGACACGTCGTTGGTTGCGTCATGTCGCTAAAGTCATGATTTCGAACCCGACTGCAGACGGCAACAGCAGACAGCATCCAGTTGGTTTCGTGTGTTTCGTGAAACAAGATGTCTGACGTGTTAAAGAATAGTGATTGCAATTTTTTTATATCATATTAGAAGAGGAAGAAGTCGATGCTGACTTGTTTTTATTATACAGAAAAAGACGAAATGCCACACGTTCGATACTAAACCAAAAAGTTTTTATTTGGCTTTTGCATATTGTAATCTATAATTAAATTATTAAACAAGTTTATTGTTGTAAACTTGTTTTTTAATTTAATTATAGTTTTTTATTTTATTATACAAACACACATTTAAAAGTCAGACAAGTAGCTAAATGTTGAAACAGATTGCTGTGTTTAAGCAATATAAATAATAAAAAATAATTAAATTTTTTTTTACAGTTAACAACGGCCTACATAGGGTCAGTGGATCGCGACCATTACAGTTTAAATCTCAACCTGTCTATATCAAACCCAGTAATCATCGACAGCGATTTAACAGAAGAAGAAATGCCAATCGAAACACTAGAAGACATCCCAGAAAAGTTTGCTTACGAAGAGTATCTAGAAGATGAAGTAAAGTTAGAAGATGACTACGATACATTAGAACAGGCTGACTTCGAAGACGATGACATGACTACGGTTAATGACGACGATTTATCACCTAGAGAGAAAATGAAAAAGAAAAAACCTTTTAGCGTTCATGACTTTGAAAACCGTTATAATGTGACTATTAATGTACTGACTAAGCAGCAACAGATACTAGAAGTGTATGAAAGGAAGGAATTGTCTAAGAAGTCTCAGTTTGGTTGTAACGATTGTGGTAAAACCTTTTTGAACGCTGAAAAGCTAAGGAACCACTTTATGATGTCTCATGACCCTAATATTGGACGTTTCATGTGTGAGTTATGTACCAATAAGTATGAGAACCGTTCGAAGTTGAGACGACATATCTTCTCACATAAATACAGGTATGATTATGATTGTTCTTTTACTGCTTAAGGTGTTTGTTCCCGTAGGTTACCTGCATACAGCAAGATGGAGGCCATTTGCTATTTGACAAACTTCAGCAGCTCTAATTTTTTCTTCCAAAAAAAAATACTCATTTTTATGTACAAATCACGGTGCCACATGAAGGCCAATGATGGAAGTGCACTTCACCCGGAATCCTCAACTGCTGAGGCAAGATAGCCATCTTATCTCTAGCTGCCGAAAACACAACAATGCTACAAACATTGATGTTATGGCGACTTATTTAGATAAGAGTGGTAGCTAAGCTAGCCAGGCGGACAAACAAGCCCTACCACCAACCAAACCGAGTACACAAACATGTACGAATCGAACCCACGACCTCAGGGTCTGGCTTTAACCGCCTCTTGATTTATTGATCACTAGCTGTTCCCCGATCCACCGCGTCGCATCGCGTCGCCCGAACGTCGTATTCGTATTCGCTTGAGGGCCATAGTGTGACGTTGTTATGGTGTCTGGCCTGGCATTGACGCATGAAGACTTCTTAGTGTTATGTGCAGTGATCGGAGTAGGTAGAGCTATTTAGGTTCATTGACCGCAAACATTGATGTTAATATGGATATTTCACGAGATTCCGACTAATACTCCGGGATTCGATTATTTGATTCTTGTATAAATATAAGAAATTGTTATAATCAAAAAATATATGTGGTTTAATTAATCAAGTTTCTATCTTTTTATTCAACTATCCTTAAACCCGTCCTTATATTTATAGGAAGTGTATGCTTTCACATTCATTCGGGGAATATCCATATTATTCTATCATATGGCAAGTACATAAAATAGCTCTACCTACTCCGATCTATGGTTATGTGTCATTATAATTTTTGATATGATGCTAGGCAACTTAGATTAAAACAAAAAGAGGAAGATACGCTACTCGCTAGCTGCGCGCGGTCCTGCTAAACCGTGTCCAATGGACCTGCTTTGTTCCAATCTACGTTAAAACAGCGACTTGTTTGCATGTGCTGCGTTGTCAGTGTCAAAACGATTTTATTAGAAAATAACGCAAAAAAAATGCCTTCCTGTGCATTTCTTCAGTGCACGAATCACTCAAGGCGTAAAAACAAGACACATGGAATCACTTTTCATGCGTTTTACACCAAAAGTATATTTTTAATGAAAATTCTTGTGAATTTGTTGTGCATTCCGGACATTTCTGAGTTTTTGTTTTTGATTGCAAAGCGACCGAGACGTCACTCGCTGACTCCCTCGCGCTGACATTGAAAATTACCGCTCTGTCTCGCTCGCTCGATTTACACTTTATAGGTGTGCGTGTGTGAGTCTTTGCATATGTAGTTAAGTAGGACTAAATTTTGATTGACTACAAGTATGAGCATACCGTATCTTTCTCTTTTTGTTTTAATCTAAGCTAGGCAACCATTAATTATTGACTGGCTGTATGACTTTGAAATATAAAAGTGTAACATAATAATAATGAAAACATTTACAAGACTATTTAGTGTGTCTAGATCCGCGAGTAGGGTTACCATCCATGTCAGGGAAGATGCCTTATATGATGCATATAACGCCTGATTTTTCAGAAAAATGCCTGTCTATAGTGAAAAAACTGTAAGTCTTAAAATAAATAATACACAATAGACAATTTTAAAGACTGATATTTATTCAAAATGAAAATAATGAACAAATTACGACTACTGAACAGTTTCATCGGGCCGGTCGAGCGGGCAGCTCGCTTGCATCGAGACCCGCGAAATTCAGAAATGCCTGTCTCACTCAGCTAAGCGCCGGCCGCACGCCACTCTAAACGGTAAAATGCCTGTCAAATGCGGCAAACGCCTGTCAGATAGTAACCCTATCCGCGAGTGAAATAAATAGTTAGAATAGGCCGCTCTGTAGGAAGTGTGATAATCCAAAGTGTTGGTCTCTCGCTCGTTAGCTTCTACAAACCTCTGTAAAGGTATTCTTTTGTTTTACCTATTTACGATATCAGATGTTAAATAATCTATAGCCTTCCACAAAAATTGGGCTATCAAATGCAAAAATATTTTTTAAATCCAACTGGTAGTTCTAGAGATCAGCGCATTTAAACAAATAAACAAACTTCAGCTTACTATATTATATAATATTAGTATCGATTATATATTATATAATAGTAAAGATCTATCTATCAACAGGTTCAATTGTAACGATTGCCCGTTCACCACGATGCGGTTGAGTTCATCCAAGAATCATTACTTCAGACATCAGGGCGTTCAGTTCTTCTGCGAAAAATGTGGCAAGAGTTTCCGTATGAACACTTCGTACTTGTCCCATTTGAGAAAGCATCATCCGTCGAAGTATAGCTGGTGTCGGTACTGCGGGGAATCCTTTTTAGGTAAATATATACACACACACACACGCACGCACACACCCTCACACACGCACTAAAAAGGCTTAAATAAATATATACAAAAAAATATAATTATATAGGCTGATGATTATGTTGATATAGTACCTATATAAATCACATATTGTTTTCTAAAGTTTACGCGAACACTACAAATTGTAATGAAACAACTTTTATGGATCTACTCGTGTTTATTTTACACATTACTTTTAATTAATTATAATACTAATCACCGGTAGTTTGGACCCTGGTCCCGATGCCGGTGGACCCCTATTTTTTATATTTTTAAATGTTTGTTTTGTTTTTTAGAAAATATTTAAAAATGTAAATTAATATGTAAAAAAAAAAAATAATATAATAATATTATTATAATATTATATTTGTTTTATTTTAATTTATTGGCTTTATTATCACTTATCATCAGGTGAGATCAAAGCACTGTGCTTACCCGTTAATATTTAAAAATATATACTGGGTGACTTTTTTTACCGTCAGGAAAAAAGAACTGTGTATTTTGTACCTAAAACAAGTTCTATACGTGAGTGTGTTCATAAAATACAACTGATTTTATAAATTTTGGAATTTCCAAAAAAATGCCTAAATTTAGAATACATTAGTGCATGCGTATTATTCGTAGGTAGTGTAGTAAAACGGTAGCGGGGGCGCGGCGCCCGCCCTGCGTGTGACTGAATGAATTAAATTAACTCGGGCGAATTCATTGATGTTTAGCGCGTTCGGAGTAGGGTGGATATGCGTTGGAGTTTTGGTCGGTTTTGTATTTTTATTATTATTTTTCTAATATTCTTTTTTTAAATGTTATGTTAATCACAATTAACTTAAAATTAGATGGTTATGAGGATAGGTAATTTATATAAAAAAAATTATTAAACTTTTTGTTTAAGTGATCATGCTATCGTCACCTATATCATTTACCTATCTCACACGTTTATTTTCCTGACGGTAAAAAAAGTCATCCAGTATATTTATATGTTTATCCTGACGTTTCGAACCCTTTGTAGGGTCCGTGGTTACGGAGACTGAAGTGTTGGTCGTCTCATAATTAGTTGGTAACTTGTATAGGTACCCTCATTTTGTATGATGGGATCCCAGGCTGGTGGTAAATTCCAACCATTTTCTCTATTGAAATTAGGATGGTTTTTAATTTCCATAGCCTCGCGTATCTTCCTAGGGATGAATCGTTGTTCTCTAGCAAGTATTTGAGGTTTATCGAATCTGATGTAATGGTTGGGTCCCTCCAGGGCATGTTCGTATGCTGCAGGCTTATTTTTGCGTTCTGTAACTGTGGACCACAGTTGAGCGCCAACCTGCTGTACTTCCATATATGTAAGGTGTCACTGACTGAAAAGATTGGGCATATCTTAAAGCGAGCTTCAATCAACACTTACTTCAGGCCGCCGAAGAAGATCAACCAGTTTTTACGATATACGATTTTTTACCTGTCAAGTGCAACATACCCCTTCAAGATGCAGGCGTGTACAAACTAGACTGCGACTGTGGGCTCTCTTACATCGGGCTGTATTATGTGGAGTCTTGAGGGATGTTGTTGTGGAGTTGATAAAAGTCATCTTGGTTTCACAAGTTTATTGTCACACGTTAAGTGCTAAATAATGAATGCCTCGCTCCTCGCTAATACAATATATCTTATTATAAGTAAATATGGGTCAACCAATGTGCGTCACTATGTCGCAGCGCGTAACGTGTAGTCACAGTGCAAGTGTTGATAAATGCATATACTACAGGGCAAACAAAGAGGAGTGTAGGAACCCGCGTTATGGAACACACATAGCCGACGTCAAGCATAGGCGCGAAAATAAGTCTGCAGTATGCGAAATGCCCTGAAATGGTTGGGGCCCATCATTCGATATCGATCGATAAGCCTCAAATACTCGCTAGGGAACAACGGTAAACATTTTAAAGAAAAATCAAGTTTCTTATAAAAATCATTCGTGTAATCGGTCGTTTTTATAAGATATATAACAAGTATTTTGTTCATATATCGAAGAATACAAGGAAACAGGAACTCATTATCAGCATTCAGCAAGCCAGCCAGCCTCAAGGTGGAACCTTGCAGCAACGTATCGCTTCCTGGTTCCTTGGCATCACTTGATGGCCAAAAGTACCGTCGCACTCTTCCACACGTCTCGACTCACCGCAGACGTGGTAGCAGACGCTCGTCTCGACTCACCGTAGACTAGAGAACGCTCGTCTTGTCAACGAAGACTTGAGCACGCTCATCACGACTCACAGTAGATTAGCACTACTGGCATTTGCAAGCGGAAAACGCAAAAGAAGCTGAAGACCTGAACGATTTCTTTTTTCCTTTTCTAGAGAGGGAGGGGAGTACCTAATAATTAACTTATCCTCACGTATGGATAAAGAGTTTGTAAACGCAATTCTAATCGCGTGTAGATCTGATTAAGATAAGACATGTTATCCTCCCTCCAACATCTACACAGTTTATATTGTATAAATAGTCTTGTAAGGTTTAGATAATAAGTCAGTCACAATGTAGTCACTGTAAATATACAACATCACATATAGAGACGCAGTCGTTATTTACCATCGCCATGGACCACTCCATCATCACAACCGTCACATACCTCGACTACGGAACATTACTGATTAGTTAGTGATCATACAGTTTTATTTGAAAGATGTTACCGATTATGGAAACTTTCGAATTCTGCCAAGCAATTTATTCCACATTTTTAGTTGTTATACATGACTGTATACATACCTGACCACCAATTTGGATTCCGACAAGAACATGGCACCATAGAACAAGTCCACAGGGTCGTTGACCATATAAGAAAGTCCCTGGAGCTCAAAGAGTACTGTTCGGCAGCTTTCCTCGATATACAACAGGCTTTTGACAAAGTCTGGCACAGAGGCCTACTTTGCAAGATTAAAAATCTCCTGCCGCACCCCTTCTTTGGGTTACTAAAGTCATATCATGACGACCTCCGTAGCCGAGTGGCTTGCACGCCGGACTTTGGGCGGCGCTAACTCTGAGGTCACGGGTTCGATTCCCGGTCGGGTCAATGTCGAAAACGAACTTTTCTATATTGTGTCGGGTCTGGGTGATTGTGGTACCGTCGTTGTTTCTGATTTCCATGAAACGAGTGCTTTAGCTACTTAACTTGGGATCAGAACAATGTATGTGATGTTGTCTAGATATATATAGATATATATCTCTCTGAAAGGAGATTTCCAGTAAAGGACGACGAATACTCTTCATCCTCCCAGGACATACAAGCAGAATGTTATATAATACCTAAACCTACTCCATATAAAATACCACATATCTTTAATACCTAAACTCTGTATCTAATGTTTGTTTCTCTATATCTTTTACTTATTGTTAATATTAGTTATTTACTCTAGATCTAAGTATATTGTTGTCAACCACTTTGTCATATTATTCCTTTGTCTGTTAATTATCTCGTGTACCTAATTATAAGCTTATCTCTATTTTCTCAAAGACCTTCGTACCTTAACTACAACAAATTAAGTAATGACTAGTTTCCCTAAGTTGTTATTGTTTGCTGTTCTCAAAACTCATTAGTTTATATAATATCCAAATCCCTATTCTGCAGTCAGTTCCATCAATTCAGTCAACTCAGATAGTTCACATAGTTCGGTTGTATATCGTAATTATAATATTACATGTAAAATATTCAAGTTATCAAATAAATTTATTTTATTTTATTTTTAAATAAGTTACTCCATCGACCACATAACAAGAAGTACCTCAGGGATCGGTGCTTGGCCCTGTCCTCTATCTATACTATATTTACGTCCGACTTACCTGAAACACCAGGTGTAACCTGTAAGTAAGTCGCCAGCAGCCAAGATCCTACAGAATCATCGCAATCTCTCCAAATTGGCCTAGATAAAATAGTCATCATAGATGTCAGTGGATGACAAAATGGAGAATCAAAGCCAGTGCTTCGAAATCGACTCATGCCACATTCGCTCTTCGCAAAGGAGACTGTCCACCCGTTACACTTGAACCAAATACACTGCCACATTGCGACTCCGTAAAATACTTGAGAATGCACCTGCACCGCAGATTGACCTGGAGAATGCACTTGAGGAAGAAAAGAGATAGCTTAAACATCAGATACCGAAACCTGCACTGGCTGCTCTGTAGAAACTCGGTCTTGAGTACAGACAACAAACTCCTGATTTACAAGGTGGTGCTAAAACCGATCTGGACGTATGGCATACAACTGTGGGGGATCAGCCTGCAACTCTAATATCTCTATCATACAAAGAGCACAAAACGCCATCCTTAGAAATTTATCCAATGCACCATGGTTTCTAATGACCCATGAACTGCACAGTGAATTGGAAGTCAGCATGGTCAACGACGAAATAAAACTATTCAAAGAAATACAAAGCAAGACTACACGCACACCCGAACCACCTAGCATCGCTGTTGACCACTATAGGGGCTACCCAAAGACGCTACGCAGACAACATCAATCAAGAAGCGCTCAGTGGACCACTTCCCTTAAACGCCCAACTTCCCACACCAAACCTGCTCATAGTCAGAAGACTGATTGCAGATAAATACAGAACAAACAAAAAAAATGTATGACTGGTTTTATTATTTTATCTCAATAATTGACTTTATTTTATTCAACTTGAATTTTGAATTTTTGTGAATTATCAAAAGTTTTTAATGTTTTCCAATACGATATGTGTAGTAAAGTAGTAGTAGTTTAGCCTATAACTGTCCCACTGCTGGGCAAAGGTCTCCATCATTGAAATGAAGTCATCGCTACAATTGATGGGTAATGGCTTAATCACCACATTTGCTATGCGGGTTTATGGGACCGAGGTGTCCTAATACGATATACAGGGTCTAACAAAATCAATAAGCGAACGTTTAAGAGCGGTATCTATACATCATTCTGAATACAATGACAAAAAATGGGCTCCAGTTTTATAGTGATTTTTCAAAGTTGTGTTTTCTAACAAACTAAATCAATTAAAATAATGTACATCATGAAACATGCTGTATCTTTACTAACACGCACGCAAGCGTCAATAAAAAGATAGTATACAGATACACGCACACAATTGAAAAACCATTATATGACATTCATACACACACTTCTTTGTGTGCGTGTAGTACGGGTTTGAAAAGGGTGTTTTTTTTGTTGAATTATGATAATGTTTTGTTGATTATCTTGGTAACGAGCCTGTAGTTTTGGACCAAATTTGGTGAGCATGCTCAGTGTGATGTATAGATGCTGCCCTTAAACGTTCGCTTATTGATATTGTTAGACTCTATATGTGTATTGTTATCTGAAAAAAACTACTTATGACATTATTTCATTTTTATTTACAGGTGAAACAGGTCTCCGCAACCACAAAAAGATGACTCACTACGACGTTTTAAACAGTAAGCACGTTTGCCAGACTTGTCAGATGCCTTTCGTGAGCGATGAAGCGCTTCAAACTCACAATGGTACCAGCTGCTCAGAACACTCCTGCTTTGAATGTGGCATCAGCTTCGAAGACAAACAGTTCCTACGCTGCCATCTCATCAGTCATCATAAGAAGTCGTATAGCAGCAAATCCTTCCAGTGTGGTGTCTGTGATGTTGTGTTTGAGAATGGAAAAAGTTTAAATTATCATTTTGAATGGAGTAATGGACAGTGCTATGGTCTGCGTTTCTGTATAAAGTGTGGTGCGCATTGTGCTAGCGAAGCTGATCTGGTGGAGCATATGACGAATATGCATGTAGATAAGAAGTTTGAATGTGTTGAGGTAAGTATTTTTATTACATAAAGGTTTAGAAGATATTTAACCTTAAACTTGGCAGAGTTTTTTTTTGTGTAATTATAGTTTTTTGTATAAAATTGTGTCCTTTTTTCACTACTCGAATTTTTTTGTAAGTTAAGTGTCTCAAATAATCCACTATGCCAAGAATAGGGTTAAAAAATATATTCAGTTTTACAAAATTAGCTCATAAGGATGTCACTATGCCATCGGTTCGTAAGTCTACACTGGATCTTGTTATGACAAGAACCGGCAACAAACTCAGCAAGAATATTTCTTTTCTCCCTTTCTTTTACAGCCTTACATTTTGGAAAATTATTATTATTATAATGTTTAAAAATCTTGACTATGTCCATCATACCATCAAAGTACAAAATAAAAAGTATGTACACAACAAAAAGATACATTGCTTAACTTAACTTAGAAAAAAAAACAAAAAGAATTAGAGAATTAAAAACTAAAGAACTACAAATAAAAGATGTCTTCCAACTGTGGGCTCATGGGAACGGTCCCAAGAATGCTGGCAACACTGCCCCTTTGGATTGCCAAACTAATACTTCGGCAGAGGTAGCTGCCAGCCTTCTTGTCACCGGAGGCCTCGATAAGGCGAGCACTTAACTCTTTAACACGCTGCTTTGCCTCCGGCCCCCATGTGCATAAAATCAGTAGAACAAATGTTGAAAAAGTAAATAAAATATCGTCAAGCCTAGGGCCAATTGAAACGCTAGTTTATTTTATTTTATTTTTTAATACAGAACCAATTATTGAAACATACTATGCTACTTAATAATATTCTCATTGATATCGCAAGTAGCAGGTAGCTAGTAGTTCCGCTATGTAAAAATCTATTGCTTAGCATTGGTTTGTAAGAAATCTTTTTTGAAAACAATAGTATGTCAAAAAAATGATTTGCAAAAATAATAGGTACTTTAAAAAAAATCCATTTAGAATCAAGTGGTTTGTAAAAAGATAAAAAAATTAATAAAATTTTCTGAAATGGTTTCCTACATTATGTTTTCTAAAGTAATAATTATATATTATTATTTTAGAAAACATAATGTGTAATGTAAAAATAATGTATTATTATTATAAGGATATATTCATCCATAGAATGCTTGGTCATGCATAAAATCTGGTTTAATTTATTTTTATCCTGAATGACGTTTCGAATCTTTTGCAGGGTTCGTGGTCACGCGAGTTGATCCGTAAAAGTTGTTTTATTTAAATAAGATAATTCCTATAAAAGTAAATTTTTCCCTCCCAGTGCCAACGTACCTTCCCCAACTCATACAAACTTAACTCACACAACAAGCAAGCGCACAAACGCAAGAAGGGCGATACCCGGCGGTTAGTCGGCACCCGCCAGTGGCGGGTCCTCAACACGGCGGGGGGGGACGTCATCGCGGGGGAAGGGGGCGTCATAAAGCAGGAGCAGAAGGGGGAGAAGAACGTCTGCGAGTTCTGTGGGAAGGCCTGTCCGGTGAGTGTCTTATTAAGTATGTATTAAGAGCGTCTTATTCAATGTTAAACAATTAATCATTTAGCTAGAAAAGGGGGGCAGGGACTGAATAACCCAAAAAATATGGTACCTTTATATTGCGGTATGACATCATACCGAAAAATAACGGTTACCGGAATATTTCGATATCCAAATTCATTTCGGTACCGTATTTTTGTGTTTCTAAGGGCCCGCGTGGTGGTTGAAAGCCTATTCTCAAGGTGGTAATTTCATTCATAGGGAAGGTTAGTGCCTCAGCAGTGGGGACAAAATGAGACGGTGATGAAGAAATTATTTAAATATTACCTTTTCACTAGTGTTTATGTTTGATGTGTCATTAAAATTCGACAACAATAATATGACATTCATACATTAACTATCTTCTTTTTTCCAACTAATACATTATTTGTAATTTATAGAATACGTAATAACACAAACTGTAGGTAATACAAATTGTTAAAAAAAATTCAAAAGAATTTTTCGATTCCCGCAAACTGAAATGTCAAACTGACGGAACAACCACAACCATAGACGAATTTTCTACTTTCTATAACTTTGTCAATGAATTGCAACGTTGCCGCTCTATTTCTATGACATATCGTACGAATAGTGATGTCGACCTTATTCTGAGTTTATTTGTATGAAATTATTCTCTCCTTATTCTTACCTTACACTGATCCTAACTATTCTCAGTACAACTATGGAATAAGGTTGGTGTATTGAGTTTTTATTTGTAAGGTGGTAAAACGTGTGCTGAAAGAAGATGTAGGTCTAGGTACTATTTATTACTTTACAGCATTCATCTCACCTGATGTTAAGTGATGATAAGGCCACTACTACTGAGGGCACTGGCTATCTTATCTCTAGATATGGGTAACTCTGCAAAGTTCCTTGCGTCAACTCAATAACTTTGGCGCAGTTCACTACGCCGCCGCCGGCTCATTGAGTTAACTCAAAATTGCGCCATGGCGCAACAAATGGAACGCGCCAAATGAGCTGCGTATATAGCGCGCGCCATCTGCACGCCGCGCTCACAGCCTCTTTGATTTTCAAACGAAAACGCATTTTGTCATTGAATTTTTTCAATAATATGAAAATCTTAATTAAGTATGTATCGCATTGTAACATTGTTCATTGTAAGCAACTTTTATTAATATATTCTCAGCTGTCTGTTAAAATAAAACCCAGCCCGGTTCTGCGCGGTGCGCCGACACATTTTAAAGAAGTGAGTCGCCACATCCGGCGCAATGAACTGAGTTGGCGCAATTGAGCGGCGGGGGCGCAGCGCAGTGTAACACACGCCTACTTATCCTCTAGCTGCCGGTACACAACACAACCTACTTACTGTTTTTTCTTACGTTATAATGGTGTGTGTTTGTGTGATAAATTGCCAAATAAACTTTTTATGTATTATCTATGTTATTGTTTGCAGAACGTTATCGCTCTGAAGATCCATAGGCGGGTCCACACCGGCGAGAGACCGTACAAGTGCCCGATCTGTGCCAAATGCTTCACCACGGAACTGTTATGCACGGTGAGTGAAAAGTAGAAGCAAAAAGAGTTTCATTCTAGATAGCTCCCTCTCTTTCTCTTATTAGCCGATTTACCATTTTTGCTACATTATATAATACTAGCTGTGCTCGCGACTTCGTCCGCGTGGAATAGTGACTTTCGGCAGCATTTTTAATTTTTTAGGCTCTTTTCCCGTTTTTGCAACATTTTTCACTGATGCTTCGCTCCTATTGGTCGCAGCGTGATGTTATATAGCCTAAAGCCTTCCTCGATAAATGGACTATCCAACACAAAAAGAATTATTCAATTCGAACCAGTAGTTCCTGAGATTAGCGCGTTCAAACAAACAAACAAACAAACAAACAAACTCTTCAGCTTTATAATATTATATAATATTACTATTATTGTAAATGATATAGAGGGCAAAATAACTTGAAATCCATCCAATTCCATCCATCCGTTGCAGCGTGAAGAAGCAACAAATATACACACACACATACACACAAACTTTCGCATTTATAATATTAGTCATCATCATCATCATCATCAGCTCATTTTATGTCCCCACTGCTGGGGCACGAGCCTTCCCTATAGATGGATAGAGAGAACGGACCATAAACCACCACGCGGGCCCAGTGCGGATTGGTGGTTGTTAACGACTGCTAATGCAGCCGGGACCAACGGCTTTAGGTGCCTTCCGAAGCACGGAGGAGCGAGAGATGATAAAGTTTTGGTCACCCATCCGATGACCGGCCTTTGCGAAAGTTACTTAACCTTAGCAATCGCAGACCGGGCGCGTTAAGCACTGCGCCATCGAGCTCCTCTATAATATTAATGTGATTGTATAATTGTTTTTTAATCAAATTAATTTTGCATGTCTGAAAATACTAACATTGAGAAACAAGAATGGTTATGACCAGCAAGTAAATTATGTAACTAACCGAGTTTGTTGCCAGCTCTCCTCGGTCGAAGGCTCTCCCACATCCGAGCTGGTGGTAGATTCAGTAGTTTAATAATAAATTGTTGTTACGGCCAAAACGGCCTGATGGCCAAGAGCCTCGATCAACATCTCTTGAGGCTTTCGTTAGGCGGCTGGATCAAGGGCCCGATTCAGAAGGCAGTTCTTCTCGATATGGCACGCATTGTGAGGAGGTTCCTGTCTCTGGAGCCCTAATCACCGGTAGTTTGGACCCTGGTCCCGATGCCGGTGGACCCCTATTTTATATATTTTTAAAAGTTTGTTTTGTTTTTTAGAAAATATTTAAAAATGTAAATGAATATGTAAAAAAATAAATAGAGAGATAATAATAATAATAAGTATTTATTTCAGAATAATTCCATAAATTGTTAGTAATTACAATAGACCTTATACACTAATGTTAGTTACATGAAAAAAATTAAAATACACATTGAAATGAGCTTGGCGCACTGGATACGACCACCCACCGTTAGAGGACGGTGTGTACCGCACCCAATGTTTCAGCATTGGTGAGTCCCAGCGGTCAGACAACGCGTTCAGGATATGGTTCGGGCTGCCCCGCAGTCGCCCCATGAGAGAGGCGCAACGCAGGCACGCAGGCGTTTAGAAATAGAAAATAGAAATAGAAATATATTTATTGTCTTTCTACATTTTTATATAAAAGATAAGAAAATCTACAGTACAAACAATACAATTAATACTTAAAAACCTATTTACATCAAAATAATTTATGAAAAAAAAAAATAAGAAAAGACAAAAGGAAATGGTTAAGCCAAAACATTTTTTTTTAATAATAATAATAATAAACACTTTATTTGCACACACAAGAAATAAACAGTTACAAAACAGGACAATAGACAGAGAAGAGAGTACAAGTGGGCGGCCTTATTGCTTTATAGCAATCTCTTCCAGGCAACCTTGAGTGAAGAGTAAAACAATAGTAAGGAGTAATAGGGGAGTAGGTGCATATAAAGAAAGAAAGAATTGAGAATAAATAAATATATACAGATTAAGGAAAAAAGAAAATTACAAATAAGGACTGAAATATATACTTATAATTAGCTAGGTGGGAGCCGAAGAAAGGAAATAGCTTCTAACTTGATCGCAGATTTTAGTTTTTTTTTTATAATTTTGACGTCAATATATTGTGCCTGTGAAGGCTTATCCTACTAATATTATAAATGCGAAAGTTTGTGTGTATGTATGTTCGTATATTTGTTACTTCGTCACGCTGCAACGGATGGATGGATTTGGATGAAATTCGACATACAGATAGTTTATAACCTGGAATAACATATAGAATACTTTTTATCCAGATATTCCCACGGGAACGGAAACCACGCGGGTGAAACCGCGAGCGGCCGCTAGTATTGAATAAATAGTTTTCATTTTCAGTCAATATGGCTTTTTTCAAAGTCGAAGTCAAATTTTTTTATTTAAATAAACTTAACAATAAGTTTGTCTAAACATTTTTTACCTTTTTCACGTCTTGAAAGGGTATTTGGGACGTCTTTTTAGCTGTGTTTTGTTTTGAATTGGATTAAATGTAATTTATCGATTTATTAATTAATTTTATATAATTGTCAACGGATTTTTGCATGCTGAATATTCAGCGAAACATGTGGATCTAATTATCATTTATCATCTTTAATGTATCGTGTTTCCTGCACAATAAATATTTCTTATTTCTGTGGACAAGAATGGGCGCAAGAAAATGCACAGCTTTTAAAGAAGTAACGACATTTACAAAAAAAAGTATGTCGTTACCAATTTGACTTTGACTTTTACTTTATTAAAACAAGCTAAACACATGCTCACCGCCAGTTTACTGTCCATGACCTACCTTCAGACAGAGGACCTCATTAAACATTTAATTTAGCCTATAGCTCATGCACGCTTCTGCGCCTTCCCCCCCCCCCGAAGATAAACTCTCGCCTTCACTTAATCCTTTAACTTAACAACCTACTCACACAGCCACATATAATACATTATATGATACATTATATGTGGCTGTGTGAGTAGGTTGTTAAGTTAAAGGATTAAGTGAAGGCGAAAGTTTATCTTGGGGGGGAAGGTGCAGAAGCGTGCAAAATCCTTGTGGATTTTAGTTTCTATTATTATTTTTATACTTTTTTTCTTTTGTTATTAATAATTTACTTCCACTTAGCTGTACTAAATGTGCCAATATCAGTTTGATCTGTCGTTATCCCGTTTACCTAAATGGGTGCCCACGAAACATTTTTTCCTAGTGTGGGACCCATAGTCAATGCAACTTGTGTTGTTGCGATGTTCTTGAATAACCTAGCTTTATTGGTTGCACACCTATGTGTTTTGAGACCCCTTGTAACACAGCTTTGGTAAAAAAGTATATTTGTATTTGTATATGTAACCGTCGTATTGTCTGCCGCAGCAACACATTCGGGTCCATACTGGGGAACGCCCCTACAAGTGCTTGTACTGCCCCAAGACCTTCAAAAGCAAACCTGCGGTCAACAGGCATATGCTGGTAAGTACTGTAAGGTTTCCTTCTACTTAGGGAACCCTACTAGGATATAAAATAAGAATAACAGTTGCACTTAAAAAAAATTTATGATCAGATGTTAATGACGGTAGTTGTTGACATTGAATGGGCGCCTTTGGCTTTCAAAGTAAAAAGTAAATAGTGTTGAATAATTTCGGCGGGCTGGTTAGAACCACGATAGCTCAATTGGGAGAGCACCTGACCCGGTATGTCAGAAGGGTGCGGGTTCAAATCCTGCTCGTGGAAATTTTTTCAACATTTGTGTTTTTGTAATTTGTTCGCAACAAATTTTGCGTTAAAAATTATATAAACATTTATAGTTGCACTTAACTTTGTGTATTATAATAAAAACATTACAGTATATTAAATCGATCTCAGAGCACCTCGGCTTTTAGCCGAGCTGTCTAGCTCCTGTCTACGACTGTCAAACCGTTGCAAACATTTTTAGATTTACATGTTCGATGATTTCAAAATTCAAAATTCAAAATTTAAAATTCAAAATCATTTTTTCAGTTTAGGCTACAAATAGCTCTTATGAACGTCATTTTATGCCATCGGTTCGTAAGTCTATCTACTCTGGGCGGGAGATCTTGTACTGAGAAGAACCGGCAAGAAACTCAGCAAGTGTCCAGCTCTTTTCTCCCTTACAGCGTCATAAATATTGGAAAATGCCCTATCATAAAAGGACACTTTCCATCACAAATAAAAACACAAAATGTAAAGGACAATCACAACATTTAAAAAAACACAAAAAAATAAATATCTAAATAAAATATTTAAGGCACTTTAGGTCACTTCGAACACCTACTAAAATAAATTAAAGTATGTGAAAACAATGCATTTTATTCATTTTAGACGTAATGTTTCATAGAGCCATTTACTGCTTAAGACCTACACAATCGATATCTAAATAGAAACAGTGTAAGTTTATTTTTTTCAAAACAACCGGGTTCGATTCCCGAGCTGAGTACAGGTTTTTTAAATGTATGAATGCAGTTTTTCTTCTTATTAAAATCGATGACATGGTTCCTAAGAACAGATCTTCGTATGTCTTATATTGTAAGACTTTCCCATGCTGACCGATTTAAATGAGACACCCTGTATATTAATAAAAATCGATTGCCAAATTTATTTCAGAGCATCACTACGTTTCTTTTTAATTTTTACTAATATTTTGATCGCCTTTATTATTTTTAATAATTTTATTATTTTAACTACAATGTTAACTATTTTGCCCGTTTATTATTATTTTCCCTATTTTTATTGTATTTTTTGTTCAATCTCATCATCCATCTTATACCAGATGTAAATTTGATATATTAGATTTGTTTATTTGTTTTGTTTTTTTACATGTTGTAGTTGTCTTCTATATTTTTTGTGTTTATTTGTAATGGAAAGTGTCTTGCTATGATAGGGCATTTTCCAATTTTTATTTTTTTTGACGCTGTAAGGGAGAAAAGAGCTGGACACTTGCTGAGTTTCTTGCCGGTTCTTCTCAGTGCAAGATCTCCCGCCCAGAGTAGACTTACGAACCGATAGCATAGCGACATTCATAAGAGCTACTTGTAGCCTAAACTGAATAAATGATTTTTGAATTTGAATTTGAATTTGAATTTCATCAGCTCATTTTATGTCCCCACTGCTGGGGCACGAGTTCTCCCTATCCATCCATAGGGAAACTATGAATGGATAGGGAGAACGGGCCAGAAACCACCACGCGGACCCAGTGCGGTGCGGTGGTTGTTAACGACTGCTAATGCAGCCGGGACCAACGGCTTTACGTGCCTTCAGAAGCACGGAGGAGCTTCAGAAGATACATTTTTGGTCACCCATCCGATGACCGGCCTTTGTGAATGTTGCATAACCACAGCACTCGCAGACCGGACGCGTTAACCACTGCGCCATCGAACTCCTCAATATGTTCAATCTATGTACCAAAATTCTGTTTATAGTGTTAGCGACATGAAATCAACAGCTATGAACAACCTTATTTTTTAGATTGTATTAGCCGCATCACTAGTGTGAGCTCTTCTTCGCGCTTCTTTTTTTTTGTTTTTTTTTTTTTAATTATTATTTCCATTTGATTGGTCTACAAAAATCTAGTAGGCTACGGTTTTGACGTAGGTTCTCAGCAAATACCTCTTAATGTCAATGTACGGGTATTGTAAAGAGTCGAGTTTTCTCTCCATAATTGGACTAATGTATCCAATGATATTAACTTTTAATTTGTTTTTTTTTTGTGACCGCCAGGGCTACCACAGCGTTATTTCTTTTGAAATTTTAAAAAAGCTGTTAAGAGCGTTTACGCCGCTCACTAGCGCCACTAATGAAAAAAAAATATATCTAGTAATTAGAGATAGAAAATCAAATTATGCTCAACAAACTATTTGAATGAAGTAATTTAGCATTTTTACGTCATCTAATGAACACCTCACATGTTATGGTTTGGTTTAGTTAAATAAGATGTTACGGCCACTTTTAACTATAACGCCATATTTAACTAAACCATAACATGTGAGGTGTTCATTAGGTGACGTAAAAATGCTAAATTACTTCATTCAAATAGTTTGTTGAGCATAATTTGATTTTCTATCTCTAATTACTAGATATGTTTTTTTTTACTGGCGGCGCTAGTGTGCGGCGTAAACGTTCTTAAGGAAAAGTTCTTAGGCAAAAGTTATTCACTATCATGTATACTTTACCCTCCTTTTGGTTTAGTACCCCCGTTCCGATTAACGTTGTATAGGGTTCGAATCCCGCTCGTGGAATTTTTTCAACACTTTGTCTAATAGCAATAAATTATTGTAAATTAAATCTGAATTATTTTTATATCAATTATAGTAATTAGTAATATCTATCCCCCTTACAAATAAACACTATTTAAGCATTTATTTAGTTAATCATTGTTTTGTCAACGTCACACAAACGTCGTTCTCAATTTGAGAGAATTTTCTGTTACACGCTGTATATAATTTTAAGTAAAAATTTTTTTTTTTTTTTTGAGAAAAAAATACAATTTGTAAAACAAGTGTTGAAAATTGTTTTTGCGTAAAATTTTATAAATATCTTATCTTATCTTAAACCATAAAATGCTTGTTTATTTTCTGTCAGATCCATACCGGCGAACGGAAGCACATATGCACGCTTTGCAACAAGGCGTTTAGAACGTCCACTGACGTGAAGACGCACATTAAGTACGTCCACATGAAAGTGCCTGCGCCGCCCCGGGACAGGAAAGCGCCTGCGCAGCCCCGGGAGAGGAAAGCGGGGGTAAATACCTATATAATTATATATTACTAGCTGTGCTCGCGACTTCGTCCGCGTGGAATAGTGACTTTCGGCAGCATTTTTAATTTTTTAGGCTCTTTTCCCGTTTTTGCAACATTTTTCACTGATGCTTCGCTCCTATTGGTCGCAGCGTGATGTTATATAGCCTAAAGCCTTCCTCGATAAATGGACTATCCAACACAAAAAGAATTATTCAATTCGAACCAGTAGTTCCTGAGATTAGCGCGTTCAAACAAACAAACAAACAAACAAACTCTTCAGCTTTATAATATTAGTATAGATTTATTAAGACGACGCATTGGAAATTTACGTGGCGGAATCTTGATTTTACCCAACAATTACGAAACATATGAAAGTGAAATTTGATGACATGATTTTTCATTTAATTGACTTAATTTTGCTAGTTGCAGAAACACGATTTGTTAACTTTTATAAAAGAGTAAAAATATCAAAGTAACCCCTTTTAAAACATAGATTTGCATTTTACAGGCTAACCAGACCGATGCTTAACATCTAAATTTTCTTAGTAGATTAGTCTTAACACACACTTCAATATGCTAGTTCATTTTTTTAAACTTATTTGTAGTTTTAATTGGAAAGGAAAAAAACAGTTTTTAGTACCATAGTACGGGACACAAACGCTCCGTATTAGATTAATTGTTTAGCGATGCGTCGCCTTAATATAGGTTAAGTTCGTAACTTTGTTTGTTCGTTTGCAGAGTGAAATCTCTGAAACTGCTAGTCCGATTCCAGATTTTTTTTCACTAATTTGACGACGTCCTTAGCCGAGTGGCTTGCACGCCGGACTTTGAGCGGCACTAACTCGTAAGGTCCCGGGTTCGATTCCCGGTTGTGTTAATGGCAAAAACGATCTTTTCGATATTGTGTCGGATCTGGGTAGTTGAGGTACCATCGTCGTTTCTGATTTCCATAAAAAGAGTGCTTCAGCTACATACCTTGAGATCTGAACAATGTATGTGATGTTGTCTAATATTTACAAAAAGGCTGACATAGGCCATCATCACCAGCTCATTTTATGTCCCCACTGCTGGGGCACGAGCCTTCCCTAGACATAGGTTATATTTTATTTAAAAATAGTTTCTTTTTAAAATATCAAATGCACGCGGACGATGTCTCGAGTAAAGTGCTAGTATATTATACTAATAAACCTATCGTACCTCTGTAATATATAACGTGACCATACGTCCCGTTTTGAGCGGGACCGTCCCTGTTTACGGTTCTCCGTCCTGGTGTCCCCGAAAAAAGCTTCGGGACACAAAATTGTCCCGTTTTCCAAAACCGGTCCTTAAGTCAATGTTGATAACAAGGATAAACAACAAAAAAACGTGCCAAGAATTTTATTCTTATTTAAAATCATCACCAGCTGCATAAAAACTTTGTTTATCTGAAAAATATAAAAATAACTGAGCATTTATTTGAATACTTTTTAAATTTGTAATAAATACCTTAAATACCTTATTTTGATAAATAAAATAAAACTTAACAAGAAATTAGTTTTTTTTCACTGTAAACCTACCAATTGACGTACACACGGCGGCAGATCAACCTACCCAAACTTGTCAAATTTCTCCAATGAATATTGCTCCTTATAACCAAACAATAAAGTTCAAAATTGATTGTAGAAATTTGACAGTTTTGGGTAGGTTGATCTGCCGCCGTGTGTACATAAACCGAAGTCCCGTTTTGAGTAAAAAAATAAATGGTCACGTTAGTAATATAGTCAATCCGCATTTATTTTTTAATTTACTTTTTTTTAACAACTCGCACTTAAACAAAAAAAAAGTATTTTAGTAGTAGTATTTTAAGTATTTATCAATCGATAAAGACGTAATACCTACCATAAACAAAATATATTTTGAATTTTGCATTATGGTTTTTTTTTCTAGTGAAATTTTATCTTGATTTCTATTGTGAATGCAAAATTTAAAATAATAAAAAGGCATGTTATGGTATGTAAACTTTATATTGTTTGAACTATTTATAAAATACAGTGAAAAAATTAAATGCCTACCCGACCCAGCCAGGAATCGAACTTGGGTTTTCCGCAATCCTGGCGGCTGCACTGACCATGCTACCGAGAAGGCATGGTGCGTATTTACGCGACCAGGTTTTAAGACTAGGTATTTGCTTCCAAGTACGCCGACCAGGTACGAGCCCAAAATACTTGCAAGACTTTCAAAGTATTTACTAGACAGGAGTTCTTGGCGGGAATGTGAAGAGTCATGTCTTCGGTTTTGTTTTATTTTCTAAAATTTGTGTTATGTCGAATATTAATGTGAAATAATGGTGGACCGTTAAGTGTTCGTGAGTGTGCATGAGTGTTGGCAAATGAAACAAAACAGTGCAACGGCACTTTTCAAATTCTCTCAAGAAGTCGCGTGAGGACTTAGTAAAGCCCCACATCTTTACTGAGATACTCGTGGGGTTGGGGGGTATATCATTTCTCACTTCTCATTTCTATTATCATTCATCATCATCCTATAAAGAGTTTAATTTTGAGAAACGTATGAATTAAGTTTTCGACTGAAGGACATGAACAAATTAAAAAAAAATTACTAGACAGTCGAGGCAATGCGTTATTTTCTTTCTGGCTCTAATAATAAAGTCTATAATAGATTACCTCAATCAAACACTCGCAAGCCGTTAAAGTATTTGGTCCTTAACACTGTCGCCATAAAGACTAATATCGCATGTGATACTTTCAAAGTATTTTACGCGGCGGTGCTGTCGCGGGGTCGGGCCGCGTCCCGGTCGTCTCGAGTCTCGTCGCGGCCGGCTCGGGAAATGCGGCCGAGTCGAGAGCGAGATAGAACGATAAAGAAAGTCAAACTTACGATAACGCTGTTTCTTAAACAAAATAAGAAATAACATCATTTTAGTGAATCTGCATTGTAAATATGTATAAAAAAATCTGAAGTAATTATGTATAGTCGACCATAAAATAGTTTTATCACTTTTGACAAAAACTTCTATTACAATAAAATTTCGCTAAGGCTCATTGTCAATGATGACAACGTATTTGTCACTTGGTCTTATATACAAAAATAGAACTTGTTGTTTTATTATATGCAAACAAAATTCACTTCTAAGGTGGTAAAGCAATTTCATTGTCGACTATACATTAAATGAATTGAACCCTTTTAACTACTTAAGAAGGAAGGAAACGTTTCATTTCATAAATAATCAACAAAATTATAAAAATATAAAAAATCCTGTGATACCTACCTACTTGGTAATTTAGTTTAAACTTGTAGGTACTTGTAAGTCCGTAAAGTCTTCCGAATCACATTCGCGACTGTGCACCTTATAATTGGGATGTTATAAACTATTTTTAATGCATGCATGAAATGCTTTCAAGAATTTTATACATGGTTTTTGGCGCTGGTATTTTAAAAGGGACGTACTTGGAAGCCCTGGTACTCGATTTGACAAGTACGACACATCTCTAGAAGGCACTGTATTTTATAAATATTTAAATTCAGCTTAAGTGCAGCAATTAGCACTTAAAAGTAAAATTGATATAATTTGTTAGCAGATCCCGAAGGACGAACGTAAACACATTTGCATGATATGCAATGAAGCCTTCCTAACTTCGGTTGAAGCTAAACGTCACGTGAAACGAGCACACATGACAGCTCCACCCTTGCCAATCGTGGTCGGTAGCGTAGATTGAAACTGGACTAGATAAGTGTAACACTGCGCTGCGCCGCACAATTGCGCCAACTCATTTTGTTAAAAGGGTCCTCATAGTGCTCAAATGCAACAATCGGTACAAGGACAAAACTCAAATATTTACTTTAATGTTGTAAATCTATATGAGTGTGAGTGCGAATTGAATTAAACGTAAAATATTGGCTACGCGAAGACGAAGCTATAGCGCGATGCAGGAAGGAATCAATTAACGCCATCTAGTTTGTAAAATGAGAACTAAAGTTGAAAAATGCCGATATATTATTGGACACAGTTCATTGCGCCGGATGTATTGACTCACTTCTACAAAATGTGTTGGCGCACAGCGCAGGACCGGGCTGGGTTTTATGTTATATTATTGCGTTTACGAAAACTAAAATTAGTATGGCATTGAAGCATAGCGCCTCCTGGCGACATACTAGAAGAGTTACGTTTTTGCCACGCAAATTGTCGTTTTCGTTTACGTGATCGAATGGCGAATGAGATTCGCACTAGGCACCCTGAACTCTGAACCCATGATTTCCACAGTCCGGGCGACTGATATTTTTTTTATTTAGCTACAAATGTCTGTTTTAAATTAATACTTAAATATTTGTATAATAAATAATGGAAAAGTATTTATTTTAAGTTGTAAACTTGTAATACTGTACGCAGCTATTTAAGTTAACTGCTGCACTGAGACTCAGTCCTTTAAGATTTTTAAAAGAGTCTCCACTTCATTTTACACAACCCAAGTCTGAAAAGAAGACTAAAGTTTCCAGTTTTTAAGACTCAGTCGTTACAGTCGTCAGTCTTTTAAAAAGACTTAAGTTTTGTAAGTCGGTCTCTAATATAAAAAAAAACTTAGTTCTTGTAGTCGGCCTTTTAAACAAGATTTAAGTCTTGTAGTCAATATTTTAAAAAAAATAAGTCTTTAAAAAAATATAAGACTTGTAGTCTGTCTTTTAAAAAGACGTTACGCCTGAGTCTTATAACTAAAACTGAAAACCAAGTCCTCTTTTCAGACTTGAGTTGTGTAAAATAAAGTAGTCTTTTTTAAGGCCATAAAGGCTGAGTCTCCTACATCACTAACTGAGATGTTAATTACTATGTACCTAAAACGTGTATTATCAAAAACAGTTCTTAAATCGTCATTTGTTAGAGACTATTTTACAATGTACAATCGTAGTTAGATACAGGGCTTGGATACTGGTTAATTTTTTGAACTGGTTTGACTAAACTATGCATGGAACTTTAGTATAAAGTTTACGTTCCTTAGAACCGGTTTTGCACCGGTTTACAAAAAAATAGGTTTCCTTTATTAACCGGTTAAAATTATGTTCAGAGTAATGATAAATACTTGATTTACGTTTTCGACTCATGTTGAAAGGATGCGCGCAACTATCAAAATGAGACTGCGCTCAACAAGTTCAACAAGTTACAACAAGTTCAAGTCAATGCATCTCACTATCCCAGCGATCGCTAGGAATGAACCGGTTTATTTATGTTCGAAATATCGCTCCTATTTGGTTCCGCACCGGAACGGTACTTTACGATAGTACCGGTTTTACTCTAATGAAACCGGTTTCAAGCCCTGCCCCCCTGACTGCCTAACCGATCGCTTTGACTACGCGTATAGTTTATGACGTCATCTTACCACCTCGCATTGCCTATGAAAGCAATATCAAAGCTAAAGGCTATAGCTTTCGATATTGCTTTCATAGGCGACACGAAACGACAAGATGTTTTATTTTAAGGTTCAAAGCTTAAGCGCCCGTATGGAGTTGCTGACGCCACATTTATATATGTTGTTAAGGAATAAAATTTATTGCCCTCAGTTGTCGTCCCAATTCAAATTTCATGCTCCCATGCGATATCCTCGTAACAGAATCACTCCCCTTTGCCCACCTTTGCGAAGGACAGTGCTTGGTGCTCATTCCCCAGTGGCTAGAATGTGCAAAGTTATTAATAGCTGTAGTGATGCTATTGACCTGCACAATGACACACCTGGATCATTTCACAAGTTTGTTGAAACGAGCCTATTGGAACAGCTCCGTGCCTAATTTAATTAAATTTAGTTATAAGATTCCAACTGTTTTTAATTTTTATATATGTTGCATGTGGTGTTGCCTTTAAGTAATTGTAGCATTTAGTCTTTATACTAAGAAAGTATTGTTATAATGAAAGAAACAATGTATACAATTGTTGGCTAACCTAATAAATTAAATAAAAAAAAGATGACGTCATAAACCACACACGAAGTCAAAGCGATCGGTTAGGCGGTCGGGCTCCTGGTTAGATACACACGCCTGCACCTCAGACTAGCACCCGATATAGATCTTGTATGTATAGTTTTTTTTTTTTTATTATCTTTATTTTTAAGGGACTTTTGCCTTTTGGCATGTCAATCCCATTATAACTAAACTATTGACTTAACTCTATTAATATTAGATGGGAAAAGGAATCATTGATTGCAAAACTTTACTAAACTACGTAAGGATATAGTACCTCGGAATTTGGGTTATGTAACAGGCTTTGAATAATGCCAACATCCAGCCGGTTAATGTTAAATTTGTTTATGACTGATTCCCTCTCCCTTCGATTGCTGTCACATTCCATCAATAGATGTTGTACGTCTTCAATTTTCCCACACGTATTACAATTGGGCGAGCTTTCCTTCTGTATGTATAGTTACTTACACATAATAACTTTAATTTGTTATGCAATTTTTAATTAAATTTTTAAATCGTGACGTTACAATCAAAATAAACAAGTTAATTCCCTAGTGGCTTAGTAACCTCTGTGTACTTACATTTATGATCACTGCTGCTTGCTTATGCGCGCCTGACGCGCATGAGTTCACTCATAAAAATATTTAATTTACAATTACATGATGAACTAAAGTTAATAATTTATTAATTGAATTAATTAATTAATTTTTAATTATGAATTTTTACTTTTTATTTTCAAGTGCTAATTGCTGCACTGAAGCTAAATTAAATATTTATAAAATTTACAAAATACAGTGAAAAAGCGTTTAATTTTTTCACTGTATTTTGTAAATTTTATAAATATTTAATAATTATGTCTCGGTAACTCTGCATACAAGATCTAGATGGGTTACACTTTGGATCTTTTCATTTTGACCACACCTTTCGTTTACACGTTGTATAATGGCATATGGTTGAACATTTGGTAAAGAAAGGAGGACGGGCAAAAATATATGGAAGCATACCTAGGAACCAATAACAACATGCGATATATCATTGGAAAGATTTTTTAATGTACTTTAATTATTGTTATGGTGGGAAGTCTCGAGATGCTGTGTAAAAGAAGTTAAGACGCAATAAAGCCAAACTCTTCCTTAAAAATATTAGGTGTTTATTTTTATGTTTATCATCAATTTCTTGATTTTTTTGTAAAACAACATTAGCTACTAGTATAACATATAGCAAAAATCACAGAATTCGATAAAAAAACCAAAGGTCGATAACATAATAATATGGCAAAAATCACAGTACGATAAACAAAGCCTAAGTATTATTTATTTATTACCATTAGCAAAATATGCATACCCACTTTTTTTTTACAAGTGACAGTTCTGTTCAATATGGCCGACTAATTAACTTCAATCGATCTGTTGACGATCGATTAATACTTATCGGTTTTAGTTTTCTATAATGCATTATTGTAATTTTACACTAATATTGATAAAGCTTATTCGACTAGTATTTGTCTGCACAGACTACTTGTGTTTTAGTACCTACTTAAAATGACGTAATGCTTGTTAAACCATTTTATAATGAAATTCTGAAAAAAAGATTTTTTGTTTAAGTCTGCTTTATTGTGCCATAACTTTTGCCACACAGTGATTTGGTACTTCCCGCAATAACAATAATTAAAGTACATAAAAAATCCTTTCCAATGATATATCGCATGATGTTATTGGTTCCTAGGCAATAATGCCCGTCCTCCTTTGACAGGTTGAAGTGGCAGGCGTTTGTATTAACAATCTTTAATGTTTATTGATATCTATGAATGAAGCAATTAAATGTTTAAGTTGCAAATGAAGTCTACATTGATTTTACAGTGCATCTGTTTTCTTAATTATCTCTCGGCAATCGTGTTTCGTCTGTCGTCGGATTTCAATCGGTTATAGAGTACTTTATTGTGAGGTGACAAGTAAAACTCCATAAGAGATAATGAGGTTATAAACATTTTTTGTTATTAAAATCAGTTTTTATGTTTAAATCTTTGAATTTGTGGTGACTATAGAACAAAAGATATCTTACAAAACGGAACAAACTTTTATAAAAATTAAAAAAAAACTTTAAAAACAAGCTTTTATTACTTGTTAATATAAAAAAGAACTAAAAAGTTTAAAATAATTTAAACCTGATAATAAGAAAAATACCATTATATAGGTACCTACATTGCAACTTTTAACGATAATTAACCCTCTTCGTCTACGTCACAATAATCTTGTTAGTGCCTCTTCATAAGATGTGTGCGTCTAAAAAAGATAGAACACACACTAGATAATTTACTCAATAAAATTTTGTTGATATAGGCCATGAAGAAAGCTACCTATATCCACTACCATTATCTGTAAATACTTACCAAATTACCATTGTTTTTTTCATTATTAGTAGTTAACATAAGTGTTTGGAAGACTACTGTTTTCTGTATGCTGCAAAAAGAATTAATGTAATTCTGAATGATTTTTATAGGAGTTGACATCACCTCCGAATTTTAATCAACCAATCAAAATGGGCTTCATTCTACTAGCTAATGTTTTCCCCTGAACTTAAATTTACAAGCACTGCATCGAAAACTATCGTAAATATCATCTAAGTATGGAAATATAAGTGATTAAAAAAACAAAAAAAAAATCCAGACGGCTAAGGTAATTCTGAACTAGTTCGGGTAATTGCGAAAGGTCCATAAAAGTAGGTTTTAGTGAATTGTGTCTTAAGGGTGTGCCGACAAAAAAATGCCAAAAATGCAGTTACGGTTAAGTAGATATAATTGAAAATACTATCGTATTAAATGAACAAAATATATATTTAGTATCATAGGGAACGTGTTTACAATTTGTCAGAACCATAAATTATAACACGCTATAGTGTTTTCTACAATATCATTTAAAGTTGGGCAAAAATCATGAAAACGAGTGGCGGCGTTTAGTAGATTTCTTATAGTTTATCTAAATTATTGTACCTCTGATTTTGTCTAAACAATCATCAATGGATAAACTAGAAATTGCTAGACTACATTTTCGATTCATCAAGTGGTTATTTAAATAATTATTTTTTATTAAGCACCTTAAATTCCCCATACAAAATTAGTATGGCCGCGAGTTAGGATGTGGGCGAGGGCGAAAGGCTTTTTAAAAAGCTAATTTATAAACAGATAAGAAGGTGTTGATGCTCGGAGGAGCTGGTTAAAACTGTGTTTATTTAATCTTGTATTACAATATATAGTATACTTAATGTTCTTGTTTACATGACAAAAGGTTATCTAATTAATGCTGTACATGAATTAGGTGGTAGCAATCATGGTCATAACAATAGTGTTGATTGTCTTCGTTTCCTGCTACGTGTTATCTTCATGGCTGCTTCCTGGTACGTGGTGTCTTATCGTGCTATGTGGGTGGTTTACACCTACATAACTCCTCCCCTCTTAAGAGAAAGGCGCGTCGTAGATTGAGGCGGCTTGAGAACAACTTCTTCGCCGTCTTCTGGCGTGATACTCATGATTTTGGTTCTTCGAAGCCACCAGAATTTGTATGCTGCCGTCGTTAATGCTGCTATGATGATTATTATGTATAATAGTATGGATGACCAGCTGGGTGAGGTTGTTATCCATGACACTTTTTCTGGGGGTGCTATTTCTTTTGATCTTTGTAGTAGTTTATTTAGATCATCTAATTCGATTGTTTCTAGGTTTACTGCGATTGCAGATGGGTTTGGTGTTTTATATGCGCGTGGCAGTGGAATCGATTCCTTTATGTTAATGTATTTCTGATGTGTTGTTAGGTATCTATCTGCGATTTGAATGGTGCATTTATTGTCTATTGTGATTAAATAAACACCTTTAATTCGCTGATACTGGACATCGTTTCCGCATGTTGTTTTCGCTACTTCTTCTTGCTTTATCATCGCAATCCAGCTATTATCTTGAATTTGTTGAATTAGGTTGTTTCTGTAGTTTGCTAGTATGTATGTGCAGTTATGTGGTTCTTGGTGTTGTATAAGTTGTGCTATGCAATCGTTGGATTGCTGCAGTTTCTGCCATTCTAGATGTTTACAGATGACGTCTTTGTCGGTGATCTTTAAACATGGTTCGTGGGGGTAAGCAAACTCGTCATTTCCCAAAATAAGGTAAGGGTTTTGTGGAATTAGGATAGTGTTGTTGTTATTGGGAATGGGGTAAAGGTGTAGGAGGTTATATGGGTGTTCTGTTACTAGTGGTATCTCCAATATGAAGTTAAGTGTTTAATTAGTACCATATGCTTTTACTGTAATTGCCTTTTCCAATAAGTGGATATTTTTTAACTTAGGTGAGTAGGGCAATCTTAAGTTTAATTGGTTTTGTATATAATTTAATTCTTCTATGAGGTAGCTTGGGTCTATTATACTAGGGTGTAGTTTGTTTAGGTGAGAAAATGTAATTGCATTTTCTAACATAGACAATCTATTGTAGAGCTGTTGGAACGATCTTCCTATTTCACTGTATATACTTGTTATTTCATTTTTTTTAATGAATTTGTTACTTTTGAGATTTTATTAATAGCTAAAGCTATTAATTCTTGATTTGATTTTATTTGTTTAAGTTTAGTTTCGTATTCCTGCGTGAAATCTTTAACTAGTCCTATCGTGTCCTGTTGGCTATTTGCATTATTGTTTACTACTGTTTTAAGTGTTTTAATTTCGCTCTCAAATTTGGCTGCGTCTTCCTGATCTAGATTTCCTGTAATTGATTTTATTATTGAGCCTATTCCGTTTATTAATCCTCTTTTTTGTCTGTAACTTTTTCTAAGACCTATTCTTTCTAATCCTAAATATTCTAGTTTACTTTCTACTGTATCGATTAAATATTCTATTTGCTTGTGTGTTGACAAGTCCTTTATTGGATTGTTTTTTTTAAGTTTTATTGTGAAGTAATTACTACATATTTCTATGTATATTTCTCGTAGTTGTGTAATATTATAGATGACTATGAGGTGATATGTGTCTAGTTGATATTGGGCCTTCGCTTCGGTTAGTACTAAAATTCCATTGTGGTTGTCTATTGGCTCAATGATCGCTGTTGCTGTGGTGAGATGGCATATGATGGTGATGCAGGCGATGGTGTTCCTGAAACATTTTCAGGGCGCCTTAATAAGCGGAAGTGTACTCTGATAGTTTTCGCGTTAATATGTTTTCTTATTATCTCTGCTATTTGTTCTGGGTGTATTCGGACTATTGTGTATGGTCCTAGGTATCTGGGTTCCTGCTTATTAGACCTTGCTGTTTTTGCTACCTGTTTATATACCTTGTCTCCTACTTTGAAGTTGGGTGTTTCTGTATTTAAGTTGTTTTTATCTATTACTACTTGTTTGTTTTTTGATAATTTTGAATTCACTAGCTTTTGTATGTTTTCCATAATTTGTTTGTGTTTAATTACATATTCCTGATAAAATTCTTGTGGGAAATGTAGTTCCAGTGGGTTTCTGCTACTTGTGTGTCCGTATAATAATTCGAAAGGAGTAAATCCTGTAGCTGAGTGTATTGTGTTATTGTATGCTATTATTGCGTATTTCATGAGGTTAGATGGTTCATCTTTATCTGTGATACGTTGAATTCTAATTATTTCTGCAAGTGTTGAATGTAATCGTTCTATAGGTGAATTTGAGTTAGGGTTATATGGTGTTGTAAAATGTATATGTATGTTGTGCATTGCACAAATTTCTGTTATAACTTCATTGTCGAATTTTGTGTCTGAGTCAGTTGTTATTTTTATTGGAATTCCTATTCTGAGCTATGAATTTGGTCTGAGTGTTTGTATTAAAGTTAAGTTTCTGGTAAGGAGGTTTATTATTGATTTGTAGGGCCCTCCTATTCCTAAGTTTAACCTCTTCTTGTTTCGCGATTGTTACTGCTTGTTCTAAATTTTCAACGTGTTGTAATTTTATGAATATTGCAGTCATTGGGTTTATCTTTTCTAAAAATACATTAAGCGCCATTTGCCGATAAAATTCTCTTTTGTTGGGATCAGATAGTATAAGTGTACTTTCTAAAAGCCCTTATTTTTTCTTAAAAAATATATAAGTTATTATCTTTGTACAGGCGCATTAATTCCTGTATTAATTGAATTTCATTACGGAATTCGCCAAATCTATTATTTAACGTCGCTTTTATCTCGGACCAGGTTTTTGCACCTGTTCCTTCTGAGAGCGCCTCAACAGCTTTACCGGTTAGTTTGTTTCTTATTAAACAAGCTACACTGGGGTCGTCCCCATTCGTGATTAAATTTAGTGCGTTTTCTACGCCTTCTATATAGAATGCTAACGTTCTTTTGTTGCCATCGTATGATGGTAACAATATAGAGAGGGTACTATAGTCAATTGCAATAGTTTTTTCCTCGACTGTGCTAATGTCTAATTTCTTTTCGTTGGCCATTTTTATCCTCAGATTAGAAATACCACAATTAACACAACAAAATATAGGTTACACAAGGTTAGTGTGAAAGGACTCTTGGTAGTAAACAGAGTTTTATGCTTACCACTTGAGCATTATCGATGATAGATTGAGTCTTCTGTTTGATATCTGCTGCCGACGACCACTGTAGATTCTTGACCCGCGTTACGAAGTCGAGCTCACTGATTCGAACTTGATTCGCTTATGAACGCGTGGTTTACCGACTGCGCCAGTTAGGATGTGGGCGAGGGCGAAAGGCTTTTTAAAAAGCTAATTTATAAACAGATAAGAAGGTGTTGATACTCGGAGGAGCTGGTTAAGACTGTGTTTATTTAATCTTGTATTACAATATATAGTATACTTAATGTTCTTGTTTACATGACAAAAGGTTATCTAATTAATGCTGTACATGAATTAGGTGGTAGCAATCATGGTCATAACAATAGTGTTGATTGTCTTCGTTTCCTGCTACGTGTTATCTTCATGGCTGCTTCCTGGTACGTGGTGTCTTATCGTGCTATGTGGGTGGTTTACACCTACATAACTCGCGCGGCATCAAATAAATATGGACGACGACATTTCAAATAAAACATATGACACTTGTCACTTACGGACGGCGCACCCTTAAGGTGCATATTCTTTTTCCATTCAGAATAACCCTACCATGAAAAAACTCTTGAATTTGGTTATGGAACAGCGTAATCACATTTTGACGAAATTTTTATTTCGGAATTACCCGACAAAAAATGTGTTATTCTCAAATTTTAGTTTTATGATCACTAAGTATACCCAACACAAAATAAAAATTTCGAATTAGAAACGGCCTTGAAGCTAGGGACAAACTGAGCCCACATTCGTAGGTACGCAACGCAACGTACGCACGCAACGCATGTCTAGATGTCATACTGCGTTGCGTGGTGGGCTCAGTTTGTCCCTAACTTCTTCATTTGGTTTTTTTTATTGTGGCACGACAAAATGGCCTCGCCCTGACTTATGAAAAGCAGCCAGTGAAGCCCAAGAAGTGAAAGCGTTCATCACAGCGCTACCACGCTATGCCGAACGCTCACACTATGGCGGCCTGCATAAATGCTTTTTCACGCCCCGCTTAAATGACCCGGGAGAGAAAGAGGAGGGAAACACGTGTGCGGGAAGCGCATTCCACATACGGGCAGTTCGGCAAAGGAACGATTGTCCAAACTTTTTGGTACGTATCTTGATGGTCAGCACGGTATGAGGGTGGCTTCTCAGACCTGCACGCGTCGATCTAGAAAGGAATGGAGAGGGAGGAATGAGGTCAAAGAGCTCCTCAGAGCGTTCACCGTGATAAAGGCGGTAGAAAGCACTAAGGGAAGCAATATCCCTACGTAGCTGTAACGGCTCCAGACTGGTCGTAACGTCATCGTTACCGATAATACGGATAGCAAGTCTCTGCAACCATGCAAGAGCTTCGAGCAAGTACTTGGCGGATCTATCCCAAAGATGAGAGCAATACTCCACGCAGGAGCGCACCTGAGTCTTATACAAAAGACAACGTTGCTCAGGCGTGAAGAACCGCTTCACTTTGTTCAGGATTCCGAATTTACGTGAGGCTGTGGTTATGATGCTCTCATTATAGCTCTTCGGGTTGAGGTCGCTGTGTATGTCCATACCTAAGAGACTGAGACCAGTCTGGATGGGTAATAGGTTGCTCTGGAAGGAGGGTTGGGGGAGAAATGCGGACTTTTTTGGCAGATTGTATATAAAGTATTTTATGTCAAAGTTTTAATAAATACTATATCTCAAGTTGGCTAATCATCATCATTTGCCGAGCTAAGTATTAAAAAAAAAAAAAAGCCAGTTTTTTGAAACCACTTTTATTAACATCTGCATTCGTTTCTTGCCAAGTCTTTGCAAAAGTTTCAGCAAAGACGTTTTTAGGCATCTTTGTACCAACATTATGACGTTGCCAATCAACTAACTTAGCGTCCCACTTGGTTTTAAAGGATTTAAAAACGGACACGTCTAGGCGTTACAGTAAATGGGACGTGTGAGGAGGTAATTTTAGAATAGTTACATTATTTCGAATGGCCAACTCTACAACTTTCGAAATTTTCGGATCGACATGGGTGGAATGGCCGTCATAAACCATTAGTACTGGGCGTTCTTCGCCAAGGGCTGGGATGAGAAATTTTCCATATAATTGTGGAATATTTCCGTCTCCATCCATCCTTTACGACTTGCTGCATATGACAACTCAAAGTCATAATTGTCGGTTCTGGCCATCCACGTGTCCCACACGATCTTTCCCTTAAATATTATCAGTGGTGATGACTTGACTCCAGAGGCACTTAGAGCCGTTAGTACTGTTATGTTTTCTTTTCCGGTGCCACAAGTAGTTCTAGAACACGGTTTATTTGTAGCACCAACTACCTTTGTTCGCGGCGGATCGAGAAAGAAGGAAGTCTCATCCTAATTCCAAGTTAAGTGTGCTTTGTGGTGTAGATTTAATGCTGTCAATGTGTCATCAAGTAGTTTAAAATATTCGGATACTACAAATCGGTTGGTCATTTTAACAGGTTGGGCCTTTTTAATAGACAGGTCTTTTTCTAAAGTTAATGAACCAGTCTTTTCCTGGTTTGTTATTTGTAAATGGAGTTTGTGTTTTATTTTTTATTAAACATTTTTCTAAGGAGTCTTTAGAAACATAAGACTCGGGATCATGCCTTTCTCTTTTTTCGTTACATTGCAAAAGTATTATGCACTCATTTTAATTTATTTTGTGGTATCTTTACTACTCGCCTTAGTTTTTCTTGACAAAAAGAAGTCGATGGATTGGAGAAATGTGCTCATATCATATCATCTTTATAGCTGGCTTTGATAGAGTGAGATCAAGTGGGATGTGCAAAAATTATTTAATAAAAGAGCTTTGAAGGCTCCTTCAAACCCAAGTGTATTAGGAGCCACATTTCTCACACCAAGACTTCTAATGTTCCCAAAAAAGTTTTCAAGTGGATCCTGATTGAAATTTCTACAAAGCTTTATGTCAAATGCGTATTTCCTGTTTAATATTTTCCATAAAGCTTGCATTTCCTTTAAAGTTTTTATAGAAGGAACTACTTTTTCTGTAAAACTAATTTCATTGCCTTCTCTTTTCTTATTATGAATAAACTTCATACTTATTAATTTTGACACCTGCCCTATAAAATTTTCCATTTATTGGTTGGGATGTTCAAGCTATCAAATAGTTTGTCTATAAATAACACAAACGGTGTAATTTGTAAGCACTCAGGGTCTAGCTTACAACTGTCGATCAGATGATTTGCAGCAATTGCGACGCTTCGACTGAATATTTGGGTATCCGTTTTTAACTTAATTTTGTTTATTTTTTGAGGGTTTATATGATCTTCTGTCAATTTTGTAAAAAAAAGGTATTCTCTATATGCCTGCTCCATGGAGTTTTTGAAAATACTCCCATTTGATCGTTTCCTCTTTGCCATCTTCAGAATCAATGTATTTTATATCTTTAGTGATTAAATTGTTACGAATGCCTTTTAATAAGTGCGGCACATCATATAAAGGTATTATTTTTTATTACCAATAATAATGACATTATTTTTCCAATCCTGCCGTTCCTGCCCCCCCTCTTTAAATACATTTCTTTGGAATCTTTAAAATAGGCTTTCCATTGCACTAACATTGACAGCACTTTGGTCTTGTGACCAAACAGTGGCTACAATTTTTAAGCTTAAGCTTTTACTAGATTGAAGATATTGCATAACTTCACTTATACCGTTTTTCAAATCTAGTTTATTTAAGCAGTTCGTATCGTAATAACAATAATACGCGACAGGCTGCTTAATTTTTTTTTCTCTTATCATAAAAGTTAAGACCTTATCAGCAGTAATATTTTTACCGATTGTTGTAAATCCTTTTAATTCGTCTTGAGCTGCATTATAGTGCAATTGCGGATTAATAGACATTTCGTCAAAAACTAAAGTGCAAAGGCAGTCATCCTCGTTCACTTGCTCAGCAGTGTGCAAAGTAATTTTCAACAATTTTTCAGAAATTATTTTGTTAATTCCACCGGGTGATATTTTTATTTTTCCAAGAAGATTTTTCAATGATTTTGAAGATGATGATGATGATGATGATGATGATGCAATCCTGTTATCCCTCATCAGGGACATAGGGCTCGAAGAAGAGATTTTCACTGCTGTCGATCTTGTGCGGCAACCTCCAGGTCCTTCCAGCCGATATTAGCTGATGCAGCCTAATGATTGATTTTGAAGATGGCAAAGTAAAACATTTTGATAGAAGTGTATAACACTTTGGACTTCTTTTAAATAAAGAGAGTTGTATGTGCACGATGCAAATGCAAAGAAAATGTAAAATGTCAATGTAAAAATGCAGGCGAGGTTTATCAGAATGAAAGGCAAGAGAGTTGTCGTATTGGCTTCTAATAAAACACTAAAGTTAAAATGCTATACAAGTCAAAGTGCAGTGATCGGACGCAGGGGCACGCTTTCCGCAGCCATGAAGGAAGTTAAGACGTAAAATACCATTTCCTCTTGAGATTTTTTATTCAGATATTCTTTGTCAAGGGTTGCGATGTGTTCGTTTATCATGTCAAAGTGTTTGTTCATAATTTTTTCATTTCGTTGAATAATGTTATATCCTGCCTTTAAAATACTGGTTTGGTTTTTATTAATTTCAATAGATGTTGTTCATTTTGTTGGCTGGTTTTTATGTCCGTTTCATACTTTTCTGCAATTCTTTCATCGAGAACTCCATACAAAGTATTTGCTATGTAGCCAACTCCGTTAATCAAACCTCTTTTTACTCTGCTCTGGTCTAAATGTTGGGATTTTAATAGATTATTATAGAAATTTAGTTCATTAATATTTTGATCTAGTTGGTTTAATAATACCTGAAATTGCATGACACATTTCCTTTTTTGTATCCCTTTAATGTGTAACACGTATTGTTTAAGAGTTTCAGTGCTATACCAATAACTTGTCATGTTGTAATAAAATATTAGTTTCCATTCTCATCTTTAATCTCTTGTAAATCTGTAACCTTGTCAAAATAAATGGATTGGTTGGCATTTACAGAACTAACGGTGAAACCAGAGCTTGCTTGTTGAATAGTAGGTGTCAAAAGTGTCATGAATAATAATAGTGATCTATCACTTTTGTACGTTAAAAACTTCCATTTTAGTTTGATACTGAAACATTAATAATTCTTGTAAAACATTAATTGAGTCGGTTATGTCATAATAATATTCTCCGACACTATTCCAAGGAGCTACATAGATTAGTATATTCATACTAATTTTTCGTGATTTTAAAAATAATTCTCGTAACGGACAAATCAACTGTTTGCTGATTAATGTTATGAAAACAAATAGCTTTATTTTTTGGCATATATTTAAATGGTCCCTGTGTCCAATGTCCGGTATAAAGAATATTCTTTGTTGGTGTAATAACAAATGACTCTAGAAACTTTCCCAGCCTGTTGGATTTTTTCTCTCTACTGGCACGTTCTTGGTATTCATTATTTGTTTGGTGATCAGATATATGAGTTTCATCGCTGTTTTGTGTACATCCGAATCCTCTCCATAAATCACTGCCAGTGAAGTGAATGTCCGTTTCGTCCAATACTGATTCTTGGTGGATTTCACGATGTCCGTGACTCCTGATAACCCTGATAACCCCTTCAGATCGGCTTCAAATTTCGCCATGATTTAGTTGATATTATGTTTAAATTTGTTAGCAAATATCAAAATTTGTTGACCAATAGTTATCGAGATATCCCATGTTAAAGGGTATCCCGCTGGGGTCACGCTCTTCAAAACTATTTGACCTAAAACGAGCAGGAACGAGACACGCTACTGATATAGTTTTTGTGCTAAGATTTTGTTGATTCAATTATGAATCCGTCACTGGAAATTCCAGGATTCTACCTTCTGTAGTTACCGAGTAATCAAATACCTACTTTTCGTCAAAATTCCTCCGAAAAGTAAGTTCTAGTTGAGGTGTAAGACAAAAGGCTACATTCATGAAATCCAGGGAAGATTTTGTTGACTGACAGAAAATTTGTTAGACAAAACCGAGAACTCTAGCTACAGTACATCCTGAGATACAGGTTGTAGATTTGCATTCCCGCCATAATTTTACAGCTGATCGTAATTGGTACACTTAATGACTAAAAAATACTTTTAACACGGAGAAAGTAATAAGGAACCGATTGATTAATAAAATGATCTCAGTGTAAATTAGAATAGCGACCGTCGACTGACGAGAATAGGGGTGCAGACCGTAGTAGGTACATAAGAGCGCAGCGGGCGGACATTAAGTCGATGAACTTACGTAAACTTGTAGGTACTATTATGTATTCTGTGGTGAAGTGGCTTACTCTTACGCATAAGTATACTTTGTTGCAATAAACTATTATTAGGTACTTACTGATCATGTTTAAGATACTCGCAGGTACTGCTCAAAGTGGGCACCTTCACGTTCTATGCACAAATGAGCACGGCGCCTTAAGTTTCTAGGTAACTTTTGCAGCACACTACGATTTGACCTTACACTCTCAAAAGCCATTAAAATATTTTGTTTTAACTGCACAACACTCGTGATTTCGTCTTTATAAACCATTCTTTTTATGTCTCCCCACAAATAAAAGTCAAACATTTCCACAAACATGACCACGGCTCGACGTAGACTGTTCCCACTAATTGCGTATAATCGCACCATCTCCACAAGTTCTACGTTAGAATAATTTTCCGTCATTTTACTTTTTTTACACACACAAACAACACACCTAAGAACACGTTTCGCTCCAAATTCGCTAGGGCTAAGAAATGTGTCACTCGTTCGGGGTTGCGCGGCACACTGGCTTTGATGCGTGCGGCGTGCGCCCGCCGCCCGCCGGCCGCCGGCGCTCGCCGCGCCGACAAAGCTGCGGGCGCGCCGCGAAGCTCGAGCTTGTTGCTACCTACTCGTGGTCGGGTGAGCGGGCGTACGCGAACGAGCGTTTATTTTTTAGTGCTACGCAGACGTGCGATTCGTATTTATAGATTTTGAAAATATGATTATTATTTTTTCATATTTTTTTTATAATTTATTTGTAATAAGTATAAGCATTACGACCGCTGCTATGAATATGGCGTGAATGCAAATCAACAAGTTGTATAACGCTAATATGGTTATCCCGCTGGGGTCACGGTGTTGATACCTAAACATGGTTTTTCCACAGGAATGGAGCAAGTAGCGAGTTTATGACTATAGCCAAGATTTTGTGGGTGTAAAAATCTAACCAGTTCCTACTTTTCAGTTTCCTAGGTACAGTATTTTAGAAGAAATTAAAATTTATAACTTTTTCATACTAAAAGTACGCGTATAAGCCGACAAAATTAAGTTGGTTCCTTAAAAGGCCAAGATGGTGGCCAATTTTTTTGTTTAAGGGCCGATTTCAATGAAACTAAAATTGGCCACCATTTTGGTCTTTTTAAAGAACCAACTTAATTTTGTCGGCTTATACGCGTACTTTTAGTATGAAAAAGTTATAAACTTTAATTTCTCCTAAAATACTGTACCTAGGAAACTGAAAAGTAGGAACTGGTTAGATTTTTACACCCACAAAATCTTGGCTATAGTCATAAACTCGCTACTTGCTCCATTCCTGTGGAAAAACCATGTTTAGGTATCAACACCGTGACCCCAGCCGGATAACCATATTAGCGTTATATATCAGGATGTACTGTAGCTAGAGTTCTCGGTTTTGTCTAACAAATTTTCTCTCAGAGTCAACAAAATCTTCCCTGGATTTCATGAATGTAGCCTTTTGTCTTACACCTCAACTAGAACTTACTTTTCGGAGGAATTTTGACGAAAAGTAGGTATTTGATTACTCGGTAACTACAGAAGGTAGAATCCTGGAATTTCCACTGATGGATTCATAATTGAATCAACAAAATCTTAGCACAAAAACTATATCAGTAGCGTGTCTCGTTCCTGCTCGTTTTAGGTCAAATAGTTTTGACGAGCGTGACCCCAGCGGGATACCCTTTAACATGGGATATCTCGATAACTATTGGTCAACAAATTTTGATATTTGCTAACAAATTTAAACATAATATCAACTAAATCATGGCGAAATTTGAAGCCGATCTGAAGGGGTTATCCCGCTGGGGTCTCGGACATGATTTCACGCAATCTTTGTATGGGTAAAGCTCGAGTTTCGCCAGCATCGACCCACGCTCTCCCGGCGACAACATATTGATATATCCTTCGCCGTCCTTTATCGAGATACATTGTGAGATTTTTCCAGTACCTTGTAGTAAGCAGTGAGCTTTGGCAAGATTGGCGACCATAGAGGTAAAGTCCTCGTCGTTCTGGGGAATCTCTTCTTCCTCGTCTTCCTCGTTCACCGGTATGTCCATGAACAGCATCTTCTTTTTTTTTCGGAATCGGAATTTCCAGTTCCGGTTCGCTCTCCTCTTCTACCTTCTTCTTGTGTTGTTTGAAAAGAGTTGACGGTATTTACTCCTCTTCTTTTTCCAAATCTACTATTCTCCGCTTCGAGGAGGGTGATTTCACCACCTGGCACGTCGCTAATTTGGGACTGGGTCCAGAACCTGATTTCTTCTGCGTCGCTTGATTCAGTAAGTAATTCTCTAAACCTTTGTATGTGGAGACTGACTGAGTAGGCGCAGTCGTGGATAACGTGAATGTGTTTTTCATGTTTCGCGATGATGAAGATGCCTGGTATGTTATATTGGCCATGTCCTGCTCGTCTTGTTCCTCTTGACGACGTTGAAGTTCCATTAGAGATGTTGAGTATTGGTCGAATAATAAACTCTTTGAATCTTCGTCCCAAACCATCGCTTGGACTTTCCCATACGTCATGGATAATCCGGCGCTTAAACACCACTCCTCGAAAATATTGAACGAACAATCTGTCAATTGCTTGTTCTGATCTTTCATGTAGATAAAGAATTCTTTCATTATCTTTTGAAGTGCTTGCCCCACATTGAATAACTTCATGTTCTTCGTCTGAAGGGCAAAGTCGTTGATTTTCTTCAGGGACGGCTTCATCACTCTTAATGTCTTGTCGCTCTGCCAGAAATTCTCTAACCATTTTATCAAACCTGAACTCATAATTTTCCGTTTTTGAATTGACACTAACATCTTGCCTTTTAACTCTTTTTTTTCTTTTCCACAGGTTCCACTTCCAGTACATATTGCGTATTCTGCTCCATGAAATTTTCCGTCGTTGCCTCCCGACTCTCGTTCAAGGCCACAATCTGAACACAATCGTCTTCGTTTTCTAACATAATCTGTGATTCGGCGCTGGTCATTTTTCTTAAACACAAGAAATTCTCTTAGAGACTCAATGTTGATGTTACTATTACGAACGGTAAAAGCAGACTGGTCTAACTGACCCGGTAAACTGTTTATATAACCTGCCAGATTTTCAATCTGCCAATACCTCACCACGACAACAGCAACTCAAGGTTAGCTAATTACATGGAAAAGTTAAGTCTCTCTAGAGACATATTTTTGATTCTACTCCGTTTCTGCGGCTGTGCCTGTTCCTCATTTGCATTGTCAGTGTCAAGAAGTGGTACTAATTTAATCATAGGTCTTTTAAGTTCGCCCTTTGCAGTTTTTAGGGTTACCACACGCGTGTGGCCGTCCCTTCCCGGATGTAACTGTCCTACTCGCCCGAGAGCCCATTTTCCTGCAGGCAAGTTTTCATCTTTGATACACACGATGTCATTTAACTGTGGGTCAGTATTAGGCTTCTTCCATTTTAACCTGGATTGCAGTTGTTGTAAGTATTCTCTAGACCATTTATGCCAAAAGTCTTTGCTTAATTTCTGTACTAGTTGCCATCTTTTTCTTAAATCAATGTTGCAATAATTGAATTCTGGAATGGTGAGGAGCGGTGACCCAGTAAGAAAGTGACTGGGTGTTAAGCAGTCAATATCCTCATTATCTTCTGTCAAACTGCATAAAGGTCTAAAGTTTAAACATGCCTCAATGTGACATAGAAGTGTTGAAAACTTCATAAGTTAATTTTTGGGCTCCTTTAACCCGCTTTAAATGATATTTCATACTTTTAACAGCCGCTTCCCAAAGTCCTCCAGCGCTGGGCCAGGCGGGCGCGTTAAAGTGCCAGGTTATTCCTATTTCTCCAACGATATCTAGGAAGTGACTGTCAATGGTGTTTATAACCGTTCTATATTGCTGCATAAGTATGCGGTTTGCTCCGACAAAGTTTGTTCCGTTATCACTATATATGTCACGTGGCCTTCCCCGTCTTCCACAAAATCTTTGAAGCGCTGCTAGAAACGCTGCGGTACTTAATTCGGTTACGAGCTCTAGATAGACAGTTTCTGTTGCAAGACAAACGAATACAGCGACGTGTGCTAGCAGCGTTTTCACACCTCTGCCTTTATTGGCCTTTATCTCGACGTGCCCAGAAAAGTCGACCCCTGTATGTGTGAAGGGACGAGACATTGTCACTCTTGGCGTTGGTAAGTCCGCCATGATTTGACCTTGTGGTTTTGCATTGAAACGGCGCATTTTCTACACGGTTTGCTTGAATTGTACCCGTACCTTGCTTGATAGCCACATTCCTTCAAAGCAGTAAGTAATCTGAAGGAGGTAAAAAAAAACTATGTCCATGTTAACATGCACTGAAAATCCTACAGGCAAAGCTGCAACTAAAGATCCACCAACACCTAGATCTGGATTGGCCTGTGCTTGCACCTTGATAAGGTATATAGCTTAAATTAGATAGCCCAGACGTGTAGTCTTACAACATTTGAAGCCAACACGTATGGGCTTACCGTGTATGTGTTCACCGACTCATCTATGCTGACTTCATTGGGGCCAATACTGCATCCATTTATGGTTTAGTTTGTCCCATAAAGGGCGTACATTGGTGAATTTGTCATGGGCATCTAGCGCTGCGTTATCACATACATGAATGAACCGAAGTATTTGTTCAAATCGTGACCGGGGAGGTAGGTGTCAACCCCGGTATCTCAGTACATACGGTTTCTGGCTTGGACGTTATATCCACTGAGTAGAAATATGGCCAGCACAAGGCGAATCTCCCCTTTGGTAACGTCAAATTGTTTTCCTTCGAAAACAGCGTATTTTTTTGATTTTTCCACAAACAATTCTATGATCTCTTCGTCATAAAACAATTCGAACCATTCCCCTGGGGATCTGTTACTTTCCAAAAAGTCAGGTTGCTTCCATTCTCTTTCATCCATGTCTTTTCATTTTCTTTTTTCTTGTACCTTATTTTTTCTGGGCTGCTTGCAATTAACTGGACGCAATCTCGGATAGGGGTACATCATCGTCAGAATCTCCTATTGTTTCAGATAGTAATGCAGCTCCAGATTTCCGCACACATTCCAATGAAGCCTCAGCCCGAAGTTGGTTTCAGTTAAATGGTTTAGATCTCCCAATAGAGCATCTTCCTGGTCACTCAACATATGATTACTAGGTGGGCAGGTATACACAGTCCCCTTTATGATGTCTTCCTATATCTCCAATATGTCTATTATTTCAGCCAAGGACATGCTAAAACAGAAATAGATAGATAGATAGATAGATAAAACTCTTTATTGCACACACACACACAGAAAAGTAGAAACAAAACAACAAAGATTTTATATCGGGGTGGGCAAAGGCGGTCTTATCGCTTAAAGCGATCTCTTCCAGACAACCTTTGAGGTATAGGACAACTGCAAGGAAAATACAAAGGTAGTGCACTAGTTTAAAGCAACAAAAAATAAAAATAATATAATAATATAATAGAAATAATATATTTTACATATAAAAAACTTACAACAAGACCACTTTTGTGTATTATATAAGCATATTGTGTGTTACAAATACTGTAAAAACGATATAACACATATAACATAAAGTTAGAAATCTACTCCTCGTGCTCAGCGCTCCAATATTGGGGCGGTATAAATAATATCTATGAAAATCCATTATTGAACATAAGTAGTTGATTTATGATATTACATGGCTTCAAAATAAAATAAAACAATAAAACAAACAACTAAATTCAGCTTTCCTAATAAATAAATTCATATAAACTTACTTTTAGCTCCGCGACATTATGTAAAATCACAACAAGTGAACTTTTGATTTTTTACAAATGACATAAAATGGCGCTACGATTTTTTTTATTATGTATGTTTCCGGATTTGTTTAAATTATAATTCTATATTCCTTTGCTAGTGGAAAGAAATATACAGGGTCTAACAAAATCAATAAGCGAACGTTTAAGAGCGTTTACGCCGCACACAAGCGCCACTAATGAAAAAAAAACATATCTAATAATTAGAGATAGAAAATCAAATTATGCTCAACAAACTATTTGAATGAAGTAATTTAGCATTTTTTTTAGTTAAAAGTGGCCGTAACGTCTTATTTAACTAAACCATAACATGTGAGGTGTTCATTAGGTGACGTAAAAATGCTAAATTACTTCATTCAAATAGTTTGTTGAGCATAATTTGATTTTCTATCTCTAATTACTAGATATGTTCTTTTTTTCATTAGTGGCGCTAGTATGCGGCGTAAACGCTCTTAAGGGCGGTATCTATACATCATTCTGAATACAATGACATAAAATGGGCTCCAGTTTAATAGTGATTTTTTTGAAAGTTATGTTTTCTAACAAACTAAATCAATAAAATAATGCACATCATGAAACATGCTGTATCTTTACTAACACGCACGTAAGCGCCAATTGAAAAACCATTGTATGACACTCATACTCACACGGCTATCTTTGTATGCGTGTAGTACAGCTTGGAAAGGGTGTATTTTTTGGTGAATTATGATAATGTTTTGTTGATTATTTCGGTAACGAGCCTGTAGTTTGGACCAAATTTGGTGAGCTTGCTCAGTGTGATATATAGATGCTCCCCTTAAACGTTCGCTTATTGATATTGTTAGACCCTATATAGAATTATTCAAACATAAATAAATACTTTGTAATCGTCACAGGCATTCAATAATTAACTGTTTTAAAAATGGGGCAGTAAGCACATACGGGCAAAGTCAATGGCCCTTAAATAAAAATAATTTAGTGTACATATTTCTGACATTATTTTCAACTACAGCATTTTGATTTTTCATTACAAAATGAATCCGAAGTTGCAAATATTTCTCATAAATCGATTTTATAAGAAGATATTTATGATCTTCAAAAAAACTAAAATCTAACACGTGTTCATTTAAACATTGAAAAATAAAATCGATTTTATAAGAAGATATTTATGATCTTCAAAAAAACTAAAATCTAACACGTGTTCATTTAAACATTGAAAAATATTTTTATAGTTTGAGGAGTGCATAGTCTGTAGTATCACATCCCTGATCATTTTAAGCGGTTGCTGGCTGTAATGGATAGTACCATTGCATTACTAATTTAAAAAATAAGTTATATTTTTTAAATACATACGTACACTCAGAACAATAACTTTAGTTATTATTCTGAGTACATACATTAGAAAAGCGAAGTTGCCAAGGTAGACAAAGCTTAGGGTTGCTATTTTATGAATTTTTATTATCTGACCTTTTATATTATATAATACAATGTTTGGGTATGTTTAAAAAATATATTAATACATGAAAAGGTTCCTTATTTTGTGCCCTTTTCATAAAATATAATTTCATCACTGTAAGAATTAGGGGGGCTAGCCTCCATGCAAAAATGGAACATCTCCTTTAATTTTTAATGGACAGGGAAACTAATTTTCGGTTACATTAGGAAATGCGATGATTGCCGAGAGAAAAAAGAAAATATAAGCATTGTACTTGCATGTAAAGAAATTTGCCCACATTGTCCTTTTCATACAAACGATAGACAAAGTGAACTCGTTTGTATGAAGCGTTACGTATTTACCATATAACTGTATATTATGCGTTTTATGAATTCAGCCAAGTTGGTTTTTAAGTTTAAGAATAAATATTATATTTTAATTTACTGGTTCATGAAATATTTTGTGTAAAAAACTGATTTCATTAAAGAAATAAATATCCCTCAAATTGTTGTTTCATTTATTTTTCTGAATATTAGTGATAGGGTAACCTTTTTTCTATGGCTTACGGGTTATCACTGTGCCTTCATCTCGCCTGTGGTGCGAGCACGGATCTTACCGATCGATAAATTTATCGGTAGACAAAACCGTTTATCTATCGAATTTTATCTACAACCGCTAGCACGGGACTCGAATCGGTAAGTTTTATCGTGTTCTGTTTTAGCGATATTTAAAAATGGCAACACGGCAATTTTATCGTCCCGTTCGTTCATCATTCATTCGAATCTTATATTTTTAATTGTTAGTGATTAAATTCTCTTTGTTTTGTGTTCTGTTTCTTATCGTGTAGGGTTTTTAAAGGAATTTTAATATTAACCATTTATTTATTTAATAATATTTTAATATGTCGAACCACCAAAGTACCTAAGTATCACATTTTCTAAGTCGTTTAAGAAACATCGTACCTAATATTTACTTAGTTGTAAGTGGATTACTTTTAGTAGATTATTTGCTCCATGCTTTTGTAAAATGCCGTCAGCAATTAGAGGGCAAAAGACGACGCACAATAGCTTCAGAGACCTCCTTCCTTCACAAGTTTGCTAACTGTGCATTGTCCCAACGCCAAGTTATATTCTTGCCTAATGCTGTTAGTGAGGACCGGCAAAAAGTAGATTGAGGTTAGAATAAAAATATGAAATAAGAAAAGAAAAAACTAAATTCCTGCTTTTTAGAATAACATGGACGGGCAATCCGTTTGATCTAATCCGTCGGATGGTGCCCCAAATGCTTTCGATAACCACAAAGGCTAATTCTCGGGATATGCGAAACAACCTCATGAATCAGAATCTGCTAAATCCATGGGGTTGTTTCTCTGCCTCAGATGGCGCCGGACAATGTTAGTTTCTTCGCGACGTCGCTGTTACGTCTCTTTTGCAACCAGCAAAAGGTGCACGAATTCCTTTTTTTCACGACCGCCCAAGAAAAGTGTAATATTTAGTAACTTTCCAATGGCGTCGAAAGCATCGATAACTTTATCTACTACCAACTTTTAGATGCCGATAAATTTATCTACATATAGATATAATTTATCCACAAGAAATGTCATTTTCGAGTCCCATGCTAGCTTTTTAACTAAATAGATAAAATTTACCGATTATATCTACGGGTCGATAAAGTAAGTCCCATGCTGCCGATGTTAATTTGTCGACTTGAACTGTCAAATTTTATCGTCTAATGTCACTTTATCAGTCGATAAAAGATCCGTGCTCGCGGGGCAGGTGTTAACCCGTTCTAATCGTTTGTAGATGGTTGTAAATAAAACTTTAAAAGTATCACATTAGGGTAGGTACTGTAGTGATCGGGACTACTTGGTGGGGCGAGCCTACTGGCAGCCGACGAGTTCTGCTTTTGAACGTAGTTTCATTTTAGAAGAGTCGGATGAAAAAACAAGCGAGAAGGACTTGCTTGTCAACCGCGGCGGCGACAACAGCTATTTTAAGATTAATAATTGCTCTGTTTTAATATGCTACGTTCCCCTATTTAAGTAGAGATCCCTCGGCATCTACAGTACATCTTCACTTGCGAGCAATAAACTGGAATCACTTCATCGCAGATTGCTAAAGACAAGTTTTTACCATTTTTATGCAATTAATTATAGATTGTGGTATAACATTTAAAAGGTAATTTTATAAGCTTTTAAATGATATCAAAAAGATTTAAAATTAATAAAATTTCCTACCTAAATATAGGGAATTGTTGCAAAAGGTTGAAGTTGTGAATGTCTAAATGAATACAAAGTAATATGAAAAGATGTTTTTTATTTACAATGTGTATTTTATCCCCCCTCAATATTACACCCCCTGGCCCTAATGACTGCCTGTAAACAGTTTCTCATTGGCCGAATGAGTTTCCTGGCGGAATCTTGTGGAATTCCCTGCCACTCTTCGACCAGCAGGAGCTGGATATCTTCCTCGTACCCGTCTTTTCAGCTCGTCCCACACATGTTCAATAGGGTTCAAGTCAGGACTGAAGGCTGCCCAGTCTTAAGTGGAAATCCCGACTTCTTCCAGGTACTGTCAGGCAGCGGTGTGACAGCGGGCGTTATCGTGCATTAGTAGCAAATGTTCTTTTTTTATACCTAGTACGGCAAATGACTCCATTACCACCTGATGTTGGGTGGAAATGGAGTCCAGACGCGAAGACAACTGGTGCAGCGTGAGAACAACGCAGCATCAGTCAACCTCACTCTGCCGGCCCACAAGGTGCTTCTTCACGCCTCGTTTGAAGGACCCCATATAAACGCCAATAAACCCGGCGGCGTACGGAAGCACATGGCCTAGCAGAATGTCGTTGAAGTATCTTTCTGCAGTTAGCCCCCTCTCCGACCACCACCAGGTACGAATACCAGCTCCGTTTTTGCTTCTATAGAAATCCCCGCCCATATCATACAGGACCCGCCCCCGTATGTCACTGTTTCTGCAAGACAGCATTGTGCAAATCGCTCCCCCGGTCTTCTATAGGCTCACTGCCAATGGTCGCTACCATGCAGGCACATCCTTGTTTCGTCCGAGAACAGGACTCGACTCCATTGCTCAACTAAGTGATCGCGAGCAAACTGAAGCCGGGCTTCTCGGTGGGCTGGAGACGATTTGGGGCCCAAATAGCTGACCTTCTTGGGGTCAAATATGCTTCTTTAAGTCTTCGCCTCACTGTCCACTAGCTAACAGCCCTCTCTCGAACTTCTCTAAGTTGTTGTAGTAGGTAGGCTGTAGGCTGTTCGTAAGACATCCAAGACGATTAGGTGTCGCTTTCGGAGGGAAGTGGTGACAATGAATCGGTCATCTCTCACCGAAGTGCAGCGCTGTCTTCCAGATCCTGGTCTCCGCACAAAGTTTAGTTCATTGCATAGAAACTAAAAATTTGTCTAAATCTAAAACATCCCGCGGTAAAGCGATTCCGGTTTATTGCTCGCGAGTGTATATAGTACCATTCCATGGAGTTATAACATACGGTCGGACTAAGTGGGTGTGAAGATAAGGCTCAAGGTGGAAGCGCACTTCTACCGGAATCCTCATACTGAGGCACTGGCTATCTTATCTCTAGCTGCCGGAACACAACAATAATGCTAAAAACATTGATGTTATAGCTACAGATTCAGTTAAGATGGTGGTAGCTAGCCAGGCGGACAAAGTCCTACCACCAACCAAACCGAGGACACAAACATGTAGTTAGTGTAATTCCCCCGCTAGGAATCGAGAACCTAGGACCTCACTGTGGACTTATGCTAGGCCACAGAGAAGGTTGGCGGTTATTCCACTTATTTCTACCAAAGTATTTCTCCCAGGGGAAATAGATTTCCATTCATTTCTACTATTCTAATACAACATGCTTTATAATGTCAATGTAGTACTAATCGTAATAACACAAAAGTCTTTATATAAATAAATACTTATTATAAGTAATGTATATTTTTAAATAAACAACAAATGAAATCCTTTCATAACTTAAAAACTACAAGAGAAACCGAGTAGTTACTAAATTGTAGTATTAATGAAATTAAAAACTTATTAATTCTGCTCACACGCTAAATAGGATGTTCTGATAATGTAGTAGAAATGAATGGAAATCTATTTCCTCTGGGGGAAATACTTTGGTAGAAATAGGTGGAACAACCGATTGGATCAAGTCTCAAGGGCGGATGAAAAATCCTGATGTTTTCCCAGGGAGACATGAGTCCGGAAGGGAGTTTTTCGCTCGGTTCGATACCTTCCGAAGATCCCGGGTACAATTTCCAGGACGAACAAAAGTGTGTTTCGGATTTTCCGATGCATCCCCAGGTTTGTTATCGCCGACCCGCATTTGGCAAGCGTAGTGATTAAGCCAATACCCATCATTAAGAGCGTTTACGCCGCACACTAGCGCCGCCAATGATAAAAAAAACATATCTAGTAATTAGAGATAGAAAATCAAATTATGCTCAACAAACTATCTGAATGAAGTAATTTAGCATTTTTACGTCACCTAATGAACACCTCACATGTTATGGTTTAGTTAAATATGGCGTTATAGTTAAAAGTGGCTAGCTAAAAATGCTTAATTACTTCATTCAGTACTCAGAGCTTCATTCAAATAGTTTGTTGACCATAATTTGATTTTCTATCTCTAAATACTAGATGTTTTTTTTATTGGTGGCGCTAATGTGCGGCGTAAACGCTCTTAATAATGATGACTTGATTTCAATGATGGAGGCTTTTGCCCAACAGTGGGACTGTTATAGGCATTTACTTTACAATTAAAGTTATAATGCCTTAAGAGCGTTTACGCCGCACACTAGCGCCACCAATAAAAAAAACATCTAGTATTTAGAGATAGAAAATCAAATTATGGTCAACAAACTATTTGAATGAAGCTCTGAGTACTGAATGAAGTAATTAAGCATTTTTACGTCACCTAATGAACATCTGACATGTTAAGGTTTAGTTAAATACAGCGTTATAGTTAAAAGTGTTACTTTATTCAAATAGTTTGTTGAGCATAATTTGATTTTCTATCTCTAATTATCTTGATGTTATCATGAACTGGTGTAGGGTCAACGATATGTCTCAGCATTGATAAATTCTCTATTATATCATTTATTCGCAAAAAGAGCCCCATTGTTTTTGACTATGCTATTTGATGGTATAACTTAAAAGGAAATCAGTGTTGAGTGACCAGGGGGGTAACCACGAGCTCATAGAGCAGTATTATTGCAGTTGTGAAAACGAGACGCGTGTAGCGGCGAATATACTCGCGTCTCTTTTGCACAACTGCAATAATACTGCTATAAGAGCTCATAGTCAGGGGGCTGGGCCCCGATCGCGGTAATTTAAAACATGAATAAATATCTACGTTTCGTTCGCGTTGCAGCTGTAGTTGCGTTCCATTTGCGTTTCATCTTAAATTATTTACCGCGATCGGGGCCCTGGGTGTGATCTTTGACACTAAGCTAAGTTTTAATCACCATTGCGAAGCACTACTGTCAAGAAAATGTAATAACCTCTCAGGTTTCATTTGTCGCGCATCCAGAGTTCAAATATCCGAGGAGCCTACTTATTCTCTATAAATCGCTGATGCTGAGCCAGCTGGATTACGCTTCTGTCATTTGGTCTCCACAATACAATGCGTACGTCGACATGCTAGAGTCGTCTCAAAGACGCCTACTCAGAATCTTGACGTTGAGATTTGGCCGCAGAAGAGAACTGACAACGTATGAGGACCGCTTGTGTTACTTCAACGTGAAAAGCCTAGAAGTCCGACGCAAACTGCATGACCTCACCTTTCTGCACAAGATCTTGAGTGGCTCATTGACTACTCTTTTAACGGAAATTAATTTCAAACTTCCAAGCAAATCCTCGAGACGTGGTTCTCCATTCTTAGTTCCATTTTGTATTAATAACGTCTCCTTCCATAACCCTATTCTTAGAAAGTGTCGTGAATTTAACGCGCTGCAGGGTCAGTTATTGTGTATGACTGACATCTACGGTTCATCGCTCGCTAAGTGGAAGTATATTCCTCATTCAGCTTTATTGATTGATTCAGCATTAAATGATTATGTTTGAATTGAATGGTACTAACTTACATTTAAATTTTATAATTTTTTGTCTTACTATATTTAATTTTGTTTGATTTTATTTTAATTTTTTTTTATATTTTGTTCGTTATATTCATCATCATCATCATCATCAGCCTACACACGTCCACTGCTGGACATAGGCCTCTCCAAGTTATATTACTAATGTTCTATTGAATTCAACTTTATAATCAACATTATTTATAATATTATGTTTTTAATTAATTGTTTTTATTTTATTGGAATTTTTTTGTTTATTAATTATCTTAATTTAATTAATTATTGTGGTATTGCTTTACATGTTGTCTGCACATGCCCGTGGAGTTACAGCCAGTGTTGCCAGACTGTGTTGCCAGTATTACCGTAAACTGTACCCCTAAATTACCGTACAATTACCGTACACACGGCGGCAGATCAACCTACCCAAAACTGTCAAATTTCTACAATCAATTTTAAACTTTATTATTTGGTTATAAGGATCAATATTCATTGGAGAAATTTTACAGATTTGGGTAGGTTGATCTGCCGCCGACTGTACACGATGGTTGTATGAAAAGTCGCTTTATTGTATTAGATTTTTCCAAATTATTTTCTAATAGACAGAATAATAGTTGTTAACTACTTAAAAGGTTTTATTTCTTAACTTTTTAAGGCAGTAGGGTCAGTAGGCGTCTTATTGCCGTATTTACGATATTGAACGTCAACTTTAGTAAATGAATGACTGACTTAACGAACTTTGTTCAGTCAGTCATTCATTTCATTCAGACATTTTTCTCTGCCGCTTGTTCATTCATCTATCAAATAAGAAGGAAAGAGACAGCAAATAGCATTTAATTAGAAGTGCGATAGAGAGAAATTACGGTCCCACACTCCCACCCTGTTCTGAGGTTGGTTCAAGTTGGTTGAGAGATTAGGCGCCAATTTAAAATTACCGTACGTTTTGTTGAATTTCGGCACTTTTCTTAGAATTACCGTATGGTTTTCGTACCACGATAGATTACCGTACAAGCCTTGAAAATACCGTATAAATACGGTAATTACCGTACGTCTGGCATCGCTGGTTACAGCATACCAATGTTACTGTGTCCTTGTTTGTTTTATTTTATTTTCTGTTGTAACTCTGTTATGTGTGGCTAATAAAAAAATAAAAAACTACTAGATGTTTTTTTTTTATTAGCGGCTGGCACTGGTTACAATTACAGCATTTTGGCCTGACACGATAGAGTAAAATCATATTTGAGAGTATTTTATATTACGGGTATCCCTTATATGTATGTTTTTTTTGTATTGTATTAGGATTTAAGAAAAAGTTGTGTGGCTCATCTTGGCATGGCCACCATTACTTCTAAATATGACTTTATGATAGTATGTCGAAATATATCGCCAAATATCATAGTTTGTCGGTCTACCGGAGGATGAGCGCTCATCCTTTTTTTTTATGCGGAGTGTAAAGTCTGCTAACAGACGCATCAGCGGGCAAGAGGCGTCCCGCTGGCTGTCCGAGGATGGCCAATACTCTGTTCCAGGGCCGAAGCCCTAGAGAAAGCGAGTCAAGGCCTACTCGGTAAAAACCACGCCGATGTCCTCTCGTCACCTTGGAACCAGCAAACCGGCGACCATCGCGTTGTCCTCATCTGAGGAGGACGCATCGGACGCCGGCATGGTGGAGCCTGACGAGGCCATGGGAACCCAATGAGCGCTCATCCTGGCATGGCCACCTATGACCCCTTATAACTTTTGAACGTTCGGTAGACCGACAAATTCAATTTTTGACGACATATTTCGAAGTGAAAGTTGGGTATGGCAGAAGAAACATGAAAGCAGAATAAATGCAGTTGAGATGAGAGCGTTAAGAAGTATGATAGGAGGTAAGGAAACGTTGTGGTCTGAAAGAAGATGTAGTGACAAAAATTGAGAAAGGTATGCTGAGATGGTTTGGACATGTCGAGAGAATGAATGAAGAACGATTAACGAAAAAAGTGTATAAGGGGAGTGTGAATGGAAGTCTTGAAAGGGGTGGACCTAGGCGGACGTTTCGAGACCAAATCGGGGACATCTTGGAAAAAGGCCAGGTCAAGAGTACCCTAAACCGAAGAGCATGTATGAAGAAAATAATGAAAGTGAACGAAGCCAAACAAGTATGTATGGATCGTAGCAAGTGGACAAAGTGGTCTCTGCCTACCCCTACGGGAAAGAGGCGTGATTATATGTATGTATGTATATTTCGACATACTATATAAAGTCAGATTTTATTTTTGGTGACGGTGGCCAAGCCAAAGTGAGCCACACGAAAAAATACTGCATAATATATATTATTATATATCCTTTACTATTTCATTTTTAGTTTTAACAATGTTATTATACATATGTACTTAATTAACAAAAAAATCTTATTGTAAATATACTTTTAAATAAAAATGCTTCCACAATTTGGATTGTTATATACTACTTAAGTGGTAAGGCCCGGGTAGGGCCCGTTTAGATAGTGCCTAGTACATTGCCATTCGATGACATTAACGAGAACTAAATTGTATGAGCGAATATGTATGGCTGGCAGTAGTGTTTAACAAGAATTAGTGATAGACATGTTTTCTTTTAATTTTTTTCTTTTAGTATAATAAGTCTGTATAATCAGTTTTTCGTAAATTTGTAGATAGAAGCATAATCTGTAACACCGGGCTCTTGAAGTTTATAATTTGTAAATGTATTGTATGATTTGGTAACAACATACTTTGTTTTGTAAAAATTGTTACTTTTGTAGAAGCTGTGCAGTTTTTTGCGCCCATTCTCTCCACAGCTAAAAGATGGACGTAAATGGGTAGTAGGTAAAAATATTTTGGACGATTGAAAAGTACCTACTATTTTTAAGTTAATTTAAATTAAAAAAATATTTTTGACTTTTTATTTTATTCTTTCTCTCCTCGTTTGTCAACACAAGGCGCCTCTTCAATACAAATGTTTGTTTTCGTTAACGTGAGCGAATGATACACTAAAACTTGCAAACAGGCCATACTTTAGTAAAATTTAACTTTTTTTTTTTCTTGCTGCACCGAAGCTGATTTAAATATTTATAAAATACAGTGAAAAAATTAAATGCTTACCCGACCCAGTCAGATATCCTGGCTCCTTCCTTTAATTTTTTCACTAGGTATATTTTATAAATATTTAGCCCATACTTTGTTTTCAACTCGATTCGAAGAATGAAGGTAAATCAAGAACTTTTTTCTGGTCACCATTCCAAATGTAGACCGCATTTCAAGTAGCTTAACTTTGCGGTTATTGGCAAGAAACGCGGCTTTCGAGCCTCATAAATAATTCAATCGTGTTTACAACATGATTTTGACACCAGATTGAACAAAAACAATATTATTGACCATGATTCGAAGCATGAAGGAAAGTTAAGAAAAAACTCATCTACAACATTTTGGGTACCGACTATGGCTTATGTAGCTTAACTTTTGCAATCGTTGCATCACACAGTACCGCAGATCCACCATATCACTTATTAACATCAGCACAACTCTCTTCCAATTCCACCTTAATGAAAGCAGTGTGGGTATTCAAGTCGACACCACAAATCGCTATGTGCTTATGCAACGACAAATCATCATTGAAATTCAATCTACACTGCAAACAGGTCCTATCATTTCGCTTTCTCTCGATCACTCTCATCTTGTCCTTCGTATGAACTCTCCGTACATGCCTATTGACATCGTGCATAGTTTTAAAAAAGTTACCGCATATAGTGCACTCATACTCTTTGCCGTAATGAGTTTTTTCGTGTTTTAATAAATACTTTTTGGAGGAGAACTCTTTCTTGCAGATATGACAACTGACCCTACCCTCTTTAGGATGCACTGCGTATATATGAATTTTCAAGTGCATCGAGCATTTAAACGTCTTTTTACATATATCGCAAGTTTGAGCAGCTTCCGGCGGCGCGTGGGTTACACGCAAATGTCTCTGCAAATTCAAGTAGGACTTGAAAGTCTTTGAGCATATATGGCATGTGGCAGTCTCCATGGAATGCACCGTTTCCAGATGCCGTTTCAAACCGTTGTGATCACCAAACTCTTTTAAACACAACTGGCATGTTGTAGACAACTTGTTATCTGAGTGCAACCTCTCTTTATGCCATGTTAAAGCGGTAACTGTACTAAACTTCTTGTCACATTTATCACAGTCCAACTGGCCACTTTTGTACTCCTTCTTCTCTACTATAACACCTTCATGGAACCTTTTCACATGCCGATGCAAAGTGTTTTTCGTTTGAAATACCTTGTCGCAGTGATCACATTTGATATTACCCAAGCCGTGCACGTTTTTCAGATGTTTCTTGAAGCATTGGATAGATGGGAGAACTCTACCGCAGTCTTGACATCGGTAAGACATGCCGTCGGACGGGTGAGCCCATTTCACATGTCTTTGGAGTAGCATTTCCGATTTAAACTCTTTAGCGCAGTCAGGGCAATTAACGTTTTTCCCTTCCGGATGTACTGTACGTATGTGTAGTTTTAATCTGTATTTCGTTTTAAACACTTTGGAGCATACCCCGCATATGACGTCTTCCTCAGGCTTCGGATGTGTGTAGAAAACGTGATTGGTCAACTTCTTTTTGTTCAAAAAATTTTTGCCACAATGATCGCATGTGACCTCTTTGTCTTTGGCATGGATAGAGTTCACGTGCGAACGCAGATGCACCAGCGATTTAAACGTTCGGTAGCAGATGTCGCATTCCTTTGTTTCGTCCTCTGTCGCGTGTATGTATTTGAGGTGTCCCTTAAGGTTCGCCCGGTTTTTGAACGTCGTATCGCATTGAGGACATTGCAGACGATTCCTCTTGCCGTTTGCGTAGACTTTACCTTCAAACTTTATTGTTCTAGCAGGTGTGATACTGGCATCGTCATTATCATCTAAATCTGTTCCGGAATTCCCTAAAACGTCATTCAAAGGTTTGTCGCTATGAACAGATGTGCTCCGTTCTATTTTAACATTGCCTGTTGTATTTTGTTCTGTTTTAACAATACCATCGGTACTGGGGCTTTCATTAGTAATTATACTGCTATCAAAGTTATGTTTTGTTTCATCATCTTCAATGTACGGTTCCACTTCTACAACTACCTCCATTTTGAATTCATTCTCGGTTCCCGCTTCTTGTTTTATAAACACTTTTTCCATCTCTTTCTCCATAGCGGGTTCCTGTAAATATAAAAATGTCTATGTAAATAATGTGACATACGAGATTTCAGTGACCTAGTACTTATTTTAATCTCATCATTACCAGCTCAATTTATTTCCCCACTGCTGGAGCCTTCCTTATGGATGAAAACACCACAGGTAGAAAAGGCCGTAAACTACCATGCAAGCCCAGTGTGGTGTTGTGGTTGTTATTAATGACTGCGACATGCAGCCTGGACCAACAACTTTCCATAGCATGGAGGAGCTTGAGATGATGAATGTTTGGTAACCTATCCAATGACCGCCCTTTGAGATAATTGTTTTTAACTTCAGTAATTGCAGACCCGTTTCCATGGGAATATCGGGATAAAAAGTATCCTATGTGTTAATCCAGGTTATAAACTATCTGTATGTCGACTTTCATCCAAATCCATTCAGTAGTTTTTTAGTGAAAGAGTAACAGACATCCACCAATACTTACAAACTTTTGCGTTTATAATATTAGTAGGATATTCTGATTACTATTTAGATAGGTACTTCTTCTTAAAGGTACATTAATTTAAAATTATTTCATTCATGATTGGCACAAACTAGCTCAGGATAGAGATAGGTGTAAAGAGGGAGGGGAAGAATGTGCCCAGCAGTGGGATAGTAATGCCTGATAATAATAATAATCATCAGCGATTTACTTGCTATGCAAGAGAATACCACAGACAGCAACGATTCTGCAGCACTCACATATTTGTATATATAAATAAAAATTAATGTTGCGCAAAACTCGAGAACGGCTGAACGTATTTGGATGAAACTTTGCACATAGACAGACCATGACCCGGACAAGGATATAGGATACTTTTTATCCCGGTAACAGGTTCCTGTGGGATAGTGTAGTCTTCGCGAACGAAGTCGAAATAATATTTCTTAAATTAAATAACACTCGCAGAGGCCTATGTCCAGCAGTGGACTAGTATAGGCTGATGATAATGCCAGCACTCGAACCGAATTTAAATAATAGTAATAGGTATTAGTTCATAATTTATTTATTTATTGAAGTTAGGGATACAACAAAGGAATACGAACAGAAGCCAACAGTTTCCACAGTTATTATAACATTGAGCAATTGGAAACTCTTCTAATGGTTTCTAACTAAAGATCATAGACAGTTTTGTAACAAAGAAGAATTTACACTATATTTACCCAAAGTATTGAATGCATACTGTAAGCTTAGTAGCAGGCGTAATCGACTGAGTGGACTTGTGCAAAGGAGTTTTATCTAGTCACCATATTGGATAGATAAGAATCTCAAGTGTAAACTTACGCTTTCTGGTTAAATAGTTTAAATGATACATGCACCACCAATAACACGCTTTAGCACTTGTTGAAACAAAAACCACAGTTCATAAGAGTTTTCTCTATTTCATTTTTATTAGTTAGTGTAGTTTTTTTGAATAATCTATCAGCAAAGCAAAGTCCACAACACAATACCTCTACAAAATATCTAGGTAAAAAGGTAGTAGGGATGTGAAAAAATAATCGTTTTTTTTTTATTAAAATCGATTTAATTAACCGCTTTACAAATCGAAATAAATTTTATTTTCACATCCGATTTTTTTTTAAATACATAACTATAGACATATTAGATAAATATCATATCCTCTCCACCATCATTATCATATCGTCACTACTATAATCAAATAAATAGTAATAATAATAACAAAAAGAAAAAAAAATCAGTAATCTTAATTTATAACTTTGAGCACTACAATAGATACTGTAAAACTGCCTGGCGCGTTCGCGGCATTCGGAAAAAATGTTTAAATTCGTACCCGTTGGCGTTTGTTGTTGTGCGATGTTTCTCGTTACTTATTTAGGAATAAAGCTGTGATTAATTAAATTTTAGGTGTTATATTATTGATCTCCATAGAAAAATTGAAAAAAATCGATTGTTAAAACAAAATCGATTATTTTTTAATAAATTTTATTGTAATGGAAATAATTGATTATTTCATAATCGATATTTTACGTAGAATGTCACATCCCTAGTAGATAGCTACACTACATCTACGAAACGCAACGCAGTGACGTTTCCTTTTTAGAAAGGTAAAGAGATCTAACCCGTACAGCCAGCCAAGTGTTTAGTAAAACTTTATTAATGGTGATAGATGTTGGTTTAATGCTCTAAGTGATAGCTACTTAGAGCATTAATGATAGATAGAGTGATGAAGAACATAAAAACACATGTACGAATAGAAAATTAAACAAATTGCATGTAGGTACGACGTATGACTCGTCGTACGGTACGACGAGTAATACGTCGTACCTACATGCAATTTGTTTAATTTTCCATCGTTTAATCTACCGCCAGTTTATGTAAAAAAATAATAAATTAAATTGCGCCCAGGGACCGGGAAGACGCAATTGGTTGTGTGCGAGTCTTCAACCTCCTCAAGAGGGAAGACGGGTGTGTATATACCCACTAACAATTCCTGCACTTCCCCTCCACCACGCCGCGCCGCCAGCGTCACTCTGCCACGTGCATGGAAGAGTACCTACCAATTTAAATTGTAACGCATGCCTATACTTACTTAAAACTTCAATCAAGCTACTGAATTCATATTACTCGTAATTAGTATGGCTCATTGCTGCCTTATAGAATAGGAAAAGATTTGCATTTATCAAGATGGTCCTTCGAGCTGGATTACAATCCGGTTTACATACGAACGTGGCCGTGGCAGACGAGCGAGCAGAACAGTACGCCACCTAAGCTGAGGTTAAGCAACTTTCGCAAAGGTCCGTCATCGGATGGGTGACCATAAATTTATCATCTCAAACTCCTCTGTGCTTCCGAAAGCACGTAAAGCCGCTGGTCCCGGCTTCAGATGTCGTCAATAGCACTCGTTAACAACCACCAATCTGCACTGGGCCTGGGCCCCTTTCCATCCATAGGGAAGGCTCGTGTCCCAGCAGTGGGGACATAAAATGACTTGATGATGATGTATCATTACCAGTCAGTCAACAACCCTTTTAGCCCGTTAAATGTAAGACGACTCGATCACATAAAAAAAAAACGGTAGTTGTTGATATTGAATGGGCGCCTTTGGCTTTCAGAGTAAAATTTCAGAGTAAAAAGTAAATAGTGTTGAATAATTTCGGCGGGCTAGTTAGAACCACGATAGCTCAATTGGGAGAGCACCTGACCCGGTATGTCAGAAGAGTGCGGGTTCAAATCCTGCTCGTCGGAAATTTTTTCAACATTTGTGTTTTTGTAATTTGTTCGCAACAGAATTTACGTTAAAAATTATATAAACATCGATCACATAAAGTTTAAAATTAGATGGAAATATGCCTGTTAAATAAGGGCGCCAAATAAACCGAAATAATTGAAAAAAAAACACTTAATTCATCAACATTTAATTGTACCGTTCACAATAATAAAATTGACTTACTAATAATAAGATTATTTACATTCATAATAATTATAATATTCTTTAGTGTTCAACTACTAGATTAGGTCACCAAAATAACGTATTAACTAGATTGCTAGTTCAAGTAACCATTCTTCATAACAATATCACGTTAATTGTATTAAAAAGGCGCATAAACAGTAGAAAACAATAGTAGTTAATTATAATTTTACCATGGCAATGCCAACAAATTAGTATTGCCATAATAATTTTAAGTTGACTACGCAAGTTGGCTGTCGGTTTCTTGGCGGGAAAGTGAAGAGTCATGCCTGCGGTTTTGTTTTATTTTCAAAAACTTGTGTTATGTCGAATATTAATGTGAAATAATGGTGGATTATTAACCGTTAAGTGTTCGTGAGTGTGCATGAGTGTTGGCAAATGAAACAAAACAGTGCAACGTCACTTTTCAAATTCTCTCAAGAAGTCCGCGTGAGGACTTAAGAGCCCCACATTTTTACTGAGATAGGTACTCGAGGGGTTGGGGTGTATATCATTTCTCACTTCCTATTTCTATTATCATTCATCAGGCTAAATGCTTGTGCAAAGCCATAAAAAAAAAAGTTGGTTGTCGGGTGTCGCTGTATTGAAATTCGAACGAATTAAAGCTGCGCCATCTATCGACCGACATACTGGTGTTATCGACTTGCCGCTAGGCGACTTCAGCTTGCTTCTTTTTTTTGGGAGATTGCTGATGGATTTTTAGCGTCACCGGAGTCTGGACTTTTTGGGGGCGGCAAGAAATTTAAAGGGTTCCTCAAGCTCATCGAAACACCGTCAAAGGGTTTTAGAAGGGTAAGGCACCACGCAAACGTGTCCAACTTCGAACGTCGTCCCAGACCGGAACGCGGAACGGAAGCGGAACAACCCGAGGGCGCCTCTAATGGCTCGGGTTGACCGTGCCGTGGTGGTGGGGAGAAGCGCCCAGGTACATATCTGTAGCTGGTATAGAGCGCGTTTGAACCGGTCTACGTACTTTTGTTTTACGAGTTCTGTCTTGGGCATACGCGAGTGTGCATATTTAGTGTATTATGTGAACGTGTAGTGGCATTTTGAGGATCGGACGGAAGCTTGATCTTGCTTCTGGTAGCTCTTCGATCCCATACAAATTCACTTCACTTTAACCCTATACTTGGCAGAGTTTTTTATTTGTGGAATTAAATATATTTTTTGTATAAAATGTGTTCTTTTTTCACTACTCGGAATTTTTTGTAAGTTAAAGTGTCTCAAATAATCTACAATGCCAAGAATAGGGTTAACTCTCAAATAGCGGATACATGTCGTACTCCGATTGCTCATCAAGTGGTAATTTATTTACCATACAAATTTATTGAGAGATTTGGAGATCCTTGGAGGAGGCCTTTGTCCAGCAGTGGACGTCTTTTGGCTGAGATGATGATGATGATGATAACAAATTTATTTATTACAATCTGAAAAATTCCATGAGCGGGATTGAACCCGCACCTTATGACATGCCGGGTGCACTACCTGCTATCGTGGCTCTATCCAATTCGCCGAAATTAATCAACACTATCTACTCTTACTCTGTATAAATAGGGCTGAATATGGCTCCTTTGGCTTACAGAGTAAGAGTAGTGTTAATTAATTTCGGCGAGTTGGATAGAGCTACAATAGCATAGTTAGTAGTGCACCTGACCCGGCATGTCATGGGGTGCGGGTTTGAATCCCTCTCACGGTTTTTTGTAAAATAATGCGAATGTAACTCACACTAGGTAGGCACCCTGTATGGTACGTAGTGTAATCTGTATAAGTTTGATTTTCTATAAATTAACAATTATTCGAACTAACAATCCAACGTGCATTGAAGTATTCACGCGATGACATCAAAATCACAATATACGAAAAGATTTGTCTTCTAACAAATTGTATACCTAACTATAAATGGAACATATTTACATGACGTGTCTATAATAAAAATATAGCGTTTTATATTTTCTTTTCGTGCACAGTAAGTAACTCGTTTCAAACTATAATGCCAATTATTATAAATCACTCAAAAACTTTGCATATTAAGCGTTTCGCAGACAGAGCAATTATGACCTTGGTAATGAAAAAAATTCTTACGGGTAAGGCTTTGTCCTTTATTTCCCCTGGTGTTAAGTGATGATAAGGTCGAAGATGGAAGCGCACTTCAACCGGAATCAACTACTGAGACACTAGCTATCTTATCTCTAGCTATCGGAACACATCAAAATGCTACTAACTTTTGATATTTGACAACAGTTTTCAACTGCTGCACTTGATGATAGAATCAGTTTTAGATTGCCGCAACTAGCAACTGTGGATGGAAGTTGCTGTACAAAGTTAGTACAAATTTGACAGTTGCAGCCACTGTTGTTAATCATTGAGCGTTTCCGTTTTCATCCCATTTTTTCATCCTACTTCAATATAATTCCGCTTTCAACCCAAAATCTATTCCTTTTTCAACCCACTAATTTTTAAATCCTTTTTCAACCCATAATTCTTTCCGCTTTCATCCCACAACCAATTACTATCAATTGTTGACGACTGCAAAAAAGTTAGATAACAATTATTTTAATTTAACTACATAGTGCCTACGTAAACAAGATGTTTTAAAAAGTCCAAAGGTATTATTAGTATTGGTTTTTAACCTATTGACATTGCAATATTATTATTAAACTCGCAACTAGAGTGGCTATACAACGTGTAACAGAAAAGTGTGGTGAAAATGAAAAGATCCAAAGTGTACCCTATCTAGGTCTCGTGTTGTTACTAAGACATAATCATTAACTTTAACTTTTCATACAATTGTATCTTAAATATTTTTATCTACACTAATGTTGTAACATTCTACTTATGTTTCCAATACTTGACTTATAATTACTACTGTTATAGCGCAGACAACAAAACACTCAATTTAAGCAATTTCACATGATGGTATAATATCCACATCGATATCGTAAAATCTCATTATAACTTCAATAAAACGCGACCAATTAACCTGGCGAGCCTTATGTCAAAATCCTCATACAAGTTGTATAAAATTTTGATATTAGGCTGGCTTTTGAAAACAGTTGGGTTATACGTGAAAACTTCGTCGAAACTACTAAACTTACATACACAAAACTCTTTGGTAAGATCTTATGCCAATTAAATAAAAAAAGAACAGCGCGCGCTCGCTCCTAATTGGCCCTGCGCGCGCAGCTGCGCTCTCATTGGTTAGATTTTAATGGCGGCAAGTTCACTGTGACAATACACGTACGCGTGAATTTAATGTTTCGCAATGTGTTTTGTTTTTAAAATACAAATTAAAAGTTAAAAATGGACAGCGACGATGATATTTGTACGCCTCCGGATATTCTAGAATTGGCAACAAAAGTAACTCACAATCTTTTGCCAGAAAAATCTAGAAAATTATATGAAAAAGAATATAATAACTTTTTGGCATGGAATATCGAAAATAAAACTACATAATTTTCTGAAACTGTCATTCTTGTGTATCTCAAAGACCTCTCCGACAAATTCAAGCCATCTTCTATGTGGGCTAAATATTCTATGCTCAAGTCCACACTGAGTATCTACAACAATATTGATATCACGAAGTATTCAAAAGTCATAGCGTTCCTGAAACGCAGTTCAGAAGGACACAAGGAAAAAAAGTCCTTGACGTTTACATCAGGTCAAATAAAGATGTTCCTGAAAGATTCACTAGATATTTTGTATCTTTTTGAAAAGGTAAGTGTATTTTAGTTCTGTTATTTAATCTACCTAGTACTTACGTACTACACACGCAAGTTATCTAGGCACTCCGTTTAAGCGCTTTGTGTATAAATTAGGTAGTAGGTACCTACACTTGACTACTTCATAAATCATAGTTTTTGCCTTGGCTTTGTACCTCAAGCTTATTATATCGTTTATTGTTACAGGTTGCACTAATCTTCGGCATAATGGGGGCATGCCGAAGGCAAGAGCTATACAACTTCCAGTTCGATGAAGTCTCTAACATAGACGACAGTACAATCATGGTGAAAGTTTCGAAAACAAAAACGAAAATAGATCGTTCTTTCGTTGTGACGGGCAACTGCTATGCCGTATGTAAAAAATACATGGAACTTCGACCCACCCCCTGTCGAAACCCTGCCTTTTTCTTGAGCTATAGATCGGGGAAGTGCGTCGATCAAAGAAAAGGTATTAATAAATTTGGTGCTCTGGGAAAAACTATCGCAAGTTTTTTGAATCTGCCTAACCCAGCGTTGTACACGGGGCATTGCTTCCGGCGCACCTCGGCGACCCTTCTCACAGATAGCGGTGGTGATTTGACCGCACTGAAACGACACGGGGGGTGGAAGTCTTCTACTGTGGCTGAAAGCTACATTGATGAGTCTTTAATGAATAAAATTCAAGTCTCAAATACGATCTTGAACAGTATAGAAAACAAGACGAATGAAGTAATTATTTATATTCCAACTCCGTCTACGAGCTCTACTGCTTGCCCCGTGACCGCTACAGCTGCTGGATCAATAATTAACATTAACTTTTAAAATTGTACCATCCAAAATTTGAACAATTATTATAAATAAACTATTGTCAGCTTTTACTCTTGTTGTTTGACTAATTGCATTAGTGAAGATAAAGTAGTGTATGCAACTGCATATAACACGGGTATTAAAACACTCGTTACTATTATGAAACTCGCTGCGCTCGTTTCATAAACTCACACTCGTGTTTTAATACCCTTCATTATATGACAGTCGCATAAACTACTAATATTAGTGAAAACGTGCGCGTAGGACGCGCATAATCGAGCAGCAGTGATCATAAATGTAAGTACAATGAGGTTACTAAACCACTAGGGCTGTAACTTGTTTATTTTGATGTGAAGTCACAATAGGAACATTTAATTTATTATAATATGAATGTATTTGATTACCTTATTTCTGATAACGTGGAAGAATACTATTGTTAGGTACACACGGCGGCAGATCAACCTACCCAAAACTGTCAAATTTCTACAATCAATTTTGAACTTTATACTTTGGTTATAAGGATTAATATTCATTGGAGATATTTGACAGGTTTGGGTAGGTTGATCTGCCGCCGTGTGTACTACACACAAACCCAAGAGGCTTAAGTAGTACCCCATATTATAAAGTAATGTATGTTTTGATTCCGATAATAAAACATAATTAAAAAATTAAAAATTGCATGACAATTTAAAGTTAATATTATTATGACTTAGTAATTCTGCATACAAGATCTAGATGGGTTACACTTTGGATCTTTTCATTTTGACCACACCTTTCAGTTACACGTTGTATATGCGCAGTTTGCTTAGTTTATATGAAAACAGCTGGTTGCAAGTTGTTCCGCAATACGGAAAAATCTGTCTGCGAAGCGCCTAAGGGCTAGGAACTTGGCTCGGGTTGTTCGGGTCGTGGGGGAGGGAAAAACAGTTCAGGCACATTTCTGTAGGTACCTGGTATAGCGCGAGTGAACTTATATTTGTTATTTCTTGTTTATTAAAATTGTTTTTAACTATTTATAGTTTACACATCTAAAAAGTAGGTGAAATATGAAAAAACTTTCCTTCATTCGTTCATCAATTATTCTTTGTACATTTGTGCAAATAAATAATTTGAATCGGAAAAACACTTAACTTACTATATAATATGTTTTCAACTAAATTGGCATAGTATTTTGAATCGCAATTCATTTTATAATAATGAACCTTGTCATTTGCAACGATTTATAAGACTATCGTTAGACTATTAAAAATATGTATCTCCACTGAGAGTTGAACGCAGGATCTCTGAATCTGAGCTTCGAGATAGGCTACTAGACCACAGAGGTACTTCGACGTCTGACACAAAAATATTTCGGTATAACAGAGAAACAATATAACACATTAGCTATTATGACCTTTTGATAACCGTAAAACCTATTTTAAGTAATCACAATTTTACACTAATTCTGATTATACTATAATGATAATATACATAAAGTATAAAACACCAACAAATTACTTTATAACGTCAATTTTCCATATTTTTTGTTTGATAATCAGAATTATGCCAATTGGCGTCTCTAAAATCAAAATGAAACGAGATTAAGATGAAAAGAAAAAAAATATTGTCGCTAGATTTCCATTTCAGACTAGAGACGCAAATGTATCACATTCGATCCAAACTTTAAAGTGTATAATTACATCAAGTTATTACAAAACAATATAACCGAAAAATATTTACATGTTAGAATATAAAATCCATACACCTAAACAACTTCTAACACAATCAGTATTATAAATGCGAAAGTATGTTGGCTTCTCCTCACATTACACTGTAGTGGAGATATGTCGACATCATAATGTTTTGCACAGTGATAGGCTGATGATGATACATCCAACTAGGTTTATTTATCAGAAGCTACTTAGGACACACATACCGTGCCATCGCATTTATAATCACATACATAACTCTTTAGTATAATGCAACGCAAAGAGGTTTTTAGGAGGCAAAAAGAAATAAGTGATTTGAACAAACACCAAGCTTACATCCAAATCTAGTACTACAAAGTGAATACAAAAATAGTTTCGGTAGCTACGCGATCGATCGATAGATGATAACCCTTGGGAACTGCCCGGTAGATATAAAGTTGGGAGGACGGGATGGAGGCTTAAGCCCTGAGGGAACGAACCGGAATCTACTGTATATTTTTATCGGGCTACGCCTGTCTGAAATATTTTGTTGTAGCATATATAATCAAATTCAATAAATAATATATTGTTGTATTCACTTTTTAGTACAAGTATGTTATACCTTTGCTAAATAACTCTCTTTACGACACAATTGCAAATTTTGACTAAATCTTTTAATTAACATCTAAATATATCGTAGCATATCGTAGATGAATACTACATTTAAAATTTCGATTTATCAATATAAAACTTGTCACAATTAGAATTGTTATTATTTTACATTTTGTTTAACCCTATACTTGGCAGAGTTTTTTTTGTGATATTATACTAATACATTTTTTGTAAAAAATGTGTTTTTTTTCACTATTCTTATTTTTTCGTAAGTTAAGTGTCTCAAATAATCCACTATGCCATGAATAGGGTTAACTCTTTTAAATATAAAATTATGCGCACAGCGCATTTTCCTTTGAAGCGAATTCGAAATATTTGTAAAGATAAAACGTTTAAGCTTGTAACGGAAAAATATCAATTATCAATTCTAACAATATCAATGGGTCATTTTCAATTAACCTAGCTTTTAATATACATATATATATATAACACTGGCGGCCCGCTCGCAACGTCGTCCGCTTGAGTGAACACCCGTATCCTATAGAACCCTATCGCAGCGCCATCTACCGCGTCTAATTGTGAATCAAACCATCCAGAGACCCACTCAAACATACACAAAAAAATCAATTATGTATATAAAAATAGAAAAGACGTCTGAAGTTTCACGTTTACTTTTAATGCAGTTTCAAAACAAAAGCACTTAGTGTGAGCTTTCATAAAACAGAAATATTCTGTGTCTGACAATTTTATGCTTTACCTTTCTTCTATACGATGCTTAAACCGTTCACGGTATATCATATACACCTTGAAAGGTTTAAGCAGCGTAAGCCGAGAAAGAGCTTGGACGGCCAAATTAACTAAAACAGTCACTTTATTGCTCTATTTTGATTGTTGTTTTGTGTACGTAAACTGAAAGACGTGAAAGACGATCTATCTATTAGAAAAAACCGCAGCAAAAACAGTCGAGCGGTTTCCTGAGATTAGCCCGACCTAACAAACAAACAGACGTGTTCAGGGGACTTTCTTTTATATTATGTCATCGTCTATATGATTGACCTAATTTTAGTAAGTACCTACTTAAGTAATATCTACAGTACAGTATGTTAAAACCGCCTTTTCCCTTACGGTATAATGAGTTTATAATCGATTTTCGATTGCTTACTTATACTTTAGTTTGGTACACGATTTAAAACACGAAAAACATATCACTTTGTAAAATCATATTTCATGTTTTCGGTGCTCTGTGTAAAGGTCCAATCTACAATGATCGTGAACCAAAGACCATACGCACTCTCCTATATAAAAACAAACACGCACGGATCGCATGATGGCGTGGAGCGTGCAACGCTCTGTTTGCGAACGTACCCATTACCAGGAGCAGTTGCAGGATTGCGAAGCGCAGTTGGTGCACGAACATAATGGATGCCCACCTTAAGACGCTTAATTTTTTAAATGACAGTATAGTGCAGGCTTGCGCTCGAGATTCTCATACTCACCGTTGAAGTGTTGAAGAAACTACAAATTTTTGTTTCACAATGCTCCAATATTTGCACTTGGCCTTACAAATAAACAGAGCTTCGAATAGTTATTCCGAAATGAAATGAAGTTTACATGACAGGAACAAAACAGGGAATATCTATTGCAAGCTTATGCTTTGTTTATTTGTAAGGCTCAAGGTTTCAAAGATCTACTACCCAAATTGATATTGAAAATGACCCAAATTCCTTTCTGACAACAACTCCTCATTCCGATTCACTATCCGTCTCCCCAGACTCCGATTCAGAACTAGACACAGGCTCGCATTTAATGAACTCAATCTCCGCTCTGGTCTTCTTCGGTTTGCCAACCTTCGCTTTCCCTTTTTTGTCGTCGCCCATAACCGTCTTCACCATCTGCGATATCCTCTTCAAGTGCTGTTGCTCATGTCTCTGCAGATGATTGTTTAAATACCTTTTGAGCTTAAACTTTTTACCACATTGATCGCATTCGTGCTCGTATTTCGTCTCGTCCACATCCATATGCACAGAGTTGTTATGTCGTCTCAAATAGTGAGCGTGAGCAAACTCTTTGTCGCACTTTTCACAACGAATCTTCGGCTTTGATGGATGAACTATCTTCTTATGTTTCTTCAAGCGAATAGCCGAATGAAAGAATTTGTCGCACAAATCACATTTCACCTTCGTGTCCAGCGACGAGTGGACTTGCATATGCTCTTTTAAGTACTGGTCGTTTTTAAACTCTTTGAGGCATTCCGGACAACTGACTTTAGACTCCAAAGGAGGGTGGATATTCAAGATATGTCGCTTCATATGATGACGGGACTTGAAAGTCATGTCGCAAAACACACATTTATGCCGCGGCACTTGCGAATGCTGGAAATGAAGATGCCTGTTCAAGTTCAAATGGCTTTTGTACAACTTCTGACAGATGGGACATTTGTATTTGTCTTTGTCCGCTCGGTGGCACGCGTCGATGTGATACCTTAGCTTGTAGGGTACCGCGAACTCCTTACCGCACTCTGGACACTTGATCTCTGGCAATGTATTCGGGTGGATACGTTTAACGTGCATATGCAACGCTCGCCGCGTCCTAAACTCTTGCAAGCAATATTGGCAATAGCATTTCTCGTCTTCCGAGTAATGCTTATTCATTCTGTGCATATACAAATAATGTTTGTTTTTGAACGTCTTATCACAAATGTCGCACATGACTGCCGACTCCTCGGTAGAGTGTACTCTTGTGGTGTGCAGATACAAGTTTTGGTAGTTCTTGAACTCCTTATTACACTTCGTACAAATGTATTGTTTAGTTCGTTTAGGAAACATAATAGGTTTCCACGTGGACAACACTGATTCGTACATTTCCCTTTGCTCGTCAGTTAGAATTTCGCTGTTGACACTGATAAACTTCATGACTTTGTGCTCATCACGAGAATTGCCCTCCGCGTCGCATTGGGGTAGTACCTGCGTGGTTTGCGGATCCAGGGCCGAAGACAACTCCTGGACAACTGGTTGGTCTTCCATCATTGTATATACCTGTAGACAACATTAACAGATTGTTATTTTATAAAATTTTTATTTGTTTTCACAAGTGATTGATTTGTTAGCCCAGCAATTGCTCCTTTAACCTTTTGACCACCATCGCCACAGCACAGCGTCGCGTCACCGTGTCCTGTACACCAAGCATTCTATTTAAAGTAAAAACTTGTAACAGGAATAGGGATTTCAAAATTTCCAAATATCTTTTTTTTGTTTTTGTAAACTATAGGTATTGTCGATCGTTGCCGTCATTGGCATATAGGGCACGGTATCGCTTGATCAGAACTCGCCGGTACGCATCCTTCATCCGGTACTTTTAAGACTAGTGTCTCGAGCTAGTTGCCCCGTGTGGACACGTATAGTCCACTACCTAATATCCAGATAGGTTAACGGAGCTGTAAGCTCGCTCGTGCTTCAACAGTGGGGATATAAAATGAGCTGATGACGGTGACGATTTTATTATTATTGTCAAAAATTACAGTCTTTATCATGAGGTATTTTTCAAGCCAACAGGGGGAAGTTTATAGTTCGCTGATAATAGCAAAACAAAACAAAATTAAAATTGAAATTTAGCAGCTACTTTACCAAACCCTTTTTTTTTGATTATGTAAATATTAGTTTTACTAATATTACTAGGGCTTGTTAATGCTATGTACCACTAATACTAAAACATACATTCAAATATTCAGTTGCTTTTCTTTATCATACTCCAAGCAGCGGCCCGACCGCCTAACCGATCGCTTTGAATTCGTGTGTTGTTTATGACGTCATCTTGTCGTTTCGTGCCGCCTATGAAAGCAATATCGAAAGCTATAGCCTTTAGCTTTTGTTATTGCTTTCATAAGCGGTGCGAGGTGGCAAGTTGACGTCATAAACTATACGCGTAGTCAAAGCGTTCGGTAAGGCGGTCGGGGGGCAGGGCTTGATACTTTTACCAAATTCTTACTATGAGTACTGTTAAATTACGTTATATCTATGTAGTTAAATTGATAGTTTATAAGTTTCAAATTGTAAATGGATTGAATTATAATATTGTAGATTTGGTAACAACATCCTTTTTTTTGTTTGTAAATTTTGTTAGTTCTACTTAAGCTGTGCAGTTTCTGGCGCTCATTCTTCTCCACAGCCAAAAAATAGACGTCCTGGATGGGTAGTAGGTAAAAAAAATTTGGACAATTTAAAAGCAATTAAAAATAATTTAATTTATTAATTTAATTTATTTTATTTTAAATTCTTAAATTTATTATCTCAAACTTTACAAATTTTACAGGGGTGCATTTTTAAAATTCAACAGTACATAAAAAAATGTACTGAATGAAGTTTTGTTGATGCTTCTATTATTATTTAACAGATTCATCCCTTATCTTTACAAATAACATTTAAATGAACACAAATTCACAAACATAGTAATTTAATATATTTTTTGAAAAATAGACATTTTGACTTTCGTTAGTTTTGTAGATAAAATTTGTTCAAAGTTAGGTTTTTAATTTTTAATTTCGAAATTATATTGTTATAATCGGAAAGTTTACACTAAATTCATTGTAATTTTATCACGAAAACTATACAATTCTAAAATTATACAAATTCAAAGAGAAGAATATTTCGAATGTTTTGTAATTTTTATGAGAAAAACGATAAATTTGATATTGTATACTATCAATGAAAGAATTAACACATATAAACGAATAAACAATATATTAGTTACCCCTAAGTTAAAATTTCGTTTTTGAACACTATTGGACACTATTTGACACGTGTGGACTGCGCCGATGCCTGAGCAATAAAGAGATGTAAAATCCAGTAAAATCCCACCAATTTAAAACTAACCAATGCCGCTCCAAGCAGATTGTGTAACTATTGTTATTTGTCACTATTCCAGAGAAAATATAGGTGATTCTGAGGATATCTGTATAGTTAAGTTTTGGAAAAATTTTGATATAATTTTATCTGAAAAGGCAATGTAAGTGTTACTTTTTAGTTAACTAGAACCCTTTAGCCAATCTGCTTAATACAAGTAGCAGTTATGCTATGTTATATTAACGATGCCAAGTTTAATGTTTGCTATTTTTTGTATTTATTCATAAATATGATTTTTTTCCTCGTTTTTTCGATACAGCTAACATTATCTTATTTTAAATGATATTTAAAGGCCTGGTCTTCACAAATAATTGTGATGGCATCAAACTAAAATCTAGTAAGTAGTAGTCTAAGTATTATTCCCGGCGCCGCCAAACGATGCGAAATCAAGACTTTTATTTCCAACAAGTTTATGTTTGTGAAAGTGTATGTAAACAAAACTGTACACACAAAATAACTATGTTATCGTCAATAACATAATTTATGTATACGATTCATTTATTATTCACAACTTCAATGTCAAACCTATGTATAGTATTACCAAAAGTGCGAAAATATACCGAACTAAAACGTTACTTACAATAAGCTTACTTTTTATAAGGGCAGCGTGGAGATCCGAACACTAGGTATAACGCACTAAGAACACGTCACAATTTATCAAACACAAAGTCAGCTTATTAAAAATGTTTTATATCCACGATTTAGGAAAGATGGCTCGCTACAATAAACGCCCGAACGGGGACTTATATCAGCCATGATTTGTCATATTTAAATAAACTTCCGTAATTGTTAGACTACTGTGGCTATGAAACATAACATTAATGCAGCTTCAGATAAGAAAACAGCAAAATTTATTTCTCGAAGAGGCAAAATCTACAAATCCATTTTACGGAAAAATTACGATTGTTTGACAGACACGTTTGACACCTCCCACGGACTATCTGTCACTGTCACTGTCAGTCAGATTGTCAAAATTGCGTTTCGTTTTTGCCGTAAAGAATATTTTGCGCATTCTTTATGTAGTACCCAGTATCAGTATTGTAACCTTTTGCTGAACTTGTTCTAAATTAATGATGATTTATTAAAAAGATTTTATAACAAAAAGCTTGTTTATCATTTATTCAGTTTAGGCTACAAATAGCTCTTATGAACGTCATTATGCCATCGGTTCGTAAGTCTACTCTGGGCGGGAGATCTTGTACTGAGAAGAACCGACAAGAAACTCAGCAAGTGTCCAGCTCTTTTCTCCCTTACAGCGTCAAAAATATTGGAAAATGCCCTATCATAAAAGGACACTTTCCATCACAAATAAAAACACAAAATATAAAGGACAATCACACATATAAAAAAAAAAAAAAAGAGAAGATATAATAATATCTATATTTGCAAAACATCAGTTACCAGTTAAAATTTTCACAATGTCATACAGCACTAATAAAGGTCAAAAATTGTCTAAGAAAAAAACAAAAAAGAAAACAAAATTAAACTATAGTTAATAATAATAAAAATAATAGTATGCAAGAGCAGACCAGCCTCCACAGGCGGCACCCGTTCACGCGTATGACATATGAATCAGCCATCGCTTCACTCAACCATGTCTTAGGGAATGTAACGACCCGACGCACACGCCACCACCGCAGAGACACTAAAGAGAGCATGACACACTCAAGATACTCTAAATAAAAACCTAATGAAAAGTTTAACGTAACATAAATATTATTTGTAAACTGTAGGACATTGCTGATAAAGGCCATCATATCAGCGCTAAGATATTTTAAAGTAATTATTGATCCCAATAAAATAAAATAAAGAGTAGTTTTATTTTTTATTATAACCAAGCTGTTTTGTCATCTAAATATTCTTTGACTGTATAATAACCTTTCTTAAGTAAAGAAGATTTTTAATTAAATTTTTTGTTACCCCTCTACCTGGCCGCGGTGTCATGACACCGCGGCCATTATAGACTTATCTAAAGGTAAATCTTGTACAGTACTAGGTATTTTATTATAGTAGTGTATACCTTGCCCCAAGAAAGAGCCAAGAACCTTTTGCAACCTGAACAGTGGCATTACAAGTTTTTTCTTATTTCTAGTATTGAAATTGTGTACATCACCGTGTTTAGTAAAAGAGTTGATGTTGCAACGCGCAAAAACTATGCAATTATAAATAAACTGAGATGCAACTGTAAGAACACCAATTTCTTTAAAAATATTTCTTAAAGTAGTTCGTGAACCTAGTCTATAAATGGTTCTTATTGCTCGTTTCTGCAAAATAAATATAGATTCAACATCAGCTGCTGTAGCCCACAGTAAGACACCATACGACATGACACTATGAAAATAGCTAAAGTAAACTGTTCTAGCAGTTTCAACGTCTGTTAATTGTCTAATTTTTCTGATAGCATAAGCAGCAGAACTGAGTTTACCGGACAATTTCGATATATGAGGATTCCATTGAAGTTTTGAGTCAAGTGTTATACCTAAGAAGACTGTTGAGTCTACCAAATTTAATTAAAACAACTTTTGATGCCCTGATTAAATATTAGTTGTAATTTAACAGTTATTTTATTTAAACCTTAGTGTGTTATTCGTTTTTGTGAACGGCAATGCCTCAAAAAGGCGCAATTTTTTGTTTACTTATTTTCATCAACTTCAATGATTTAGAGCTTATCTGAATATTAGCAAGCTTTAGTTAATGTTTTTAGCTGAGATTCTATTGCTCGTCCTACCCACAGCAGAAAGAATAACATACTTATTTTTTAATAGTCTTTTCTTACTAAATTAATAAAAAAAAACAACAATCTTGGTCTTTTTGTAGTTTATTTTTGAAATTCTGGGGTAAAAACAAGTTTCTTTTATATTTTTAATTATTTATTTATTTATATACGTAGAAGACTAATGTAAGAAGATTACATGTAGCGGAAATTAGAATGTTAGGATGGATGTGTGGAGCAACAAGAATGGATACAGTAAAAAGATTGTGTTTAATATTTTAATAGAGGAAGTTTGAAAGTGGCGTTAGTGGCAGAAATGATAAGAGGTAAGTACCTAATCGTTTGGGCATGTGATGAGCATTGATAAAACACAACACATTTAAACTAAGAGTGTTGAGAGACCAAAGGAAAGATGTATGGTTTGTGTATGGGATGATGTAAATGATGTGGGAGTGACTGTCGAGGTGACGGCTGAGCTGACAGAGGAGAGTGGAAGAAACGGACATTTTGCGCCGACCGCCCCGAGTAACATGAGATGGAGCCAATACAGGAAGAAGAAAAAGAAGATTTATTTACTTTAACTTACCGTTGCAGTTATATTTTGGCCATTTATTTTAATAAACACATCCCTAAACTATTTCTTCGGGATTTAGTTTCATAGATACTGCTATTAAAAGTTTTATTTAATTTCAAGCAGAATAGTAATCGTCTTAATCCTATAAAAATAAATCTAACTACAAGAAATAACTTTTAAGTGACCTATAATTAATTATACTAAGATAACCTTATTACATTGTTGGACAGTTATTGCACTCATTAATCTAATTACAACACGATTATTTATTAAAGTAGTAAACATAGCTGCTCAAACTGTGTCAATACACAGTAACAAAATAATATAGAGCACGTGAGTCTATTCACGCGGTGAAGCGCGATCTCGAAATAGTATTTTCCCACTAACCAACGCGGGCGCAATTGCTCTGTCAGAACTCAGATTAATTGTGTGATTATCGAAGAAATCTCTCGAGATGCGTGAAATTGTGCATTTGCAGGCTGGCCAGTGCGGCAACCAAATAGGATCTAAGGTAGACAACCTATTTTAGCAAGTTGCGTTTTGTTTTTTCTATTTTAACCTATTAGTTATATAAATAAAAATGAATTAAGTGCATCACTTGAGAACGGCTAAACGGATATGAATGAAATTTTGCACATACAGACCATGACCCGGCTAGGACATAGTATAGGTACTTATTATCCTGGTAAAAGGTTTCTCTGGGATAGTATTAGTCCTCTCGAAGTCATAGGCAATAGCTAGTAATGAATAAAATTTGTCAACTTAAGGTGTTCTATTTTTAATTTTGCTACGCTCTCTCTAAGTGTATAGCGTCGTTCGCGATGTCTTGTCTCATGACGGTTTTATGCGTTCATAGTCGCTTATAATAGTCCCACTGGTGAGCTTAGCGTTCCCACAGAAACAAGGGGAGATCAGTTAATAAATCAACACGCTGACCCATCCAGTGATCCGTCATTGCCATAGCGAAAGTTACTTTATAACCAAGATTGCTCCCGAACGTGCAAACCGCTCTGCGCCAAACAGAAATTTTCTTAACATTGATGTAAAACAATGTTTGTGTTTTTATTTGCATTCTATTTGTGAAATGGCGTAGGTTAGCAGTATGTCTATAATAAGAAATCGGTCAAGCGCGAGTCGGACACGCACGTGTAAAGAGTTGCGTAGTCTAAAAAGTAACTTAGTAGATACTATTTAATTATTATAATAAAATTGTTTTTAATTGTAATTTATTTAATTAGGAACAACCAATAAATAAATCAAATTGTATGTAGCAATGTTTATAGCATTGTTTTATGTCTTTTTACCTAATTATACCAGTGGACGCCCAGTGGTCAAAATTCGAGTAGGTAGGTTTAGGGCTCTTTAGCCGTTCGCCAACAAAATGTTTAACTAAATCGAAAGAGCCCTTATATTATGGAATACGAGTATAACACATATTGAAATGAAACAACTTTTACGGATCTACTCGCGTTTATTTTACACATTACTTAATTAATGTTTATCCTGACGTTTCGAACCCTTTGCAGGGTCCGTGGTCACAGGGAGACTGAGGTGTTGGTCGTCTCATTATATCATTTAAATTCATTTCGTCCGTCCGTCCGTCCGTCCGTCTGTCTGTCTGTCTGTCTGTCTGTCAAGCAAGACCATTTATCTCGGGAACGCGTGGAGGTATCGAGTTGAAATTATAACCATATACTCAAGTCTGCGGTCACTTGAAGCTGTGAAAAAACTTCTAACTTAACGAAAAAGAAAAGATACAGACGGCCGTTTATGTCGCAAAAAACGTATATTTCGACACTCTTTCACACTCTCAATCAAAATTCATAGGGTACCTACTTGCCGTTTACCTAGAACTATGAAGTTTGGCAAGTAATATCGTCTTATACTACAAGTACATACAGGAAAAAGTCTGAAAACTATACATATTAAATTAAATCACAAAAAAAACAGGGCAAGGAACGAGGGTTCAAATTTTGAAGTAAGTTAACCGTGTCATGTGGGGTATCGTATGAAAGGGCTTCATTTGCACAAGCTTAAACAGATTTTGAATTATTTTTATGATGTATATCTAGTTTTCGATTTATGACGAAGAATGAAAAAAGATACCTTTTCCCTCTTTTAAAAGTATAGGTAGTAGTTAAGGTACCTAATAACTTTGGTGTATGTATGTAGTAAAACATGGGCCGTGCTACAGTCTCTCCAGCGGCAGCGGTGCCAAATTGACTACCGGTACATCGAAGTGTTGTAGTGTTTGTATGAAAGCGCCACTATGTCAGTCCGTCTTCAGGACCAGAACTCGAACCTATCCAGTTGCAGCGAGGAGTGAAACAGGGAGATGTGATATCTCCGAAACTGTTCTCTGCTACACTGGAAGATGTTTTTAAGCTTCTGGACTGGAAAGGATTCTGCATCAACGTCAACGGCGTATACATCACTCACCTTCGATTTGTTGACGATATAGTGGTCATGGCTGAGACCCTGGAAGACCTCGGAACAATGCTCGGTGACCTCAACAAAGTCTCTCAACAAGTGGGTCTTAAAATGAACATGGAGAAGACGAAAGTTATGTCGAACTCACGTGTCGTACCCACTCCTCTGAAAGTTGGGGGACTCTGCCCTTGAAGTTGTGGACGATTATGTTTACCTGGGACAAACGGTCCAGCTAGGTAGGTCCAACTTCAGCAAAGAGGTCAATCATCGAATCTACTTAAGCTGGGCAGCGTTCGGTAAGCTATATTTTTACGTCCAATATACCGCAGTGTCTCAAGACGAAAGTCTTTGACCAGTGTGTGTTGCCAGTGATGACATACGGGACTGAGACGTGGTCGCTCACTATGGGCCTCATAAAAAGACTCAAGGTCACTCAAAGAGCAATGGAGAGGGCTATGCTCGGGGTTTCTCTGCGTGATCGAATCAGAAATGAGGAGAACCACAGAAGAACTAAGGTAATCGACATAGCCTGAAGAGTTGCTAAGCTCAAGTGGCAGTGGGCAGGGCACATTGCTCGCAGGACTGATGCCGCTGCTGGGGCGGTATAGTCCTTGAGTGGCGGCCGCGTACCGGAAAGCGCAGTTTGGGCAGGCCTCCAACAAGGTGGACCGACGATCTGGTGAAGGTCGCGGGAAGCCGCTGGATGCGAGCAGCACAAAACCGGTCGTTGTGGAGATCCTTAGGGGGGGGCCTTTGTCCAGCAGTGGACGTCTTTTGGCTGAGATGATGATGATGATGATGATGATGATGATGATGATGATGATGATGATGATGATGATGATGATGATGTAGCACCTAACAGTTTGCACTGTTATGCCTACCTACTTAGTCCTTTTTTTAGTTTGTAATTTTGTACGGAACCCTCGTCGGTGGCCGAGTCCGACTCACACTTGTCCGGTTTTTTTTTTGTGATTGGGCCGTCGTTGGCGTGTTGTGTTGGGAAACGACGACGACGACGACGAGACGAGATGAAGAGATATAGATACTCTTCTGTGACGCGACGAACGAATTTGTAGTTCCGATCCGATCCGAAACCCTCGGAGAATCTAGTAGGGCACGGGGACAGGCACTGGTGCGCAATGCCGTTCCGTCTAGAAAACCTCTGACGGTGTGATACGGCCAATAAAAAACTTTCTCAAATTAGTAGTTGGGTATATATTTGGGCAGAGCTTCGCCTTTACAATAATTGCAGTTTGAAACAGAATGACCCGTTAGACATCAAATCTCACGCTTTTATACAATTCTATCATAACGGAAAACTTACAAATGACAAAAGAGGAGGCTTCCGGTATTTAATTTACAAAATGAAAATAAAACCACATCCGGTTTGCAATTAAGTCACACAAAATAAACGAAATATAACTTATAATTAATTAAACAATATTTGATGAATTATTAATAAAATTAAACAATTATTCTTGTAAAATGTTTATATAAACATTTTATAAATAGCTTGCCTACTTCTTAACTGATCTTTAGTATTTGTAAAAATATTATGATCAGATGTTAATGACGGTAGTTGTTGACATTGAATGGGCTTTTGGCTTTCAAAGTAAAAAGTAAATAGTGTTGAATAATTTCGGCGGGCTGGTTAGAACCACGATAGCTCAATTGGAAGAGCACCTGACCCGGTATGTCAGAAGGGTGCAGGTTCAAATCCTGCTCGTGGAAATTTTTTCAACATTTGTGTTTTTGTAATTATTCTTGTAGTTTCATGATTTAACAAATTCATACCGGAAGTTGATCCAAATTCCTATCTATTATTATTATATTTAATAAACTAATAATTCATCATCATCATCATCATCATCAGCCTATACTAGTCCACTGCTGGACATAGATCGGACATACTAGATCGCGGATCGTGCTCGGTGGCGTGCACTTGGAGAGCCAAGTGCACGCCACCGATCTTGCGAAGATCGTCGCTCCACCTAGTCTGAGGGCGTCCTACACTACGTTGGCCGATACGCGGTCTCCACTCAAGAACTCGTTTACCCCAACGGTTGTCGGTTCTGCGGCTAATATGACCGGCCCACTGCCACTTCAGCTTGCTGATCCGAAACTAATAACTAATCAATATGAAATCGATAATTAAGGGCAATCAATTATGAATGTATTTATATTTAAAATTAACATGATTGTAGCTGTTGCGATGTGAATTATGGCGCCACTGAAGGGTGTCCGTTGACGATTGTTAAACAGGTGTTTCGTTTTACACGGCCTGAGGAACCATTTATGCTTCTCGCCGCCCCTAAAAAAGTCCAGTGATGCAGAATATCATCATCATCATCTCAGCCAAAAGACGTCCACTGCTAGACAAAGGCCTCCCCCAAGGATATGAGGGGTATTTGCCGTAATCGCCACGCTTGGCAGGCGGGTTGGCGATCGCAGTAGGTTGAGGGTAACCTCAGAGAGATGCTGCTGCCCATACTCTGGAATGGTCCCTTAGTCGGCTTTTACGACACCCAAGGGAAGAGATGGGGTGGTGCAATTCTTTATCCCTGGCACCACACAGGGAATGCAGAATATGTACAGTAGCTATCAGCATACTCCTTCCAAAAAATAATAATATAAAAAATGCCGTAATATTACGCGCAATTAACTAGAAATCCGCTCGTGCTTCGTGGCTGACACCCAACACTTGGCCTAGCTCATGGGAATTTCGCTCTTATTCCTTAGTTCTGGGAGATCATATCGGACGAGCATGGCATCGACCCCACGGGTCACTACCGCGGCGACAGCGAGCTGCAGCTGGAGAGGATCGAGGTCTACTACAACCAGGCGGAAGACGGTCCGAATAGAACAGAATACTTTATAATACTCGAAATACACACGCCTGCAAATCAGACTGTTGACGACCTCCTTGGTCGAGTGGCTTGCACACCGGTTTTCATGGTGTCGCCATCTCTGAGGTCCCGGGTTCGATCCCCGGTCAGGTTAATTAAGAAATACCTGTTTTTCTAAATTGTTTCGGGTCTGGGTGTTTCCTATGTATAATAATAATTAAGTATGTATTTAAGTATATTAAGTATGTTTATCCGTTGTCTAGTTAACCATTTCTCGAGCTTCTTAAGGAAGCTTTTCTTGGGGCTAGATAATTGGTGTGAGTGTGGGAAACATTTATTTATTTCAATTTATTTATTTAGACAACCACAAACCGTCAAATGTCCTCATTACAATTTGAACTTCATGTATACGGCATAAGGTCGAACATTTATTGAAGAAATTTGACAGTTGTGTAAAGGCTAATGCGCAGGCGTCAAAAAAAATACTGCGCTTAAGATAGACAATGCTTACAGATGTTGGCACTTTTTTTTAGTTAATTTTTAGTCAGAGACAATATTAGGTCCTTAACTATGAAATTGACGTTTTGTATGAAGTTTTTTTAATAATTATATTTTTCATGCTAACGTTTTTTTTAAAATTTTCTTAGAGTATAATAAAAATTGTAGAGTAGTGTGTTTGTTTCACTAGCTAAAGATAGCAGACATTAAAAAGAAAAAAAATCAAGTCCTTTATAATCCCTTCAAAGCTACAATGAAACAAAAGGTCAATTCCGCGAACAAAAAAATAAGCAAATAAAAATAAATGGGCGATAAAGACATAAAATGAATAGGTAATTATTGTTATTACTGAAGCTTAAGTAACATAGTCCTAATTAAAGGTGTATAATAATATTAACAACCGGTATTGACTTTTAGAAGTAATACACCTATTAATAAGTGAGAAAAAAAACGTCAATTTCATAGGTAAGGACCTATTATTACAATCACATATTTAGCCATTGTTTAGGTTTAAACCTCAGAATAATAACTAAAGCTATAGAAACCGGACTAAAATAGCAAAGGTGTCACCAGATTTGTGACGTCATATTTGAGGTAATGTAGTGAGTGACTTTATAAAGGACTCAAAGATTTTTTTTGATCACCGATTATCTGATGACCGTTTGACATAACAATACAAAAAATAAAAACTAAGTGTCAACCATTTGTCGCACTCCAACCTCCTTTTCTAGCCATAAGATAGAACGGAACTAAACATAGTTGCACGATTTTTATTTTAGCCATCCTTCTATAGCTTTATTTATTGTTCTGAGGTTTAAACACTGTTATATGTGGGATATAGTTTTTGAAGACGTCAGTGTGTTATGTCTTTCATAAATGTAGCACTAGGAACCCTTGGCTATTAACCGCCTCTGTGGTTAGTGGTTAAAACCCACAGTTCGATTTACAGTGGGGGTACAGTCAACAGCAAAAGTAGATGATGTTTACTAGATTTCAAAATTAAGTTTCGATAGTGTAAGTCGGTATTTTCTATACAACGTGTAACAGAACGGTGTGGTCAAAATGAAAAGATCCAAAGTGTATCCGATCTAGGTGTTGTATGTGTTGTTACTGAGACATAATTATTAACTTTAGATTGTCATGCAATTGTAAATTAAATACTTATATTAGTGAAGTCATGCGCGTCAGGTGCGCATAAGCAAGCAGCAGTGATCATCATTATTATTATTATTTATTTTTTTATTTTACTTTAATTAAAACGGTATAAAAAAAACCAATTACAATAATTAAAGATTACACATTCTACAACTAACATTACAACAAGAATAATTAAGCAAAATTACAAAAATAATTAAATAAAATTAACGAGCCTTACAGTAGTCGCATAGGACACTGCTTAGCAATAATAAAATAAAATTTAATCAATTAGAAACATAAATATTCGCATAAAATAACAGTAAAAGACACAAGTTACAAAAAGCTACACACACACTCACACACACTCATACCTTTCTTTCACAGTAACTCAGGCAGTCCGACAATATCTTCGACCATCCATCATGAATGTAAGTACACAGAGGTTACTAAACCAGTAGGGCTGTGACTTGTTTATTTTAATGTAACGTCACAATAGAAGTATTAAATTAAAAATTGTATAGCAAATTAAAGTTAATAATTATGTGAAAGTAACTCTGCATACAAGTTCTAGATCGGATACACTTTGGATCTTTTCATTTTGACCACACCTTTTTGTTACACGTTTTATAACTACAGTCAAAGTCTGCAGGGTGCCAAGTGCGAGTTTAATTCGCTATTCGATCACGTTAACGAAAACGAGAATTTGTATGGCAAAACGTTAACTCCTTTCGTATGCCGCCAGGAGGCGCTGCTTCAATGCCATACTAATTTTCGTTTTCATAAACGTCATCTAATAAATACGAATAGTTAACAAAACTCACAGTAGGCACTCAGGTGCTAGTAGACACTCGAAGGTATTTTCGATATGCGTTTAAAAAGTTTTGATTTTCATACTGATTTCATATTTTGAAACTTGACCAATCGTCAGTTACCTTTGCTGTTGACTATACATGGTTTGTCGTATGGTTGGTGGTAGGGTTGGTTTTAAGTCGACTAGCTACCACCATCTTATCTAAATATGTCGCCATAACATCAATGTTTGTAGCAATGTTGTGTTCCGGCAGCTAGAGATAAGATAGCCAGTGCCTCAGTAGTTGAGGATCCCGGGTGAAGTGCGCTTCCACCTTCTGCCTGATCATCACTTAACATCAGCTGAGATAAAGGCCAAATGCTTGTAAGAAATGTAAAAAAATAAAAATATATACAAGGTGTCCCAAAAATGGCACGCCAGGCTGACACTGGAGATAGCTTAGCTATAAACTAACAAGATTAAAAAAAAAACAAAAAAACAAACTAAAAGTGGAGTTTTTAGAACATAAAAAAGTGGCATTTTCTCCTAAACTAAGAGACTTTTACTAGAGTCATGTTATTTTTATCTGATAGGTTTATAGCTAAGCTATCTCCAGTGTCAGCCTGGCGTGCCATTTTTGGGACACCCTGTATAAATACTTACTAACATAAATATACGAGTATTGGCTTACCCGCGTAACATACTTTAACTAAATAAAAAAATAAAATAAATGTTTGTGAACTGTTTGCAGGCAAACGCTTCGTGCCCCGCGCTGTGCTGGTAGACCTTGAGCCAGGCACGATGGACGCCATCAGATCTTCGGGCTACGGCCAGCTGTTCCGACCTGATAACTACGTGTTCGGACAGAGCGGCGCTGGTGAGTCTACCCTCCATAGCCAGCATACGTAGAATAGATTTTAATGATCAGTAAGTAAATGAGGAGCTCGATGTAAGCAACTTTCACAAAGGCCGGTCATCGGATGGGTGATCAAAACATTATCATCTCAACAAGCGTGCTTCGGAAGGCACGTAAAGCCGTTGTTCCCGGCTGCATTAGCAGTCGTTAACAACCACCGCCCGCACTGGACCCGCGTGGTGGTTTATGGCCCGTTCTCCCTATCCAACCATAAGGCTCGTGCCCCAGCAGTGGGGACATAAAATGAGCTGATGATGATGATGATAATGATGATGTTGATGGTGGTGTGCAGGTAACAACTGGGCAAAGGGCCACTACACGGAGGGTGCTGAGCTGGTGGACTCCGTGATGGACGTGGTGCGAAAGGAAGCGGAGCCCTGCGACTGTCTGCAAGGTGAGATAGAGAGAAAAGAGAAAATTTAACTTTTGATTTTTTTTTATATACGATACTATTGTTAAAATAAGTAAATAACATAAATAGTTAAGTTTTTCTAATAAGTGCTTCACAGTGTTTGCTTGATTAATCTAAAAATATTAAGTTATCTACTTCTTGGTAAATACCCACCATACCCACATTCCTTGATATAGTAACCGTAAATTTTACACGTAATTTTTTTTTTTTAGAAATTCCATTCATATTTCGAAATTCCGAGGCCGCTACGAATTAACCACTATTTAAGAGATATTATTGTATATTTTTCATTTCGTTTGCTTAGTACAGTAGTTCAATCCATGAGCTTGAAAATTGCCGTCAGCGTATTAAATTGAAGACTAGCTTCGGAATTTTGGCTTTATATAAATAGATAAGGGAAAATTGCAGAAAGCGAGGCCGCCACGAATTATACTAATAACTATTCTCCACCATACAATAAGTCAAAATTTTCTAAGGGTTTCAGTTTCTCTGAACAAGAACGCCGGAGTTGGGCATTTTATGCAAAAATCACTGTCAAAATGTAATAAGTAGGCCCCTTAAGTTTAGTTCTAGTCTGGGCATCTTCGGAAGACCAGCGTCGTAGCATTGAATGCTGAGAAGATGCCTTTTCAGTATCATATACCATGTACCTATCTTAAATTATGAATGCTTTACTTGTTTGAATGTTATTTTATGATACTGAATAAATGCTTTTTCTTTCTAATATTATATTCAAGCTTATTGAGAAACGAAACCATTTGCTCTTACAAACCTATTTTTAAAACGGGTCTATATGTAGGTTCGAAAGTCGTCCTTGCGCCGGCTTTTCGAAAGGGCGTAGTATAACTTGTTTTTTTTTCGCAACAGCGTGCGTCGTAAGGACGACTTTCGAACCTACATATCAAGACCCTTCTAAAGCATAGTTTTAATTAGTTACTTTTGTACCGGGTTCCCATGCTGGTCTGGGACTTAAAAATTATGTATTAGCTAATAGCTACCCCAGAGGGGTGAATCTTCCATACATTGAATAATTACAAAAATTTCATATACGGCAGCGCCATCTTCCGTAAGAGGAACCTCAAGTTACTAACTGGTTATCCATATAATGTCACTAGATGGCGGTAGTATAAATAGCATTTTAAAATAATAAGTTACGTTTAGTTATTTTCTAGTAACTTTCTTATAGCAACAACTTTCGTCATCTCTACAAAAAACTCAAAGGCCGAGCGGCTGCGACGACGCATTGTGCTATAGTAGCGATAGAGAAATCCTTAGGTTCGATCCTTCGGACATAATTTTAAAAAATATTGATTCTTATGTTCAATAATAAGTTTTTAATATGTTTATATCAATCTTACAATTAATACTATACACAAAAAAAATGTTAACTAGTTTTTTGTAAATATTGTATATGTTTTTAGCTCCATCTATCGGGAAGAAGCGTAAACGCACACGCAAACGTCTACCACCGCCATCTACAACAGGGAACCTAGTTTCCCATCATTTTTTTATGAGAAGCACATCTATACCCAATATTATACATAGTCTCTATGTACTAGACTTTCCCGCGCAACTAAGAGATAAGGGTTCCAAGATGCTCGCACATCAGGCGATCAGCTACCAACCCATCGCTGATGTGATCTATTCCACCTCGGAGCTCTACTTAAATGTGGCGTCGAGTCACTAACGCGAGTTTACTCAAAATTGGTGATTTCGATGATGTCTACCCCTTTTTGGGAGCAGGACGTGAGAGTTTGAATGTGTCCAGGGTTCCAGCTGACCCACTCGCTGGGCGGCGGCACCGGTTCGGGCCTGGGCACGCTGCTCCTCAGCAAGCTTCGCGAGGAGTATCCCGACAGGATCGTGAACACTTTCAGCGTCATGCCTTCGCCCAAGGTGAGGGGAATGATTATTATGATGAATGACCTTTTTTTTAACCACACTGCCTGTCTCGACCGGGTTGTTGCTAGGACCCGGGAGGTGTATGGGGTTGCTCGTCACAGGATCCAATTAAAGCGGCACCGGCAGTGCTCGACATTTTTAGGGTTCCGTAGTCAACAAGGAAGCCTTATAGTTTCGCCATGTCTGTCTGCCTGTCTGTCTGTCTGTGTGTCCGTCCCCAGCCTAGCTATAGACTCTTAGTACTAGAAAGGTGAAATTTGGCATGGTTAAACATATTAATCACGCCGACAAAGTGGTGGAGTAAAATTTTGAAAAAAATTTAGGTTACTCCCCTACACGTGAAGTGGGGATGTAATTTTTTTTTGTCTACCCCATAGTGTGGAGTGTCGTTGCGTAGCAATTTCAAAAATATTGCGGGTTTGTCGAAACAGTTTTTTGATTGAAGTATCCGTTTATGAACTATTTATAATGTGCAAAATTTTGTTAGAGTCGAGCCGCCAGCCAAATGGTTCTTTTTGGATACCTGAAAAAATTCACGGTAGTTGTATATATGACGAAGTTAAAAGGAAAACTAAGTAGGCTTTACAAGTTACTAGTAACAGTCGACCAACTTATAAAATGTACTTGGCGCAGTACAAATTCCTCATTGGGAACTACTTAAATAACGTTGCCAGATGTGTGAAACCGGTAGTAGTATATGAGCCATCAATTTAAATAAATGTTCATAAAAGCCCTCTTCTCAGAGTCCGCACTATTGAGATGGGCTACTGAAGCCTATACTGCGTGTAGCCCGCGACACGCACTTAGTCGGTATTTTCCTATAATCATTAAAAATGAGGTCAGCAGCTGATACAGAACTGCTTCCTAGCTTATTAAGAGAAGAACGCGTGTGAGATGATGGTGATGATGGTCATCATGAATATATATTATTTCTGGCGACAAACACTGGGCTTGCTATGTCGTTCACTGGCGCAACTACGATACATATAATTCATTTTATTACATACTAGTTGTCGCCCGCGACTTCGTTCTCGAAGACTACACTACCCCACAGGAACCTGTTACCAGGACAAATAGTATTCTATATCCTAGTCTGGGTCATGGTCTGTCTATGTGCATAGTTTCATGCAAATCCGGTCAGCCAATTTCACGTGATGCGCTATCAAATAAACAGACAAACAGATAAAAATTCTAAAAACTGTTGGAACGTGCTCTGTTATCGATTGTAAGTATCCCCAGCCAACTTTTTTCGAATATCTTCCATATACAGACTTTCGACCCTCTTCAGCTTTATTATATGTATAGATTATTATATATTGCGCAGGTGTCCGACACGGTGGTAGAGCCGTACAACGCCACGCTATCCGTACATCAGCTCGTCGAGAACACTGACGAGACGTTCTGCATCGACAACGAGGCACTATACGACATCTGCTTCCGGACTCTACGGCTCTCATCACCCACTTACGGGGACCTGAACCACCTCGTGTCGGTGAGTTGGCATCATCATAATTCCAGTCAAAATACGTCGATTACTAGACAAAAGGGAGGTCTTTCCCAAGGACCTCCACAAAAACTGGTTACTTCTTTGTAGTGCATCAGGCATTTTGGCAAGCTTCGGGGTGCAGGGAGCGTGCATTGTGGGTAAACTAGCATGCTTCATGATACAACATCGGTGAGTATTGGCAAGCTAAAACGCAACGAGTAGTGAAGTAGGTAACTTGGCATGCTTCAGCATGCAGGAATCAGTTCATTGTCGGTAAATGGACAATAAAAGCTTTGCAAACTCTGTAATGGTAGTGTAGTGGCATGTTTCAACGTAACGAGCAGTGCAGCATGTAACTTGGCATGCTTCGAGATGCAGGGAGCGTGCATTGTGAGTAAACTAGCATGCTTCATGATGTAGCCAACAGTGCAATGTCGTTGAGTATCGGCGTGCTAAAACGCAACGAGCGGTGCAACACCTCAACCACCTCGTGTTGGTGAGCTGTTCCAGTACCATCAGCAGCTCCACTACTAGGGCACAAGCCTTCCCTAAGGATGGAAACACTACAGCGAGAACGGGCCATAAACCACCACGCGCGCGGGTGCGGTGCGGTACGGTGGTTGTAACTTCTGCTAATGCAGCCGGGACCAACGGCTTTACGTGCCTTCCGAAGCACGGAGGTCAAGATTTTTGCACCAAAAATCAGGTCATCGGGCCTTTGCGAAAGTAGTCGCAGACCAAGCTCTTTAACCGCTGCGTCATCAAGCTCCTAAGTTTCCTATATGTCCACTCCGATGATGATGATCAAATAACCACTTCCTCCATCATTCTTTAGCTGACGATGTCCGGGGTGACGACGTGCCTCCGGTTCCCTGGCCAGTTGAACGCAGACCTTCGCAAGCTGGCTGTCAACATGGTGCCGTTCCCGAGGCTACACTTCTTCATGCCTGGTGAGTCTACAGCATCAGTTTAACATCTGTGGTCATACCACACTCCAGAAGTGCTGGTCTCGACTCTTAGCGGGTGGGGGATGTTTGTACTCTGTTTGGTGATAAGGCTTATTAGCTACCACCATCCTATCTAAATATGTCGCCATGACATCTATGTTGGTAGCATTGTAGTGTTCCGGCAGCTAGAGATAAGATAGCCAGTGCCTCAGTAGTTGAGGATTCCGGGTTAAGTGCGATTCTACCGGGCCTTATCATCACACACTTTAAAAAAAGAGCTATTACAATATAAATGACTAAGTTCATGATAAGAATGCATGGAACTGACATTCCTCCAATTCTCGCACACTGTATAGGTATAAAGTAAAGCGTCATTCTTTATTTTTGTATTAGTACACGTATATAATTATAGTGCCCAATTATGTTTTTTTAAATAAAGTGTAATGTTAAGTAAATGTATAGGGGTAACAGAAGAGTTGCTAAGCTCTAGTGGCAGTGGGCAGGGCACATTGCTCGCAGGACTGATGGCCGTTGGGGCGGGATAGTCCTGGAGTGGCGACCGCGTACCGGAAAGCGGAGTGTGGGCAGGCCTCCAACAAGGTGGACTGACGATCTGGTGAAGGTCGCGGGAAGCCGCTGGATGCGAGCAGCACAAAACCGGTCGTTGTGGAGATCCTTGGGGGAGGCCTTTGTCCAGCAGTGGACGTCTTTTGGCTGAGATGATGATGATGATGAAGCATTATTTGTATAAGCGGGCTCTTGAAAGATTTCAATTGTAATTATTGAATGATTTGGTAACGACATACTTTTTTTGTAAATGTCGTTACTTCTATTAAAGCTGTGGAGTTTCTTGCGTCCATTCTTCTCCACAGCTAAAAAAAATAGACATTCTGAATGGGTAGTAGGTAAAAAATGTATGGACGATTCCAAAGCACTTTTTGTAAGTTTATTTGTATGATAAAAAATTTACTTTGACTTTGACTTTAACTTATCATCAGGTGAGATAAATGCCAATGGCTTAATGGCTTCTATCTCTAATTACTAGATATTATGTTTTTTTTTCATTAGTGGCGCTAGTGTGCGGCGTAAACGCTTTTAATTTATTTAATCGATCGATCCTACGATTTCTCTATCACGCAGACGCTCGGGCAACGAGCTCTTTGTGGAGCTGACGATATGGCTATAAGAAAGTTACTAGAAAATAATTAAACGTAACTTATTAATTTAAAATGCTATCTATACTACCGCCATCTAGTGACATTATATGGATATCCAGTTAGTAACTTGAGGTTCCTCTTACGGAAGATGGCGCTGCCGCATATGTTTTTTTTTTGTAGTTATTCAATGTAGGTATGGAAGATTCACCCCTTTGGTGCGCTGACCGTTTGCCACTTTGGTCGAACAAAACGTTTCGACAAATTGCTACATGGTCCATTTGAAGAATTGGTCAAAACGGTATTGTCCAGTTTAATAGTCATTGTGATATTTTAAAAAGTATTCTGTCCCTTATTCTCAATATATCTAAAATTCAACTAGGCTTAAAAACTAATACTGATAGTCGTTTTTTTAATCATGTTTCAGGTTTCGCTCCTTTGACAGCAAGAAACAGCCAGGGATATAGAGCGCTCACAGTACCAGAATTGACGCAACAGGTAAGCGCTAAAAAAATCGACAGAAAATATCGACTGGCAGCAGTGTAACAGTGACTCAGGGTGCCTAGCTAATGTGAGTTTTATTTACTGTCCGTAATCATTTTGTATGACAATATTTTAACTCTCCTCATATATCGCCAGGAATTATTTAATTAATTTTAATTTTGTGAATTCATGGGTTTTAATACAATAACATGTTTTGATCTTGTCCGAAGCGTATGCCTCAATTCTGTGTAATTTAGTTTTATTTACCTACATCACTAACTACGCGCAGTACGAACGTCACTAGCTAGTTCCCGTAACCTGCCAGTTGCGCCCGAGCGGCCGAGCAATGTGGACGGAAGGACTGTGCTGCAAAGGAGCATTTTTCGAAGGAATGAAATTATTCGGTGCTTTTGGGGTCGGGTCATTTCTCAAATCGGTGGACGACATTAATTTTGTTTATGAAGTATTTATTGAGATGTGTGCTAAATTAATTGAATATTCATGTGATGTCTACCAGTATGTTTTGTAGAAATGGTTTCAATTTATAAAGTTTACAAGTTATTTGATGAAATGTGTTATTTTCTCAATTCGGTGGATTTCAATTCCATGGAAAATGCTACACCGAATTGAGAGAACTAACACCGAGCTGAGATTTGTCAATAATAGAATAGAATACTCTTTATTGCACACCATATTCATAATAAGTAAAGCGGGCGACCTTATCGCTAAAAAGTGATCTCCACGAGGCAATAATGTTGAAATAGGTTGTCATGATGTTTTATTAAGATTTTAGAATTATTTTTTTGGATATCAAAGACGAGAGCTGCTTGAGCGGTTTTATTTCGATATTTTTTTTTGGATGGGCAAACTAAGTGAAGCCGAAAAAAGGGAAAAAGAAGGATTGCGGAGAGAAGGAAAAAGGAGAGAATAAAAAATGGTTCGATATTGTATGAGGGACATAAACAAAAGTACAGGGAAAGATATGCAAAAAGAAAGGCTGAAGGTAAGGTAAAGAGAATGAGTGAAAGACCTCATCGTGAACAAAAAGCTTTGAGGAAGTATTGCAGAGAACATTCGAAGAAAAGTTATGAAAAGAAGAAAAAAAACTTACTCAAAGTTCTAGACGAAAAACCCATGTCGCTTCCTTCTGATCCTGAAGTTTTAAACGATCACGATTCTTTGAGTGCATCCCGTACCCTTGTTACGAACTCTCCAATATGTGTTACAGAGCCTCAGTTTCCGATAAATACCTTTACTAATTTTTTAGTCCCGTTTCTCCTACTATTTCTGATTTAGAATCAATTGGAGCCCTACGTAATGTTACGCCAACTTCACTTTCATCGGAATGCTTAAGTCCAATAACAGCCACTTCACCAAACTCTTCAAAAATTCGCAGATTACGTTCGAAAGTTCATAAAGACTTGATTGATGCAGCCAACAACAGTATCACAGAAACACCCAAGAAACAACCGTGTGCGCGAACGTCATTCTTTACAAATACAGGGTAAATAAGGAGTTTAAATTACTGCATCATAGGATAGCTGAATTACAAAGAAAGAATCAGACATGCCAAAGAACGATACATAGATTAAGAAGTAAAAAAAATAAAGTCTTGACGACATTGACAAAAAATACATCAGAAAGTTCAAGTAAAGAAGAATCTGCGGAATTGAAAAAGAGATTTACGATGTCCTCGGTAAATATAAAAGAAGCAGTAGTAATTTTTTACGAAGACGATGAAAATAGCCTCATGTATCCTGGAAAAAGAGACTAAAAAGTTTAAAATAAATTAAGAAAACAGAAATGATTATTAACAATTAAGATATTCAACCTACGATCTCGTGATTACTAAGTTTTAAAATTAGGTATAGCATGATGTATATATATTTTATTACTAAAATAAAAATAAAAACTGATCAAGCTAAATTAAAATAAGTATAAGTAGGTAGGTAAATAATTAATTAGTACAAGATTATGACTCCTTTCTTTGTTCTTTATTGAAAAAGAATATGCACACTGATTCTAATTTTGTTTTTTTTTATAATTTTTTTTATTTTAGAAACATTACTATAGGCACTTAAGCCTGAAATTAACCATCTGACTAATAGACCAATCAGTCAGTAATCAAAAACGTTTTTAGGTATTTGTAGTTTTGGTCATTCATCACATAATTTCTATATTAGGTGACAGCGTTTCTAGGTTGGCTGGGCTATTTCTAAATACGGTGATTCATTTTCTGAAGACGCTGGGCCACTTCTCAATTCGGTGATTCATTTTCTCAATTCGATGCGTTCGCAATTCGGTGATTAACTTTTTTTGTAAACCACTTCACAATATTTAGTCCCATTGTCATCATTAGATTCAGAATGGAATATACTTCAATCTTTGTCATTAAACTGCTTATAAAAACCAAATATTAATTTAACCACCGAATTGAGGAAAATAATACCCTTCTGTAGAACTGCTCTATAGATATACACAAAAATAAACATTACTCAACTGAACTTTAAAAAAAAACAGAGAAAAAAATAGCAAATTAAAAACTAAATACCTAAAAATAAAAGATGTCCTCAAACTGTGGGCGCATGGGAACGGTTCCAAGAATGCTGGCAACATGGGCAATGTTGCCAGCATTCTTGGAATTTTCTGGATTGCCAAGCTAATACGCTGGCAGAGGTAGCTGCCAGCCTTTGTCACCGGAGGCCTCAATAAGGCGAGCACGTAGCTTTTTAACAAGCTGCCTTGCCTCCGGCCCCCATGGACCTATTGTTTCCACCGCAAACGGAACAAATAAATAATTACGACTTAGTTTCGCGTATGTATTTGTGCCGTTTGCGATTTTTAGCGCTTACCGCAGCAGCCCCCACATGAAGAGAAGTGACTCGAACATGCGAGGCAGCCACGGTGTCAGCACAGGTTGCATCCCATAGAATAACTTGTACTTAGAATATTAAATAAAATATGTTATTATTTATTATTATTATAATCAATATCGATGTATAATAATGTACAATGTAAATGTATGATATTGTTGTAGATGTTCAGTCCAGTGAACATGATGGCGGCGTGTGACCCTCGCCATGGCCGCTACCTCACCGTGGCGGCCATCTTTAGAGGCCGGATGTCAATGAAGGAGGTCGACGAACAGATGCTCACTGTGCAGGACAAGAACTCGAGGTAACGGCTATATTTATACGGTGGAGCCTTTTCTTTTGTTAACCCAGGGGAAACCCACAAACGGGTCTCCGCGGAACTGTAGCGATCTGCAGAGGATCTTAATCCGGGGATGGCCAAAGATGTTATAGGCCGACCCGGTAGAACTGTCGGGACCTGGGGACTGTCGTCGATGCGAGCAATCGCATAGTCAAGAGGCGGTTTCTGAATTTCAACGGTGATCTCAAAATTAAAAGTGACATGATGAGTTTGTTTTCCCCAAAACACATACCGAGTAAGTGCCGTTACTGAGGGGATTATTAGGGGACATTACTAGGGGATATCAGTTATTGATACCCAAACTGAGATTGGTTAGTGCCAGAGGCGGTTTCAAGCACACTACAGCCAGGGTACGGAATGACCTACCGCCGCCAGTTCGCTCGGCGTTGAATCTCTCGCTAATTCGCTATCAATGTTCAGGGTGCCAAGTGCGAGTTTAATTCGCTATTCGATCACGTTAACGAAAACGAGAATTTGTATGGCAAAATGTTAACTCTCTTCGTATGTCGCCAGGAGGCGCTGCTTCAATGCCATATTAATTTACGTTTTCGTAAACGTAATCGAATGAATACGGATAGTAAACAAAACTCACGCTAGGCTCTCAGAACGAGATGTCACTGGCAGTTACGTGTGAGTAGCAACTCTTGCGCTACTTTTTGGTTTTTAATATCCATGGTTTAGTTTACGTCTTCAATGTTTGTATTTGTCTATGGGTACTGTGTTCTGTATTACCTACTATTAATTATAACTTTAAGATGCAGTCGAACCATGCAAAAATATAAGTCTATGGCCGAATAACAGGGTTTGTGGGTCCTGCTGCAATCACTGAGCCATAGACCCTTTTTCGACTCTAATAATCTGTACTCTGCTTGGATGTTGCTCTTCTGTATATATACTGTGTTTTTTTAGAGGCAAATAAAGTCATTTATTATTATTATTCTCTTTATTTTATATATATATCTTAAAACTTTTTTTTACAAAATTTTATATAAAACCATACTTACAATATAAAATATTATAAAATACTTAACCTAGGTTGCCACCGGCAGCGGGGATAGACCCAATTATTATTATTATTATCTCTCTATTTATTTTTTTACATATTAATTTACATTTTTAAATATTTTCTAAAAAACAAAACAAACATTTAAAAATATAAAAAGTAGGGGTCCACCGGCATCGGGACCAGGGTCCAAACTACCGGTGATTAGGGCTCCAGAGACAGGAACCTCCTCACAATGCGTGCCATATCGAGGAGAACTGCCTTCTGAATCAGGCCCTTGATCCAGCCGCCTAACGAAAGCCTCATGAGATGTTGATCGAGGCTCTTGGCCATCAGGCCGTTGGCCGTAACAACAATCGGCACGATGAAAGCCGAGTCCACACTCCACATGTCGACAACCTCATGTGCTAAGTCGAGATATTTGATTTGTTTCTCTTTCTCAGCTTTCACGAGGTTCTCGTCATGGGGAATGGTGATATCGACAATCATCGTGCGGCGCGCTAATCGATCTATCACCACAATGTCTGGCTTATTAGCTACAATAGTCCTGTCGGTGATGATAGATCGATCCCAGTACAACGTGACATGAACATTTTCGAGAACTGGGTCGGGCACATACTTGTAGTACGGTACCTCAGAATCCACAAGTTTATATTTTTATTATTATTATTTTTATGTTTGTGTGTGTGTATATCTCTTACCTATTGTCGGCAGTTACTTCGTCGAGTGGATCCCCAACAACGTGAAGGTAGCCGTCTGTGATGTCCCGCCAAGAGGCCTCAAAATGGCCGCCACCTTCGTCGGCAACACCACAGCCATCCAGGAGATCTTCAAGAGGATCTCCGAGCAGTTCACAGTTATGTTCAGAAGAAAGGTGAGCCGACATTATTGTTGATTTTGTTTGTTTAGTTTGTAATTTAATTAATAGATGGCGCTGTACAGTAGCGATAATGTATACACCTTTGATTAGTTTTGCCTCTAATTCCATTGTATTTTTGACATGAATCAATTAACGACGTTTTGTCGTTTTATCCACAGACGTAGTTTTATCATTAAAAATAGAGGTCAGCAACAGGTTTTTGACTTTAGCATTAGAAAATAAAAAATTGTAATTAACTTACTAATAAGTTAATGATAAGTTGCTGTTAGTTTCATGTTAGTAATTAATCTTTGATAAGTTTTTAATGTTTGATTAGTTTTTATTTTTGATTAATTTAATCTACTTAAAAATTGCATGCCCGTTATGGGTACACTGTTGTAACGCAAATGTACTGCATCCTCAACCGCAAACTGTACACAGTTTAAGCAATAAACGATATTTTATTATATTCTATTACAGACCGCCTGCTTCCTAGACGTCATAAAGTAAAATTTCAATGTCATTCTAGGTAGGTAGGTACTATTAGGTACCTATGTAATTTTTGACGACTAAAACTCATGTCGAGCTCTGGGTGCCACTATGATAGTTAAGGCGAACGCATCGCTAAACAATTAATCTAATACGGAGCGTTTGCGCCCCGTACCATAAGAAAAACTGTTTTTTTTTCCTTCAAATTAAAACTACAAATTATTTTATATTTAATCTATAGACTAGGTTCACGAACTTCTTTAAGAAATCTTTTTAAAGAAATTGATGTCTTGACAGTGGCGTCTCAATTTATTTATAATTGTATAGTTCTTGTACGTTGTAATATCAATTCATTTGCTAAACACAGTGATGTACACAATTTTAATACTAGAAATTGTTGGAATATAGGTTTTATAGAATTTTATGTCTATGGTAGTTTACTGGCTGGAAGTTATTTGAGTTAAAATAAATATATGTATGGAACATTTTGAAATGGTTTGAAGTTGTCGTCTTGTGGAAAATGTTAGTTGCTATTATATTTTGATACTAGCAGTAGCTCTCTGTCTTTTCTACCAACCGTTTTGATTTCTATTTTTTTTGATCACATTTTTACATTGTTTTAGATTTATAATATTAAATGTTTTACAATAAAAATGTTTATGGTGCCAAAATTTAAGTAAATTGCGTAAAATTTGCATTTGCATTGGGAAAAAGAAAAACGAGATCGAAAATTTTAAAAGAGAATTTGAAAATGACGGAAAATATTAATTTGAGAAGGAAAAATGGCGTCATTTGTGGCGTCAAAGAAAATAATATGTTGAGAGGGGAATTTGGATTGATACACATCAAGAGGGGAAATCCTATGATAATGATGTGTATCGAAATTTAAAAATAAAGAAAATGAGAACGTATAATGTTGGAGATTGGAGCTGATGATGCTGGAGATTGGAGCTGATGATGTCGGAGATTGGAGCTGGTGAAGAAAAGATTTTTAATGGTGTTGACAATGCTGAGAATTTTGAAGACAGCATTGCAGACGTTGATGATTTGTGTTGAAGATACTGATGATGAGTAATGATGATGAGTAATGATGATGAGTAATGATGATGAGTAATGATGATGAGTAATGATGATGAGTATTGATGATGAGTATTGATGATAAGTATTGATGATGATGGAGATTTTATAGTAATGAAGCTGGTTGGAAATTGATGAAGATAATTATTGGTCATTGGTGACGGAGTTTTTTCGGATAAAGGAATAGGAAGAATTATTGATGATGGAGTCGTTGGAAGTTATTGATGATGGAATTGGAGATGGAGTTATTAATGATGGAGTTGGTAGTTAATTGTGTGTTGAATTGGTTAAGTTAGTTGAGATTTGAGGTTAGTATCTATTCGAATTGTAAAGTTGGATTAGTATTGGGTGGTTTAGTTAAATTGGGTTTTAAATAAGTTATGGGAGTTATAAGAGTTATTATCTTAATTGTATTAAACATAAAATTCAGAGCGGATGTTGGAATATAGGTTTTATAGAATTTTATGTCTATGGTAGTTTACTGGCTGGAAGTTATTTGAGTTAAAATAAATATATGTATGGAACATTTTGAAATGGTTTGAAGTTGTCGTCTTGTGGAAAATGTTGGTTGCTATTGTCTTTTGATTGAAATTGGTTTGTTTACATAATGTTTTATATATAGTCTTGGAGAATTGTTTATTAGTAATGTAAATAAGAAAGGTGATAAATAAATGATGGTTCTATTATAAAAAGAAAAGGTTTTATTAAGAAGGTTTTAATAATACATCATACACCACGCACAAGGGTAAGGATATATTCAATTTACACATATATCTACAATAGAAATAAGTCAAAACTTGCAATGCCACTGTTCAGGTTACAGAAGGTGCTTGGTTCTTTCTTGGGGCAAGGTATACACTATCCTTTTGTCCGGGTCTGCCTAAAACGCACTCTGACTAATTCGCGTTATGCCTAAACGTCATTTGAAATTCGCTGTTATACTATGTCGCTACTCGTCTAATTCTTCTATTACCTATTTCGCAATCTGCCCCAAACGTAGTACGCCTAAGTCCATTTCGCGTTACGTCTAATTATCAGTTAGCCTAAAACTCGTTACACCTATATCATAAATAACGTATTTAATATATTTCTCCATACGAACTCCTATCACATTTTACCTCTTCACTGGCCACTTGAAACTGAAGTATTGTAAATCATTCAAAATTATAACATGACGTTTAGTGCCAATCTTTGTGTGCAGTCCGCGTTGTAGGTACCTAATAAACAGATAATTTATTTTACTACCAATGGATGCAAACGAAAGTGTTGTATTAGTAAAAAATAAAAAAGGCCGCTGTAATTTACTGTACAGTGGATTCCAATATACAAAAAACTGTTCTAACGCTGACGGGTCCTCGCTCTGGCGGTGCGGTAACCGAAATCAATGCAGTGCTTCCATAAACATTAATTCCAACAATGTGGTGTTGCGAGTTAATGACCACACATGCACACCGAATCACGCGAAAAATGCAATTTCTGTATTAATCGATGCTTGTAAAAAGGATGTGTGTAAAACCTTTGGACCCGTGCCGAAAATTGTAGAAAAGGCTATTTTGAAGCAACACGAACTGCTTGCAAGAGAAGGTATAAACGAGGCAGCTATTTTTAAAGCCAAAAAAGATTCTTTGTACAGGGCTAGAAGTAATTTTTTGAAAGTAAAACATACCAAAGTTACTTTAAATGACATAGTGATACCAAGTATCATAGCTGAAAATTTTCTCGTTTGTGATGACGGCGACGGATGCAATAAGATTTTGATTTTTAGCTCGCCATTAACCATGAAAACATTAAAGGCAAAAGCAGACTCGCAATTTTATGGCGATGGGACCTTCAAATCAGTGCCATTATTTTACCAGCTATACACGGTACATATAAACTTGAACGAGGGCAACAGCGACACTGTGAATATTCTGCCAATAATATATTGTCTGTTGCCGAATAAGACGCAGGAAACCTACGTAAGGCTGTTCCAGCTAATAAAAAATGTTTTTGGCATTGAATTTAAAAAATTCAAAACCGATTATGAAATTGCTCAGATTCAAGCGTTAAAAGCCGTTTTTCCGGAAATATCATTAACAGGATGTTATTTCCATTATTCAAGAGCTGTTTGGAAAAGAGCCGAGAAATCAGAAATACTGAGTACAGACATAGGAAATACAGTAGCTACACTTTGTGCTAATTTGCCACTTGTTCCATCAAATTACATATCCGAAGTTTGGCAGCAAATTAAACATTTAACACAAGGTAGAAATCAGGTAAAATTGAATAAGTTTCTATATTCTTACGTGGAAAAATACTGGATCAACGAACTTAATAACATAATTAGTTGTGCTAATGAAATCCACCGAACAAATAATAGCTTAGAGGGATGGCATCGCCGTTTAAACTCTCGAATGAAGTGCAGGCCAAACTTCATCAATTTTTTGTGGAAATTGAAAAAAGAATCACAATGGCAGAATCTAAAACTTAGACAAAATCTCTTTGAAGGCAACTCAAGAAGGAAGTTGGATATAGTATTTAACTCAAGGTATAACAAAAAATTAAAAAACTTGCATGATGGGGAAATTTCAGCCTTTTATTTGTTACAGAAGATGTGCGACATTAAAAAGGAATTATTGTGCCATTATAATAATAATTAATTATAAAAAATAAGTTTATGTTTTGTTATTTGTTCTACACCGATAACTTAGTTAATTTATAACCAAGAAGCTGCATAATATTATTTATGTTTCAAAGTTATTTTTTATTAAAATTATAAACTATGGAATGTCAATGGTTTTATTCCCTTCTCTTACTAAATACATTATCCTATAAACATTATCCTATAGACATTGATCGAAGTTACTATTTTTTAAGGATTTGTTTTTTTTGTCCATCTATTTTACTTTATGTGTATGCGTACTATGCCTGGAAAAGGGTTAAAGGAAATAAAAATAGTCATCATTAATAATAAAATTAACATACTTGAAATTATATAAACCGATCAATCCACTACCTACACAATATCGCTCACCATGGCTGACACCACACTGTTAACCATATTTAGTGCAAACCTACGGAGATCAACGATTGTCTCCGCGTGGCTGGTGTCAAAACTGGTGCAGTTGTTAGGCGACTCCAAAACTTCAGTCCACTCTTGTTCCCCAACTGTGCAGTGATAGCTACAGACTTGCGTCCTGCGTGAGATTAGAAAGTTCAGCCTGCACAGGAATTTATTTATTTATTTATTTATTTTTTTTTACATTTTTTTTTTTATTATTTTGGAGACTTCCCCAAAGTCATTTTGAGGGCATGCGGGAAAAACACATACACCTATAACTTCGGGTGTCCGCAATAATCCGAAATTGTTTGCTCCAATGTATCCTGCCATTTTGCTGGGATTAGCAAGTTAATACTCGTACGCTGTAATATTTCAAAGTCTCTCGTAGCACAATCAAGCAGTACTTAATCTGTTTGCAGAAATCATATCCGTTGAAGTCAAGAACTGACAATAGTTCTGACAGTTTAATAGACAGTAGGTACCCATATCCATTTTACTTTATTTTTATTTTTTAAAATAATTGGTATATAACTTTTTTCAATCATGACTTAAAAAATGCTCTCGTGTCAAATTCGCTTTTAGACCAATACGTAATAAATAAGTCTTATTCTCACACTGACAAATTCGCTTTTGCACTAAATCTCAATACATCCGATTCTCAATGTGCCAAGTTCGCTTTAGGACAAAAACTCATTACGCCTAAGTCTTATTTCGACTATTTCTCAATTGGTCTAGGCATAACGCGAATTAGTCAGAGTGCGTTTTAGGCAGACCCGGACAAAAGGTACACTATTACAATAAAATACCAAATACTGTACTAGATTTACCTTTAGATAAGTTTAAAAAACATGTAAAGTCTTCTTTATTAAAAAAAGGTTATTATACAGTCAAAGAATATTTAGAAGATAAAACAGCCTGGCTATAATAAAAAACATATACATAATACTACTTATAAATAGTGTCCTGCAGATAACAAAATAGCGTTGCATTGAACATTACAATTAGTTTTATTTTTATTATTGTTAACTATAGTTTTTTTTGACTTTTACTAGTACTGTATGATATTGTAAAAAATTAAACTGGTAAATTGTGTTTTTGCTGACTTAAATATTTTATTTAGTTATTTTTTATTTTTTGTGTTTTTTTACATGTTGTGATTGTCCTTTACATTTTGTGTTTTTATTTGTGATGGAAAGTGTCCTTTATGATAGGGCTTTTTCCAATATTTATGACGCTGTAAGGGAGAAAAGAGCTGGACACTTGCTGAGTTTCTTGCCGGTTCTTCTCAGTACAAGATCTCCCGCCCAGAGTAGATAGACTTACGAACCGATGGCTTAAAATGACGTTCATAAGAGCTATTTGTAGCCTAAACTGAATAAATGATTTTGAATTATGAATTGAATTTTGAATTTAAAAAAAATGAACTAGCATATTGAAGTGTGTGTTAAGACTAATCTACTAAGAAAATTTAGATGCTTAAATCGATCTGGTTTGCCTGTAAAATGTAAATCTATGTTTTAAAAGAGGTTACTTTGATATTTTTTTTTCTGTTATAAAAAGTTAACAAATTGAGTTTCTGTAACTAGCAAAATGAAGTCAATTAAATGAAAAATCATGTCATTAAATATCACTTTCATATGTTTTGTAATTGTTGGGAAAGATCAAGATCCCGCCACGTAAATTACCGTCGTAAGTCCAGAATTATAACATGTTTATCCCCTATTTTTATTTATTAAAGGAAAGAAATTTCCATTAATGGTTCCTGTAGTCCAGTCGGACACTGGCATGCCATTCAAAATTCAAAACTCAAAATTCAAAATGATTTATAAATTCAGTTTAGGCTAAAAATAGCTCTTGTGGACGTTAATAAGTATGCCATCGGTTCGTAAGTCTACTCTGGGCTGGGAGCAAGAAACTCAGCAAGTGTCAAGCTCTTTTCTTCCTTACAGAAGATGGGTTATGGAACCCTACACTGCGCGTGGCCCGACACGCACTTGTCCGAATTTTTTATGTCCCCACTGCTGGGGCACGAGCCTTCCCTATGGATGGTTAAGGAGAACGGACCCTAAACCACCACGCGGCCCCAGTGTGGATTGGTGGTTATTAACGACTGCTAATGCAGCCAGGAGGCCAGGACCAACGGCTTATCGTGCCTTCCGAAGCACGGAGGAGCTCGAGATGATAAATTTTTGGTCACCCATCCGATGACCGGCCATTGCCAAAGTTGCTTAACCCCAGCAATCGGAGACCGGGTGCGTTACCCACTGCGCCCCATAGAGCTATTTGTAGCCTAAACTAAAAAAAATCAAATTTAATTGTGATTTTTGTTTTTTTTAATAAATATTGATGATTGATTTTATTACAAAATTGTCATTCCCAGGCATTCCTCCACTGGTATACCGGCGAGGGGATGGACGAGATGGAGTTCACGGAGGCAGAGAGCAACATGAACGACCTTGTTTCGGAGTACCAGCAGTATGAGGTCAGTGTGGAGCACAGACTTATACGTCTGTGGTGTGGAGCAATACCAATGAGGTCGTAATCCGTGTTAAAATTGGTTTATTAACTTTATGATTAAAAGTGCTTTCACAATAGCGTTACTGGTGAATTATATTCCTAATACAAAAAACCACGAAAACAATGCAAGCGCAGAATGGGAATAAGCGGCCAACAGAATCTCTTTCCAAAAAAATCTTCTTCCGTACCCGTATTCCATCAGTCGAGATGTGATAGTGTTAATTATAAAAAAAAAAACATGTTGCTAACATTCAGTAGGTAGTATTATATTTAATATTAAGGTAAGTAAAATATTAAAGATCTCAATAACATCTACGATTATAAGATAAGATAAGATAAGAAGTCATTTATTTCTCTTTCACATAAAGGTGATACAATAAGTGAGTACAATACAAAAGTAACATAATATTAGAACCATTATGTGAGAGACTGGAGCCTGAGATAGGTTTTTTGTAAAAAACCCGTTTTACAGGTCACCAATGCCCCCGCTACTCCGGTTTTAGATATCTATGTACATGTATTATGGTTACAGGTATAGAGAAGCTAGGATCTAATTATCAGAAAAATAAAGAAAACACAGAAATAAAGATAACATAACAAAAAAACAATAAAAATGGTTAAATTTAGACCAACAACTATTTGATTTGATAGACAACACATTATATGACTGACGGTAGGTAGGTGTTGTGGGTAAGTGGGAGTGTAAGTGCGGGTGTGAGTGAGTGTGTAAGAATGTAGATGAGGGTGAGTGGGCATCTTAACTGTACGATGAAAGAGTGAGAGAGAAATTAAGATGCGGGGAGCAGGAACTGTTCGGTTTCATCATAGTCTAGGGTTTGAAGCCATCTAGAAACAACTCTTTTGCAAGTAGCTTTTTTAAAGTGGTATATTCCTAAATTTGAATTTAATTTATTATACATAAATGGTCCAAGGAAAAAAAGAAACTTATGGGAGAAGCTCGACCGGGAGTGTGGAATGTTGCAAACCTTTCCTTTCCTTCGACTGGTAGAGTTGATGATAGGGTCGTATGAGAGTGAATTATGTGTGATAAGGGCAGCCTGGAGAATGAACGATTGCCTCACAGTAAGAACCTCCCAATGCTTGTATAACTCACTCGTGGGAAACCGAAATGGGAAACCAGCAGCCACCTTTAGGACAGCTCGTTGTGCCCTTTCTAGTTGTATTAGATGTGTTTTGGCTGCGCCGCCCCACGATGTAATGCAGTAGTCCACTAAGGACTGACCCAAAGCATAATAAACCATCTTTAATGTTTTCCGGTTGGCAATGTATTTCAGATTTTTAAAAACATAGATGAGTTTACGTAGTCGGGGGACAAGAACCTCGATATGCGGTTTGAAAGTTAAGGTTTGATCTATGGTAACCCCTAAGTATTTAATAGTTTCAGTTCTCTCTAATGGCAGGCATTGGCATTTCGGTGAGTCCCTATCTATATTATTGTAGCACAGATGGGCATAGATGGTGAGATTTGCAGGAGGAAGCATGTTTTGTCTGTGAGCGAAAGCGATATATTTAGTCTTGGGGACGTTTAGGGTTAAGATGTTACTATGCAGCCAATTGACAACTACATCTAACCCTCTTTGCGCACTAGTATAAACATCCTCCCAAGAGTCTCCGCTGAAGAAAAGGGCAGTGTCATCAGCAAACACTACATTATAAAATCACTTTTGGACGTAATAAAGAAAAGTAACTAAATATTTGGATGTATTTTTTATATCCCTTTGTCTTCTCTTTGGGAGAAGAGAAAAGAGGAAACTTGTTGTTGTATTTGATAATTATTATTATTATTATTTTCTTGTGTTATGGCTTCTTATGTTGTTGACTGTTGTTTGTTGACATAAGTCTCAGAAGTTATTATTCTGAGACATAGGTACTTGCTCAGAATAATAACTAATATTGTTCTGAGGGTACTTGTCTCTTGTCTTGTCATCAAAAAAATTCATTTTCATTGTGTGGGTACCTATGTACATAATTGTGTTCAATGTCGGTCGAATCATTGATGTTGGTTGGTTACGTATCGCAGGTTTGCGGTGCCGGCCGTGCCGTAAATTCACAGACTGTCCTTAAAGTGAGACGTTGTGCTCGTGTACAGATAATAGTTAATTAATTAGCAGGTGTGTAAGACTGTTACCTGGGTACATTGTCGGTAACGGACAAAATCAAAACATAACCTCAAAACTGACAGTTTTAAGTCATAACATAACAAACCAAGGGAAACATTGAATTGAACTTCTTTTGTATGTATTTTATTTATGCATCACAATAATTACTATTTGCGAGAAGGCAGTGTAAATATATATTTTTTATGTTTACAATAAAAGCTTGCTTTCTTTATTTAATTTTGAGTTTAGACTATCTTCAACTGATTTGGTGTTTCATTGTTAGTTAATTTCTACAAATGGAGGATCCTGATTACAAGCCTAGCGTAACGAAACTGTCTAAACCACTACAAAGACCAAAAACGATACAAAAGTCAATCGCTACCTCAATTACTGTCAACAACATGGAAGCCACTGCACAAACTGAGTGCGAACAGGAGAGGTGTATAGCCTGCGGAATATTACTCAGCAGAATCAAACGGCCTACCGACAAAGTATGTTATGAGGAACTTGTAGAATTGCAAACTATTGTAAACCAATGGATCGCCCCTAATGAGGTAAGTTCCTTTTTGTTATACTGCCTCTGTACTAATAAACAGAGCATAAAATAGAATACAACAATATATTGTACGCAAAGCACACATTTGCATTTAAAAAAGTTAAGAGTGTTTGAGGGCGCCTTTATCATTATAAGCAATATCTGTTAGGCAACCTAAGGATAAAGAGATTAACCTTGGAATAGATATTGCATGTTTCGTCTTCTTTCTTCTTCTTTCTTTGTTGTATAAACTTTTGTGCTTTTGCACAATTCTGCCAGTATCAGGTATGTAGAAAATACATTGTATCAAAGTATATTTTGTTGAAAAAAACACAAAATATCAATTCCAAGCTTAAACTCTATTTCTTAATATGGTGGTATAGGTTTCTCTGCTTCTGTGGTCAAGTCTCACGTTAGTTTCCCAGCGTAACGTTATTCAAGATGTTTCTTCGCTCTCAAAAGTCAAAGATGTTGCTAAACTTACGGCATTTATTTAAACAGAGAAAGGAGAGTAAAGGGATGGGGTTGCACAAAGATCCCGATGATAAAAATAATATTTGACTTTGACTTTGAGTAGATGTGCTAACTAAGTGGAGACGACAACCTCGGTAAGCCCCACTAAGATAAGATAAGATAAGATGGTTAATTTCACTGTAAAAACGATTGTTTTGTTTTCAGCTTAACATAAACAGTGTGATGTGTCGCCATTGTTTAAATATCGTATTGAAAGCAAAACAAGAGAACGGAGAAATACCCAAAGATCATCGGTTGGTGTGCGTGAGCTGCGGACATTCCGTGTTGCGAAAGAGGCACCACAAACTCTCTACTGATACGGAGAGGGAGAAATTTATAAGAGATATGATTGTCAAAAAGATCTCTCCTCGCCAAGTAAGTTACATTTTAGTATTCTGATTATCATCAGCACCAGCCCATTTTGAGCCCTATTATATACATAATTTTCTGCCCAGCCCCCTGATCGCCTAACCAATCGCTTTGACTACACGTATAGTTTATGATGTCATCTTGCCACCTCGCACTGCCTATGAAAGCAATATCAAAAGCTAAAGGCTATAGCTTTCGATATTGCTTTCATGGGCGGCACGAAACGACAAGATGACGTCATAAACCACACACGAAGTCAAAGCGATCGGTCAGGCGGTCGGGCCCCTGGTCCCATGTTACTTGGGGGTCGGTGCAAATTGGTAGTTTCTTTCACTCTCCTCTGTCAGTCACCTGTGTACACTCCCTTTGCATTCATATCTCTGTCACACAATTCATCCATCTATTGTGGAACAAGCATTTTCCAGGCAAGTGTGCTATGTAAACGCGTCTGTGGCCGAGCGGCAAAGGGAAAGTCCCGGGTTTAATTCCCAGGCAAAGTGTGTTCGGATTTTTCGATGCATAGCCCGGGTTTGTGATCACCAACTCGCATTTGCAAGCGTGGTGATTAAGCCATTACCGATCAATTGTAGCGATGATTTGATTTCAATGTTGGAGGCCTTTGCACAGCATTGGGACAGTTATAGTCTATTTCCTAATTGCATGCTACACCCTAGGCCGCATCATGTCGATGCTCGCTCGGTGGCGCAGTGGTTAACCTCGCCCGGTATGCGATTGGTAAGGTTAAGCAACTTTCGCAAAGGCCGGTCATTGGATGGGTGACCAAAAACTTATCAACACTAGCTCCTCCTCCTCGACAGGCACGTAAAGCCGTTGTTCTCGGCTGCGTCAGCAGTCATTAACAACAACCAGTCCGCACTGGGCCCGCGTGGTGGTTGATAGCCTGTTCTCGCTGTAGCGTTTACATTCAGAGGTACGGCTCGATGTACAGCAGTGGGGACACTGAGTGAGCGGTGATGATGATGATGAGCTGTATTTTTGACATCTTTTTTTTTTAAATATATATTTACGGGTAAACTCAGTGTCTTGATCTCACCTGATGTAAAGTGATGATAAGGCCAATGATGGAAGCTCACTTCAAAAAAAATGCATTTTCATTTGTAACAGAACTTATGGCCGGACTAGGTATATATAAGGTGACTGAAAAAAATGTCAAAAACGACAAGGGTTGGTCAAGTCAAGCTTTTTAAAAATAAAAGTGGCCAAAAAAAAAAGTGCTTTTTTTTCAATTTTAATTTAATAAATAGGTACATAACGCATCTAGTACATTTAAATTAAGTTATTCGTTAGGTATCAAATTTATTTTAAAGCGAACTAAAAAAATAATAGAAAACTAATAAAAAATAACGATTATTTACTGACTGAGAGACTGGGGCGGCCGTCGACCCGTCGCGTCATAGCGCCAGCCAGCTGAGAGAGATAAATGCCTACGCCTACGTTGCATACAGTCTGGCTGGAATGAGTGAGACCCCATTTATTTTCCCTTTACAACTGAATTGAAACTCTAACGACTATCGATAACATCTACTTACCTATGTTATGATATGTGTGTTATGAGCGCAATTCCAATTCTTATCTACGTATTACAAAATAAGTCTAACACACATGAATAGAAGTTACAACTATCTTTCCTTTACAAATTAAATATCAAATGTAGGTAACATCTAAAGTACGACCAACGACCGTACTGCCATGTAGGTATTGCAAAATAAGTCAATCACACAATTCACACATCAAAAGAAGTTACTACCTACTATCTTTCCTTACAAATGAATGATGAAATGTAGATAGGTACCTAAAGTACGACTAACGACCGAACTTCTATGTAGGTAAGTAAGTAGTAAGTAAACAGCCTACAATTGTCCCACTGCTGGGCAAAGGCCTCCGTCATTGATATCAAGTCATCGCTACATTTGATGGGTTATGGCTTTATCACCACGCTTGCCAAGTGCGGGTTGGTGATCACAAACCCGGGCTATGCATCGAAAAATCCGAATTACATTTTGCCCGACCTGGGAATTGAACTCGGGACCTTCGGTTATAGGGCCGAGCGCTCTGCCACTCGGCCACCGAGGCTATGTAGGTATTGCAAAATAAGTCAATCACATAAATTACACATTAAAAGAAGTTTCATTCATTACAAATCAAAGATCAAATGTAGGTATCTAAAGGGCAACGGCCGGTCGATGACAAAGTACCTATTACCTCTGCGTTATTATTATTCTAAGTACCTATGTTATGTTGTTGTTAAAAGCATTATTTTATTATTCAGTCTTACCTAATAAGCCTAAAGTAATAAGTAATAACATAACACTAAATTAAATAAACAAATGAATGTCTCGCATTAAAGGCAAAGTTAAACATCTGAATAGGTGAATAGGTGTAGGTAGGTACTTACATGGTGATAAAGAGCATTCCAGTTTATGTCATCCGCGTACAGCAAAGGCTATGATAAGCTTTCCATCACACTTAACAGGTTTTGGACTGTCAAACTAATGTAATAATAACAAAATAAAAGTCAACCTTTGGTATAATTACGTAACTAAATTAAAATTAATTAAGGGAGCTAGAATAACTTATTTATTATTATCGACGCATCGTTTTTATTATTACCGACACTAATTCAGCTTGTTTACAAGTTCATCACCTATTTTACCTACAAGTCTTATAATACATTTTACACCCACTGCATTGCTTGGTACCTAATCATAATTTGTCACTGCACTGATTATTACCTTACTCAGCTTAGAACACTAATCTATTACTACATTAATTAACTAATACGTACTATTATTAATTCAATTGCGCATACGAAAATGCACCCACCACATAACAACACAACCTCGGCCGGCCGCAAGTTGAGACTAGACTACCCGGGTATTTAGGTACTCATGTGCTACCTACCTACAGCCCGCCCGCCTTTTGAGCTGGCTGTGTGGCAGCAGTTGACTAAGCTTTTGCGACGACCAATCACTTTAGCCGCTTCAGGGCTGCCCCTAACTATGAGCAGCGCTTTTTCGATATGAATTATTACGATTATTTCATAAATATTTCAATTCTTCATCGAATTTAGCCTTAGACAGAGTGGTCAACGCAGCCGCCCGCATTGAAGACGATGTGGGTTCAATTTCTACATGAGGTACCTATTCAACTTTATTTGAAGTTTCAATATCTTAAAGTTAATAAGATAAGAATTTGTGGTAAACGACCGTAATAACGTTGTTTCTAATTCATAAATGTGTTTTATTTCAAAGGAACGGTGAAGCGAAAATGTATTAATTGCTTGAGTACCTATGTAATGTAATATCCAAATAAATGACCAAATTTTTTAATGATTTATAAATAATTTTGAAATCACGTGATGCTTACCAAAACAACTAGTCTCACAGTCGTTACTTTCTTCCTTTTAAACTTTAACGAGTAAACATTTTTGATATTTTTATGACGATAAAAAAACCAACAAATGCCATAAAACTATAGTCAATACAAGTGCTTGACATTAAAAGTTTTTGGTTACAAGTTATAGCTAGCACAAAATAAGCTCCTTTAGAAACTTGTTTTAATGGTTAAACTAGATAACGGATAAACATACTTGTAAAAGGGCCAGACCCGAAATAAATTTAAAAACAGTTATTTCTAAAATTGTCATGACCGGGAATTGAACCCAGGACCTTAAAGATGGCGACGCCAGAACCGGAGTGCTAACCACTTGACCACGGAGGTCGTCAAATTTTCTTATTGTAAATTCGCTTATTATGCAAGTTTTAAGTTAAGTTAAGCCTATTCGTATGTTTGCAATTGTGAAAGAGTTTGTAATCAACAAAAGACAAAAGTTTTGACATGTCAATATCTTGTATGGTCTAATGGTTTTAATTTACTTCTCGTGCGTTCCAACCCTAATCACACGACCTTCACACGGCTGCACGCAAGGATTTTTGTCGCAGTCTACTTGTGCATCTTGAGCTATCGCGTTGCGCGTGCGTAAAAATGCCTTGGATTACGAACCAACAGTTCTTAGAGATGCTATTTACGTATTAGTTAATTAATGTAGTAATAGATTAGTGTTCTAAGCTGAGTAAGGTAATAATCAGTGCAGTGACAAATTATGATTAGGTACCAAGCAATGCAGTGGGTGTAAAATGTATTATAAGACTTGTAGGTAAAATAGGTGATGAACTTGTAAACAAGCTGAATTAGTGTCGGTAATAATAAAAACGATGCGTCGATAATAATAAATAAGTTATTTTAGCTCCCTTAATTAATTTTAATTTAGTTACGTAATTATACCAAAGGTTGACTTTTATTTTGTTATTATTACATTAGTTTGACAGTCCAAAACCTGTTAAGTGTGATGGAAAGCTTATCATAGCCTTTGCTGTACGCGGATGACATAAACTGGAATGCTCTTTATCACCATGTAAGTACCTACCTACACCTATTCACCTATTCAGATGTTTAACTTTGCCTTTAATGCGAGACATTCATTTGTTTATTTAATTTAGTGTTATGTTATTACTTATTACTTTAGGCTTATTAGGTAAGACTGAATAATAAAATAATGCTTTTAACAACAACATAACATAGGTACTTAGAATAATAATAACGCAGAGGTAATAGGTACTTTGTCGTCGACCGGCCGTTGCCCTTTAGATACCTACATTTGATCTTTGATTTGTAATGAATGAAACTTCTTTTAATGTGTGAATTGTGTGATTGACTTATTTTGCAATACCTACATAGCCTCGGTGGCCGAGTGGCAGAGCGCTCGGCCCTATACCCGAAGGTCCCGGGTTCAATTCCCAGGTCGGGCAAAATGTAATTCGGATTTTTCGATGCATAGCCCGGGTTTGTGATCACCAACCCGCACTTGGCAAGCGTGGTGATAAAGCCATAACCCATCAAATGTAGCGATGACTTGATATCAATGACGGAGGCCTTTGCCCAGCAGTGGGACAGTTGTAGGCTGTTTACTTTACTTACTATAGAAGTTCGGTCGTTAGTCGTACTTTAGGTACCTATCTACATTTCATCATTCATTTGTAAGGAAAGATAGTAGGTAGTAACTTCTTTTGATGTGTGAATTGTGTGATTGACTTATTTTGCAATACCTACATGGCAGTTCGGTCGTTGGTCGTACTTTAGATGTTACCTACATTTGATATTTAATTTGTAAAGGAAAGATAGTTGTAACTTCTATTCATGTGTGTTAGACTTATTTTGTAATACGTAGATAAGAATTGGAATTGCGCTCATAACACACATATCATAACATAGGTAAGTAGATGTTATCGATAGTCGTTAGAGTTTCAATTCAGTTGTAAAGGGAAAATAAATGGGGTCTCACTCATTCCAGCCAGACTTTATGTAACGTAGGCGTAGGCATTTATCTCTCTCAGCTGGCTGGCGCTATGACGCGGCGGGTCGACGGCCGCCCCAGTCTCTCAGTCAGTAAATAATCGTTATTTTTTATTAGTTTTCTATTATTTTTTTAGTTCGCTTTAAACTAAATTTGATACTTAACGAATAACTTAATTTAAATGTACTAGATGCGTTATGTACCTATTTATTAAATTAAAATTGAAAAAAAAAACTTTTTTTGGCCACTTTTATTTTTAAAAAGCTTGACTTGACCAACCCTTGTCGTTTTTTACATTTTTTTCAGTCACCTTATATATTATATTATTATAGCAATCCACCACACACGGTAGCTATACTATAATTTATATTTTTGCCCTCATTAAGTCCGCGGTCGTATATACCATAATATAATATTAATATTTCTTGCTATATCTGTCCACATATTTTGGTGACGTAATAGAAATATATATATTATAGCTCCGTCTGTGTTTGCTCGAAGATTACTATGGATATATATCGTAATATGTCTCGCTATAATATATATTATAGCTCCGTCTGTGTTTGCTCGAAGATTACGCGCTTGCCAAATGCGGGTTGGTGATCACTGATCACAAACCCGGGGTATGCATCGAAAAATCCAAAATACATTTTGGCCGACCTAGGAATTGAACCCAGGGCATTCGGTTTTTGCACCTAGTTAAATAAAAATAAAGTAAAATATCTAATTATTTAAACTTATTGTGTTCTAAACGTTTACGCGAACACTACACATTGAATGAAACAACTTTTACGGTCTCCCTGTGACCACGGACCCTGCAATGAGTTCGAAACGTCAGGATAAACATTAAATAGTAATGTTTAAAATAAACGCGAGTAGATCCGTAAAAGTTGTTTCATTTCAATATTTAAACTTACTTATATTTTGTTCCAGTTGTCCGGTAACAATTGTCTCTGTCATTGTTGTTGGCGAAAGTGTGACAGAATTCGTATCAAGGTGTGTAAAATGGTCTGACTTTTCCTTTTATCCAATTTAATTTATAAATTTTTAGTTTTTCATATAAAATTTATTTTAATTATATACATCTCCTTTCTCTTGCATGTCTTAATGAATTTTATTTTTATTTCTTTCATGAAATTTATTATACTGTTACTGTGCTTTATTGATATAAAATAAGTTGATCTCTTTGAACCCACTAGGGTTCCAAGGTTTCCCTCTCCCAGAAGCATTAAACCCATTGGGACATTTTGTACAAGCCCATCCTTTCACTCTTCTTCCTCTGTAAATCTAACTGCCATTGCCATGCCAATATAGCATTACATACTAGTATTCGTAGTTGACAACATTGAATAAGTTATAGGGCTCGAAATACGAGTAGATAGTGTTGATAAAGGAAATGTTCGTTTTTGGGGTCTTATTTTATTACAGTTTTGAAGTGATGCTTTTCTGATAGATAGCCTTCTGAGATGATGTTTCCAAAAAGAAAAAATATATAAAAAGGCCCCAACATAATTTAAAAAATATTTAAAAACTTGAAATCTTGTTTTCTTCATCAAGCTTTTCTTATTATTTTTGGGTTCTAAAGAAAGTTTAAGTGTTTATTATTATATTGCTGAACTTAATTATACATTTTAAAAGGTATTGAAACCTTAAATTCAATGCAATTTCCTGAAAATGAAACCATGCGGTTGCTGGCTTTAATGAATAGTACCATTGCATTATTAATTTAAAAAATAAGTTATATTTTTTAAATACATACATTAGAAAAGCGAAGTTGCCAAGGTAGAAAAAGTTTAGGGTTGCTATTTTATGAATTTTTATTATCTGACCTTTTTATTATATAATACAATGTTTGAATATGTTTAAAAAATATATGAATACATGAAAAGGTTCCTTATTTTGTGCTCTTTTCATAAAATATAATTTCATCACTGTAAGAATTAGGGGGCCCAGCCTCCATACAAAAATGGAACATCTCCTTTCGGCGATTGAACAGAGCCACGGTAGTTACTTGTTCTCCTGACCCGGTGTATCAATCAAGAGATGGGTTTAAATCCCGTTCATTGAAATTATTGTTACACTATTTCATAATTACATGTGTAAGTACAAGGTGTAAAATAAATTCCTAAAATAGTAAATAATAATTTTTAACAAAAAAAAAAACCGACTCCAATAAAAATAAACACGCGCCATTACCCTAGATTGGATAAATGAAATTTTTCGTAGTGATTATTGATTAAAAGAAAACTTTGTCTTTTTTTAAATTGTAATTTGTTCGCAATAATATTATAATCATAAATATAGCTTGCCTAATTCATAACTGATCTTTCAATATTAGTAAAAATATTACGATCGGATGTTGATGACGTAGTTGTCGACAATGAATAGGGCTTCTATGGCTTATAAAGTAAAAGTAGATAGTGTTGATTAATTTCGGCGAGTTGTATTGAGCCACGATAGCATTGTTGGCATTGCACCTGACCCGGCATGTCATGGGGTGCGGGTTCGAATCCCGCTCGTGGAATGTTTTCAACACTTTGTCTTTTTCCACAGTGAACTTTACATCGCATAAAAAACCGATAGCGCAGCGTTTAACGCGCCCGATCTGCGTTGCTGAAGTATTAAGCAATTTTTGTAAAACCCAGTCATCGGATGGGTGACCAAACATTGTTTCTCGAGCTCCTCCGTGCTTCGGAAGGCACGTAAAGCCGTCTGTCCCGGCTGCATTAGCAGTCGTTAACAACCACCGCCTGCACTGGACCCGCGTGGTGGTTCATGTCCCGTTCTCCCTGCTGTGGTGTTTCCATCGAAGATGAGATGGTGATGGTGATCTGCAAATAAAGTGTGTGGTATTAGTATAATCAATTATTTTCATTCCAGTCTCTACCAAAAGTCAAGAGTCGTAAACCGTCAAAACCAAACAGTATCGAAAAACCCAGAGCATTGTTACCACAAGAAGCCATGTCAACATGCAGTTATAGCGACCCGTTGTCGTCTATAAACGACATTGACATTAAGGAAGAACCATTTCACATTAACGAAGAACCATTTGACATTGAAGAGGAATCAACAAAGGTTGACGTTAAATTGGAACCGTACTCCTTGAAAGAAGAACCAGACATTGAGCCACCACAGCTGTTTGTATCACCTGAATCGCCTGTATCTCTGAAGAAATATCACCATCACCAACTGAAATAGAGAATACCATAATGCTACCAAATTTGAATCGTGCTCCGTGCTCAAATTCACGATGTGTGATCCCAGAATGCAATGGCAAGGAAAGACATAAAATCCCAAACACTGTACGTAGAAGATTGTTGGCTAGTGACAACTTTTATCTACCCAAAAATTGCAGGTTATGTTTAAAACATTTACATGAGAGCAATTGGGATAGTTTGGTGACGTTATTGTCAAAAAAATCTATGAATATGTTCACCGAAGAGCATATGTATGATGTTATTGAATTATTGAAGTTACAGACGTTCATTGATTTTGAAGATGTTGATTTTATGGAAGATAGTGTTGTTGTATATTTACTGGGAATAGGAAAGGTAGAGTTTAAAGTTAAGTTGCTTGGTACTCCAGGGTTGACTGCTATCAATAGATGTGCTACTGGTTTGGCAGCTGTTCTGATGAAACAGAAGAGTAAAGAGGCTAATATTCGTATTGCGTCAATTCTTAATTTGTCAAGAACGAAGCTTGAGGTTTTGATGGGGGCAGTCAAGAGAGTTATGCAACCTCCCACAGATAATGAGAATGATAAATAAACATATTTTTTAAATGATGCTTATTTGTTTTATTAGTAGACTGTCCCGTTTTACTCAACTTACTTAAACCGCCTCTGTGGTCTAGTGATACGACACCAGTCTCAGACCATGAGGTCCCGGGTTTGATTCCCAGAGGATACATGCATAGACTATGTATAATATTGGGTATAGATGTGCCTCTCATAGAAAAAAAGATGGTAAACTAGGTACCCTGTACGATAGATGGCGGTAGTAGACGTTTGCGTGCGCGTTTACGCTTCTTCCCGATAGATGGCGCTAATTTATAATATAATAACTAGTTTAAAAAAAATTTGTGTATAATATTATTTATAAGATTAATAAACATAGTGAAAAACCTATAAATGAACATAAAAATCAAAAAGTTATTATTAATTTATTTCCAAAAGATCGAACCTAGGATTTCTCTATCACTACTTTATAGCACGATGCGTCGTCGCAGGTGCTCGGCTAATGAGCTCTTATGAAGTTGACGAAAGTTGTGGGTGGTTATAAGAAAGTTACTAGAAAATAACTAAACGTAACTTATTAATTTGAAATGCTATCTACACTACCGCCATCTAGTGACATTATATGGATAACCAGTTAGTAACTTGAGGTTCCTCTTACGGAAGATGGCGCCGCCGCATATGATTTTTTTGTAATTATTCAATGTATGGAAGATTCACCTCTCTGGATACATGTTTGTCCCCTACAAAAATGTTAAAATATATCTATTCACCTTATGTCATTTAAATTGTCCTGTTCTCTTCGAAACACATAACTGCTTGTTTTATTATTTTGCACTCTGTTTGGTTAGTGGTACAGTGGTGGTACTGCTTGTTTTTAACCTTTTCACCGCCACACATAGCAGAAAAAAATCTATTGTCCCACGCCACGACAAAAACAGGTTCCAAAAATAGTGATGTCCAATGACAACAATTGATAATCTCTTTTTCCCCTTTCCTCCCATATTTTAAGCATTTTACTCCATTAATTTTTATTTGCTAATTATTATTCGTACAAAGTTACAGTTCACAGCGATTACTGTGTATTTTAACTGAAAAACACCCATAAAATTAGTAGAGAGACTACAAAAAACATGCCGCGCGCGCGCCTTAACAATAGTGATGTTACTCTTGAACATCGATTGAATTATTAGATACAAATTTTATTTTATTTCTTCCTTTATTTTCTTTCCTCATGACGTTACTGTATAAATTAAAGTAATATTTTAAATTAAGACATTTCTTATTGTTTTTCGTGAATAAGACTCCAACAGGAGTTAGTTTCATAGTATTTGTATTTTAAAAGAAGTGAAAGTTAATATTTTTAGTGTACCTATTGATAGAAGTACGCCACGCCGCAGCCGGCCTATTGTTATTTTTATGATATGCTTAAAAGATTACACCTGCAAAAAAAAAACAAAAGGCGTAAATAACTTGTTTTTGGAAAAACAGTTTTTTCTGATTCGAGTTTTCGTCAGTTGGGCCATAGGTTAATTTTCCCAATGGACCAATCAGTTGTGTAGAATGGAATCAAAAGTGCCCACGGCACAACCAGTTGAGCATAGTAGTTGTGCCATGGGGCTGGAAGGACAAACCCGGGCCATGCATTGAAAAATCTGAAACACACTGCCCGACCTGGGAATCAGTGTTGCCAACCCCAATCTAGACTAAAACTGCAGACAAGCTTTCAAAAAGCTGTAGAAAACTGTAAATTTCTACATACAGAACTGTAAATCTACAGCTTTTCTTATTTTGTATGGCGTAGGAACCTGTTTAGACGTTTACCTACTTAGCATACCTTACAAATAAATAATCTTTTATCATATTTACATCATTTTACACTTGCGGCTACCCTATATTAATGTGATAATTAATGTTTCGCAGGAAGTCGGGGTAGAAGACGGCGAGTTTGACGAGCAAGAAGAAATGCCGCCAGAAGAAGACGAACAAGAGTGATTGATTATTTATAGGTTAACCTTGATACACTTAATTATGGATACCTATACAACATGTATCAGAGGGATATACCTACTTGAGTGCAAAATCAGTTTCATCGAATTTTGTTTCTTCGAAAACCTTTCAACGACATCTCTATCCTGCGTGCGACGTCTTGTTACTGCGATGTAAACTCATTAACATAAACATATTGTTCCTTGTTATTTATTAATTTATAAATTTTCTAGACCACTAAATAAATAAAGGAAATAGAGATAGGTAGGTAATCAACGCATTTTTTAAATAACAACATATCGCAGTACCTAACAAGCAGTCGAATGAACAAGGTTTCGCAGTATGATAGATAGATGTCGTTGTTAGGTCGTTGAAAGGTTTCGAAGAAACAAAATTCTATGATACGGCCTTAGGATACGGCTTTCGCACTCAAGTAGGTATCCCGTATCAGATAGGTGTGATCATAATGAAAAGTCCGATCTAGAACTTGTATGCAGAGTTCATCATCATCAGCTCACTTTGTCCCCACTGCTGGGCCACGAGCTTTCCCTTGGATGGATAGGGAGCACGGGCCATATAACACCACGCAGGCCCAGTGCGGTGGTTGTTAACGACTGCGAACGCAGCCATGGACCAACGCCTTTACGTGCTTTCCGAAGCACAGATGAGCTAGAGATGATAAATTTTTGGTCACCAATATGGTTGCCAACTATTTTTCAGGAAATGAAAGTAAATCTATCACTAACTAGTATAAAAAAGGATTTGAAGAAAAAATAGTGTTTTCCAAATTTATTTATTTAAATGTTTAAAAACATATTTCTTTGGCACAATCTAATAATTTTTTATTGTTTTATAGCGCGTTCAAAAATTTTGCGTTGCGTTTCGTTTCACTTCACCTGAGTCTGCCGAGTATCATTCAGCAGTTCAAAAATTAAGTCAACAGGAATATTCCGTTCAAACGCACGCATTCGTCGGAAATGAAGTATTTTCCATACTTTATTTTTATTTAAAAGAATAAGAAAGTACGGTGATGGAAAATAACGTAAGATACGTTATTTTAAAGTATGGTTGGCAACCCTAGTCACCAATCCGATGACCGGCCTTTGAGAGTTGCTTACCTAACTTCAGCAATCCCACAGAGTACTTTTTATATACATAAGAGCGTTTACGCCGCACACTAGCGCCACTAATGAAAAAAAAACATATCTAGTAATTAGAGATAGAAAATCAAATTATGCTCAACAAACTATTTGAATGAAGTAATTTAGCATTTTTACGGCACCTAATGAACACCTCACATGTTATGTTTTAGTTAAATATGGCGTTATAGTTAAAAGTGGCCGTAACGTCTTATTTAACTAAACCATAGCATGTGAGATGTTCATTAGGTGCCGTAAAAATGCTAAATTACTTCATTCAAATAGTTTGTTGAGCATAATTTGATTTTCTATCTCTAATTACTAGATATGTTTTTTTTTTCATTAGTGGCGCTAGTGTGCGGCGTAAACGCTCTTAAGTTAACTACTGCGCCAGTCAGCAGCCATCGGGCTCCTCATGCTGAGTTACTTAGACATAATTATTAACTTTAATTTGTTCTGAATTTTTATATTTCTATTGTGACGACACATCGAAATAAACATGTCACAACGCTAGTGGTTCAGTAACCTCTGTGTAGGTACTTACATTTATGATCGATCACTGCTGTGCTGCTGAGTGCTGCTTGCTTTTACGCGCGCGCGCCTACGCATATGACGTCATCACTAATGTAAATATGTAATAATGACAATAGCATGATAAATTAATGTTTTTAATTATGTCTAAGTAACTCTACATAAAAGATCTAGATACTTAATCTTTTTATTATGAACACACTAATATAATTTTACGCAAATTTTGTTGCGAACAAATAACAATTTGGAATTGTTGATAAATTTTTCACGAGCGCGATTCGAATCCGCGTCCTCTGACAAATCGCGTAATCGCAGGCGCATCGGACCCGGTATGTCAGAGGATTTTTTTGTGCAGGTTCAAATCCTGCTAGTGGAAATTTTTTTCATCAATTTTCCAAAACATGGAAAAGGTTTGTTAGAAGTTTTACATATTTTTGATAAATATAAAAAACATGAACTTATTTAAGTTATGTATTTTATTACTATGAGCAGCTAGTTATTCATGCAGCATTTGTGTTAAAACAATCTCTATTTTATTATGTTAAAATCATCATAAATTAATAAAAGATATTGAAAAAATTATAAACAGTTATTAGAACAAGCATTTTGTTATTTGTTATTTTTAAATGAAAAAAGAAGCTATTTAAGTAGGTACTTACTATTTTGTAACAGTTATGTAATATCCCAAAACTTTACGTTATTAAATTAGAATGATAAGAAAATGTACGACCTTAGTAACAATAAAATAAAATTCCAAAATTTACTATTAACTTTTATTGTTGACATAAAACTTAATTCTGTTTACAGGTTTATTTGCTACTTTTCTTATAACCTCACTACCAAAGTTATTGTAATTCAAACTATTGTTTATATTGGTTAGAGTTTCCGTTTCCGTTGACATGAAATCTATAACTTCCACTTCACTACTAGTATCTTTATATTTAGAATTATCATTGTCTTTACTCTTACTAACATCAATAACTATGTCATTTGAAGAATTATTATCAACTTCATTATTGACAAGGCAACAAGGTTTAAATTTCTTTTCAATCACCATACTTTTATTATCATATAACCTTTTCCTAGACACTTTGCTGTCATCAAAACTAATCATATTCACTTCTCCCATATTTAATTTTCTGTTTACATCCACCTCTGCAATTCTTTCTGGTACTGTCTCATTAGAGATTACTTTTGTTATAACAGTTTCTTTTTGTAAGTTCCTCAGTCTGAATAGAACATCCTTTTGCCTCTGTAATAGCTTCTGTTTCGTTTCTGTGACATTCTCATACTCAGGTGCATAACAAACATGTAACGATCCACCGTAAAAGTTCTTGGTGTCAAGCATATTTTTAGCGAGTCTAGCAGATTGTATTCTTACATAGACGGCATGGTATGTTTCTGTAAACTGTTCTGCTGCATGGTTTTTGCTTAGACTGAATTGTGACAGTTTGCCGAATTTCAGGAACTGAGCTTTGATCTCTTGTCGCAGGTTTAGTGATGGCACACCGAATATCAGGAGGTGGTTCGATTCGTTGATAATGGAGTAAACCTGTAAAGAAATTAATAAGGATTATGGCAGGCTCCGACAGAATACTAGCATTGTAGAATCATAGTCTTGACTGTTTTTTTATTTTTATTTTATAAGTGTGTAATCATCAGTAACATTTCTCTCTAAAACAGTAAGAAAACTCACTGATACTAGATATTTAAAAAGAGAATAATTCTCAATAATTGTGGGCAGTTTGAAACTATCATGTGGCAAAGTGCATATCAGTGATCTGTCCTGCAAACAAACAAGCATGCCACATAAGACCCGCCTCATGCAGCGCTGCTTTATGAATTTACGTAAAACCGCATGCACCCTTAACTTTTTCACTGCCCAACTATCCTGCACGCGATGTCCCGCTGTACGCCAACATATAAATGTATTTTAATAAAGTAGGTACAAAGAAGAACTTCTATAGAAGTGCTGGCATGGACAGCATGAAAATCTCGAACTTCTATAGAAGTTGTTGGCGGTAAAAAGGTTAAACCAAGTCAGGTGATGGGTTTACTGCAAATAAAAGTTGAGACAAAGCACTCTGCTCGATACCAGTTGGTCCTGGGTTCAATCCTGAGGTTGGGCAAAGCGTGTTTCGGATTTTTCCATGCATAGCCCGGGTTTGTGATCACCAGCCCGCATTTGGCAATTTGGGTGATTAATCATAGTGATGACTTGATCTTAATAGGCCCTTGCCCAGCAGTAGAATAGTAATAGGCTATTTACTTACTTCCTTACTTAAGGATTGAAGAATACGGGCATTAACAGTTTCCGTTAAGTCCCCTTGTATAATGGTTTGTATATTTATATCCATAGTCATGATTATTTATTGCATCATGTTGGTATGGCACAGACTATTTATTTATACTTACTTTAACAGCAGTGAGGTTTCTCCCTTGCCTATAAGGTTGTCTACTTGTGCACAGAGGCAATTGTTCATGATGGGGTAACAATGTAAGGTCATCCATCATTTTCCACTGAAGACATTTAAACTTACGCTAAGTTATAACAATATATAAGGTATCTTTTGGAAGACGAAAAAGCGGTAGTGATTTTGTTGTTAAAAAATCACCAGAACAATGTAACCAACTTTATTATACCTACCTACATAGTGAGCTTAAATTAAATATTAACATTGGCTAAAACTTAGTTATTACCTATCTTAACAAGAGAATGAATTAAAGTGAATCTTGACATTGATTCGATAAACAATACTCAAATGTTACGTTTCAAACATTGAATCTATTGTATTGAACAGTAAAATAAAATTATTTGCCACTGAATAATTATTATAAACAAACAAAACAAGAATACCCAAATTAAATACTAAGTGTTACATTTAGGTGATTTAGACTCTACATAACAAAATTAACAAATTAATAAGCTATACCTACCTAGCTAGTTATAGTTCTAAAAAAAAATTCATCGTAAAATCTAAAACAAAATCAACAAAATGCTGTCATTCACTTAATTTTTTTTAAATGTAATTTGTTCCCTGAGGAATCGGCTAAGGTCAGAGACCATGCTGCCATGTCATTAGTTTCTTAAATTCATTAGTACTAGTCGTATATGTAATATACTATATACTTAGAGCATTAAACCAAAACTATATAGGATGATGATGAATGATAATAGAAATGAGAAGTGACAATGATATATCCCCCAACCCCTCGAGTATCTTAGTAAAGACAAATCTCAAGAATTTCGCGTGAGGACTTAGTAATGCCCCACATTTACTAAGTCCTCACGCGGAATTCTTGAGTGAATTTGAAAAGTGCCGTTGCACTATTTTGTTTCATTTGCCAACACTCATGCACACTCACGAACACCTAATGTTTAATAATCCACCATTATTTCACATTAATATTCGACTTAGCACAAATTTTACAAAATAAAGCAAAACCGCAGACATAACTCTTCACTTCAGAAGTGCTGTCTCATGCGCTCCAGGTGCTGGTATCGGTTGATCGAAATCTTGGTTGAAGAAATGTTTTTTCGGACATGAAAAACCTTTATCCAAATACTTGGAAAATCTCCTGCCTGTATCGAGGCAGGAGATTTACTGCCGGCATTAAGTTTTCGACTGAAGGACTTGTAGCCATGGTCATGAATAAATTTTAAAAAAAAGATGCTTTGTGGTTGCGGTTGCGCGATGCGGTGTGGTGTGTTTAATAATCTCGAATTCTCGAGAACCGTTTTCAACTATTTACTTTAATTACTGACATTCTCAGAACTAACAACAAAGCAGTAATGTTTTAATTTGTTATTACTACTGAGTCTGAGCCGATAATTCGGCATTCTTGCGAGCGACATTCATCATATCGTTGTTGTTAGAATGACACGGCAAGTAGGTTGTGGAGCATAGTTTTACTAATTTGCTTATAATACTAATTTGAAAATTGTTCTAATTATTAGAGGTATAGTTCATTTTTCGTTCTAAACAATAACAATGGGTCGGAAATTTAAACGACAATAAATAAGTAAGTAGGTAGGTACAAATGTAACGAAATAGTTACATAACAATGAAATTAAAAAAAACGCTTGTCAATTTTATTTTTGATCTAAATAAGTATGTGATTCGATTGTACTTATCATTGAATTAAATACCTAAAAATCTATACAAAACAAATGTCAGGTTAAAATGTTAACTCAAAATATATCAAAACTTTAACTTAAAACAAAATCACAATCCAATCATCTCTTCAACAAGAAGTCGCTTTGTTGTGTTTATTACTTTCCAACATATAAAATAGGTAATAAAATTAAAACAATTAATGTCTGTCTTCAGACTCAATACATAATATTTTTAATAATAAACCTTAAATCTGACAGTAACAAAATATAAAGATCAAATTAAGGACCTTGCTGAGGAAGCGTATCCATCCACAGTAAAAAAAAACCTTTATGGTCAAGTATCTTGGTTTATGTTGAAGTCGTTGTGTCTGTAACGGTTGCTCTATTTATTAATTAGATACATTCTGTTAAAAAAAGGCAGTTTTTTTTTATTGTAATTTGTTCTCAACAATATTTGCATAAAATTATATGTAAATTAGCTTCTGTTGCTCATTTTTGTAGATAAAGTTAACACAGTTTTTATTTTTCCATTCTCTATCTGCCATCGGCTGCTTAGCCTTAATCAGATGTGGTCTAGGTTTAGGGGTATTGGGTGCAATTCCATTGAACAGCACCGTGTTGGTTAATAGAAGCTGGTTAGTTTCTCTGGTCCAGGTTGAGTATTCGCCGTCTTTTGAAGAGTGCTACATTGTCCTGTGTATTTAAGAGAGTCCTATCGAACTCGTTGGTATGTTTGTTAAGCTTTTCCTTATAGCTCTTAACAGCAACTTCCTGTTTGACGGTTGTCTCAAGATATTCATGGATTTCCTTGTTTTTTACAAACCAGTGTGCGCTTGTGATGGTTCTTTAGGCTATGTTTTGGAAGACAGTTTAGGAACAGATTAGAGCTGCTTTCAAGTTGAGGCTTTCTTCGCACCCCATCCAGTTAGCAGTACAACTGAAAGGACAAAAGTACTGAACATGTCTCGAAAGACACAACATACTGAAGTTACAGGACACGAGTACGCTTCTTTATTCAGGGAGCAGTGTCGCTTCTATGTCGATGGAGGACACGGGCACACTCAGCATATCTAACGCCACACAGCACATCCGCTTTTAGTCGCAAGACTGATCGTGGATTAAAAGAGAAGAAAATAAAATTGTATTTACTACCTACTAAAACCTAGTATCTAGACAAACCTAATTTAGGTTTTAAGATACTTGTTATGGAGTAGTGGACTGTATGAATGAATTGTTGGAAACATGTAGTATCTTGTAAATATTTATTAGCTATAATTTAGTACAAATACATAAGAAATTAACCTGACAACTCAAACGAAAACCAATGACTGAAGCACAAAACATCAATGTCAAAAAAGGTCTTATAAAAAGTTAATACATTACATCTTAATTTGAATATAAAAGGTTTGGACCAGCCAGTCGCCAACAATACTAATAAGCATAATTGCATCTATAAAATGTATTGCCAATAAATAAACGAATAATGAAATGAGTACTTCAATAATAAATTCTTTATTTGGATTAAAACACAGTATTCATATCATAATAATATATATTATATAAATCATCGCAGTACATGCAATAAGTCGAATGTTTACAGGAGCGACTAAAATGTCATTGTTTCTTTTTTTGCTTCTTATTTAAATTTTGTGTTAATTAATTTTGTACTCTCATTAGGCACATAAATATAAGGTGTTACAATAATTATCAATAACCTCTTAATTTCTGAGAAATATTGACATAGAACTTATTGCGTCAATATTAAAGAGTCTTTAATATGATATTGACGAAATTGATCTCATAAATAAAACAATAAATTATAATTATAAGAAGGTAAGATTTATTAAAAATATTAAGACACCACAGGATTAAACAAAAAAAAATTATGAAGTAAAATTTTGTAGAATGGCCGGTAATCATGTGGAATCAATTCTTTTAATTCTTGTAAATTATTGTATTTAGAAGCTTCTATTGGAACTGGCCCCGTGCATAGTTTGGGATGTTGTGGCAGTGATTCTATAGTATGTTTGGTCTTACAGGTAAATCAGCCCATTCATCTTGGGAAGCCAAGTTTGTAACGAATAATACCATTGGGGGTATATTGATAAGCAACAACGTCATTAACACACGTCATTAATTCACCTGCTTTGTTTCCAGGGCGAATACTTTTATAGTAAACTGGCTCAAATGAATAAAAATTATCAGTACTACAATATTTTTTTGATAAGGACCTGGCCGTTGTCTTGCAGACTGAATTATCGGAATATAATCTGCAGGTGTATAGACTTCACTCCGATTGCGCAATTTCTGCTCAATAGTCACATGAATGGAGTCTACTTCCATGAACGTGTGTCCAACTTCCAAATACTTCTACTTCTCTCTTCTTCTTCTTTCTGTTCTATTACGACATTGTTCTTGATGCTCGATTCAAGCAATGCATTGGAAAGTTTGATATTCCGATTCTGGTACCCACATCCGTCACTCCATATCGTAATTGTTTCAGGGTGAGATTTTGCAATTTCTTTTTGCAGAAAATCTGTATTAATTGATGCAAATACGTCACTTTCTATACCGGCCACACCTTCGTGCCAAACGTAACATACGGCATCTTTAGTGTTTAGGTTAAGGAAGGTCTCATAGTTCACTTTCAATTTAGTCTTATAGTAATTTGCACTCGCATTTAACTTGGAGCCAATAGCACAGCCTACAGATCCACTGAATACGTTTCAGTTTTAGGACATTTAATTCATAGATTTAAGAGTATTGTAAAAGGTCTTCCAGGAGGATCAATTTTATTTTTTGTTTGACAGTCACCCTTGTAAAAACGGTAAATCTCTCCAAGACTAGACCACTAGGGCTTAATATAGAGTTTACTGGATGATGCTCGACAATAATGACTTTCTACCTTAGGCAGTGAATCTAGAAATTCTTTTAAATTCTTCACGACATCAGATCTTTGTGATGAAGTATGAGGTTGGTTTTCCACATTTGCCTGGCTTGCACTGGGTTGGTTTGATAAAATCCATGAGCGCACAGTCTTCTCACCAATGCTCAAAGTGTTGATAAACATCTTCCGACAAACACGTTTTTTAACATCATCCCCATTTTCTTTCACGGGCAAGTAGAAAGTAAATCCGGTATTCTTTCTTAAAGTACTTATATCAGTAGTCTTTCTTCTATACTTTGGACGTGCCTGTAATACAATACCAGTAACGTACACCTTCTTAGCCTTCCAAGAAACAGATTCCAAAAGTGTGAATGTATTATTTTTCGATTATCTTCGCTAACCAAATCGCATTTAAAACCCTGTTTTGGGTCTCCTTTTGATATTGTTGTTTGTAAGTGTCCATTACATCTCTGTCCTAGACGTTTAGCCTCTTTATATTTTCTAGTCGTAATTTTGCATTTTTCGATCTCTTCCACTCATTTCTATTTACTTGACCTCTACGTTTTCTTGGTTTTGACTGTTTTTGATCTTGTTCTGTATGCAATGTCGACTGCAGTTTTTGAGGCGTTACATTATTACCTAAATCATCTTGTGTTGTCTCACTTTCAGGTGGGCCATACAATTCATCCGATCCTGAACTAAAATCAGTATCTGACTCTCTGTGTATTCGTTATGGCCTTCAGTTAGTGCTTCATTGTTCTGCGTTAAGCACTCCACCGCATTATGAATCTCGCTGGAGGGTGTAAATGGCCTGGTAATTACGGGAACTGATGCTGCTTCGGATGGATGTAGAAATGAATTTTGCTGCCCGAAATCATCCTGTTCTACAATAGATTCTGTTAAAGATTGCTTCTGACTATTAACAGCTAAGTCCACTAAACGCCGGCTTCTAGCTCCTGACATCTTAAACGTTTATTTTTTTGCTACGCCTGCAAAGAAAAGACATTATTAAAACACAGAAAAGTGGGTAGACACACCGTTTATCAAAATGCAAGAACTCTTATGTCAGTATGTTTTACCCAACCATATTATTGCAATATGTCTTTTGTCAACAAGAAACATTGCATCCTACGGTATTGTAATAGTTGTCACACACAATTATCCGTCCAGCTTCGAAAAGACCATCACATAACTGAACTACGACACTCCCTGGCTTATCAAAATCAGCAATCTCGGGGTCGCGACCTATGTAAATATCATAGTTCCAGACAAAACCCTCTTCTGTGCAGAGTTTATAGATTTTCAAGCCGTATTTGTGAGCTTTTGATGGGTTGTATTGACGAAAAGATTCATCAAAACAACATTCATCAGGTGTTAGTAAGCTCTTCCAGTTGTTGATAACAAGGTCCAAAAGTGGTTTTATTTTGTACAGACGTTCGTTTCGATCCGTCGGAGCTTCATTAACAACAAAGTGCCAGCAACGTAATATTGATGAGAAGTCAACTAAAATTAAAAAAATCTATATATTTTTTTTTTAAACTCAGATTTTTTAGAAATTTTTCCTTCGAATAAAAGTGGGTCTAGTTTCACCCATTTTTATATGTGCACTTTATGAAGACTCACACGTATATCATCCAGGAATTGGGCAGGCGGCTGGATGTATTGTTGGTGTCTCGCAAAACTCAAATACCATGTTAAGGTCATGACATGGTCACAGCAACCAATTGTTCTGCGCCCAACGATGCAATTGCAACAATACTGCACTATCGCTTGCCTACCAAATTGTGCCGAATTAATTAATATGTAAACAAAATAAGTTTTATTACTAATGTGGCGACTTTGTATTCTGCCTCGTAACAAAAATGTGTTTTCCTGATTTAATTGGAGCTGCATTAGTAATTCATCGTCTACTTCTCTGGCTACCTCAATAGTATAGGAACCATCTTGTCTAACATGTTCACCATAATATGATCGTGCCAGTTATTTGGTAAATACCCAACGAAATTAAAATTAAATCATTTAATTCCATTTAAGGAAAGTCTTCTAGATTAAAAAATTCTTGGCGCAGCAACTTATAATCGCGTTTGAAGCGACCATTGACGACCTCCACCACCCAACGGCACAGAGTCACTTTTCGCGATTCATTAGCATCTTCTGTGCTTAGTTGATGTTCACCCGGTGGTAGAGAGAGAGGATAATGTACTGAGTATCTTAAACTTTGCAGATATGAAAACCTGTCACGGAATCCTCTGTCTAAAATCATTATACCACCCTCTCTAAAATAATGTCGCATCGGTTTTGTTTCGCCAAACTCTTCCTTTACAATATCTGCATCCGATTTTGTAGCTGCATATGGGCTAGGGCGTTCAAACTCGGATTGTTTTCAACTCCGGAGCTAGCTATGATGTTGAGCAATCAAATCCGGAACTCCGGAGTTGGCTCCGGAGTTGAGAGCTTTTTTAGAAATTAATAAAAAGGTTCTTTATCAAACAACTTAAGTTTTATTTGTCAAGGAATCAATCTTTTGTTGTATCATAGCTACACGACATAATAATAGACAAATGAAATGGTAAGCTGTATTAAATTATTAAAACAATCGACATTTTTTTTATAAAATCCTTGCGCTTGCAAAATAAAACATTTGTTTAGCAAGTTACAATAAATAATCATGAACTAATACCTTTAAAATCTCTTTTTTCGTGATAGAATATAACAAACTAAAGAAAAGACAAACAAACAGTAATTAAATATTAAAACAATCAACAAGTCTGTGATAAAATCCTTGGACTCACAATAATTAGAATTAAACTTTTGACAAGTTACATACATCATCATAATCAGCCCACATCAGTCCACTGCTGGACATAGGCCTCTCCCAATGCATGCCACTGGGCCCGATCTTCGGCTACTTTCATCCAACCATTGCCAGCCACTTTGCGTATATCGTCGCTCCACCGCGCCGGAGGGCGTCCTACACTACGTCTGCCGAGTCGCGGTCTCTACTCTAGAACACGTCTACCCCAACGGTTATCGGTCCTGCGGCTTATATGACCAGCCCATTGCCACTTCAGTTTGCTAATTTTAAGAGCTATGTCAGTAATTTTGGTTCTCTGGCGAATTACTTCGTTCCGGATTCGATCCTTTAGAGCAGTGGTTCTCAAACTTTTTTAATGACGGAACCCTTTTGGGAAGCAAAATACTTGATAGAACCCTACAATAAAACAATTGTTTTTATAAGTGTATTCTTTATTAATCAGCATAATAAAAGTACAATGTAACAGTTACTAATTATTATTTACTTCACCACTTGCCAAGGACAATAATAGAAAACATTAAAAAAGAAAAAATCTAACTAGTGGGAGGTATGAAACTGTTTTTTATTTTTCATCAATTGGTTGATATCAGGTTTGATGGAAGAAAGTTGGAGTCTCATATCAGCTTCGGCGTCCAGTCTATTGCGATATTTTGTTTTCGTGGCTGCGTAGGTAGAGAATCCTGTTTCGCACAAATATGTAGTTGGGAACGGGAGAAGAATATCCAGAGCCATTTGGCCAAGCATTGCATATTCATCTTGGATTTTGCACCAAAAATCATTGAGAGGCGTCGTTTTGAACAGTGACTCCATACTTGTGTCTGATGACATTTCTAAAAGAGATTCATATATCTCGTTTGGCAAGTTTTCAGGCTTTTCTAAGTTGGGTAAAAAAGGATTATAAATCCATGAATTCACTTTAATTTTTGTATTGTGTTCTTCGGGAAAATACTTTTCAAAAGATGCGCGCATCGAACTGAGATATTGGACCAATTCTTCAAACACATCATCTTCAAACATTTCTGAGTCGTTTTCACTAACAAACTCACTGAGTAACGTAAAGCTTTCTATTTCTTTCTTACCAATGCAAATGATCCAAAAATCTAATTTTCTTTTAAAAGCATTTATTTTATTATAGGCCTGAAACACTGTTGTCTGTTTACCTTGCAACGATAAATTCAATTCGTTAAGTTTTTGAAAGATATCCGCCATAAAAGACAATCGGAACAACCAAGTTTTATCATACAAACGGTCCTTCAAATTAAAAGAAGTATCTGCTGAAAGAAACATTTGTAACTCGGCTCTAAGTTCAAATAGCCTTGTTAAAGTTTTACCCCGAGACAGCCATCGCACTTCTGTATGGAGCAGCAGTGTTTTATGTTTGCTGCCATAATCTTCACACAATAATGAGAACAATCGGGATTGTAGTGGTCGTGATTTGATAAAATTAATTATTTTTACCGCTTCATCCATAACTAATTTTAGATTTGACGGCATTTGCTTCATCGCAAGTGCTTGTCTATGCAGAATACAATGACTGGAACTACAATTAGGCGCTTTATTTTTCATTCGTGACACTGCTCCTGCTGTTTTACCTGTCATCGTCTTGGCCCCATCTGTACAAATGTCAATGCAATTGTTCCAACTGAGATTATTTTCTTCAAAAAATATATTTATTTTATTAAAAATTTCTTCCCCGGTAGTGTTTGCAAGCAGCGGTGAACACATAAGCATGTCTTCTTCAAAAGAACTTTTATATGGATATCTCACAATAACCAGCAGGATAGCCAAACCAGCGACATCAGTCGACTCGTCCATTTGCAAGGCGAATCGTGTATTTTGTAGACGTGTAACTAGTTCTTGTTTGACGTAGCTTGCCAGATCATGGATTCGTCGTGAAACAGTATCGTTTGATAGCGGAACAGTAGAAAGATGCTTTGCAGATTTTTCATCGAGCATACATTTTGTTATGTCTAATACACATGGTTTTATTAAATTTTCAGCGATAGTGTGCGCTTCACCTGCTTGTGCAATGCGATAGCTAACTAAATATGATGCCTCCGTGGCCTTTTCGTTGATAGTTTGTGTTACATGCATCATATTTTTTTGACTTTCTAATAACAGATCTTTTTTGCGAACAAAAAATTCTTTATTCTTGTCTTTAGACTCGGGGTGTACAGTTTCTAAATGTCGGCGCAATTTGGCAGGTGCCATGGAACTATTAGGAAGCAGTTTACTACAGAGCATGCAGAGAGGTGAGCCGTTGGAATCAACAAATCCGAAACTGATATAAGATTCATCATACTTCCTTCTTTTCGTCTTTGAAACCGTCGAGCTTGACGTCGTGGCATCATCTTCTGGATCGGTGATTGCTATATTCTCCGCGCGCACTGCTTTTGAACATTCAGCGTCATTAGAAGATGTTGTTGCAACACGTTTAACACCTTTAAGCCAACGTTTCATTCTTCTTTATTTATAATGTTACACGTCAGGATAGTGGGGTTTAAATAATGCACAATCGTTACTGCGTATAAGAGACTAAATTTAGTACCTACACTACAGTGAAGAAATGTATAAAACTGAGACAACAGAATACAGCAGGCAGTAAAACAATGAACACTATTTTCTCGCTAGCGAGCTTGTAAGTAGGTAGTAACTTATCGCTCTGAACGCTAATCGTCAACTGACGACGCGCGACGCGCGATCGCCGCTTTTATAATTAGTCCTAGACTCGATCTCAAATATTCTCGAAAATACTCGAGTCGGCACCTTTGATAAACAAAAAGCAAAAATAAAAACAGAAATTTAAACAATATCGACTTTATCCTTTGAAGTTAGAGTCGAAAGTCGCTTGTTGACAACTATAGCGTCTAATTCAGAGGCGGCTTTTATCAAAGAGACTGCGCGCTCACAAGTATACTACCCGCTCGCTTTAAGTTTGCCGCTGGCGATAGGTATGACGTTCGAAAAGTAGCGTCAGCAAAACATAATATAAAAATATTTTTTATTTAATTGTAACAATAAAAATTGTGTACGTACATATTTGGGTAAAACTATGACACATTATAAGTTTTGTTGTCAAGTGTACGCGCATTCCACAGACCGTCAAACTTAGAGCGAACGGGTTGTACAAGTATAAAATTGTTGATACCAAACTTATGAGATATTGTACCAGCTATTGTAACACATGTTTATACAAATACAAATAAATAAATAAATAACGTTCATAGCGTTTTGTCCCCGCGAGGCCGCGGAGTCCGCGCAGCCGCGGAGCGACCAGAGAGAGGTGTTTTGATTTTTTTTTTCTAAATTCTTGCGGAACCCCGACAGAGGTATCATGGAACCCTAGGGTTCCGCGGAACACACTTAGAGTATAGCTGCTTTAGAGTAACACCTAGCATAGCTCTCTCCATAGATCGCTGAGTGACTTTAAATTTGTGAACTAGTCCTACCGTGAGTGTCCACGTCTCGGCTCCGTATGTCATAACAGGTAGGACGCACTGGTTGTAGACTTTCGTCTTAAGGCTCTGTGGTATTTGTGTCGAGAAGACCAGATGGAAATTGTGAAATGCTGCCCAGCCCAGCCGAATCCTTCTATTAACCTCTTTCTCGAAGTTGTTTTTTCCTAGTTGAAGCGTTTGTCCTAGGTAAATGTACTCGGAAACAACCTCGAGCACTACATCGTTAACAGAAATCTTAAAGTTACATACAATACAATCAAATAATCGAACATAAATAGATTTTTTAGATATAAACCTAAAAAACTACATTTTCCGAGATCGAAGATCTTGGTAATAATACGTTTTGAGAAACGATAAGGCATTTAAAGATTTGTCGGAAATAGAACTTCTAAGCTTCGTGCAGAAAAAGCCTGCTGCCGAAAATGCTCGTTCTGGCTCTACGCTTGTCTGCAAGATACACAACAGATAGTGGTACGCTTCTGAGAGGTATTTTCCTCTACACCCGCCATTGTCATAATATTGCTTTTTATACTCTTACGAATCCATCCAGACTCAAATTATCTGATGGAGTGCTTTGTTTTGTATTTTTTAATTTGCTTAACTTCTGCTCCAGCTGTTCTGCAACACTTAGGTGCATACGTTTCCATTGGTGATTCTGTTGATGATGTTGATGGCAAGGTTACGCAGTTACGTTTCCGTCGAAGGGCCGAGCCGAGCCGAGCTGAGCCGACGCGAGCTGAGCACTCGAGCTGAGCCGACGCGAGCTGAGCACTACCGAATAATATCGAAGTGTTGGTCTAAGGACTTAAGAAGGAACCAAACAACGAGTTAGCGTTTTTAGTCATTTTTGTACGTTTTGTAAATAATGTTTACATGGTTTTTGAAAACCGGTTTCAACACCGGTGTTCTATTTCAACTCCGGATTTGAAAAATGCATAAAATCGCTCCTAAACTCCGGAGTTACGAAGCTCCGGAACTCCGGATTGAAAGCCCTAATATGGGCCCAATACGTCGATTATGTGACCATCACAACATACTACCACAGTCTATACTATATTCTTTACCATGAACGGTTTGACGAGGTTCCTATATTTGTGCAGCGAATGTGTTTTTGTTGTTTTTTTGTTTGGTAGGCATAATTGTTACTTTTTGTACATAAATATATGTACCGTCCATTATTACTATTGCTTTTCTTTGTTCTGTATTACTAGCAGGATTCCCAAAAATCGAATCTGGAATGTATAGATTTCTTACTGCCACTTCTGCCTACTGATATGATCTAATCCTAAATGAGCAAATTTCAAATTGTTATATAAATAAAATATATTTTGATATCATAATTGTATAATTACCAGTGATCGGATTAGGTAGTGCAATTTGGGGTTAACGTCCTCAAACATTATATTAGTATGGATACGCCCGCAGGATTGCGGGATTTCGGAAATATTCTATACGTGTAAAATACATTTCCTCTTGTTAGAAATTATTATAAAAGAAAACAAGTATTTAATAAGTAACACATTTGAAATGTTTATCATTTCTAAAGTAAAAAGTAGGAAAGAAATAAAAACATAGGTTTTGTAAATACTTTTTTATTATTTTAAAACTTGCAAACAATCAATTACGTATTAAAGTTACATAACATAGACAACAGGTTAAAATAACCATTTGTTTAATAAAAACAATCAAAAACAATTCTTAAGATTGTGACTTATACAAATTGTTGTTGTGTTAAGTATTGACTAAAGATGAAGATTAAAACATTTGACATTTTTGATTATTTATTTTTACCATTGTGTTAAAATCATAATTAAAAAGTTTGTTTCTTTCAATCCCCATCTTCGTTCACACTGTCAACGTCATCAACACTCATTGAAGATGTTTGTTCGTTTTCTTTGAAATTGAAATGAGTGACGATAATCTTTTCAATATTTTTCATCTTTAATCTATTTCTTTTTACATCTAATATCTACTTATATGTGGAAAACGTCCTTTCAACTTCCACTGATGTCAGCGGGGCAAATTTCAAAATTAAAATATCGTCAGTTGCTGAACCGTTGAGAAATCTCAACTCAGAAGATCAAATGATCAGAAACGTTCTGATAATATCAATATCCGGATTGCGAGCCATGACTGCTTCTAATTTAGTTTGAACAGGTGAACACATACTCCAATTTACAATTGGCCTTCTCTTGGGGACGTCGCCAGCCGAACGGACGATCAGCCTGCGTTGTTGCAGGCCATTTCATCCTATTCCCCGTTCTCCCTTTTTTTAGGGAGTTAAGGTTAGTCCAGCTTTCACGGCGCACCGTCGAATCTTTTGGTCTCTTTGGTAAATCTTGCAATCTGCTCCACCTTCAGATCCTTTAGGTCCTCTATGTGTAGTGTGTCCGACCCCCAGAGTTCCCATCTTATCGGTGAGTACATCGGGCATTCAGCTAGTAGGTGGAGGCTGGTCTCCTCGCTTTCCATACACTCCGGGCATATGGGGTCGGTTTTCACTCCTATCACTGTCAGATGTCTGTTCAGCCGACAATGTCCTGTTATGATTTCTATGACTAGCCTCATGTTCCCTCTTGAGAGTCCCATTAGTTTGCTGGTCTTTTTCTTATCCATGCCCTTGATGAAGATCTTCGACTGTCTCATACCATTCGAGGACCTCCATCTTTGGTTGGTTTCTGATGTGATACTGTGGCTGATTACTCCCTTGGTGATGTTGTGCGCTATTGGCAGCCGGGGTTCCGGTCCCACCAAGTTTTCCTCTGCTCCCATTCTGGCTAGTTCGTCGGCCTGTTCATTTCCCGTGTTTCCCTCATGTCCCGGGACCCACGCTAACGTCAGGTCCGTTCTTTCGGCCAGTCTCTTTTGGCCTTACTTCATCAAATATTTCAAATGCTTCGTCTATGGATGTTTCGCGTTTTTGTAATTTTTTTAATGCTATTTGTATGATTTTAAAATTGTCGTCGATGAAATTCAAAACATTGCAAATATTTTCTTTATTAATAATGATTTTTGCATTATTGATTGAAATTGCTTCTGAGCTTCTTAAACATGTCAAAATATGTTTAATTTCGTCGACATGTTACACATAATAAGAGGCCGCTTCAAGCCAAGTGCCCTAGCGCGTTATTATTGGTTGAGGTGGCAAGACATGACCGGTATACGAGAAAGGTTCAGTTTAGAGCTTGTCCAGATGAAGCGATTTACGCGCGAGTCCATTCGCGCGTCTCAATTTTCAATCGCGTCCAGATACCGCGTTTTACGCGCGAGTAAATAAGTGAGTTTTTGGGACGAATTCAGTCAGTTACAATTATGGATTGCGACAAAGCGGTTGTGTTGTGGCTTGCGTACCGAAGATGGAAACGACGGAAGCAAAGAGAAAATCGACAATATAGAGTGCACCCAATTCTACATGATAGAATGAATAACAGTATGTTTTATACATTATATCCAAAGCTTCGAGAACACGATAAAAAGTTTTTTAACTATTTCCGGATGTCTGTGAAATCTTTTGATGATCTGCTTGAAATAATAAAAGAAGATTTAACTCCTTGCCAAAATTATGTAGTGCGGGATGTCGTTTCCGCAGAAGAAAAACTCGTGATCACTCTAAGGTAAGTAATATTTATTATTTGGTATTTTAGGAATGGCACTGTTAAAATCACGTTATGTAAATACTTTAGAACAAAATAATAATTACACATAATTACAAATTATTTTGGAATAGATCCATACAATCAGAGCCTTGTGAATCTATTGTTGGTACTGGCGATGGCGATGGGTTAAGTTCATGTTGTACCGTTCTTGTGGTATAACTCGCACCAGTATAACCAGGTCGATTAGAAGAGTCTTGTGAATCTATTGTTGATACTGGCGATGGCGTTGGGTTGTATGCTTCATGTTCATGTTGTACCGTTCTTGTGGTATAACTCGCACCAGTATAACCAGGTCGATTAGAAGATATGGAGGGTGTTGCTGGATCATATTCGTAATTATCTGGTGAATATTGAAATGATGTGGGGCGGTAAGGTAGTGGATGTCGTGCAGGATGTTGTGTGAGGTTGTATTGAGTCACATAGCCAGGACGCGTAGTTTTAGATAAATATGTATGAGGGACTTGCTGACCTTTTTGAAGAATATTTAATATTTCAATTTTCGTTTGAAGTCGATTGGCCTCAGGTACTTTCAGCAACTCCTTGTGTAACGATAAACAAAAAAGTTTGTCATCATCAGTCTCCTCAGTAGTGGACGGTCGTAATGGATTACCAGATGTAATAGTTTTTTGGATGATTCCAAGAAATTCCGTGTCAGCAGCACTTATTTTTCTTTTATTCCTCTGATTACTCGCTGGTGGTCTCATCACATCTTCCCCGTCTACTGAATTATTTTGTTCAGCATCAGCTGACATATCAGGTGTAATGTTACTATCAGTAATTTTATTGCTTACCGACCGTTCTAGGAACATTAACCTATTAAAATAAATGTAAGAATTTTTACTTGGAGCTCCAGAACCAGATGGTGCATTTTTATTTTTCTTCATCTCTCGAACGAAGCCATCTCGCAGCCCTTTCCATTTTTTTTGAAGTGTGACTCCTGAAACCAATAGCAAATATGTACTATAATAGTCCTTAATAAATTAAATAAATTAACGAATTAATTACAGTATTTTACTTGTTCCAGGTATTTAGCTACGGGATGCTACTTTGCTGACTTGCATTATGCCTATAGATTAGGAAAATCAACAGTAATCGAAATAGTACAGAAAACATGTGACATCATTTGGATAAAATTGAAAAATATGGTAATGAAAGAACCCACTACAGAGGAATGGAAAGAGATTTCTAAAGAATTTGAAAAATACACAAATTTTCCGAATTGCATTGGCGCCATTGATGGCAAGCATATTCGAATTATAAAACCAGTCGAATCGGGTTCCCTTTTTTACAACTATAAGAATTATCATTCTACCGTCTTGTTGGCAGTATGTGATGCAAATTATTCTTTTATCTCAATAGATGTTGGAGCATATGGCAAGAGTAACGACTCCACTATTTTTAAGAACTCTCTTTTCTATAAAAAACTTGTGAACAAGTCTTTAAATATTCCTGACCCAAAACCAATATCGGAGATAGATAACAAGCCTTTACCTCATGTCATTGTAGGAGATGAGGCGTTTGGTCTAATGGAAAACATTATGCGGCCCTATTGTGGTAAATCGCTGACAAATAAAAAAAAGATTTTTAACTATCGTTTATCCAGGGCACGACGCTATATAGAATGTTGTTTTGGCATTATGGTGAACAAATGGAGAATATTTCACAGGCCACTTAATGTTGACATAGATTTTGCCGAAAATATAATCAAAGCTTGTTGCATTCTTCATAACTATGTCAGATTAAGAGACGGTTACAGATACGACCATACTTTATACAATACATCTCTAAATAGTTTAAACACTGATACACTCAGACCCAATGCACGGTCACAAAATACAAGAGACCGATTCGCTGATTATTTTGTTAATGAGGGTCAACTTCCTTGGCAAAACAAAATGATATAACATTGTGTGATGTGACATTGTGAATTATAGTATTTTGACACTGATTTTATTATACATTGTAGGTAGGTATGTATGTAATATGTAATATTATATTTATTTGAATGTGTAAGAAATAAAAATGATTCGGTTACCGAGAGTTTTTTTCTTTTCATCCGAATCACCAGCTTCAGAAAAAATTTCTACCAACTCTTCCCAACTTCTACGTTTGACGTTTCGATTTGAATAGTCTGGAGATTCCATATTCCATATCGCCACCCTCTTTTCTACTTCGTCGATAAATAGTTCCGTGTCGAAGTTATCACGCTCCATTTTTTATTTCTTAATACGTCCTATCGCGGCAACTACGCGCGTTGGACTGGACGCAAACATGGCCGCTCTAGGATCTCGACTCGCGCGCAACACGCGCGTGTTTTGCGCGAGTCGAGAGTCCGGCGGCTGCACGCGATTTACGCGCGAGTTGAACAGTCGCGCGTGTGCATGTGGACGGCATGTATAGGCACCTAGTATCTCGCCAACGCGCGTGTAGATACGCGCGTGTCGGTACGCGCGTAAATCGCTTCATCTGGACAAGCTCTTAGAAAAATCCGGTATACAAGAGCCAAATAATCACAAATGCAAAGGTCCATCAATCCACAAAACAATCCAAGATGTTGTCAAAATAACCAGATAACTCAATCTCACAACGTACGCACTCAATGAACCGAAGAACAGGAGTAAACAAATACCGCCGAATCACCTCATCATCCCTTTTGCGAAAAAGAGACAGGAAGATTAGGACTATAGTCAGCGCAAACGCTCGCGGCAGTCGGAGCAATACTCTTAAAACGAGCAAATGAGACAGCGTGCACATGTTCGCTCTCGCACTTATACTGTTTACGGGTGACGTCACCAGAGACGTCATCCCTCTCTATTACAAAAGTGATTTATTGCACCGACTGTCGCGAGCCAAAAAAAACATTTTCTAAGAATTTTAGTTGAGTTTCAAATAAACAACAATATGGCGGTAAATTCAGCCGTGTAAAAATAGCGTAACAATGTACAATAATAACATTTTTAAACCACATTTATCTTTAGTGTGACTAACTCTTTTGGAAAAAGTAATCCCGCGCAGTTGGCATGTCCATGTTATAATTTCGTCATGAAATCCCGCAAAATTGCACTACCTAATCCGATCACTGATAATTACACATATAATTACATGAAATCGATTATTAAAAAAAATTTATAGGTGTGATAATAATATTCATTATGGAATATAAAATATCCGTATACCTATGTAAAAATGCAATATAATGTCAGAAATATGTATATATTTCAACAAAGATATGACACAATTTGATAAAAAATAAACAAAATTAAATTCCAATTGAATAATCGATTGGTGGCTGGCAAGAGCTGGATGAAAGTAGCCGCGGATCGTGCTCGGTGGCGTGCACTTTGTATAGAGGCCTATGTCCAGCAGTGGACTAGTTTAGGCTAATGATGATAATAATGATGGTGATTCGATTTCATTTAAAACAGTTTGAACATCTCTTAAGTACGCTGTTGACATTGAAATGACAGCAATGTAGATCTCAGCATATTGTTTAGTATTTAAATAACTTTTACTTTTTCGTTTCAAACCACCGGTTGTCCATTTACTACGGATAACTCCTTTCGGTCCATCTAGTCCACTCTATCAAAATGTCCACCGTATCAAAATGTCCATTGTATCATAATGACCACTTCAAGATGTCCTGTTAATCAAAAAGACCACTGTATCAAAAAGACCACTGTATCAAATTGTCCACTGTATCCGACCGAAGGGAACGTTTACTCTATCAAAATTTGTTATTCGTTTATACAAAAAAAAACATTAAACATGCAACATTTAAGAAACATTTATTAACTTAAACGACTCAAAATTAACACAAGAACATTACTCATTTTACACTTAACCTTAAGGATTCAAAATTAACACAAGAACCTTACTCATTTTACACTTAACCTTAAGGATTCAAAATTAACACAAGAACCTTACTCATTTTACACTTAACCTTAAGGATTCAAAATTAACACAAGAACCTTACTCATTTTACACTTAACTTTTTAACAAATAAAAGACTATCGGAGATTGATTTTACAAAAAACAAGTAGGTATAGTACAAGAGATAGCGATACCCTGTTTGATTCTGGGATGCGACCCTGATTAACGCAAGATGACATAAACTTAACATTTCAGTCTTAAATAGATAATTTTCCTTAAGAACTGTAAGGGTAACAAAACTTCTGACTGTAGCTTGGTTAAATATCTCTTATATGTTTTGTCGAAATATATATCTCTGATTCGCCTATTTTTTTTCGGCGGATTAAACAAAATGTATTTAATTTTATAATCGTAGTGTACAGATTCGTGTAACAAACATTTAATAAAGTAAAATAAATTGGGAGATTTTGATATTCTCGAGTTTAGCCTTCTGTGCCAACCCTCAAGCGAGTTAGTTGTACGGTGGTCATCATATGCAGAAGATACTATGTCAGTTAATAAAGGATACCACTGCCTATTAAAATATGCTTTGAAATTGTTCATTTCCGATATCTCCGGTGCAATTTGTACTATTGATGACCAACCTTCTTGTATGTAATTTGTTGGGAGAAGCGGCAATAGGGAACACAAATTTGTAATATTTCTTCCTTATCTGGTATCATCTAAACCCAATTCTCTGCTTTTTTTAATTATCGCCTCATTGTAGTGATGAAAACAGCCTGAAATGCTTGCATTCGGAAACACATTTCGAACAGCATTTATTTGCGCCCTTTCATAGTCACATTTATAAGTATTTATGTTTAAATGTAATTTTTCTTTTAGCAAAATAAAAAATCGAGTGTATGTTTCTTCAGTCTTCGATGGTAGTAAACCGTAAATTACAGGGAAGACATTTATGGACTTTTCTGAAGATTTTATATCTAAGTGAACTGAAAATAACTGAAAAAATGGCTTCGGGCACGCTTTGAATGTGCCATCTCCATAGAAAGATTTGTTATTGGCATTTTTAATAATTTTACGGCAAAGAAGAGAAGAAAATATCAAAATTTTGTTAGTTGTACCATCTTCGAGCACAAAAAAATTATTAGCAAATGTTTTTGATATCTGTACGTCTTCTAAATTTTCGAATCGTAGCTTATCTGATTGACAAAAACGTTTGCGTATTCTATACAGAGTATTCTTTACTGACTCGAATGGCGGTATTTCTCGTATATAATTGCGCCCCTTCTTTCTCAGCGGTTCAAACATATCCTCGAATATTTTTTGAATCGGTGCTAAGTTTTGACAGACCATCTTTTTACACAATGCGAGAACCTCGGCCACTTCACATTTAATTATATTTGCACTACATCCGTGACTTTTTTCACGTAGCACCTTCACTTTTCTTGCATCTACTGTTATAGTAGCCAAACATGAATCTCTATTCACACATCTCCATAATGTGGAATCGTCGCGATTTTTTCGGTGTAAGTTGTACTTAAAGCCGCAACGAAGCAGCGTTTCGCCCCCTTTTTGGTTTTCAATAATTTTAAAACACGCCATGCCAAAGTAGGTAATAAATATTATTGCAATTCTATTGTAATTACTTAATATGGAAATCTAGTTAATGTCAATGAAATACCTATGACATGCGTCATTACGATAAAATAATAATTTATCCTCTTTGTACGTGACTTAAGGAGTTTGGATTGTCCAGTAAAAACCTTTTTGTCTCAGAAAAACATAGCTTAAAAATACGCTTTCCGGGGGTTTCTAAGAACTTTGTAACCGAAAGACGAAGAAAGAAAAAGATTATCCGTAAATCGGTATTTTAGACATAAAGATGAGTTTGTTTATTTTAAATATTGAAAATATTTTCGTTTGTTTTTAACGATATTCATTTGTTTTTAACGATATTCATTTGTTTTCAACAATTTTCACTGGTATCAGAAAAGTGGTCGCTTTGGGAAATGGCCGGGTTAGTAAATGACGATTTAAGAAAGAGACGAGTTAGAAAAGTCACAAGTTTGAAAAAATGACAAAGTCGTCCTGAAAATCGCTTGCACCGTTTTTTTCAAGCACTTTGGATGATCGATCACTTTCTGATAGTCTTTTGTTTTGCCGTCTTTCATTTGTTTTGTCAGCGTTCATTTGTTTGAATTTAAAAATATCGAACTCGTAGACATAACACTGTTGACATTTTATTTATTTATTTTATTTTGTAAAACTGGGCATTTTGACACTGTGGACATGTTGTAAGACTGGGCATTTTGACACTGTGGACATGTTGTAAGACTGGGCATTTTGACACTGTGGACTTTATGATACAATGGACATTTTGATACGGTGGACATTTTGATAGAGTGGACTAGATGGACCGAAAGGGGATAACTGATATAAATGTAAAAAAATAAAAGAAGAATTATGGAATAAGAATTGTGGAATATTCGTTTGTGTGTGTTATAGGCCAAAATTGTCGATGTCCTTTCCTCTTCCGAATCTTTCTTTATCATAAAAGTAGAAATATCCTTTGAAGTTGAAGCGGTTCTGATGTGTGATTTATGAAGACTTGTAGCTATGTGCTGTTGAATGTCAGATTTACCACCATGTTCTACGGAAATGTGTGAATTACAAGGAGCTTCAAATTCCGTCCTGCCTTTTTTATATACGACCATTCTTTGGTATCCCTAAAATGACACTTTCTCTTTGGCATCTTTTATGACTGAAAAATGGTTTTACTTAAACAACTCGATGTACAGTCCTGTATATACGGGACGTATGGCAACCCTAACTATAGGTAGTATATTATATACTCAATAGCTGGTATATTATGTACTTTACAGCTGGTATATTATTAACACTATAGCTGGTATATTATGCACTCTGTAGTTAGGTACCCTTAGCCCGCTCTCTCACGGGTCGGCAAGGTTTCTGTGCGGTGTGTATGCAGCAAATGTCATACCGCTGCTTTAGGGGCTAGTCTCGCACACGGCGTCTGCATGCTGACTGCATTTTCTTTATTATGTTGTGAAGAGTCGACGAGCAAATATGTCGTCTTGTGATTCATCAAGCGATGAAGATATTATTGTAGTATACAATTATTTGCGAATGAAACGAAAAAAAAGAAATATTGGGTGCACCCGCACCTGCATATATTCAACGCAACTACATTAGTAGATTATTTGTAGCAGCAAAAGAATTGCAGGAAAATGACGAAAAATTCAAGTCAATGTATAGAATGTCTAGAACTTCTTTTATAGAGCTAGTCAGCCTCGTTGAACCGTTGATAAGCAGACAAAACAAACATGAGGGAATGTGTGAGCGCAGAGGAAATAATTATGATAACATTAAGGTGAGAAAACAGTAATGTACTCCACTCCGTCTGTTGAGCGTTCAATAGTGTTTTCTTCTTTTGTGATATTAGTGGCGCTATTCTCATAGAACAACGTTACCGATGATGGAGAAACAGCGGCATGAGGGTTCGACATCGGAGACATTGAAAATGCAGGCGAATATTGTGAATTAATTGGATAGGTTAAGAAGATTGAGAAGCAGGAGAATACTGATACGTCACCTTAATCTGGACAAATAGTATAATTTCGCTTAGCACATATATAACAAAAATAACACTTCTTATAACAATCATCATTATAAGAAACATAATCATAATAACAAATAAGTTTAGCATTATTAAAAAATCTAGATCTACACTCAAAACACATAGTAATATAAGAATCCCAACGATTTAGGCCTAAATAAAATTTAACTCTAATTTTAACATGTAAAGAACGGGCCTTGAGCAAATCTTGATCTACTGTCAGTAGATCTTCAGCAGAACAAATAGGCGACGGTAACTCAGGGCACCGAGTGATGCGACGACCAGCATGAGAGCACCGATACCGGTCAGTGGTGTCAGAGAAAATTTCAGCATGGGTGGTCGAAGAAATCCCGGCAGAATCATCTTCACCAAGAGGAGGGATATCATCTTCACCAAGAGGAGGAATATCATCTTCAACAAGAAGAGGAATATCATCTTCAACAAGAAGAGGAATATTATCTTCATCACGAGGAGGAGTAGGCACCGACGGGAGGCATCCGGGGTATCAAAAGCAGGTGAATAAGCAGACATTATTGATAGAACACGTTACAACTTGAACTGTGCAAAAATAGAAGCGACAATACTGATACGTCATTTGAGATGACCCAGGAGATGTGACTGTTCCAAATGGTGTTATGAAGCAACTTTTTTAATTAAAAGAAAGAAAATAAATGAAATTTAATAATAACAAAATATTTACAAAATCTATACAAAACAATTTATATACAAAAATCTAACAGTTAATATGGGAGGCCTATGTCCAGCAGTGGACTAATATAGGCCGATGATGATTATGATGAGGAATCTATCAGCGCCAGATGGCGCTTCCTCAGTAGTATGTAGCGAAGGACTGGCTCAGCAACACTTCACAGGATCTCGGGGTCAGACTGTTTCAGCAGCAGAGGTCAGACTGGCAGAGGTCAGACTGGTAGAAGTCAGACCGGTAGAGGTCAGACCGGTAGAGGTCAGACCGGCAGAGGTCAGACCGGTAGAGGTCAAACCGGTAGAGGTCAGACCGGCAGAGGTCAGACCGGCAGAGGTCAGACCGGTAGAGGTCAGGCCAGGTAGAGGTTCCGCAGTCAAACAGTGGTTCCGCAGTCAGTCAGTGGTTCCGAAGTCAGCCAGAGGTTCCGCAGACAGCCAGAAGGTTCTATAGACAGCCATAGGTTCTATAGTTAGGTTCTCCTTGGTCAGAACTCGTAATTAGACTGGCCTTTGACCGCAGGACAGGACGCTTATATACCCTTACCGTAGAACACAATTTAATTTAAATTTATACAAATTTAGAATTACATAAAAAGTTTACATTGCACTTTTAAAAGAAAATATTGTCTTTGCCATCAAAACATTTGACATGGCTGTCAAGGCTTTGTTTATAAATTTTCATTGAATGGAAGTAATTTTATAATATCTAAAGAAGTATTGTAAGAAAATAAAGACAACATGTAATAATTTTGATAGAAAGATAAAAGGAAACAACTGGACCTAAAAATAATGTGACTAGAAGAGATAAAAATATATAAAAAACATGCTTAGCAACAATAAAAATCGTAAGTATTTTCGTATTTACACAAACCTTTCCCTATCCTCTATCTTATTAACAAGTTATTAAAAGTGAATACTACAATGGTGACCTCGGTTGTGATTTCAATTCATCAATTAGTTGCAAAACTCTAATTTTAAGTTGTCTCACTTGGCTTTCAAACATCGTATCAAATTCTCCCACCAAGCTAAGGCAAAAATATTCCCTAGGGTGTTTCTGCACCGTATTTGTACACCGAACTGGTAAAAAACATGCTGTACCGGCTAAAAACTTTTTTTTTTTTTCACCATTATGTTACCATGTTTTTATGCAAATAAATGCCATTTATCTTTATCTTATCTTATCTGTGTAGGCGTTGAGTATTGGTTTCTTTTCGGCTACTTTTTTATAATTCAGGTATTCTATTAGAGACTTGTCGACTTCAGTAGCCATTGGCCGTTTTCTGGTACGTGCAGTACGATAACTCGTAACGGAGGGTACAGAAAAGAAATGTGTTGTTAATGTATGATTCTCAGCATTATCATTGGCAACTCCAGCGTTATCATTGGCGACCCTAACATTATTACCGGCAACCCCAATATTGTCGTTTGCAACTCCGACATCATTATCACCGTGAGGATTACTGCCTTCATATTCGCAGCCTTCGTCATGCAATTATTGCGATTGATTGTCTTTTTGCTGTTGTTCCTAAATATTCGGCTAGGTAATAGGGTTTTTTTGGTTTTGATCCACTAGGGGGAGCTTTTTTGCTTCTAATGAACGATGATCTTATGTTTCTCCATTTCTCTTTGCAATCAGAAACTGAAAAAAAAATAGTTTTATTAGATATAGTTTTATAGTGGTGTAATGTTATGATCAACTTATAACAAAATTTATAACAAACAGTGCAATTTATAATAAAGTAAGACTTTTCTTGTTATAGGTATTTGGCGTCTGGTTACACTTTTGTTTCATTGGGACTGTACTTTGCCAGAGGAGATAATACTATATCAAGTATTATAGCAGACACAACAAAGGCTATCTGGAATGTTTTACAGCCTGAATACATGGCATTGCCTCAAACTGAGAGATGGAAAGAAATAGGTTTCAGATTTAACGATTTATGGAATATGCCAAATTGTCTCGGTGCAATCGACGGAAAGCACATACGTATACAAAAACTACCTAATACTGGCTCCTCTAATTATAATTATAAACAATATAATTCCATTGTTTTGATGGCGATTTGCGACGCAGATGGATTGTTTACAATAATTGAAACTGGCTTTGCTGGACGAAATAATGACGGAGTAATATTTACTGCTTCAAGAACTGGTTCCTGGCTCGAAAAATATGAAATCTTCCTCTTGCTTGCCAATTGCCTCACGATGCAACTCAACAACAAGTACCCCATTTTTTGTAGGAGACAATGCGTTCCCTTTAAAACGTTATTTACTGAGACCATATCCAACCGAGGCGGCGAATAATGAGGAGGCAGGCCTTTATTCAAACGCTAATTACAAACGTTGTGATAGGGATAGACATGGGATTTTTGGTTTTACAAAGTTAATACGATGGAGAATAACACAAAGTAATAAAAACTACCTGTAATATGGGCATTATTTGGAGAAATTTATCAAATAATTAAAAAAACACGAATTAAAATACAGATTTCTCTCAAAAAGTAACAGTTTATTATTACTTGTTGCCGTTTTCTGGGTATTTTATGATTTTATTAGCATCACCTGTCATTTACAATCATTGTTGTTTTTATTTTATCAGGATATACCTCTTAGATCAAAAGTTATAACGTTTTCATTACAATAAGTCAACAGAAGTCAACTAAAATTAAAAAAATCTATATAATTTTTTTTTAAACTCAGATTTTTTAGAAATTTTTCCTTTGAATAAAAGTGGGTCTAGTTTCACCCATTTTTATATGTGCACTTTATGAAGACTCACACGTATATCATCCAGGAATTGGGCAGGCGGCTGGATGTATTGTTGGTGTCTCGCAAAACTCAAATACCATGTTAAGGTCATGACATGGTCACAGCAACCAATTGTTCTGCGCCCAACGATGCAATTGCAACAATACTGCACTATCGCTTGCCTACCAAATTGTGCCGAATTAATTAATATGTAAACAAAATAAGTTTTATTACTAATGTGGCGACTTTGTATTCTGCCTCGTAACAAAAATGTGTTTTCCTGATTTAATTGGAGCTGCATTAGTAATTCATCGTTTACTTCTCTGGCTACCTCAATAGTATAGGAACCATCTTGTCTAACATGTTCACCATAATATGATCGTGCCTGTTATTTGCTAAATACCCAACGAAATTAAAATTAAATCATTTAATTCCATTTGTGGAAAGTCTCATAGATTAAAAAATTCTTTATATGACTATGAATATGACCCTAGTCTGACCTTCAACATTCGAAACCTTCACGTTCCCGTTACCGCAGATCGGATGAGTATAGTTATTAATAGTGTTCTCCAAACCAACCCGAAAGTCAACTCGACATAATACAGCCCTGAGCTCCGGAATCCAACAGGGCGCGAGCTTGGCGAACGCTGCCATCAGAGCCCCAAACACAAACAGAGGCTGTAGGAAGTAAAACAGTCTCTGTTTCGGGAACAACACGCGGGTGAGCAACAATTTTCTATTGGGGACCTGAGTCCACTTCCCTCCCACCGGCACAAGGCGAGAGGTGCCCCTGTACCAACGGGTCCCAAACACCAACATAAGGTGACCGCTTACCGTCCCGCCTTATGTAGATCTTCGCGGAGTGCCCGAATCTCCCGAACACTGGAAGCAATGGCTCCAGGCGGGGGCGCTCCATAAGTGGAGGGGATATCCGAGCCGAGGGGAGGGGGAGCGGCGATGAAGGTGGGGAATTCACCCGCGATCCCGACCATGAGCAGGGGGGCGTACAGGGTGGTGATCGAGCCACACCAGCGTCGGTCATCGTCATCGGCGCCCAACGGCACCCGCCCGCTATAGATCCAATAGGCTAACCCTTCCAAGACCCCCTCCCCGTAGGGACAGGAACATGGGCGGCAAGATAAGCGGGGGCCTCCGGTGGGGCCCCTTATCATAATGGGCCTGGTTGGCGCATCATCAATAATAGTACCAACTGAAATCTTATTCTGCTGGACAAATTGTAATGCCGAACGTAGCCAATCAATTTGCACTGTCAATTTGACCATGTTGACTTTATCCTCACTCTTTAGAATGCTGGTCTCTCCAAGTATATAGCTATTATATCTAAATGCACTAACTTCCCAATTCTGCAAGAGGTATGTATCTTCATCAAAATAAAATCTAAGTTTCCTAAGATATAACATCTTAAGTCTAGACAATTGATTAATACTATCCTTTCTTAAACCGGGTATCTTCATATCAAATGAATCAAGAGTTGTATAAACCTTTCCTGATCTACTTATAGCCTCAGTATCTGCTCTACCACCTCTAGGTTCTTCAATATGTTCCACAGGTGATGATGTATCTCCACCACCTAATATCTTGTAGTCTGAAATTGCCATAGATATCATGATGTCATCAGGTCTAACGTCGTACAATTTATGTTTAACAAGTGTAAACCTAAAATTCCCACATTCATCGCGTTCTGTTCTTACGACTTCTTAAGTCGTTGAAATCATCACCTTCGAAAGGATCTATAGACCAATCCATGCTCCACATAATGGTGTAGTATAACAACCACGTCTATTATACTAACAAGAAACCAGTTAATTTGTCATTGTGACGAGTCCACAAATCAATTAAATAAATAATCAAAGGAGGTCACTAATAGTCCATACATCTTTGGCCATGTTTGTACCTTGAGGTACATAGATACTAAAATGTAGAGAAAAATTCGAGGATTCCGAAAAACTTATCATTTTGCTTTTATATTTAGATAAAACTAGATAATAAATTAATAAAGTTGTTAATTACTTGTAACACATTTTTATCATGTGGTAACATTGGATGTTCAATTGCGCTTAGTATCAGACTTCTCCAAAACCTGTAGTGTTGAAAAAATATTTTATTTGCTGTTAATTATTGCTAATGCACCTACTGGTCGTCCATTTTTATCAATACATAATTTAATGGGCATACAGCAATAAAAAATAGAAAACAATAAAATTAAAATCAGCAAATAGTTGTCTCTCTGCAAGTAACAAAACGCTACAAAATGTCAAAACACAACAAATGTCATTCCGTTCGTTTCGGCTTTTCGGGGTGCTTCGTTGTTTTCGTTTGCGATTCGTATTTCTATTTAATAACTTGGCTATTGCCTGTGGTATTCCGTTTTTTCTCGTGATTTGGTTCCTGTCGATAATCGTATCACAGATTATTTAACATAGAGAGGGTATTTTTGGCGTATTTGCGAATTTTATGGCGTATTTTTTCAAACCGAAATTATTATTTTTTTCAAGAAGGGTGAAAATGTTTAATATTCACTCAGTGCATTCGTTCTATTGAATTTATCATTCTCTCTCTGTTCGTTCAGCCTTCGTACAATACATACGTGTTTGCCGAGCTCTCTTTATAATATTGTGAAAGTGCAGTTTACAGTAATAAAAGTAATTACAGAACCAGTGTGTTTCAGTGATATTATAATCCTCATTTATACAAGACCTTTTGCACACAAAATATTTAACAGTGGGTGTTTATTTGTGTGTATGTGCGCGTGCACTATCAAAGTTGAATATTACTTTTATGGTTGCTGCTCTAATGAACAATGAAGCACTGTTCACCTGGTACAGCATCCTCTCTACCATACCACAACAGAATACTATCTATTTCTGTTTATACATTTTTTATTCATCTTTTCTGACCAAAATATTATATTAAGAAATGTAGCGGGTGCTGATATAACATCCTGATGCCAGGCCCAACCGAGGTACCATACCATCACGTGAGCACAACTACCGACTGTACGTTTCCCTATAATGCACGAGCAATAGTACCCACAGATTTTTTCCTGTCAATTGCTTTCATTTGGGTTTAACAGAATATATGTGTAGTACACTGTATTACTATGATGACGGGATTTAATTATTCCTCGTATCAGTACCGTCTCATGTGATGACGATGTTATTCCTGGCACATCTGTACTAATGATGTCATCACTCACTTCTACAACAAATGTACCATTATTTCGGATATGTTCCCTATAATAGGACCTAGCCTGTTTAATTTAGCAATTTTTGGTCCCTAAAGCAAACAAAATCAAATCTGACATTTCCATTTGAGGGAATATATTCATTTCAGGTACCTGAGCATCTATTCTTATAAAGTTAACTCTGCGTCGATATAAGTTTAATCTTTTTACATGTTTAGATAAGTAATTGGTCAAGTTTAATTTATTCAAAGCTCTTTCTAAAATCAGTCCAGCATCAGGTCGGTCGGTTATAACGGGATGAAAATTGTTAATGAATGCAGCGGCAATTTTAAAGTCATCCATTAAATGTTTGCACATTTTGTTGAAATAATTATTTCTGAACATTTTGTAATCCCGTTTAAACCGACCGTTAACAACTTAAACCACCCATCTACATAAACTGACCAATCTAGACTTATTAGCTTTAAGTGTGGTTAGTTGCGGGCCTTCACTTGCACTACGTGTCTCAGGCTTGTAGATAAAGTATCCTACAAACCAAAGTAATGGAATAGCATCTCTAAATCCACGGTCCAGTATAAACACGTCATTTTGTTGAAAGTAATTTCTTAGATCAGAATCAGGGGTCTGAAACAACATTTTCATTATATCCGCGTCGGATGTTGTGGCTGGGTGTGGCCCATATACATCTAAGATGTGACCATCGGTGATAACAATTAAGAATAGTTTTACCAAATTACGGAATTTATGTAGACTGTACGTCCTTTTCTGGAAAAGATAATTTGAAGACTTTTGAATATAAATATAAGTACCATCAAAAATAGCAATTAAGTTATTTGTGGTTGTTCCAAAGAGCCCTTGTGGGATTGAAAATTCCTAGATTTCAATTCTTCCCATAAAATATGCACTGTGTCTAAATGTAGTGGCACATAATTAGATATTAAACAATTTCTAGTTTTATTTACATAAGACCTGACAACACCAGTAGTTATTTGAAAAATACTTGCTATTCGGGAAAATAGTTCACCTGTTCTAATTTAAACAAGATACAAGCCTAACGCAGTTTATTTTCTTTTTCAAGTTAGTAAAACCATTCTCAATTGTACAAAACAGTAACATGAAGTTAGCAATTGTCAGTCCTGTCCAGTAATGACACACGCTATCATTCATGTTTTCGATATCTTCGAAATTAAACACTTCTTTTTGCACTGCATTCAGATAACAAATCCAACATTTCTTCAACGTGCGATGGGGTAAATTCATTCTTGAATACATATTCATTGAGTATATCCCAATTGTACAGACCTACATGTTCCTGACACACATGTGAATTTGAAGTAACAAAAACACTTTTTTAATTCATTTAAATATTTTTTCTCAAATATACTGGAACACGTTGGCGCTGTTCATTAATGCATTCTGGCACAAAACAGTGATTGGGAGTGTCTGGAGTACGAGTATATGTACGTAGATTTATCTGTTCATCACGTATTTGTTGCGGCTCAATAACATCTTTAAGAAAAGGCACCTGAACATGTTCTGGAACTGGCTCAACAATTTCTTGAGGCGCAAGGTCATGGACATCTTGGTAAAAATTTCCATTATGGATCATCGATTTATGGGGTTTTTTTTTTATTTTTTAATATTAACTGTCTGCAAACGAGCAGGCGGGCCGCCTGATGGTGAGTGGTCACCGCCGCCCATGGACATCAGCAACATCAGAGATGTTGCTTTTGTGTTGCCGACCTGAAAAAAACCTTTTCACACCCCTTTTAAAAGAGCCCATGTCGTAGCTTAATGGGAAAACCTCGGATGGCAGCTCATTCCACAGTTTGATGATACGTGGAATGAAGTTCCTCTGGAAGCGAACCGTCCGAGCGAACAGCGGCTCCAGGAAGTGTGCGTGCGCCCTGTTCCGATGGCTGGTTTGATGGATGGTTTTTAGGGGGGGGGGGGAGGGAGGAACCCCCCCTGTACCATCTCCACCCCGCGGACGTTTATCCATTTTCAGTAGTATGACATTATAGAAAGTAGCCATAGCGCCAGTGTCGTAAGTACATAAATTAACATTTTTAATTTAGGAAACAGAACTCCATTTGTGGCGTCATAATTACTTAGGACCGGGAAGCGAATTAAACGCAGGCGAACCAAGAAATGAATTAGACAAATTAGCACAAGAACACGATATAAACTACAGTACTATACAAAAGGAATACGAACAAAAATTATTAACAACAGATGAAAAAAAAGCAAAGGATTGGGCAGTTCACGAAATTAAAAAAGCAGACGAACTTTTTCTAAAAGAGGTATATAAGTATACTCCTGACTCAACATACGACACAGCAGCAAAGGACGCAGCATTAATAGGTATCGGAACAAAATATTTAGGTGAAAAAGTATTAGGAAATATATATCCAAGGTTTAGATCAAAAACTGATATACGAAGACTAGGACAACAAATGAACGCAGGTATGAAATCGAACCAACCACCAAGCATAGCGCCAAGCATCATAACAACAGGCATAAACAATGAAACACAATCACAAACATATAACTTCAAAAAATTTTTTAACTTTCATATAAAAAGTACATTATGTACATATAAAAAAGAAGAAGCAAGTGCGGCGAGCTCAAATGGAAGAATACGTGTAAATACATTCATACATACACTACCAAGGCACAAAATTTTGATGTATTTAACTCATAAAGAATATGACGACATTATAGAAAGTAGCCATAGCGCCAGTGTCGTAAGTACATACATTAAAATTTTTAATTTAGGAAACAGAACTCCATTTGTGGCGTTATCAGGAACAGTACAATATGCAAATGCAAATTCGCAAACAACGATTGGAATATGTGAAGATATGGGAAAACATGGTATGATAAAATTAGGTGAAAACATAATACCAGCAACCCTATACGGTACTAAATTGGAAGACTTTACTGTACAGAACCAATATAGACAAATAGAAGGAGTTAAACAAAGTGCAGCTTGTCAAGGCAAATTTATAGATAACAGAATGGAATATTGGTATCATAACGGCATTTTTGATAATGCAACTAATACAGGAAAAAAAGAAAGCATAGAATGATATTCATATTTGCCAGCATTAATCACAAGTGCCAAAGTGTACTACAATGCAACAAATTCAATTGGCTTAATATATGAAAAAACATACAAACCAAAAGATGGCGTGTTCCATATTAAAAACAGTGCATGGCGATTCTTAAATTATGATTACTTAAAACACATACGATCATACACTATTAGAAAGTAGACAGAGCAACATAGAAACAAAACAAATTATAGACGAACATAGATTCACTTCAAATTCAAATTCAAATTCAAAAATCATTTATTCAGTTTAGGCTACAAGTAGCTCTTATGAATGTCGCTATGCCATCGGTTCGTAAGTCTACTCTGGGCGGGAGATCTTGCACTGAGAAGAACCGGCAAGAAACTAAGCAAGTGTCCAGCTCTTTTCTCCCTTACAACGTCAAAAAAAATAAAAATTGAAAAATGCCCTATCATAGCAGGACACTTTCCATTACAAATAAACACAAAAAATATAGAAGACAACCACAACATGTAAAAAATCAAAACAAATAAACAAATCTAATATATCAAAGGATGATGGGCACAGATGTATGGGATCTGGTATCGACACCAATCGAAGTAAATGATACGTCGTTAAAAGGTAGTTTTCTATAGAATAAGAATAACCAAAGCGCTAGTCCTGATTCACTGTCCGATTAGAGTAATCCCGCCTTGAAATTATTTATATATTTTTTTTGTGACGTTATTCTTATTTTTGGTTTAGTATTTTATTTACTATTTCAATTATATATGATCATTATTAATTACTATCATTGGATGTTTATAATAAAAAACAAGTTCAAAGTAAGTGTCTCATTTTTTTTATGCAAAATTCATATACACAGTACATTATTCTTCATCTAAAATAATGCTATTTAAAAATAATGCTGGCTCAGTAAAGCCCACATGTCTAGCATATCCTAAATACCACGCAATGGAAATATTATGCGCGCAGGAACCTACTGTACGGCGTCCAGTCAAACACGTGCAATAATGTTGTAAGATGTTTCCATTTCTATTTAACAATATGTAACAAAAATATTGTTTTGCTCTGACATGTCGGGACTGTATGCGTGCACGCAATAGCCACGCATCTTCGTTAATGCCATATTCTGTTATGTCCTCTAAATCAGTTTCTCTGTATGTCTCTATCAGGTACAAGCCGTTGTTTAGGTGTTCGCTGCAGTATGATTTCGCTAGTTTTAACTGATACGTCCCCAATGAGAGCAAAATCACGTCCTGCTCCGTCAGTCGCGGAAAATCTTCTAAATCGTTTGCTTCCAATCTTTGGAAATCGGCTCTTCTGTTATTTAACCTCTTTGCTTCCACATAATTATACAACACGTTCGGGGTTTGAATTTTTTCATTTATTTTTTGTAGAAAAGCGTCTGTGTATTGGCTATCTACAATGAGCACGTGAAAGTGATTAGTTAATGCTGCGGCTATCTTGAAATCTCCAAACATCTTAGTCATTGTATTATTGAAATATTTTTGCCGCAGCAGCTTAAAATCTCTTTTGAAGCGCCCGTTAACCACTTCCACTACCCATCGGCATATTGTAACAAGCCGGGAATCATTCGCTTGAGAAGTAGTGAGCTGTGACTCATCTCTGTTCTTCGTCGGAGGAACGTGATATTCATAGCCACATGCATCTATATGACCCAAACTGTCTCTGAACCCTCGGTCCAAAATAAAGACGTCATCGGGCTGAAGCAATATGTGAAGGGGATTTTCCTCGTCAATCATCAAGTCGCTCATTATCTGTGCGTCAGTTTTGGTTGCTGCGTATGGTCCTTTGACATCTATATCCATCAGTGGTTACAATTAAAAACGGCTTCAACAAGTTTTGGAACTTGTGCAAACTGTAGGACTGCCTCTGGAACAGAAAGTTAGAGCTCTTATAAATATAAATATAGGTACCGTCGCAAATGATAATTGCTTTACTGTTATCTGCATTTCCATACAGTGCTCTTGGAATTCTCAGGTTTCTCGCCAATATGTCTTCTCTATTTATATGATCCATTCCTAAGTGACGCACAACGTAATCAGTACTAAGACACTCTCGTGCGATGGCCAACTGGCGTTCGAGTTTTCTTCGCGACATATTAAATAACGTTGCAAGTCTGACGCTGGATTCTCCTGTGCATAGTTTTGTTAATAAAATGCCCAAAGCGGTTCCAGGATCTGCACATCTATTTCTTAATGAAGGATTTTGTTCTAAGACGGCATTAAATTCTTCATTAGTACGTCCCGTCCAAAAGTGCATTTCTTCTTCATTCAAACCCCCTAGCTCGCTAAAACGTAATCTAGGCGAGTTTAAGGCATTTCGCATAAGGTCACAAAGATCCCTGAAATGGGCGGCGGTGAACTCATGGGAAACGTTACAATGTTGAGGTAAATCATCCCAATCATTTCCATGGAGGTGTTCGCGGCACACTCTGGCACCATCGGGAATATACAATTTATATCGAGAAAAAACGTGGATTTTAACAACATTCGGGATTCGATGGCGAGTAGCATTAGGGCAGCCGCGAAAGATACAATGCCTGACGGTATTTGGTGCTCTCATATATTCAGGCACATGAAGCACTCCTGCTTGCGGTGCTGGTTGTACTTGCGGTTCTGGTTGTACTTGTGGTTCTGGTTGTACTTGCGGTTCTGGTTGTACTTGCGGTTCTGGTTGTACTTGCGGTTGTGGTTGTTCTTGCGGGTCTGCTTCTTCTTGCGGCTGGAGCTCGGGTTGAGGATGTGGTTGAGCTCTAGTCGCATTTTCGGCTCTTTGCCAGCATCGGTAACATACTCTTCGCGTGTTGTCAAACACGACCTAAAAAAAATAATAAAAAATATCTATAAAGAAGGGAGACCTCTGCTAATAAACAATATGGGTTGCCGAAAAATACCCATCAAGACATTAATATAAATCCTTTATAATAAATATGCCTGCATCATTCTATAACAACAAAAAAAAAAAAACACGGCCACACATCAAGTTACTCTGATTGGTCTTTGGACCGTCCTTATCTCGAGGGCACAAGCGCTATTTTGGAACTGCAAGTGTGTAACATGATGTGTGGCCGACTGCACTGTTCGGGATCCGAGGCAAGAACAATAGGACAATACACTTCACAGGTCAAAAACAATAAGAAACTATTATATAGAAAGAAAAAGATGTAAAGGCGGGTCCCCACTTGAGCAGCCGCGGGGCGAGCTGCCTCAATCTGAGCATGCCGCGCGCCGCGGAAACTTCATGCATCTCCACTTGAGCCACATTAATCAGCAACTCGGCAGCGTGCCTCAAGCCGAGCAACGAATTTATCTAGTTTCTTACTAGCTACCATGGGTGACGCACGCAAAATCGCTGCAGCTTTAGTGATAATTAATCACTACAAAAAGAAAAAAGGACAGAAAGTCAAACGTCAATGGTGGATCAAGGAATTATATCGGCAGCGAAATGATCATTTCAAAGAAATATTGTCAGATATGACTTTTGAAGGAGTAGAAGATACTATACAAAATTTTATTAGAATGAATTCTGAAACATTTGATGGTCTATGTATGAAACTTCATCCAATAATTGGAAAAAAAGACACGTCGTTCCGCAAAGCCATAACGACTAGAGAAAGACTTGCGATAACATTAAGATATTTGGCAACTGGTGATTCATTTGTTAGTTTACAATACCTTTTTAGAGTATCAAAGCAATCTATTTCTAAAATTGTTCGCGAAACATGTGATGGCTTGGTAGAAGTGCTAAATGAGTATGTTCAGGTATGTTTTTCAAATTATCCTTTATTTATAGTAAATAATTATAAGTTACAAATATGTGTAGGAGATTCTTCAAAACTCCCAACAGCATTTTGTGGTGGTGCAGAAGTTTGGTTTTGCCCGTATTCCTGAGTGTAGTATCCTTGTCGTGTGCCAGGCAACATACCCACATCTGCTTGAAAAATGATGTCCATTATACTCTTTTCTACGTGTGCTGATGTTAGAGCGTCATATTTTCTAAGTTTTGCTGCAACATGTTTACCGAAAGTATCGTAGGTATCATCAGTATAATTTAACACCTTTATAGCTTTATCAAGATCAATGTTATTTTCCAAAATATCTGTCTCCTTTCTTTTATTTGATCTCGGAGTTGTAGACGGCAACTGTCGTTGATCATCGAGGGACAATGTTAAGTTTTCGGAAGATGTTTCAGGTAGTGTTTCATTCACAACTGTTTCTTTATTCTGTAATTGAAATAAATTAAATTATCAGGGAAACATTACTACCGCTGATGTCATCGCTGTATTTTTTTTCTCACAAAACATCTTTATAATTTATTCATACACTCATGCATTGATCACATGACAACCACCTCAGACCATAGTTATTGTAAATGTGAATCTAGTGGTAGTATATTTAAATTCATTTGAATTTTCAGATACCATCGTCAGAAGAAGAATGGTTAAAAATATCAGAAGATTTTGATAATTATTGGCATTTTCCTCATTGCATTGGTGCCCTTGATGGGAAACATATTGTTCTCCAATCACCGCTGAATAGTCATGGAGAATATATAAATTATAAGGATTTTCCTAGCATCGTATTGCTAGGATTGGTAGATGCTCATTACAATTTTTTGTATGTAGATGTTGGTTGTCAAGGACGCATATCTGATGGTGGAGTCTTCAGAAACTCTACATTATATTCGAAATTGGAAAATAAGGAATTAAAGTTGCCAGCACCTAGTATATTACAGGTACCATATTTAACTGAAGTACCTTATGTTATATTAGCTGACAAGGCATTTGCCTTAAATAATTATACAATGAAACCATTTGAGGGGACTCCAGATAATGGCTCCCCAGAAAGAGTATTTAATTACCGTCTATCTAGAGCACGGCGCGTGGTAGAAAATGCTTTTGGTATTATGAGTTCTGTATTTAGAGTGTTAAGAAAGCCAATGTTATTGGAACCAAATATTGCTACCAAAGTGGTATTGGCTACTGTTTATTTGCATAATTTTTTAAGAAAAATGCGCATAAATATTTATACACCAGCAGGAAGTTTAGATTCTGAAGTTGATGGGAATTTTGCAAATGGGTCTTGGAGACATGAAGAAGTTGGGACCTCGTTCTTACCTTTACGCGCAATTCCACGTAGGTCTGCAAATGACGCAAAATCAATTCGTTCACACTTGGCTACACACTTTGTTACCAATGGAGAAATACCATGGCAATGTAGATATTGATGATATAATAAACCAAAAAGTAATGTTTAAAAAAAAAGGAGATAATAAATATTTACATAAGTATCAGTTGCAGCAGCTGTTAATGGTTCTTTCTGCATTGTGTCCGTTGTCGACTTGTCGGTAGACGTAGTTTCACGGGGAGTGAATTTGTCCGCTAAAAAGTGGAAGTGCTCGTAAGCGAACCATTTTGAAATATAAATTTCGTTACGGCCTGGAAAAAATTATAAGGTAGGTATAGGTATAAGCAGTAACAATAAATAATTTAAACATGAAATTGCATTTTAAATAGATATGTGCATACCCTTTCCTGTTGTAATTTAATATAATTAATACTTTAGGTAACAGAACTCTTTAGTCTACACATGAAACCTTCCCCGGACGCTCCCCGGATGCCCTCTAAACTAGGACAAATCCGGGGAAACCCAGACGGATGGCAACCCTATATTGAACTAAAATGTTTATTGTTATTCATCGAAACTAAAATATGTTCAGTGACTGGACTCCGTTCAACTGTGGGGGCCATTTTGCGCTAACTGTCACGTCAGTGGCGCGTGTGCCGCCAACCACACCGCAGTGCAGGCCGCCACCTCAGAGTGGCGTCTGGGGTATCGATCATTTAAATCAAAATATATTTACCTGATCCCGTGATGAGGCTTTGTTTGTGTCGGGATTTTTCCCTCCGAAAAGAACCACAAAGTGCCGTCATCTTCTTTTTCACTTCCGTTACAGATATTCCTATTTTCTTACTTATAATTTTCCAGGAATCTTCCTTAAAGGCCTTATTATAATGATGTGGTGACGTCGGATCCCATAGAAGCCTGTGGCTTTGATATTCTTTAACTAACTCAATGCATTTATTATTGTCCATTTTGCCGCGAAGTGAGCGTACGACGTCCGTCTCCACTGTTCGCGTGGCTCACACTGAGGCGCCTTTGAGCACCGACGTTTACCGACACAAAATGGCTCGTCACGAGGCCGCCTCGTTTGGCTCAAGACGCGGCACGCCTCGACCCGCGGCAGCGTCTCCACTGGAGCTGCCGCGAGTTGAGGCGGCCGCTCGCCCCGCGGCTGCTCAAGTGGGGATCCGGCTTAATAGGTACCTACTAACCTCCAATGAAGCGTTTTCTCGGATAAATGTTACGAGCTCCGCGCGTGTTCTTAGCAAGGCTTCCGATAGAACGCGTACTTGATATCTGCCTCGGTGTAGCCCTCTTCGGCACATTACACAGTTACGATAACGTTCCATTTGTAAATAAATAATCCAATCGTTGAGCACTCAAGTCCAAAAGAAAGCCACGGTCATCAAATAAAACGGGAAACAGAGTCCAATACTATGCGGGGGTCAAAATCGACGTAAACAATGGGAAGCGTAAAATAACGTAATCACTCAACACAGAATCAGCGATCGACTGAGTAACAAATCTACCTGCGCAAGCGCTCGGCATTCCCAATACCCCCCGCACCGCCGCGGGACGAAATAGAAGTAAAGCAGATAAGATTGTTAGCAATCCTTTGTTTGTTCGAGGTTACTAGAAAAATGTAATAATAAAAATCTTGCTTGAATAATAAGATGCGATGAACGAATTGTGGCTGTGGTATTTTTTTAATAGATGACACCTAAGTACCTAACTCCTTTAACTATTGGGACTTTTGAAAATGAAAGATGTAATTTTCTAAAATTGTTATTAAGAACTAAAAATTCTATTTTTTCCGAAGAGTATATTTCGAAATGGACTATTTGTACGGGTTGGTCGTCATAGCACTTTTTTGTTCACTTGTAAAGGGCTATCCAACGATGTAAGATACATCTTGATTGAACACAAGTGCCAACCGATACCAAAATGCCCATCATCCTTTACATCTGGTATAAGTTAAATTTCCACAATGTCATACAATACCACTACATACAGTACTCTAATAAAAGTTAAAAATTGTTTAAGAAAAACAAAGTCAAACTATACTAATTAATACTAACAATGAGATAAGTATGCAAGAGCAGACCAGCCTCCACAGGCGGCACCCGTTCACGAGTATGACATATGAATCAGCCATCGCTTCGCTCAACCATATTTTAGGGAACGTAACGACCCGACGCACACGCCACCACCGCAGAGACAATAAAGAGAGCATGACACACTCAAGATACTTTAAATAAAAACTGAATGATCTATTTAACGCAACGCTGTTTGTTATCTGTAGGACACTGTTCAAAACTATCATATCAGTATAAAAATTATATAAATTAATTTTATTAAATTCAAAATTCAAAATCATTTATTCAGTTTAGGCTACAAATAGCTCTTATGAACGTCATTTATGCCATCGGTTCGTAAGTCTATCTACTCTGGGCGGGAGATCTTGTACTGAGAAGAACCGGCAAGAAACTCAGCAAGTGTCCAGCTCTTTTCTCCCTTACAGCGTCATAAATATTGGAAAATGCCCTATCATAAAAGGACACTTTCCATCACAAGTAAAAACACAAAATTTAAAGGACAGTCACAACATGTAAAAAAAACACAAAAAAGAAAAATAATTAAAAATATTTAAGTTTGCAAAAACATCATTTATCAGTATAATTTTTTACAATGTCATACAGTACTAGTAAAAGTCAAAAACCTGTTTTAAGAAAAAACAAAGTTAAACTATAGTTAAAAATAATAAAAATAAGTACGCTAGAGCAGACCAGCCTCCACAGGCGGCACCCGTTCACGAGTATGACATATGAATCAGCCATCGCTTCACTCAACCATATTTTAGGGAATGTAACGACCCGACGCACATGCCACCACCGCAGAGCCAATAAAGAGAGTATGACACACCCAAACTACTCTAAAATCAAAACTAATTGAAATGTTCAACGCAACGCTATTTGTTATCTGTAGGACACTGTTTATAGAGGTTATCATATCAGTATAATTTGTTATTATAAAAAGTAGTAAAGTATGATGATATTGTCACCACACCACGCCATATTCATGACATCGACAGTGGGTTTGGGAACACCCAAAGAGACGCATACACAATACGCGATAAATTCGCTGATTATTTCGTCACTGATGGTAAGTTGTCGTGGCAAGATCGCAGTATTTTTTGAGAAGTCCTCGAAGGGTGTTTGAATGTCTAAAATTAAAAAACCTAACATAAATACCTACGTAGGTATTTATGTTAGGTTTTTAAACGTTTAAAATCACTAAAATCTAAATACCCAATGTTTTAAGATACCTAAGCAACTAATACATACCAACAAAATATCTAAGATTAAAATACCGATAGGACTAATTACCTAATGTTTAAAATGTTTATAGTTGTATCACCAAAGTTTGATATACCAACAATTACCAAATACCAAATGGTCAAAATACCTAATAATGCACCACTTGCGAGCTGCCCTACTCCTGTAGGTCACGTGATAGGTTAGAAATTTAAGACAATCGCTCTGCTGCGCTTCGCGATTGTCTTGAATTTTGAGGTTATTTATTGTTGTTAGACAACAGATAGCAAAAATTACCAAATTAAAACTCGAGGCATAAAATATTGGTACCTATTATCTATTTGGTGACAATATAACATATTTGGTCTGAAATGCAGTTAATTTTATTTAGATTTTAAACTTTACGTCAGTATTTGTTACATATTTAAGAACCTAGTACCTAGTTAAACAAAATATAATACATATAAATCTTTACCTGTTGTTTTTTTTTCTGCATTACTGAAATTATCGAAATTTTCAAATAATTCCTTGCCAATTTCGAGCCATGCTGCTGTTCGCGCGTCTCGGTCTTTATATAAATCATTTGCCTGGTCCCATATGATAGGGTGACACTGTACTTCTATTATCACTCTTTCTGTGTCGAAAGTCATTTTGTCAGCGCGTGCGGCCCTTATCACATAGCGCCACTATCTAAACTAGCCCGCGCGATCTCCCGTGGCGGATCCCGCGCGTCCCGCGCGTGCCCCCGCAACGGCAACCGTCGCGAGCAGACGGGCTCCGTTGCGCGGGCGCGGGGCCCGCCGCCCCGCGACGGTGTCCCGCGCGGCTCCCCGCGACGGGCCACTTTTGTATGAAGCCGCGCGGGCGCCCGTTTAACGCAGTTTCAGCCCTAAAGGTTTACTTAACTCAATTATATATGACGTGTGACTCATTAATTTATTAAAAAATACAAATTAAACCATATAAAATAACCAAGCAAAGATTAATACAAAATAAACATTACTGCATATTATTCATATTAGCATTTATCATCGCTGTGACTATTGGATCAGTAAAGTTGATATCCACGTATGATGCATTTGATGATTCTTCAACGACTGCATGAACTGGCTGCTGCACGGAAACTGTTTCTGTAAAGTTGAAAGTCTCGTAAGAAGCATTTGGTGATTGAACTGGCTGCTGCACGGAAACTGTTTCTGTGTGCTGACAAGGTAGTGGGAATGGCACATTAGGCCCTGGTGACGATGATGATATGTAGGACTGTGGTGACGATGCACTGTATGAGGAAAGCGCAGATGTGTTCCGGGCATATATAGCTCTTTTTCGGTATCGTGAAAGTACTTGTTGGATTTCATCTTTGGCATCTATAAAATCGAGTAATGGGAGCTGTCTCAATTGAATAGCGACGTGTTTTCCAACAAGATCATACTCGTCATCTTGCTGAGAATAGCTGGTAGATTCTATAGTACTGTTTAGTTGTTTCAACTCATTAATAGCTGCTGCAATTCCACTCGTTTCTTGGGCAATATTTTGTGATTTTTTAGCTTTACCCGCGTTTTTTTTCTTTGTCAATGTGCTTTCACTGGATTTGTTTGATTTATCATCAGATTTATCAAGAGTTTTATCATCCGTTTTATCATCAATATTATCATCAATGTCTTGACTAACAGAATTTCCTAAAGCCGACAGTGTGTTTTTCTTCTGTAATTAGAATTTAAGATTAATATATTTTTCAGGTTCCAAATATAAAGGAATGGGAAGACACAAGTAGGATTTCACCAGAGGTGGAACTTTCCAGGATGTTGTGGAGCCATCGATGGAAAACATGTGGTGATTCAAGCTCCCCCCAATTGTGGTAGTGAATACTACAACTATAAAGGAACTAACAGCTTGGTACTTTTAGCGGTCGTGGATCATGACTACTGCTTTAAATATGTGGACATAGGCTCATATGGGCGAAATTCTGACGGTGGTGTTTTCCAAGCTTCCTCGTTGTATCCATTGTTGGAAAATGGGTCATTATTGCCACAAGGTGGATTACTAGTAGGAGATGATGCTTTTCCGCTTAAGACATACTTATTGAAACGCTATCCTAATCAGACCACGACTGCTGAAAAAACTTACAATTATAGATTCTCTAGGGCAAGACGCATAGTAGAAAATGCATTTGGTATTTTAGCATCTCGATTCCGTGTTTTGGGAAAACCTATCCAGTTGCAAGAGGAGACCATAATAAAAATTATTCGAACTACATGTGTACTGCACAACTGGTTAAGGAAATCTTCACCACACACCTACACTCCACCTGGTAGTGTAGATTATGAAGATATTGTAAATTTCACTGTAAACCTTGGAACGTGGAGATCAGAAATAAATGCGTTACCGAGTATCGCCCGTTCGCGAACAAATAATAGATCAAAAGCCGTTGCCGAAAAATTAAGAGAAAAATATAAAAATTACTTCTGTAATGAGGGTGCTCTCTCCTGGCAAAATTATATGATTAATAATATTTAAATGTAACCAGCTATATCAGTCGAATAAAGAACTCACCAGATTATCTGTTGTTATCTTTTCTTTTAAATTAATTGTTTTCATTATATAGTCCATTAAATCAAACCATTTTAAGGATGGTTTATACACATCACCTGAACCAGCTCCACTCTTCTTACTTTTTTCGATTTTATTCACTTCTTGGTTGTAGGTGGATCGTAAATTTTTTATTTTCTTAGTTACCTCGCTGGTGTTATCTAGATGCATTTCTTTTGCGATATGTTCTAAAGATGCTTTTCTCATATCTCTATTTTGGTAGTTATTATCGAAACAATTCCATAGGTTTTCTTGCTCTCTGTATAATTTCATGAATAAAATATTATTATCCGAAGACCATCTATCCATCGCCATTTTGAATTTGATACACTCGTACGTAGGCGCAGCGCACAAAAAAAACACGGATTCCGCTCACGACTGTCCCGCTCGCACTGACTACTGGCGAGCTCCTGCCGAATGCGTCTAAACAATGCGAGCGACGGCCGAGCTGCTTTAATGTGCGAGTTGCTGGCGCACGAGCAAGCGAGTGAAAACAAAAAATGTTGAAGTAACTCGGATGCGAGCTACTGTCCAACTCGCACGTGCGAGTTACTCGTAAGTGACGTCCAAACAGTGTGAGTTACTGCAGTGCAGCTACTCGGTAGGCTGACTCGTACGCTAGCTCGCACTGTGTAAACTAGCCATTATTCTGAGTGGAGGAACTATTGGTATTTTTACATTTCTTTTTATTTGATACAGATGAAGGACTTTGGTGATGATGAGTGAACAAGGACTCACAGACTGACTGAGGGCTGCTAGATGAGCTATTTTGGTCTGACTGGTCACAATTAGACTGAATGAGGCACTTTAAAGCAAGCATGTGTTCCTCGCACTCATTTTTAGCACTATTATACTTATTCGTCATTAATTCTAAGGATTTGTGAAGGTTACAAATCTCAATTTCCATTTTCCTTATGTCACTGTCATATTCGGTAATATTATTTTCTAATAATAATGAATACATATCAAGTTCATCGCCAAGTTGCCTTCTCTCTTTAATATACATAATTTTTTTGTACATACATTTTGCCTCTTATTAAGTTTTTTAGTTTTGACTATATACTTATTAATTTTAACATACTTTTTAAATTTGTTTCTACTGCACTGAACAATCCCCACTTCAGTATTTAAATTTAAGGTTTTTATAGTGTCATCACTTGTCAGATCAATTGTTACAATGGGTTCCGATATTTGTGCAGTAGAAACCAGGCTGGGCGCACTACCGACTAACTCATCAAACAAGCTGTGGCTATGGGAAGTCATGGTGTCTCGTTTCTTCGCCTCCAGGGTGGTACTGTGGTGGTGGGCTTCTTGCAGCTCCTGCTCCAGGACCGACATGCGCTTGAGGCCCTGCTCATACTCGTCACTGCATTCCCTGAACCCAATCAGTATGCTATGCAACTTGTCCCGCTCATCTACTACTAACCTATGCTCAGTGTGCAGCTCAGCCATTTGTTTTTTCAAAACATCATATTTATTTAACGAATCCAATAGTTCCATCTCATTGTCATCTCTTTCCCTATGCAATTGTTCAACCAACCCCTTGGAAACCTCTAATTCCTTCAAAGCCAAGTCGAGTTTTCTCAATGTAACATCGAGCTTACTCTCTTCTTGGCGAGCTGAGGTCATGCTACGCGTAGTGATCGGCATTTTAGTTAATTAGAAAAAAAACAAAAGATAAAGATAAACACCAAAAAGTTGTTCGAACAAAGTATGAGAGGTTATAAAGTAAATTACAAAGTAACCTCAACGCGAAAGTGATCAAATATCACTTTAAATATATAAAAATAACGGTATTGTCTAATGATTATTATAATTAAATGTAAAATTTACCACACAATGCTATTTAAAAGAGATGACAAAGATTGACAATAACAAAAAATGCAGTGTCATTGACTGCTCGCCGGCCGGTACGTACGATACCTGCAATTCACTAATTCACACACAATACACAGTTTTATGCACAGATTATTACGCAAAAACACTTAGAATATACTTAAATTTTGTTTCGTGATGAATTTTGGGACCAAATATAAGATTAAATAATAAAATTAGTAAATAAATTCGAGACAAAATGCAATCAGCTGTTAGCCGTAGTGTTGCCACAGAAAGACACTCACTCAAATAGAAGACAAAATTCAAGAAGAATTAAAAGAACACGTTGATTTTAAAAACAATTATAACGAAATAAAGAATAAATCCGAACAAATTAAAACTTAATACCAAGACTTGAAATCTGATCAAGTTAAAACTCAGTATCAAGACCTAAAGAAAAAGTCGGATCAAATCATACAACAATACAATGAACTGAAGAGAAACTATGATCAAATAGCTGCCATAGTTAATCCATCACCTGAAATTCAAGCACCACCACCACCACCACCACCAGCAGCGCCAGCAACGCCAAAATCAGGACAAAGTTCAAAACGTCCAAATGTTAGACATTAAGTTAGTTTAAGAATGACACATGTTAAAGAAATAATATACTTACTTGATTAAAAATAATTGTTTTATTCAAAACGTATGTACACACAATGCAAGATCTAAATTAAGACTAAAACTCACATGTCCATATTAACCATTGCACCACGGCCTCGACCGAAGCTAGATGGGGAGAATGCAAGCGGGTGATGCAAAACCAGGTTCGGCCATCTGGCCAGACTGTCCGGGGAGCGCGGCGGGGTATCAGACACATGTGTGAACTCGTCAGCCCATACGTCGTCGTCGGAATCGGTAAAAATAGCCTGCGACATCTGTAGCGGGGGCGGTGACATCATCGGCGTCGACGTCTGCAGGGGGTTAAACTCGTCCCAGCCAGACTTATCACCGTCAAAATTGGTATGTTATGTCCGTGCCCTTTTTTATATTAACTTATATAGTAACTTAATTTTAAGTGCTTACATTGCACTTTTTGCACTTTTTGCACTTTTTTTGTGCCTTCCGTGATTTCACCCATTCTACATTTAGGGTATTAATTATTATTTTACTTTGGCCGCAATTTCACCCCTCCAACACTTCGGGTATTTCTGCTGACCTTACAATTTTTCCTTATCTAAACTTACTCGCTACAATCTTATTATCTACCATTCGCATTTCTTATTCCTTAAACACTTGTTCTTAAATTTGAAATTAATTTAATTTTAAATACAGTGTTCTTGATTAACGGCCGAATACTGAAACGTCACTTAAATACAACAATCAGTTGAAGGGCTCTTAAATCTAAGCATCTCTCTAATTAAAGTGGTATACACAAAGGCTACTCAAACGATTTGAAGGCATAATTAGCTAAGCAGCCGTCAAATAATTAACGTCATGGCAATAGTCACGAACGCCTCGTTTTACGCAAAATTGTTTGAATTTAGAATATTTACTATTCTGCATAATTTAGTTAAATTAATATAAATAATAAAAGTTTTATTTGGTACACAATTTAATTCATTATTACAATGTCCTGATTTAACTTAAAAAATATGATGATTTAACGAAAATGAACGTAAACAATTACGACCAAAGGCGAGCATGGAATGCCTGTAGTTTGTTACGCAAGGGCGAAGGGGCTGCACTTCCCGCAGCGCCGGAGACGTTCAGAAGCCATTAGTTTGTGAAATAAAAAGTTTCTAAACTCTTTTGAGTTCTCCTTAAAATTGTGACTTGGTTATGTACAATTTCACCACACAGGAAGTGGGGAAAGGGTACCAGAGGCTAAAATACCTCCCCTCCCTTCGCCCCACCTTTTCTTAGCATTCTTCTTGCAAAATTCTGACCAAATATTGCTTAGAGTTTATGTTACGATTTTTTTTAATTTAAATGTACGCATCTCCGGCAGACGGGGATTGGAGGGGGGACTCTACCCCCCCCCCCCCCTCCTCCCCCTATCAGCAAACTCCTATTGAGGCTACCGGTTTCTAAATTTTTACCTACTTTTTAATAGTTTTATAAAATAACACTATGTTTAATTATAAAAATGTGTATTAATTAACATTGTCCTCACAATAAAATTTTGATTACTATTTTGCCCTATAGGTTGTGCTAATATAGGCTTTTCCTCAACATTTGGTATTACAGGTTCCTCTTCTAATAGTCCATCTTGTCGAGAGAGTGCAATGTTGTGTACTACTGCACATGCTACAATAACAGGTGGAATGTTATTGATTTTAAGAGCCATCCCATTATGTAGGTAAGGAAATCTTTTTTTTAGTACACCAAAAAGCCTTTCCACCGGGTTTCTGGTGCTTATTTGGGAACGATTATATGCTTCTTCAGCAGGCCTCTGTGTGTGTAGCAATGCACAATGGAACTTCATTGTGCATTGGGAATATGGTATGCTAACTAGCAAATAGGGCCGACATGGATAGCCGCTATCTCCAAGAATTATCATATTTCCAAAATCTCCACGCTCTAATTGGGCACACAATGGCGAATCGTTAAATATGGCACTGTCATGTACAGAACCTGGCCATCTAGGGGTAAGATAGGAAGGAGAATTTGGAGAATTAAGAATCGAAAACAGTGTACTTAGGGCTCGTGAACTTCTTCGCTGACGAATGGGTAACCATTTCAGCTCGGACCTATACTGTGAGATGTGGTCATATTTTTTCAAATTATAGATGAATCTGATACCATTGTTAAGCAATCTGTCAAGCTTATCAAGTAGGACGGCGTTGAGGTCATAATAGCACACGTCACCATAATCGATCATGGGAAATATTAAAGTTTGCGCAAGCATTACCTTCGTCTTGAACGGCAAAAAATTCCTCAGGCGGTTCAATGAGCGCAAAGTCCAGGTAACCTTTTTACTGACATGAGCAACCAGTGAGTGCCAGCTGAGTGTAGAATCCAGATGCAGACCAAGATTTTTTACACTCTGACTAAACGGTATGATTGTTCCATCAAACATTATTGGCTCAAGAGAGTTAATCGCTACTTTACCCATCAAACGCAAGCTACCAATGAGAACTGATTGACATTTTGTGGGTTTTACGGCCACACCAAACCTACGAGACCAGTCATTTATCGCCTTCAAGTCCCTATTCAATCTTCGAATGGCGTCAGATAAGTCATCCACACGTGATTGTGTATAAAGCTGAAGGTCATCGGCGTACAGATGATACGAACACTGAAGGTGATGTGTAATGAAGTTAATAAATATTGAAAATAACAATGGAGAAAGAATACCGCCTTAAGGAACGCCAGCAACCAAGTTGCACCAACTTGATGTTGTCTCATCAATGCGGACTGACTGCTGACGGTCACGAAGATAAGAAGAGAACCACTCCTGCACTTCAGATGAAACCATAAGATGAGAAAGGATAGAAAGGAGAATATCGTGACTAATGGCATTAAAGGCGTTGGAGAAATCTATGAGTACCAAGACTGTTACTTTGGTATCCTCCATGCCCTGTCATGACCTACGGAGCTGAGACGTGGACACTCACGGTAGGGCTGGTCCACCAGTTTAAAGTCGCTCAGCGAGCTATGGAAAGAGCTATGCTCGGAGTTTCTCTGAAGGATAGGATTCGTAACGAATACATTCGACAGAGAACCAAAGTCATCGACATAGCTCTAAGAATTAGCAAGTTGAAGTGTCAGTGGGCCGGCCATATCTGGCGAAGAACCGACAACCGCTGGGGTAAACGTGTTCTTGAGTGGAGACCACGACTCGGTAAACGTAGTGTAGGGCGCCCTCCGGCCAGGTGGGATGATGACCTGCGAAAGACTGCAGGCAGATGCTGGATGCGTCAAGCCGAGGACAGGGCGCTATGGCGCTCATTAGGGGAGGCCTATGTCCAGCAGTGGACTAATATAGGCTGATGATGATGCCCTGTTTAATATCGCCAGTCACTTTAAGGAGAGCGGAAACTGTGCTATGCCCAGGCCTAAAACCGGATTGTAGCGGATTAACGAGGCCATTTTGGTAAATGAACCTCGAAAACCGCTTATAGACACAAGCTTCGATTACCTTGGATAGAAACGGAAGAATGGATATGGGACGAAAATGAGTTGGAAGGGAAGGATTGGAAATTTTGGGTAAAGGTCACACATAGGCCTTACGCCATTGATAGGGGAATTGGCCTGAGTGGAGTGAAAAATTTATTATGTGGGTAATCGGAGGGATGACATGGTTTAATATAGAAATAATCATGCGGCGACTAACCCCATCATGTCCCACGGCCCCAGATTTAATGGAGAGAATAGTTTTTTTGATTTCATCCTCAGTAACAGGAGAAAAGTGAAAAGGGTCAGCATTGGGACGAGACAGACCAGCAATATAATCTACCGTCTGACAAATGGTTGAACGATCCATAGAAGTAGTAGTAGTGAAATGTTGATTTAAGTCATCCAACACAATCGTGTTAGGCAGATCAATGTTACGCGTCTTGCCAATACCTAGAGTTCCTAGAAACTTCCAGATATCAGCAGGGGAAGAGGATGAGATGTTTTCAAGGATGTGTCGGCGTTTAGCGTTACGTATCATCTGGTTGCATAAGTTTCTTGCTGATTTGTACAGACACCAATTCTCCTCAGATCGTTCTCTCTTAAACCTACGAAATGCCCGATTTCTGCGTCTCATGCCTATTTGTATTCCTCTGGTCAGCCATGGGGCAGGTGGTCGTTTTAGTTTTAGTTTTTTAAAAGGTGCATGCACGTCATACAGAGAAAATATTGCTTGGTTAAGGATGCTGACCTTTTCATGAACCGTGGAAACTGCCATTAAGTGGTCCCAATTGAACTCAGAAGCGTCTTTGAGCAACTTTTCTTCATCAATACGACCAAAGCAACGCAGTACTTTAGGGATAGGTTTTGGGGGCTTGAGGATGTATGAAAGGAAAATCAAATCATGATGGGAAAAACCAGGAGCAGGACATTGACCGTGTGAGGAAACTAGAGATGGGGAGGATGTGATGATAACGTCAAGCCAATTGTCTTCGCCAGAAAGGTTACAGTGGGTGGCTTGGAGAGGAGGAACATGAAGACCTGCAGCCTCCACGATATCCAGGAGTTTACGGGAACGTGAGGAATGACGGATGAGGTCTGTGTTAAAATCACCCATGATGATGTAATGCTCATAATCCGACCCAAAAGACTCAAGAACTAGTTCCAGATCCATGAAATAATCCACAGTAGAAGGGCAATATACCACACCAAGAACAGTCTTAACCCCTCTTACACAAATTTCGAGAAAAAGATATTCAGCGGAAGCACAGGAAGTTGGGACAGAAGAAGCAAGAATTTTGAAGGGAAATTCACTACGAATATATATATGTAGATATTTATGTAGAGCGACTTGATATTCGCTATTTTGGCTGTAACCTTGTGCACAATTCGGTGGACAGTTGACTGTTCAACATGAAATATATCTCCTATTACGCGTTAACTGTAGCGACTTATACAATTTGCACGTGAAAATAACTTGGCAATTTTAAACACCTTTTTTAAAAAGAAAAACAATAAGAGATGGACTTGGAGATCACCAAATGGAAAAGTAAAAAACGAACTAGACTACATACTAACCAATCTCCAAATATGTGTTCAAAACATACAAGTGATCAATGCCAAATATCCTAGCGACCATAGATTGGTAAGAGCTTCATTTATACTGCAGTCTTCAAAAAAGAATAGAAAGACCTTCGGAATTAATGCAAAAACTACTTTGAAAAATGAAGAAGAAATACAAGCTTACATAGAATCACTTAACGCGAACTTAGATCAACTAACTAACAGACATCAAAGTTACACAGTACAAGATCTTCACGATAAAATTGTTGCCGCAATAAACAGTAGCCTCAAAACCGCTCACGATCCTTCAAAGTACAAAAATACTTCTTCTGTTATATCAGACCATACTAGGCATTTAATGTTAAGAAGACAACAGCTCCAAAATACGAAACCGAAGACACGAAGCATGAAAAATGAGCTTAAAGCTCTCTACATACTTATGAGTAAATACATCTGAAACGACTATAACACTCATCGAAAAAAGACCATCGAAAAACATGTACTACAGTCCGGAAGCTTAAAGAGAGCTAACAAAGAATTACGATCACATAAGACTTGGATAGAAGGACTTAAAGCTTCAGACAGAACAACTTGCGATAGAACTGAAATACTTCAAGTTGCAACTAATTTCTATAAAAAATTGTACAGTTATGAAAATAAAGAGCCGCGGGTAACTCTACAAAATGGAACTTCAACAGCTGTAACAGCAGATACACACGTACAAATACAACACATAGACGAAACAGAGGTATTGAACGGAATCGCTAAATTGAAGTTTGAAAAAAGCCCAGGACCTGATAAGATAACCAACGAAGCTCTGAAACTAGGGAGTTTCTACTTAGTGAACCCTTTAACACAGCTCTTTAATTTGGTGCTTAAAACGGCCACTAAACAATGGACTGAATCTGATATAATCTTACTATATAAAAAAGGAGATCCAAATAATATTAGTAACTATCGACCAATAAGCCTTCTGTCCTCAATATACAAATTATTCTCAACAATTCTAGAAAAAAGGATCAGAAGAACTATTGAAAAGCACCAACCAGTAGAGCAGGCGGGCTTTAGAAGAGGTTTTTCTACGGTGGATCACATCCACTCTATCGAAATGCTCATAGATAAATATCAAGAGTTTCACAGGCCTCTCTACCTTGTGTTTAACGACTATCAAAAAGCTTTTGTCACTTTGTACCATCACTCAATATGGGAGTCTCTACAACTGCAAAATGTTGAAATGTCATATATTAAGGTACTACAACATATATACCAAAATTGCAAAAGTAGAATTAAACTTGAGACGACCGGGCCCTCTATACCAATAAAAAGAGGAGTAAGACAAGGAGACGTCGTCTCTCCAACAATATTCATAGCAGTCTTACAACGAGTAATCGGACAACTAAACTGGGAAAAGATGGGCTTAAATATAAACAATCACTATATAAGTCATTTAAGGTTTGCTGACGATATTGTTCTACTTTCTGAAAATACAATGGAGCTACAGTCAATGATAAACGCCATCCACATCGCAAGCCTACAGGTAGGCCTGGAAATTAACCGCAGCAAAACCAACATTATGACGAACTACATTTAACATCCTGTATACCTTGAAAATGAAGCGTTACAGTACGTTGACGCCTACATATACCTAGGTAAGCAAATTTCGTTTCAAATGCAGAGAAATGAGCAAGAAATAGAAAGGAGAGTTTCAAATGCATGGAACAAATTTTGGAGCCTAAAAGAAGTTTTGAAGAGCGATATGCCAATCTTAATTAAACAAAAGATTTTGGATACCTGTATACTACCATCATTAACCTACGCTAGCCAAACCTGGAAGCTCACACATCGCGTTAAATCCAAAATTAGATCGTGCCAGAGAGGTATGGAAAGGAGTTTATTAAAGATTTGAAAAATTCAAAAAATATCACATAAAACTATAAGAAAAAAGACAAAAGTGACTGACGCTCTCTATCACTGTAAGAAATTAAAGTGGCGCTGGGCTGGCCATATAGCTAGACTAACAGACAACAGATGGACTCACAGAATAACTTGCTGGAACGGACCACCGGGCACTAGGAAGAGAGGCAGACCAGATGCCCGTTGGACAGATGATATTGTACAAGTGGCTGGCAAACAGTGGATGGAGATAGCGAAAAACAGGGTCACTTGGAAATCTCTAGAGGAGGCCTTCACCTTCGAGAACGAGGGGTTCTTACTTAATAAAAGATTAAATTAACGTATTTATTTGTTTTTTAAGAATTTAACATAGTATTTAAATATAACTAGGCATACTTTTGTCTTTGTTAGTTCTTTTAGTGAGAAATAAAAGGCTTTTTTATTTTATTTATTTATTTATTAACTGTAGCGTAAAACCGTAGAGCTATGAGTATTTAGTCTACTGGCTGTATTGCTCTATTTCTTCTTGTTAGCGGTTTGATAGTGCTACCGAATAAATTGTCCAAATACAAAACTGTCTCTTTGGAGACACGGAACCGCGCACGAAATCCATATCAACGTATTTTTCGAATGCATTTAGCTTTACTATATTTCGGCTACTCACGGTAGGTCTTTCATGATCAGAAAGAGAAGATAACGGCGATAAAGACAGCCCTCAAATTAGTTTGACAGTTCATTTGACAGCTAAATAAAATTGAGTGGCAATCCAGTATATGAATTTTAAACTGAGTGGCGTGTGAACGCAGCTTAATTTAGGGTTCACTAAAATCTCAAAATGGTTTATTGTATTACATGTGGAATAAATAAAATAAACTTAACTAAAACTATTACTAAACTAAAATATGGCGTCAAAAAATTCCTCCGCGTCGCTGTCGACTGGTAATGTACCCAAGAGACTGGCGGCATTGCCTCGTTGTATGGCAATGCTTAGCCTCTGGCCAAGGTAAAAGCCAGCCTTTGGGTCATGGGAAGAGTCAACCAGCCGTTTGGAGATGTCATTATACAAAGCATGAGCACTCGGACCCCACGGCCCGAGAGTTTCAACCCCAAACGGCTCGAAAATATAATTGCCGATAAGGTTATTATATTTTCGCCGCTTGAGGTTTTCTGCAGCCGCAGCAGCAGCACCAGCACAGCACGCTGTGCTAGGAAGATGGGATGGCGCAAGAGTATCGACACAAGTTGCATCCCACACTAAAGGCCTACCCACCTTCCATGGAAATAAAGACATGCCGTCCGGTCTCTTGCCATCGTCACGTGCCAAGCCATTGGGTTCTAATACAGCTGGAACGCCGACGGTGACAAGAGCACGTCGGATGATGTCATTAATATTCGCGTGCCGGGCTAAGCGGCCCGCACTACGGCTGCAAGACAGGCCGTGGTATCCGAGGCCGTTGACAACTTCGCCACAGTGACAGCGATGGGGAGAACAACAAGGAGCTCCTAGACGCAGGGAAGCAGCGAGGCGGAAAGTAGTGTCGTTGAACAAAGTACCTAAGTTCGACGACGGTAGTGCATGAAGCCAAAGACCCGACTCCCACTTGCCCACAGCCAGCAGGCGCGCACGTTCCGCAGTAGTAGCAGACGTGACAAGTAAATTATTCAATACTACTCTGCAAAGCGGCTCATCCCACCGACTCTGGGAAGATGGATTGTCGGGTGTATCTGAATTCGGGCAAGCGAGTCTCCAGGCATCCATAGCCTCGGTGAAGCACGGCACATCAAAATTAATCAGTGTGGGGGCTAGGATTTTCCTGATTAATTTTTCGGTGCCATGAACCGAGGATAAAAAAGCCGGTAAACTAATACTTGAAATTTTGCGGACGCCAAGGCCTCCCAAGCGAATGGGAAGAGTAGCTTGTGCCCAAGAACGATCGTCCATGGCCACATTTAAAATCGACGTTAATGTATGCCGCATAATTTGGTCCATTTTATCTAAAAGATGACTGTGCATCCGTAAATGGGAAGAGCGGAGGAAATATATTAATTTAGGGCCGAAACAACAGTAACGAATTAAGGTTATAGCCAAATGCATATTAATTTGGAACAATCTTTCCGAAACTTCATTAAAATTTTGTATTTTTTCCTCGATAAAAACGGGAAAGGAATTTTCAAATATTGGAAACCCAAGGAGACGAAGCGAACTTTTTTCAACAATTTTGATTTCCGGAGCTATTGCGTTAAATTGGGGAAGTGTCAGATGTCTGTCCGTACTGTCTGGTAAGTATAGTTCACATTTCGAAAGGTTGAGATCAAGGCCAATGGAATGAAGTTCATTTTTAAGGAATTGTAGGTCACTTAAAACAGAACCTACATCGCCTCCCAAGGTTCCATCATCAAGATACCAAACGTTAAATTTGGAATTTAGCTGACGAATAATTGGGTGAATTGCTAAACTGAAAATCACAGGCCCGAGGGGGTCACCTTGTTGACAGCCAACAGCTGATTCCAGAAGGTTGTCCCGATACAGTAATTTAGAGGGGTATATGTAGCATTGCCAAAGAAAACTATAGATTTGGGGTATTTCTTTTTTAATTTCTATCAGCAAGGTGTCCCTATTAACAGAATTGAAGGCATTCTTTATGTCAACTTTCAGAATGACCTCTCCTTTAACAGAATTTAGGTAGGTCGACAAAGCATGTACGGCAGCCTCACAGCCCCCTTTGGAGCCAAAACCTAGCTGCAGGGGCTGAAATTTTTCCGAAACAACCTCACCATAAAATTTACAGCAAATCTTGGCTGCTATACGACGGTAAGTAGTTCCCACGGCAATGGGACGAATACCACCATCGCTTTTACGCAGGGCGCATAGATTGGCCCCATACAGAACGTCGATGACGGCCTCGTTCACCTTGCCGGAGAGCATAAGGTTAATCAGAGCCGTAAGCTCCTTCAAGAGCAACTCACCAGCAGCCCCGGCGCCTAAACAGGTAAGGTCCTTAAGGTGCTGAGGAGTCAGGCCATCGAGGCCACCAGCAGATCCGCTCCGGAAGGAGCAAACGGCTGTGACCAACTCTCGACCTGTAATGGTGAGGGAGTGATTATCTGAATCAGGGGGGTCGGGAAAAGAAAGGCCATCCGCTGGGGCAGGGTGTTTGCTCTCCAGAGCTGCGAGCGTTTCTGGAGAACACTGTGCCACTACATCACTACTAAAGAGAATCCTGGCTGCTCCGCTAATGTCACCCTCCCCTGACTTAGATTCTACTAAATGAGATATACCTCTTGAAGAGGTATATGACTGGGTCTGTAAATTGGAATCTAGATTATGAGCCGAAATAGTACAGTTATCTTTAATTTGTGCAGTTAAAGTCTTTTTGGTTGCCAAATCCTTTTGTACGTGTAGAATTCTGTAAGGGAAGGTGAGAAGCTGTTCCCAAGCACTTTGCGAGTTCTCCTGGGCGGCAAGACGTATGCAACCTGCTAGATGTTGTGCCACTAGAGGTCTAGCGCTGCGGGGGACTCGCTTCAAAACAGAAACAGAGTTTTTGAATTTTGAAAGGGTTTTCCAAAACGGGTTTAAAGTTAAATTAAACACATGCTTCTAATTGACGTTTGAGAATACGAATTTTGTGTTTAAGAGCTACTCAAACATTTAAGCAGCCGTTAAATATTTGAGTGACGTTTCAGTATTCGGCCGTAAGGGTGTTTCCTGCGTTTCTGGCTCTCCCGACTGACCCAAAAACCTTAAGGGGTTATCAGTTTTTTTTTTTATTATTATTATTATTTTTTTCTCTAACTTTTATAGTTTAAAAGATAGGGCAAAAAAGAGATTAGTATGGGCTTCGGGCAACGGGGAATGGGAGGGATGAACCTGGGACCTTTGGGTGGGATAAAAGGAGGTGATTTTCTGATGGGATCAGGTGGGGTGTGTGGTGCTGAGGGTTTTGTTAGAAGAAACTATACTTGCCAAATGTATAGTTTCTTAAAATTTTGAATTTAAAAATCCGAAAGTTTTGAATTTTAAAATTTTGGGATTAGGGGTAGGGAGTTGAAATGTGGGGGGATGGGTTTAGGGAGGCTCGATTTGACTTCGATATCCTACGGACACCTTAAAGCCTAATTTGGCGTCCTTTTTGCTCTATGTCCTATAGTTTAGGAGATAGGGCAAAAGCGACGGGGAACGAACCTGGGACTTTGGAAAAAGGGTGAGATTTTTTGGTGGGGATGGGTAGGGTCGGTGATGGGGATGATTTTCACCCAGGGAAGTGTATGTATTTATGCCTGTTGTTATGATGCTTGGCGCTATGCTTGGTGGTTGGTTCGATTCCATACCTGCGTTCATTTGTTGTCCTAGTCTTCATATATCAGTTTATGATCTAAACCTTGGATATATATTTCCTAATACTTTTTCACCTAAATATTTTGTTCCGATACCTATTAATGCTGCGTCCTTTGCTGCTGTGTCGTATGTTGAGTCAGGAGTATACTTATATACCTCTTTTAGAAAAAGTTCGTCTGCTTTTTTAATTTCGTGAACTGCCCAATCCTTTGCTTTTTTTTCATCTGTTGTTAATAATTTTTGTTCGTATTCCTTTTTTATAGTAATGTAGTTTATATCGTGTTCTTGTGCTAATTTGTCTAATTCATTTCTTGGTTCGCCTGCGTTTAATTCGTTTCCCGGTCCTAAGTAATTATAGCCCGGCAATGTGTAGCCAGTGACGTCACCGCCGCTACCGCCGTCTGCGCTCATACTGAGTCATATGATGCATGCCGGCTATTTTTAGATCGTAGCGCGCTGGGGGTCATTGCATGTGTAGCGTCATACGTTGTTGTTTATGCGTTCCTAATACTTTGGCGCCGATTTCGCGATCAAGGATGAACACGTTTTTTTAGATATACAGGGTGTCCCAAGAAATAGTGTCAAGCGGAAGTCCAAGGACAGAATACCCCTAGGGGTACCCGAATTACCCCCATGTATGTTCTGCGACTTTTTGTAGTTTTCGAGATATGATTTTTTTTCATATTTTTTTGTTAAACCTTGGCTTAGTTGACATTATTGGTCACAGAGACATCAATTGTTGAGATACAAGCTTGATTTTTTTTTCTGAAATAGGTGAACAGTAGCACTTGCAAAAACAAAAGCAATTGTGAGCCGATATGCTACTATTAAGCCATTAAAAAAATGTTGAATCCTAAGTTTGTTAAAATGTTTAAATTAAAGATCTCTTTTGAAACGATTTAAAAAAAAAACTTATCCCAAAAATGTCTCCAAAATTATTTTTAAAAACTTGCCAATTTCGTCAGCTATTTGCCATGTAAATTTGATTGAGCTATCTCCACGACTTCATACTTGAAAAAATGTTTGAAACACAGTAAGTCGAAAAAACTTAATTAAAAGATTGGGCCGAATAAAACTAAATTTTTTTTATTATTGATTGTTTATTATTAAATCACAAAAAGTTTTCGAAATGTCGCCCTTCCTGCTCGATACAAATTCTACATCGCCTTAAAAAAAAATCTTTTAGTCGTAAGAACGCTACCCTGTTGCTTTTTATTGTTTCTTCTGCTTGTCTTAGTTTTGTTCGTAGTTCCGCTATGTTTCTGATATCCTTGGCGTAAACTAATTCTTTATAATACCCCCAAACGAAGAAATCGATGGGGTTTAAGTCGGGAGACCGTAGCGGCCAGGCAATGGGCCCCCCACGGCCGATCCACTTGTCTCCAAACCTTTCGGTTAAATGTTGTCTGACAATCCTCGCGAAGTGACATGGAGCGCCGTCGTTTTGAAATATCATATTTCTACGCGTTAATAGGTCTACATTTTCTAAAAGACCGTCGAGATCTTGCCGTAAAAATTCCAAGTAGGACTCGCCATTTAATCGGTCAGGCAGTTGAAAGGGGCCAATCAGCTGTCCATTTAAGACGCCTGACCACAAGTTCACACTAAATTGTTCTTGAAAATTGGAGGCACGTGTCATGTGTGGATTTTCAATGCTCCAAGAATGATAACTGTGAATGTTGAAAATTCCACATCGTTTAAAATGAGATTCGTCGGTCCACAAAATCGTATTAAAAAAATTTGCGTCTTCAGCTTGACGCCGCAACATTTCTTGACAAAACGCCACCCTTCTCGGATAATCTTCGGGCTTAAGCTGCTGAACTTTTTGAATATGATATGGGTGAAATCCCTCTTTTTGTAGTATCCGATGTGCTTCTGATTTTGGAATTCCGGTGCGGTGTTCTATGGTTCTGACACTAACTGATGGGGGTCTCTTGCCACTTCTTCGACCACTGAATCGACCACATCTGGGTCATGCATTTGTGATGGACGCCCGGGTCTTCTACCTGGTAGGCGACCTTCCATGTAACTATTATGGACTCGCAAAATTGTACGATGATCAGGCCAAGTCTCAGGCTGAGGTTCACCACTGTTTTGTACCTGCTGTCTGTACAATCTAGCCGCTTCCGAAGCATTTCCTCTTGCATAGCCATAAAAGTAATGCATAAGCGCATAATCTCTTGACGAGAAAGACATAGCTCACCAATTTATTGCGCTTAGAAATCCCAATTGATGTGCACTCCGAAGTCCGTTGAGAAAGCCACAGTCGTCTAAGAAAGTTCGTAACACCACACAAAAGCCAATCGATATGCAACCAAAGTCCGTAAAGAAAGCAAAGTTCGTCAAATAATCACAAAGGAGCTAGTAAAGAAGTAACGTCGGGCGCAAATGCAAGCAAATGGTCAACTGACCGGTAGCCGCCGAACACAATGGACCAACGCTAACCCCGCTCCCTCACCTCACGCTTCCCCTTGCCTTGCCGCAACTCAGGTAGTAAATTCCGAGAATTGCACTCATAAACACCCTTAAGGTGAGTATAGACTACAACATTTTCTGGAGCATTTCTGTGTAATGTAACGTTCTTACGAATGATACAATACAGGCAAAAGCTCAGTTTCCAAAGCATTTCCATGTAATGTAACGTTCCTGCGAATGCTCGGCGTTATGTTACGGGTAAATGCTCACAGCGAGTGTGCATTTACCAACATTTCGTTGTACCTTGCGTTCATTCTTTTTTGAAATGTCGGACCTACAAGTTGCGTGTGCTGCGTTTATCTTGATGAATTATATTAGAAGAAACAGAAAAAAACAGAAAAATAGAAATAGAAGATGGTGGCAAATGAACATTTACAATAGAAGACAAACTCTTGGAGGTGTGCAATTATTGTTAGACTTAAAATCGCAGGAATTAAGTGGTCAATATAAGAACTTTACTGCCCTATCTTCAAGTGATTTTGAAAGTTTATTGAATTCAATTGGTGCTAAAATATCAAAGCAAAATACACGATTCAGAGTTTCAATTACGGCGAAGGAGAGATTAGCATTAACTTTACGTTATTTAGCTACAGGTGATTCCTTCGTTAGTTTACAGTATCTTTTTAGAATATCAAGACATAGTATTGGGAAGATAATTCCAGAAGTATGTGAAGCAATAACAGAGGAACTGAAAGAAAACATTCACGTGAGTATCATTATACTTTATTTAAGATCAATTCAAATCATTCAAATAATCTGAGATCTGACTCATCATATCAAAGTTACTGCTATCTTGAGTATCGCCCCCGTCTGTATCTGCTACACCGGCTCGACTCGGACCTCGGACTTCATTGGAAGTTGCAGCTGCTCTAGTCTCTTCGATAGAGGAAGTGTAGCCTCTGTCTGTATTTGAGTCACAGGATCGGTTCTGACTTACAAAGGATTCATTTGATGTTGAAGCTGTATTATATCCTCGAGATGTTTCGTTCCCATAATTATCTCTATTGTGTTGACTGTATCCACGGGGATAGTTAAATTCTCCTTGATCAGCGCTAAAAAGTATATTCGATATAAGATGTTGCACATAGTTTTTGGTCCCTTCATTATATTTTCTTAATTTATTGGCGATAAAAGTACCGTAACTTGTTAACTCGTCATTATTAAAATCACTTTTCATAGCGGTTTTTTGCAATATATCAAATGCAATTTCCATTTTTTTGTCGTCATCTGTATTGATTTTGGAAACCATTTTCCTTTTATTTTTTATAGGATGTGCTGACTGCGACTCGCAATCAGCCGTAGTAGCCTGCATGTGATTTTCCTCGGTCTTGTTATCAGCCTGAAATTATATAACATATATTTTTTTGCAGATGCCAAATTCACCTGAGGAGTGGTTACAAGTGGCAGAAGGTTATGAGAAAATATGGCAATTCTCCCATTGTATAGGCGCTATTGACGGAAAACATATAGTAATTCAAGCACCACCTGCAAGTGGCAGTGAATTTTATAATTATAAGGGGTTTTTTAGTATTGTACTTATGGCAGTAGTGGATGCAAATTATAACATTATTTACATTAATATAGGTTGCCAAGGACGAATATCAGACGGTGGAGTATTCCATAACAGTATGTTATATAAAAAACTACAAGATGAATCATTGAATTTGCCACAGCCCTCTACACTGCCAGGTAGGCAAATGTTAATGCCATATTATTTCATTGGCGATGAAGCTTTCCCTCTTATGCAAAATATGATGAAGGTTTACTCTGGAATGCATCCCAAAGGATCTACTAAAAGATTGTTCAATTACCGACTCTGTAGAGCTCGGCGCGTAGTTGAGAATGTGTTTGGACTACTTTCGTCAGTATTCCGTGTTTTGCGAAAGCCTATATTATTGAACCCCGATAAAGCTAAATTGATTGTAAAGTGCACATGTCATTTGCACAATTTCATTAGAAGGAATTCAGAAGGAATATGCTTACAAGAAAACATCTCACAAGACAATAATACCAGTGATTATAACGAGGGCCATGCATCATTTCTTCCGCTTGCAAATCAACATCGAAACTTATCAGAAAGTGCTTTTGCAAAAATAATGAGAGATGAAATTGCTGAATACTGTTCTCAAGAAGGTGCGTTGGAGTGGCAAAACCAATATGCGTAGGTACTTACAAGTTTTAATATAGAAATACCTTTTAAAAAAATAACTCACCGAATCATCAACGGGACGTGGTTTATTCCTATCCAGCATAAATTGTAAGCTTTGGTACGCAAACCACGAACTTTTGTAAATTTCATCTGCTCCTGTAAATGTAAATAAAAAAAAACAATTTAAAAATAAAATTCGTCTTTTTCATTTACGTCATAATTTTATCCAAACTGAATATATCTGCTGTGCTATGTATATTTGCATTTATTGTCATCACTAACCTTTTCCAGTGCCAACACTTTTTTCAATCTTCATTTTTTCTCTTCGAAGAGAAGCTAGAAGGCTTGTCATTTTTTTTCTGCAGTCATCAGCAGAGATCTCCATTTCGGCAGCAATATCTTGCCACGCGTCGTTTTTTAATATTTTATTGTAATGTTGAGCGTGATTAGGATCCCATAAAATTACATGATTCCTGTATTTTTCAATAAACAATAAAGTTTTTTCACTATCCCACGACATAGTTGAATAGAAAATAGATAATAAGTAATAACAATGCAATGCACGTGTAAAATCACAGCGTCAACTTGAACAACTAAACGACCGCGCGGACCGCGTGCGTCTCGTCCCTCTCCCTCCGCGTCACCCCGCAACCGCGCATCGTCCGCACTCGTGGCTCGACGAAATGTTACACCAATACGCTCGACGAAATGTTACACCAATATGCTCGTTGGTTTGTAACAAAAAGAGGCCAGCGTGCTCGACGTTTAGTTCGTAAGAGGATGATACACTAGAACATATCATAGAGCGGCTCGTTGTTCTGTTACAAGTAAATGTTGTAGTCTATACTCACCTTTACAGCTCAACTGCCCCGTGTATTGAGTGACGTCACGCAATAGACCTGTTAACATGGTCTTGTAGACTACAAGAATTTTTTTTAAGGCGATGTAGAATTTGTATCGAGCAGGAAGGGCGACATTTCGAAAACTTTTTGTGATTTAATAATAAACAATCAATAATAACATTTTTTTAGTTTTATTCGGCCCAATCTTTTAATTAAGTTTTTTCGACTTACTGTGTTTCAAACATTTTTTCAAGTATGAAGTCGTGGAGATAGCTCAATCAAATTTACATGGCAAATAGCTGACGAAATTGGCAAGTTTTTAAAAATAATTTTGGAGACATTTTTGGGATAAGTTTTTTTTTTAAATCGTTTCAAAAGAGATCTTTAATTTAAACATTTTAACAAACTTAGGATTCAACATTTTTTTAATGGCTTAATAGTAGCATATCGGCTCACAATTGCTTTTGTTTTTGCAAGTGCTACTGTTCACCTATTTCAGAAAAAAAAATCAATCTTGTATCTCAACAATTGATGTCTCTGTGACCAATAATGTCAAATAAGCCAAGGTTTAACAAAAAAAATATGAAAAAAAATCATATCTCGAAAACTACAAAAAGTCGCAGAACATACATGGGGGTAATTCGGGTACCCCTAGGGGTATTCTGTCCTTGGACTTCCGCTTGACACTATTTCTTGGGACACCCTGTATTTTATTTATTAATTATAATTGATTACATTTTTGTTAGTAATTCTTATGCTATGTTAGTACATTTGTGTTAGTAATTCTCATGCTGTGTTAGTACGTGATGCAGTCGAACACGTTCGTCGGATACCACATAATAACAAGCATTGATTATACACTTATACTATTTTGTTATAAGCTTATAAATATATTTCCGTAGCGTCTATAGTCCACAGGTCTGCGTCGTTTACGTAATGTTTCTCCCAGAACTTTTCCCATATGAATGCGTTTAGTTTGAAGTGGAATGTATGCATTATAAAATTGTACTGTGTTGTTCTTGAATTTATAGCCTCCGTATTTTCCATTGTCGTTAGATACGCTCCTATTGGATAATTTGAGGCGGTGTACAAAACACAGTTGGTTATATCATGTCTATTTTTGTATTTGACATCTGGCGACATGGGCTGGCCTGCAGCTAGTAATTTCCATTGTTCAAATTGGGTGTCTGTTAATTTGCATTCGTCCATAAAACACGCGTTTGTATGTACTAGACTTGCAAAATTAAATGACGATTGTGGTGATAACCCAGTAAGTCTGCAGTAATTATAATGTAGTTCCACTAGGCTTTCCATAACCATTGTTTTGCCCGTACTCGGTGGTTCATAAAAAAATTCATTGTTTTCTTATTAAGTTCCATGTAGAAATGTTTTCTGGTTTCATTTGCGAATTTTAGTATATTGATATTGTTGCTTTTTAATAGTTCTTCTAGGTTCCATATACCTGCTGATATAGTGCTTAGTGTTGATGCTTGGGGGTCCCTTCGCAGTTGCCACTGGTTGCATCTATCGAGTCTTTGCTTTGTTGACTCTTGAAATACCAGTATACTGGATATATAGTGCTGTTTTAAGTCGCTCATTAAAGTGTCGCTGGAATTGGATTGTAATCCCTTCAGGTGTTGTACATAAAAGTCGCGTAGCTTCTCCTTCGTTAATAGCTTTGTTTTCACATAAATACAACACAAGTTTCTGATTTTCTCTGTTAATATTTTGACTTCTTGCTGAATGAGACTGTTGTTTTTTGTTGCAAAAGGGATGCGATTCAGCTCCAACATCATATTCCCACCCCTCACACTGATTAGTGTTTCCGATAAGGGTGTCTTCGCTTTGTAGTAACATTTCACTGGATTCAGTAGAGCCATTATCCACTCGTCTGTTAGGTGCGTCTCGTGTTGTGCTTTGTAATTGAAAAAAATCATTTCCCCCTTCGGTACTTCTATTTCTGCGGTTATATTCTCTGTTAGTTGGAACGCCCAACGAATGAGCGACGCATTTTGCCACTGCTTTGTCGGCATTAGTGAGAATATCTTTGTATGTGCGACAATTAGTGCCGGTACTAACATACTCATACATGCACTGAACACATGTAATCGAGGTACATTTATGTTCTTTTGATCTAATAGCTTTGCCAAGCTTGCTATTATGGTGCTATTATGCGGGGCTTGCTATTTTGCGTGCGTGCGTGCGTACAAAATCTGTCTCTTGTCATAAATTGTAAGATACCTTAGAAGTGTGTTAAATTGTACTTCGGTTCTCGGAAACCCTTAAAATTAAAATTTTACTTTTTTAAAAAACAATTTTTTTTTAAATGTTTTGTTGTTTGTTTTTTTTTAAAGTTTGTCTTTTTATTTTTTGGTATATGTTGTGCGTACCTATAATTTAAATATGTATATATACGTTTTAATGATTATATAAGTTAAGATAAATGTTCTGTATGTATTTAGTTGGTAAGCCTATTCTAATAAATAAATAAATAAATAAATAAAATACCTAAATGATACAAAATAATTTATAATTTAAGTATAAAGACTGGCTATGGAAGAGGTGAGGTCTTTTGTCACAGGTATTCCATACCAAAAAGAAGACCTCCAAAACAACTTAATGTAAAAACATGTATTTTACTGCAATAAAGATTTTTTTTATTTATTATTATTATATTTATGTACTCCTAAGTAAGTGTTATTATAATAACTATCGTTTAAACAAAAGAAAACTGATAGTGCAAAGTAAGATTCCCTTCCGGACCTAGAAAGAAAAATTAGGTTAGGTAAGATTGAAATCGTAAACATATTGTATTATCGTATTGTGTATTGTTGTTGTGCTTATTGTTATACAAGAGTTGGTACAATAGATACTAACATTGAAGTTCTAACATTCTTCAACTCGGCAGAACAGAAATCGGGATTGCATGCAAAACATTTCGCTACCATCAAAGTATCTTTCTGCTTTTACAAAACATTCCATGATACGATTTCAATAAAATTCTACAAACGTGATACATATATTGAAAAAAAAAACACGCAGCCAGTTTTAAAATAGTAATACTGTGACGCAGCGCAACAAAAATCTAGTTTGTTTACTATCGAAGTAACGCACTGTAGGCTGGATTTTGGCTTTCATAGACATCCGATGCAAAATGTCGAAAGTGTAAACATTTATGCTTGAATATGTTTAGAAATGCTTTAAAAAATATATAATTAGCATCACTATGTCATACCATTTTTATGGCGCGCCCAGAATATTTTTTTCGAAAATTTTCGTATTATTTCGTAGATTCGAAAAAAAACGTATCTCCGCTCTCGCACAATGGGCCCTAATTCTTTTTGGGACATTTATTCTATAAATTATTTACAATTTTTTGATATGTACTTCATAACACGGCCAGAGGTGCGAAACATTTTTTTTTAAACTATCATATTTTTAGCTTAGTTTTGACTTAAACGTCAATATAATATAGAAAAAAATGAACACCAACACTATTTAAAATAACAATGCGGAAAAACGTGAAAAATTATTCAATTTAATTACTTGCTTAAAAATTTCTAAGTACTTTACTAATTATTTAATTTATTTTATTTAATGACTTTCTGATCCACAACAACAATAAAAATCTTTATTCATCTACTGCTTAATTCAGTACCGCATCATTAGGTTATTACTAACCATAATTAGGGTAGTTAGTTTTAAGTGTATATATGGTATTATAGATATTTGCTAGCCTTTTTCTTTAGTTATTCTGAGAACTATTTAAAATGTTAACATACTATATTCTCAATATAGTACATGCATACTAAATGTTAATAAAAAATATATTTTGTGTCAAAAATACAATGATTATTTCAAACACTTAAATAAAAACTTTTAACACTACTATGCAGGGCGGTTGATGGAAACAGCGGTTTACTTTTTACTATGATGTTTATTAGAGGTAAAAAAATACAAAGGGTAATGAATAGAACGAACTTCCATATACTACAAGCGTATCCGAATACTCGAAGTACGCCGGTGCGTATATGTTCCCTAAATCGAATGGCTTAGCACCGTCCCAACAGGTGTGGAAGCGGCCCAAGCGCACTCGACAAACTGGCTCGATCGGACGCCGCGGAGGCCTTTTATAGCCCGCCACGACCGCTCGGGCGGGCGAGTACGGTGGGGCGCGTAGCGGTCGGCTACGGTCGGAGCGTGTAGCAGGCGGCTACGCTCGGGTTGTTCGTAGGAAATCTTCTACAAACATACAATAAAAATATCATAATTATTATAAAGCTAGACATAGACATTCATTTATTTACTACATAAGCACACATAAATACTTTTATACAAGGCGATTAAATTAACAATTACAATAAAGGAAACCAACAAAAACTGAACCATATCAAGAAAGACAACAACATTAATAATGTAATATTAAAATAAAAATCGAATAAAAACAAACAGTATGTATTCCATCAGTTTGGTGGTAACTAATTACATTATGTTAAAAATATTGACTGTACATTAAAAACTTATTGTCTACATGCTATAACAAAATAATATATAAATATTGTATAAAGAAGAATACAAATATGACAGCGTGATAAAACATTTTAATTAGTTTTACAAGTAGAGTATTTATTATAAGTCATTAATTTCAGTATCAGAGTCTAATTCAGAGTCAGAGTCTAACTGAGAGACATCTCTGAACTCAACTTCTGGTTCTTGCAATTTAAGTAGAGTAAGTGTTTCCTCAAATAAAGTTTTCTTCTTTTTTCCATTTAAAACAGGTCGCACTGATGAAATTAGCGAATCTGACGAAAGAAGAAGAAAATTTAAAATATCTACATTTGTACGCACTTTACTTCTTTTACGGGAATTGTGTTCCCTGTATCTCCTGAAATCTTATCTTATAATAAATAATCTTATAGAAAAGGTTACTTTTCTATTAATGTACAAGTTGTGTGTGATGCAAAATTACAAATTCGGGACCTAGATGCTCGCTGGCATGTTTCAACACACGACAGTACAGTGTACCATAACTCCTTTCTGCGAGCACGGCTGGATAACAACGAAATTGATGGTCACCTCCTAGGAGACAGTGCCTATCCTTATGGAAAGTACATAATGACACCATTTCTAAATCCAAATACAAATGCAGAAAGACTTTATAACGAAGCTCAAATTAAAACAAGAAATACAGTGGAAAGGACGTTTGGAGTATGGAAAAGAAGATTTGCATGCCTGTCTCTTAAACTGCGACTAAAGCTGGAACACACTTTAGCTGTAATTGTTGCAACAGCAGTGTTACACAATATAGCTCTACAGCAACACGATAATCTAACAATTGATCCTGATTTTGAAGAAAATATTGGTACGGATTTGAGTGAGCAACCTATTTCTTCACAAGGAAACCATTTTCGCCAGTCATTGTTGGAACAATATTTTAGGTTGGTATACATTAGTCTTTATTAAATTTTACACATTATAGGAACATAAAATAAACAACATCTACTTCCATATTTAGTAAACTATTTTTATTTCATATTATTTACTTAAAGTAATTAATAAAACACTACTTAAAGACAAATACTTAATAAAACACAAATAAAATATAATTGGAGAATTACAAATGAAAATTCTTTTTTTAAAATTCTAAATCTATTTTGGCAGTTTCTAAAAGTGTTTTTTTTAATTCAATATCTAAATCAAATAATATTTTATTTTTTTCTATTTTTAATAGTTCTTGTTGTTGTTGCAGCTCCAATATTTCTAACCTTTTCGCTGTTATCTTATCTTCATTATCTTGCTTCTGGTTTTTTCTTTTTATACAAAGACAAATACTTAATAAAACACAAATAAAATATAATTGGAGAATTACTAATAAAACACAAATAAAATATAATTGGAGAATTACAAATGAAAATTCTTTTTTTAAAATTCTAAATCTATTTTGGCTGTTTCTAAAAGTGTTTTTTTAATTCAATATCTAAATCAAATAATTTTTTTTTTTTTCTATTTTTAATAGTTCTTGTTGTTGTTGCAGCTCCAATATTTCTAACCTTTTCGCTGTTATCTTATCTTCATTATCTTGCTTCTGGTTTTTTCTTTTTATACAAAGACAAATACTTAATAAAACACAAATAAAATATAATTGGAGAATTACAAATGAAAATTCTTTTTTTAAAATTCTAAATCTATTTTGGCAGGTTCTAAAAGTGTTTTTTTTAATTCAATATCTAAATCAAATAATATTTTATTTTTTTCTATTTTTAATAGTTCTTGTTGTTGTTGAAGCTCCAATATTTCTAACCTTTTCGCTGTTATCTTATCTTCATTATCTTGCTTCTGGTTTTTTCTTTTTATTATAGAATCACTAAGATTAATAATATTCCTTTTTTTTGTTTCAGTTAAACAATTTCTTTTTGCGTGTACAAATTTTGGAGTATTTTCTATTTTCTCTTTAGTTGTGGCAAATGTGGTCTCTTGGAAGATTCACCTCTTTTTGAAGAGCTATTTTCCGATACTGGCACTGATTGGAGTTCAGGCACAGAATTTTCTTCGGCATTCAGAATAGAGAGGCATTCGGCATTCTCAATAGAGAAGAATTGTTGTGAAGTTCCTGCTGCTTGTGTTACTACTGCATTTTCTTGTGTATCTGTAATAAATAAATATCTTTTTTTAATTTGTTTGTTTAGTTATATACCTTGCAACTGACCATGTTAAATGAGTGAGAATCGTTATTGTTTTAAGTAATTTAAATACACCTTGGACCATGAAGATATATCCACAATTAATTAAATAAATGTGGTTGTGTTTCTAATGCTTTTACATATATACATACTGTCACAACTGTTATTCTGAAAGGGTTAGTTGAAGAGTTGGCAATGAGGACTGCAAAAGCAATCCACTACTATGGTCCACATTTCACTAAACAACTGCACATATGCTGATCGTAACAAGTGGTAAACCCATCGCCGCTTTAAGCTGTTGGATGTAGCAAGTGTTCTTGTATTGTATTGTGGTACTCTATTAGAAAATCACTTTGAACTTACCTAAGGCGTAATAAGGTGCCGATGAGTCAAATTCGTTAGTTAGAGGTTGGAACTGTGGAGTCAATAAGGCCACAACTTTTTCATCAACTATTGTTGTCTTGGGATAAAATGTACCTCCTCCTGTCTTGTACATTTCGGACTGAAACAAAATTTTGACAAAAATATATTAGACAATGATATACTAATAATTGTATTAATGGTAATGATGGTGATAATGGTATTATACTGATCTGGTGTTATTGAATAACCCTTTGTCTGTCAAGATGATTGAGATGATAACAATATAATTTGTATTGTGTCTACGAGCTGACAATGAAACCGAGGAGAAGCTGCACTAATTTGTTAAGTTGAATATAAAAACAGCTGTACACTACTGCTACAGCTTACAGCCTTACACGTATAGTCACAAGACTTCAAATATACATTAGGAATACACTTAATAAAATCTAGATAACAACCTACCTTGTCATCACTTATATTTTTGTTCTTGCTTTTTTCTTCAGATTGTCATAAAGAGCATGCAACTGTTTCTCAGTTCTAACTCCAGTCTCCGAGACTACATTAAACTTATTTGTCAGAGCCAACCATGCATTTTTCTTAGCGTCTACTGTGGTCCCGTCAGTCTTCTTATTGTCGATTATAGACACAAATTCTTTTGCTACTTCTATGAGAAGCATCTTCTCTCTTTCCGTAAAATTTCTGATGCGTTTTCCAGATTCCATTTTAAATGATAGTAAGTAATCTTAAAGAATGATAGTATTTTCGGAAGTTACGCGAAGCGAAAGCGACAACAATGAAAATAATGTTCGATTGTTTTATGTTTTTGACGTTATGTTTCTCATAGATTTGGCCAAGGTATCGTTCATACAGCCTCTAATAAATGACAAATTTACTAATTTTTCATAGTTTTTAAAAGAAATAGTATTTAGTTACATATTTAAGACAGAAATATATTATTACTTTAAATACAACTAGATTTATTCACGAATTCAATTAAATAAAACAACTTTAAAATCGCTAGTTTCAAAAACCCCATCTATCAACAGATTTAGGAACTAGTTATCGGATACTTAACTATTGAACCATTCACAGCGCATTCAGAAACTCAGTGACGTTTAAACGTCGTTTAAAGTCTACACAACTTTATCTGTTCAATAGTTATCGAAAACTTAACTGACAACCTCAGAAACCGGCCATTAGTAACTTTAAGTTACAGTGGAATGATGAATGGCTATGTAACTCAAAAGACTTACTACTATGTGGCCTGGATCTTTCAGGGGGCTCGTCGGTATCCGCGTCGGCTACTAACCCGTGCTTTCTTTTCGCTGAAATCAAATAACCTTTTTACATCACACTCATATAGATTTTTGATATATTGATTACTAGCTTCTGCACATACTCTACTTGTGTACCAAATTTTATCCAAACCCGTTCAGCTGTTGAGGCGTGAAAGCGGAACAAACATCCATACTTTACTATTTATTGTGTTTTCAAGGCAGTATTCTGTATTCAGCCAATGATATAAAACTGTCCATTTAAATGTCATGGCAGTTATTGAGAGACTAAGACTAAGACTTTTCGATTTAGCCTATCGATGCAGTAAGTGACGAAATGCTTACCGTATTGATAGGCTTATTCAAAATAAGGGGTTTTCCGGTCCCTCACACATTTAAAATTGCCGTCTCCAAAATAATGTCTGACATATTTTAATTTTTCAAGAGCTTCCATGCTGCAAAATACCAATATTTTATTGTCTATCTTAGGGATGGGCAAACTACGGCCCGCGGGCCATCTCCGGCCCGTGAATGGTCAAAGTCCAGCCCGCGACCATCAAACAAAAAATCAAGACAGTTCAGCCGCGACAATTCTTTTTTGACAATTATCGCACCTGTAAGCTTGGTGAAATGGACCACTTGACAATTGTCGCACCTGTCGACGTGGTGAAATAGGGGCCAAGCATTTGCTCAAAATGTACCATACAAAAAGTTGTTTTCTCACGGGATTAAAGAAATAAAATGCCAAATAAAGGGTGTATGTATAACCCGCATAGGTAATATACTTACTTTAAATTCCTTTGCATGGGAACTTGAATATGTAGACTGTGGTGAAAGAAGAACTGTTGTTTGGTCTGTGTCTTTAATGCTTGTGACAGTAGCAGTAGAATAAACTGTTGTTTGATCTGTATCTTTGATGCTTGTGACAGTTGTGGCAGCAGAACAAAAATTTTTTTTTGCTTTCCTGTTTCTTCATCAGGCAAATATAATCCACTTCAACTGCTTGTTCTGTGTTTGTCGTTCAAAAACGACACATTTGAGGAGTTTAATAAAAAGTCCTTACATTCATTATTTTTCTAAAATAGAAACAGATGTGTTAAAATAAAATATTATAATTTACATAGTAATACCTGTATGAATCACACATAAGAATGACGCTGTTGCCAGGCGATTGTAGGCTCTAAAGTAGCTCTAAACCAGTTGTACGTCAGACACCGTGGCACGTAGGCCTACCTTGTTATTACCTTTTATAAACCTAGAAAAACAGTTCATTACATCGTTAATTATTTATGTGGCGTTTTATTTACCAGCGAGCGTCACATAATTTGGTCCTTCGCGAAAAAGGACTGCGTGTGTTAGGCGTGTGCAGTGCAACTCATTTTGAGGGCGATCCCGTGGATCCGCCATTACGTCGGACAATTCCGAGGTTTTAAGCAAGCGCGTGTGAAGTGCAAGACACGAACAATTTGTTAATTTTGTTATTTTACGTCGTCTATGCCGCCGCGTGTGTTAAATTAATCACTCTCAATTTGTGAGATCGCATTTTGTTTAATCTAAAATTATCATACAAAAACTTTTTTTCGTTCGTGTGCGAACGAGACAAGGCGTGGGATCAACCAGGCCAGAGGGAGACAGCTAGCGGCGTTGCCGCGTTCCCGTTCGTCGCAGTCGCATCGCAGCCAGCGTGGCGCCCCTCGCCGTGTTATCTCGGTCGGGGTCGGAGATTGTCGGCAAGCCGGCCGCCTAGTGCAGTGCGGAAGGGAGAAGGTCGTCGCCCCGGGAGCGTTCACAACGGAGTGCGAGCGAGAGAGCGCGGCGCATCTAGAACATTCGCTGCGTGACGTCGTCGCGACTGTGAGGCGATCTGCGCGCCTCTTCCTGTGCTGCGCTGCCGCTACGTACTATTCACTTTCTGTGAATCCGCGTCCTGTGCAATTTAAGACGGCCATTACGGCTAACCATTTTGTGATTTTTAACGCTCCGTATTTATTAGCTACGTTCTATAAACATTGTAATTGTAACATTTAGAGCAAGAATGGGTGAAGAACTTAGGCGCTTGGTTGCGGCTCGCGGCCAAGCCAAGGGGTCCATCACAAGACTTTATAATTTTGCTAAGGGTGATACAACACGTGATTGTACGTTGATAGAAATTACAATAAAAAAAGACCGCTTAGTGTCAACATTTAGGGAGTACTGTGATCTAAATATAGATGTTTTAGTTCTAGATCCTAAGAACAATGAAGACTTCACCGAAACGGAAGAGAAGTACATGAGCACGTTGGCTCTTCTCGAGGAGCAAGCCATGGCAAACGTTTCTAAAGGTGGATCTGGTACTGAGCCAACCCAGGATGCAATTAGCGCAAGCAGGTTACCGTGTATCAACATCCCCAAGTTTAGTGGCGAGGTAGGTGGTTACCACGATTTTATAAATTTATTCAAAAGTGTCATTGACTCCAGCTGCAAATTATCGCAATGCGATAAGCTTTATTATTTAAAGTCTTTCCTAGAGGGGGAGGCTGCTGCTTTATTAAAGCATTTAAGTTTAAGCGCAGATAGTTATATCACCGCACTCCAGCTGTTGGAAGACAGATATAATAATAAAAATAAATTAATTAATCACCATATTACTTCTTTATTAGATCTGAAACCCATCACCAAATGCACTGCTTCAGCCTTAAGAGAAATTATTTCTTTGACACGCCAACACACAGGAGCCTTAAATAATCTGGAAGTGCCTGTCCAACATTGGGGCTTAATGCTAATATGCATTTTACAACGCAAGCTGGACCAATATACTATAAGGTGCTTTCATTTGGAGCAAGGGGATAGTTTGCCTGACTTAGATTTATTTTTGCATTTCCTAGAACAACGAGCGGCTGCACTGGAGACTGTTGCTGATGTTGGCCGGGCTCAGGCAAGCACCTCGTGGAGCAGCGGGCGCAGGGCAAGCTTATTAACCACAGCTGCAGCTGCACAACCTGCATCGTGTCATTTTTGTGATTCCAAGAATCACCAACTCCATCAATGTGAGAAATTTAGGTTAGCCTTGCTATCCGAACGTATTAAGTTTATAAATTCTAATAAATTATGTCAGCTGTGTCTTAAAAGGCATGATAAAAAGTGTAGGTTTAATTTCAAATGTTCAATTTGCAAAGAAAAACATAATACTTTATTACATCAAAGCAAGCCATCAGGAGAGTTGAAACAAGTGGCACTTTCAAGTAGTAAGGGTGGTGAAATTGTATTACCTACTATTAAGGTGAGGTTAGTTGATAAACACAACAACGATATTTATGTCAGAGCACTTTGTGATTCTGGAAGTCAAGTCTCTTTTATTCTATCAGACTTGGCACAAATAATTAAATGCAATATCTTTGATAAATACACATCCTTTTCGGGTATTGGTAGGGACAGTGTCATTAACACTGTGAAGAAAAATGCAACCATACAGATCTTTTCATCTTCAAATGATTACAAGTTGAAGGTGGAATGTTGTATTGTTCCTAACATTACTAGTGATTTACCACAATGCGAAATAAAAACAGAAGGCCTAAACATACCTTCACATACAAAGTTAGCCGATCCTGAGTTTTATAAGACAGAGAAAATAAGTATACTTTTAGGTTGCGATATTTTCTTTAAAATATTACTGCGGGAGCAATTACCTATCCTATCTAGCGGCTTATATATACAAGATACCAAGTTTGGTTTTGTTGTTGCTGGCAAGCTATTACACAGTAGACGGCAAAATATTGTTAATAAACAGGTAAGCGCACATGTTAGCAATAGTGATAGTTTAGCTTCATTAGAAAATACTATTCAGCAATTTTGGAAGTGTGAACAGGTGTCTGAGGTTTTCAAAGAAGCTGCCTCAGAACATGAGCTTGCTGAAAAGACATTTAGTAAATCGGTAGTGTTAAAAAATAACAAGTTTCAAGTAGATTTGCTTTTAAAACAAGACATTAACCATTTAAACATGGGCAGCTCACTTTCACGCGCATTGCAGCGTTTTACAAATTTAGAAAAAAGGTTTCAAAAAGATCCTATTCTTTTCCAAAAATACAAAGCCTTTATTGATGAATATGTTGCATTAGGTCATGCCAAGGTTATAGATATTGAATCTTGTGAATTAGAGAGTGGTGAGATTTATTTTTTGCCTCATCACCCGGTTATTAATGAAAACAGCGAAACTACCAAGTTAAGGGTGGTATTCGACGGTTCTATGAATACAAATTTAGGTTTTTTTTCACTAAACAACATGCTGTTAAATGGACCATGTGTGCAGAATGAATTATTCAATATCTTAATCTTATTTAGATTACAGAAATATGTCCTAATCAGTGATATCAGGCGTATGTTCAGAGAGGTACAGTTAAATACTTCCCATTGTAAATTGCAAAATATTTTGTGGAGAAATTCACCACATGAAAAAATACAGTGTATTCAGTTACAAACTGTAACTTATGGGCTGAAGTGCTCAACCTTTTTAGCAACTAGGTGTTTAGTTGAATTAGCCAACCGTTTTAAGGATCAATATCCTTTGGCAAGTGCTGCATTATTAAATAACACATATGTTGATGATATTATTGTTAATAATAATAACATTAAGTTATTAATTGAGACTAAAAGACAGCTAATTGATTTACTCAAGCTTGGTGGGTTCACATTACATAAATGGCGGGCTAACAGCGATATTCTGTTGAGTGATACAACTAGTACAAAAAACAATACAAAAGAAATAGATTTTGTAACTTCAGCAGCTGAATGACCCAAGCCTGGTGCTTCGCCATGTTTGTAAAATTACAGTGTAGTCCGGGAGGGTTCAAATCAAACGCTCCCAGGTGAGGCATGTGATATAAAAGAGGCACATAAGTATAGCCAGAAAATTCCATATAGGATCCACTCTGCTCCATGATCAAACCTATAGAAGGAGCAATTAGCCCCGATTCGAGGATACGGTTATGAACCTCGGGTTGCTTTACAGCAGGACTCATCGGTTCATCTAGCAACTTAATGCTGACTGTCTGATATTCAGTAGTAGATCGTGGCTGCCTACCTTTGGATGACCCTCGGTTGATAGAGACTATTGGGAAGCCAGGTTCATGTTCAGTTTCACTAGGATATCCCGACATGAGTTTCTCAAGAGGGAGTCCATTTGCAGAGGGGCTGGAAAAAGGAATCTGCTCCCCTTGAACGGAATTGGTTGTTGTTGATGCTGATCCTTTTGTCTTCTTTTTCCCAGTTTTCCCGCGTTTGGCTTCTCGCCTGGATCTAGAGAGTCTAGCTGGTCGTTCTAAGGAATTACTCGGTTCTTCTCGGAGGATTTGATACTCTGGTAATGTGTCACCATCAGAGTCAGGGATAATCAAGTTTAAGTATAGGCCGGTAGATTCGGTTGTAGGTTGGGGGTCTTCATATTTATCTAGCTCCTGTAAGGATATGTGAGAATCTGGGGGTTCAAAGAAAGTGCCAGTGCTGAATGGCCCTCCATAGAGCACAAGGACGATGATTATCCCCAGGATTAGCATACTTCCCAAAATACAGCGCATGGTTACAGCGTGTAAAAATGGTAAGCCGTAAAAACGAAGATAAATGTATAAGTTTTTGTCTATTTAACATATAACCTGCAATGAAGTAGCTAGGTCTATGTATTTTTTTAGTAAGTACCTATTGTGCTTTAGTTGATAGTTTTTTTTTGTGATTTCAACTATTTTTGTGTTGGTCTCGATTGTCACAGGAGTACAGTGACTAGACTTTAAGTTTAAACTAATATAGGTATTGGTAATTTAAGTTAATATTGTTTTTGTTACACAGCAGGTATTTGTAACAACTTACCACAGGAGTAAAGTGGCTAATTTTGTTTACTTTGTTAAAGGTTATGGCATAGTAATGTAAAACTAGCATATGTGTTACAATATTATTTAATGTTCATTAAAATATAAATAGGTAAACGGCCAGGCATCTTGAAAACATAAAATAGATTAAGAATAGATTTTGTAACTTCAGAAAAACTAGCTTACCTTACTTCACTTATTAAATTAGCATTGTATTTTGTTTACAAAGTAAGGCGACAATTAACCTTTTTGTTGTTGTCCCCAATTTATGTATGAATCACACATAAGAATGACGCTGTTGCCAGGCGATTGTAGGCTCTAAAGTAGCTCTAAACCAGTTGTACGTCAGACACCGTGGCACGTAGGCCTACCTTGTTATTACCTTTTATAAACCTAGAAAAACAGTTCATTACATCGTTAATTATTTATGTGGCGTTTTATTTACCAGCGAGCGTCACAATACCACAGTGTTACAAACTTACAGTGGTCCAACGCCTTTGAAGTTGCGCGAAATGCCGCCATCGTCTAGACCTTCATCATTGTCGCAGGGTTGTCACATTATTTTTTTAGTCTATTTCATATTTTGCTTATTGGTAGGTATGTTTATGTATATCAGGATCCTTAAGTAAAAGAAATATAAGATTACAAAACTATTTATTTTTAACAAAAAAACATTTTTTTTTTATTAATCACAAAAAGTTTTTCACTGTATTTTATAAGTATTCAGCTTCAGTGCAGCAATTAGCACTTACAAAATAAAAAAGTTTAAAAAAATATTTTTTTTATATAAAAAACAAAAGGGGATTAACTCTAAAACTCTTAAATAAGTTGTCTGTTGCTCCGGTAGATAGTATGTATAATTGTTAAAAAGATAAAATTTAAAAGTAAGTATGTACCTTTTTGTAGGAGTTTTTGTTATGTGAGTTTAGTAATTATACCCGATTTAAAAAATACTACATACAAGGTGGCCGGAAGATTGACGTCCAAAAGAAAAAATTAGGTCTCTCGTGTCGTGGGGTATCCGAATCACCCCCATGTATGTTCCGCGATTTTTCACGGTTTTCGAGTTATGAATTTTTTTCTAAATTTTTGAGAATTTTCGAGCGATCAACTTAAAAAATTTCTAGAAAAAAAGTAGAAGACTTTTTGTATTTTTTTTTTGCAACGAAATCTTCATAAGTTGTACTTTTATGCATAAAACAATTAGCTTCGTAACTTTGATGAAAATTTGGAAATGCAGGTCTCAAGAATAAAAAATACGATTATTGAATTATGACTAGAACATTAAGATTAAAATTAAAAATTTAAACAGATGACTGCATGGTTTTTTAGTGATCCTAAAACATGCGACATACTCTCAGCTTTCATAATCATTAAAAAAAAGTAGTACTTAATGAGCTACTTTTCCTAGAATCGGCCTTCAAAGACCACGAAAGAAATGCCACGTGGCATTTAAAAAAAAATCCATGTGATTAAAACAAAAAGTCTTGCTATTTTATGGTTCCTAATGTTAAATTGGTTTGTTGACTAACCAAAAATTGCCGCAAAAAAGCTAAGATCTAATCTTAGCTTTTTTACGGCAATTTTTGGTTTTTAATTAATAACATTTTGAGTTTTTAATTTTAAGGTTGTCAATTTGCTGATAACTAAAAATTCTTAAGAGATTAGTTAACAAACGTTTTAAGTAAGAGGTGGTTTTGTCAATAAATCAGAGATGGTAATCAGAAAGAAAATTTATTTTTTAAATTCACAAAAGGTTTTCAAAGTGGCCACCTCCAGCAGCAATGCACATTCTACACCTTCGTAAAAAATTGCCTTTTAATCGTCTAAAAGCTTCCCTATTCTCTCTCACAACACGTTCGGCTTCTGTAATCTTTTCTCTAAGTTCTTGTTCACTCGAACATTCTCGGGCGTAAGCGATTTCCTTGTAATAGCCCCACACAAAGAAGTCGATTGGGTTAAGGTCAGGTGAGCGTGGAGGCCATCTGATTGGTCCGCTGCGTCCGATTCATCTGTTGGGGTAAGTTTCATTTAAGTGGTTTCGGACTTGCGTTGCGTAGTGACACGGGCGCCATCATTTTGAAAAACCATGGTGCGTCGAAGCTGAAGATTCACATCTAGCAGCAGCAATGGTAGTTCATTTTCTAAAAAGTTTTTGTAAATTTCTCCATTAAGTCTGGATGGCAATTCAAACGGGCCAATAAGTTCGCCGTTGAGGATACCCGACCACATGTTAACACTAAACCGGTGTTGAAAAGATGAATCTCTCGTTTCGTGTGGATTCTTGATTGCCCACGAGTGGTAATTATGAATATTGAATATATAGGTAAAATAATCGCGTTCACTTTTACAACCCATGATTCGCAAGAATGCAACGCGCAGAATTGATAAAATTTAAAACTAAAATTAAACAAAATGTCAATTTTTTAGGCATTTTTTGGTTAGTTAACAAACCAATTTAACATTAGGAACCATAAAATAGCAAGACTTTTTGTTTTAATCACATGGATTATTTAAAAAAAATACCACGTGGCTGTCTTTGAAGACCGATTCTAGGAAAAGTAGCTCATTAAGTACTACTTTTTTTTAATGATTATGAAAGCTGAGAGTATGTCGCATGTTTTAGGATCACTAAAAAACCATGCAGTCATCTGTTTAGATTTTTAATTTTAATCTTAATGTTCTAGTCATAATTCAATAATCGTATTTTTTATTCTTGAGACCTGCATTTCCAAATTTTCATCAAAGTTACGAAGCTAATTGTTTTATGCATAAAAAAACAACTTATGAAGATTTCGTTGCAAAAAAAAAAATACAAAAAAGTCTTCTACTTTTTTTTCTAGAAATTTTTTAAGTTGATCGCTCGAAAATTCTCAAAAATTTAGAAAAAAAATCATAACTCGAAAACCGTGAAAAATCGCGGAACATACATGGGGGTGATTCGGATACCCCACAACACGAGAGACCTAATTTTTTCTTTTGGACGTCAATCTTCCGGCCACCTTGTAGATAATAACACTTACCAGGGATAATGAACTGTCATTAGACACCTGCCAAAGAACCAGATTTTTTTGAAATTTGGCCCTATCACTTATAGGCGAATGCTACACGCATCTGGATGGCAAGCAGATACTACACGTTCGATACGGATCGCGTCAGTACGCCGGTATATATTCAATAAAGAAAGACGTGCATATATTCGACATAACACAAATTTAAGAAAATAAAACCAAACCGCAGACATCACTCTTCACTTTCCCGCCAAGAAGTCCTTGCCACTTATTTCACCTCTACTTTGTAAGCCAAAGGATCTAGGAGGAAAGTAAAAGATTAATAATGAATGTCTACAACCACGTCATCAACATGTATTATAATAATTTATTGTCATTATATTGTCACTAGACTTCTTGGCGCGAGCTAATGAAAGCTTGTGTTGCTATTGGCAATAAAAAGGCGTGCGAAGAGAAAAAAATGGGCAAAATATTGGCTTCAAGACAGAGAAAACTTTTTTAATTCTTTTTTATAATTAAATTTCAATGAGTTAATTTTTGCAATAACGTTTTTGACAGTTGCAGCCGGTTTTATCTTTTTAAAAATTTGCAGCAGATTCTCATACGCATTCGGTCTTTTTACTTTATTCATACTATCTTGACTTGAGCTGTCCCAAACCTCAGGTTGTGTCTCCAACATAATTATAAATTCTTTTAAATATATTTAATTGTTCGTAAGGGCTGCGGCGTGTGCCGTCTCGTTCATCCCGTCCTTCTCCATCGCTGACTGGATGAGTACTGACACTAACTGACACGATAAATATTGACCAGAGACTAGACGCTCGATATTTATCAACGATACTTGAATACAGATCGAGGATTTCTGGATTTTTAGAAATCCATCGATACGTATCACGATCCGAGATACGTTACGAACTGCGCAGAAATCAAACTGAATTGTGCGCTGCCTGCGCAATCGGTTTGGACAGAATGTGCGCAATCATCTTGGACAGAATGTTGGAATGATTTTTAACGAACTGCGCTGAAATCAAACCGAAATATAAATTTCAACAACAAGAGTTATGCACTCCGCAATCGGCTTAGACAGAATGAAAGAAACATGGCCGATTCAAACCCCCCTCCCCCGGCTCCGCGCCCCCCGGACTTTACGACATGCATTGTAGTCGGAACACTTTATTTCGTTTTTAGTACTAAATGTACTGTAAAATTTTACTTAGTAAGTATCTATTACTCCGCAAAGTTGTTAATGCAACATTTCATCTAGTTATGGTTACAAATTGTACAGTTTAGTAATGTCTAAACGAAGCAGTATGTTCCTACTACTATGTATTGATGTGATTGTTGATGTTTGGCATTACAATATCACATTAACTATAATGGCGCCGTAAAGTCTACAATACGAATTGTTTCGACAAATAATTTTAAAGCATACGTTACTAAAAAAACTGTTATATAAACAAAAAAGTTTTCAAGAAAAAAAATTTTATGTTGAAATTTAAGCTCTTTCCATAGCTCGCTGAGCGACTTTAAACTGGTGGACCAGCCCTACCGTGAGTGTCCACGTCTCAGCTCCGTAGGTCATGACGGTAAGACGCACTGATTGAAAACTTTCGTTTTCAAGCATTGCGGTAAGGATGACGAAAAGACTTGACGTAGTTTCCCAAACGCTGCCCAGCCTAGCTGAATCCTCCTCTTGGCCTCCTTCTCAAAACTGTTTTTACCTAATTGCAGAATCTGCTCGAGGTAAGTACATTTTTTTCCTTGAAAAGTTCTTGTTTTTGATAGAAAAAAGACTTATCAATGAGTAGAGTAACTATTCACGAATAATTTGATGTAAAAAAATACTAGAAAATATTTTTTTTATTGAGATATGCTAAAAAATCTGTTTCAATTCAATGGATTTTTTGATATTTCGAAAAATTTTGCATAACTTTAAAACCGTAAAATTTCGCTGAACATATCATCATCATCATCATCATCATCTCAGTCAAAAGACGTCCACTGCTGGACAAAGGCCTCCCCCAAGGACATGAGGGGTATTTGCCGTAATCGCCACGCTGAACATATATTGAGTTAATTTGGTAGGTATTGATGCCAGCTATCACCCCCTGCAGTATGTCGTACTATTTCCTGGACACCCTGTATATGTATAGATTAATAGGATTGATATAAAACATTTGCATACCACAAAAACAATGAAAAACGATCCAGCAACTAAAAACCGGACAAGTGCGAGTCCAACCCGCTTACCGAGGGTTCCGAACCATAACACAATACACTGAACAACTTATTTTGAAACAAAACACAAAAAAATATGATTAAATTAATAGCTAGTGTAACTGCCATTTGCGTCTATGACAGCTTGGAGACGGTCTCTCATTCAGCCCACAAGTCTAGAGCAGATATCGGATCCGCGAAATTCCTCCCATATCTCATTACAATGCCGTTCCAGAGCTTCTGCTGTTCTTTCATTCCGGTTTGACCGTCTTTGAACCATAAGGCCCCAAAGATTTTCTATGGGGTTAAGATCGGGCGATTTTGAAGGCCAAGGTATTAACCTTATTTCAGGGTTTGCACCGAACCATGCACGCGTCACCCTTGCTTTAAGCAAAGAACACTTGTCCTGCAAATAATGAAATTGTGGCATTTCACTTTCTGGATAAAAAATCCGGACGGTCGGTAACATTCCATTTTGGAGGACATCGACATAATCCAATCCCGATGCTCGTGGTGGTAAACGGCACAACTCCCCAACACCAAAAGCATTCATCCAACCATACATGCTTAAAGAAATTCGACCTGATTCCCTGTTTGGTATGACATGGTCTTCTATGTAATGTGTCCTATCGTATCGCCAAAGGCGTAAACGACCATGCTGACTGGACTTAACAGTTTTCTCGTCACAGAACACAGTGTTACTCCAGTCGAAATTCAAGTATTCTTAGGCAAAATTTAGACGAGCAAGTAGAATAGTTTTATGAGCATCAGTCATATATATTTTCTTTACATAATGCCTGTAAAGCCGCGTCCTCTTTGAGAGCATTCGAGTGTAATGAGCATTCGGCGTTGAATATTCGAGTGGTGTGGACGTTGAGCCGAGCGTTACAAAGTTTACGCGCGAGCACGAACTTCGGCCGGTGTGGGTGGACGTCGCAACGCTGTTTGCGGAAATGGCTCGCATTCGAATGTTCACGCAAACAAAACGCTCGAAAGCGAGTACTCAGATAATGAAAATGAATGAGTATGTATGTAGGAATATTACTGACCACTTGTAACCAAGGAACAGTTCCTTGATCGTTACCTTCTTGGTCTATCGTATTATCGTGTTTCTGTCAATGTCAATTTTTATAACAAAAAATATTATAATAATGACATTTAGGATTCGAATGCTCCATGAATGCTCCAAGCTCGGATGTTCGACTCGAACGTTCATAGTTTTGCACGAAAGTGAATGTTTAGTTCGCTGGGCAGAATTCGTAGCTCGCTGGCGATTACTCGTTTACAAATGCTCGGGTAAGAATGCTCTCAGTGAGGACGCTCCTTAATGCAAACCCATGTAATGTAAATGATTATATAGAAACATCAAATATTTCTGCAAAAGTTTTAGTCGGTGTAAAACCATTATTTTCTTATGCACGTCTCATAATGTCTTTTTGAATATCTGTGATTTCGGGACGACGACCGCTTCGACGATTATCATAATTTCCCTCTTTGCCTACACGTGTAATCCAAAAGCGAACAGCTTGTCTCTAAAATAAGGAATTTAATTAATTATTTTGTAATTATTAAGCATAAATAAGAAAATATATCATTTATACTTAGGTCATTTAGGTATAATGAACTTAGTAGAACTTACCGATACATTTAAACGCCTAGAAATCTTACTATTATTGAGTCCATTGCTATGCAATGCAATTATTTGAGATCTTTCAGCGATTGATAAGTTGCGAGGCATCGTAGGAAATCAAGAAAAAATAATATTTTTACATAAATATACTTGACAGTCTTCTGACGTCTTAACTTAACGTCTTTATTATATTTTTATTACAGTGCAAAAAGAGTTTTTCCTCTGGTTTCCATTCGATGAATAAAGAAATGTCATTATACAATTGCTTCCATAGAACTTAATATCATGAATATTGTTTGTTGGAAATAATAGTTTAATTTGTTGATAATAAAGGTCAAATTCAAATGTCAGTAACAAATAATACTTCATTTGTGCGTCTCTTTCATTGTTAAAGAGGTAAGTCTATGAGTTCAACCTTATCGCTATTTTACTTACACATGAAATTTTGTCAAACTGGTAGACCAATTTCTTGGCTGACCGAACGTTGAAAAGAATTGTGTGTTCTCTGAGATTAAAACTTGACCGCCGATAATACATATTTTAATCGATTTAAAACTGAGTCGATACCTGTAACTTGTTATATTAATTTCTCATTTCCTAGAATGCGGATTAGGCTGATTTTTACTATTTAGTACAAACATTAATTAAGGTTTTTTTTAAAAGTTATTTCAAGTTGTTACATTCCGGCCCAAGGTGCCCCGTCTCCTTTGGCGTTCTACTCGGATTTTGACTTTCGAGTACCAAACGCAACAATATCCTACCGACTGCGCCAGTAAAGGCGAATCGTAGTCGAACTGGGCGAGAGTACTTGAGGATGACATGGATTTTTAAATAAAAAGGTCAATCTGACTTAGATAATTATGATTATTATATTTCTTCACAATACAATTCACAACTAGCAAGATAACTAACTTACAAGACAACAGCTATTAACAGAATGCTGTTAATGTGAGATGATCACCTTTTATACAGAGTTCTTATCTTATTGTGAAACAAACAGAGGGTTGTAAAAACATGAGTTTATGGCTTTTTAGCAACTGATTAATACAATGATGCAATTTTAGTGAAGGCTTGTCCAATTGATTATCTAATGAAGCGTGGAAATGAGGCACTGTGTGGAGGTACTGATAAGCAAACATTAGTCATTACATTACTATATATTTACAATTTCTTTATTTTTTGTCATTTGTACGTAATCAATCATCATTGATTATTTATTTTTCTATTTACATAATTTAGGAACATACGTTTTTTTACTTTTGTAGTAGTCAGGCTCCTCTCTTATCAGCTTTTGAAAAACCTTACCTGCTTTTGAAAAAACTCGTTCACATGGTACGGATGTTACTATTATGTTTCCTCTAGCAATAAATATGTTGTACAAACTTGGGTATATGGTTTTGTGGTCTTTCCACCAATTTAATGGGCATTCCGTTCGAGGTAAGATGTTCTCTCGGAAATAGAGTTTATCTGTGGCTTTTACTTCCGCTGTTTTAGGTTGACAAGAAGACAAAACTTTGGAGTCAAATTTTCCTTACAAAGATGATGATCATTCAAAAGAAGGAAACTGTATGGGTCAAAGTCATAATAATTGGCACTGTTATGAAATTAAAAGTAGGAGATATTTCAAAAATACTGAAGGTACTAGAATTTATAAAAAGTAAGGAGTTGCATAAGTAGGTATTTATTTGCTTATTACAATTTCTAAAACCTACCTACTTAAAGGGGGACCCACCACATACTCTTGGATGTGTCAACCTCTTCAATTATAAAAATGAAAAGAGTGACAAATCCAACCTCCTGTGCAAATAAACTTGGGAGGAAAGTTATTTTTTAATAATAAGAGATTATAATAAAAATTGTTTATAGGAAGGAAATTACTAAAACGTTTGATGACAAAATCTTTTTATCAATATATTCAAAGGAATATATAAAACATTGATTATTATTTTAAAAGGCAGCATGCAAAATCAAAACAATGACATGTAACTAATATAATTTAAAGTCAAAATCAACATAAGTATAAAAAAAATATAATCTTAAAAATATTTACATTTTTGATAATATGCTTAATAAGAATAAATATTATAAATTCGCCATTACAATGGTCTCAATCAACCTTTTCCTGTTTGATCTTGCATGAACCAGAAATCAAGAAAGTTATTTAGGTATATAAAAGGGTAACATAAAAATATAAGTTTTTATTTTGATTAGACCAACACAGTACTTGGCAAATTTAAAATTTACATTATAGATTAAAAATAAATTAACTAAACTAAACTAAGTAAACCCTTCTCAATATCTGCATCTGGAAAACAAACGATAATATTTAAAAATATATAAAGGTTAAAGTTGTCACCGCCACTAAACATTTTAAAATGAGCTATGACTTAACGCAAGCATAATTTTTAATAATATTTTTGGCGTAACTAATATTTGTGGAAATTATGGAAGCATTTCAAACAAAGACCATAGGGCAAAGGGGACAAAAACATATTGTACCTTTCCGTATATTAAGCGTATCTAAACAAAAACGACAATCCTTTCTTTTTGTTTTACCATTATCGTTTACCGGCAAATGCTCTGGTAAATGTATGTCGTACCCAGACATAGTTTTAATTCTAAGATTTGAAGCTATCATTGTCGGTTTGTTTAGTGACATTTAATAAATTAAGCACTACCTCTAAACGAAAGTCGTAATACGACAAAGTTTTGTTCAAATTACTTTGTAGCTGCTGTTGATTATACGACATAAATGCATTCAAAAACATGACCTGCATTACATGAACCAAAATCTTTTTGTACCATCTAGTTGATTTATTATAGCTAGGATTATAGGAAAGTAATTGGTCTTTTCTGTCAACGCCCTTCATATATTTATTATAATGAAAATTAGCTCGGGGCTTAGTGATGTGTTGACCTCGTCTGTTGATATATTCAATTAAATCAGAAGGATGTTCTGTCGATATCATCAACACATTTCTTTTATCTCTGTAAGCAGTTACGTTAACTCCACGATTATTGTAACGCGTTAATAAAGTCCCTTTTGCCAATTTGGCCTTCGTGATGGTAGGATTGCGCGATCTGTTAGCTCTGAGGGTACCCGTTACATATGTTTCAATAATATGTGGGAGATGTAATAATGACGAGCAGCCTTTATGGCTTGTGAACAATTATAACACTATTAACAATCATAACACTAATGACAATTGTACAATTACAGTAATTGGCCATAACATTGCAGTATTTGGCTATGAGATCATACAGTTATTGGCCTGAACCAAAAATTAAATATAAATTGGAACCTGAATATTTCTTTAACAACTAAAACATGTCTTCTTGATGATCTTCATCCTCAAAAGATTCAGAATCATCATCATCATCATTCAACAAAAAACATTTATAGCATATAAAGCCAGAAAGCTCGTCGTCATCTGGAATATGCTCTTCGTGCTTAATAGGAATGCAATGACGATGATAATACCTTTTACAAGAATCACAAAACAGTGACTTATTTTTAGCAGCTAGACGCTGGCACGTGCCACAACTAACCACTTCTATATTGGATAGAATATTGGGCTTATCATTGTTGTTTTTAGTTTCAGTCTAAACATTTTCATCAGCAATTAATGGAATCAGGCGTTATTTTGCGGAAATCCATAGTACAAAAAAATGTAATTTAAATAATATGTAGTGTTAATTCCGCTAACTCACTCGTTTATACAGCTTGGATTCAGTACGCATGCACCGCCCTCCCGCCCGCAAAAAGTATGCATATGCAGGAGAAACAATGCGTGCAAGCGAAAATGCACACCAACACCGATACCCGACACGTGTTTCGCCCCTCCACGGGGCATCCTCAGGAGCTGTTGACTGGTCGAGAGCTGCGCACCGACTGTTACGGCTACGCAGCTCCCGGCCGCTTTTATAAAGCGCCATCGTTTGACATTTGTGACGTACTACCCGCGACAATACGTAATAATGGGGATGGAACTAAATTTGTTTGGTCATTCAACAGCGCATGACTGTCATTATTATGTTTCATTATTTCTAATTGCTCCAACACACACAACCGAAAACTTTTATTACAAACATGCAAAATATTATAGCTGTTATTGTCGCACAAAGAATGGCCGGTATCAATTAGATGTTTTGCGAAATGTGATTTATCTGGATGGCCATTCCTATACGCGGCAATATGTTCCTTATATCTAATGTCAAAATTTCGGCCTGTCTGACCTACATAGACCCCATCACAGTCGTTACAAATTAATTTATAAACACTGGATTTTTTTGAGTTTTTTAAACGATCTTTACCGTTACAAAGGTGACGTACATTTTGGTCTGTTCTAAAAGTAACGTAGATCTTGTTTTTCCTAAGGATATTAGCGATTTATCGCTAATATCCTTAGGATATTTTTTATTTAATTTTATTTAATTTGTAACGACTGTGATGGGGTCTATGTAGGTCAGACAGGCCGAAATTTTGACATTAGATATAAGGAACATATTGCCGCGTATAGGAATGGCCATCCAGATAAATCACATTTCGCAAAACATCTAATTGATACCGGCCATTCTTTGTGCGACAATAACAGCTATAATATTTTGCATGTTTGTAATAAAAGTTTTCGGTTGTGTGTGTTGGAGCAATTAGAAATAATGAAACATAATAATGACAGTCATGCGCTGTTGAATGACCAAACAAATTTAGTTCCATCCCCATTATTACGTATTGTCGCGGGTAGTACGTCACAAATGTCAAACGATGGCGCTTTATAAAAGCGGCCGGGAGCTGCGTAGCCGTAACAGTCGGTGCGCAGCTCTCGACCAGTCAACAGCTCCTGAGGATGCCCCGTGGAGGGGCGAAACACGTGTCGGGTATCGGTGTTGGTGTGCATTTTCGCTTGCACGCATTGTTTCTCCTGCATATGCATACTTTTTGCGGGCGGGAGGGCGGTGCATGCGTACTGCATCCAAGCTGTATAAACGAGTGAGTTAGCGGAATTAACACTACATATTATTTAAATTACATTATTTTCATCAGTATTTTTATTTTCATCATTTTTGTTTACTTTTTTTGATTTTTTCCCTACACCTCTACCTTTATTTGTCTTTAAAGCATTTTCTTTCCGTGCAGCAGCCTTCTTCTCTCTTTTTCTTTTTCTTTCCATTTTTTGGTTCTCTTTTTCTTGCTTTTCGTGTTTTTTTTTTTCGGAAATTCTCGGAAGTAATGACAAAAGGGGTTTTTTTCGTATTTCGAATAAACTTTCTCTTATTTTTTGAGGCATTCTGTAGGTAAATATTAATTGACTTGTTAAGATGAGTAGTTTCTGACAAATTCGTTACAGCAGCAGAAGTTGAAGGCTAGCACAAATCTGTAGGATTTTTTGTTGGTGTCATAGTAATTTTTAATGTGGTTACATTATTTTCATTACTAAGATTTACATTTGTCACCGTGTTTATATCACATTGTATTTCAATATCGATTGATTCTGAAAAAAGCACCAGAGTTTAAATAATGTAGGAGACGAATCATTCGCGATAACACCTTGAGATTTCAGTGATCTCATCTTGTTTATATATTTAAACCCTGCTTTCAAAATCTTTTAGGGACATGAGCTTGTTTTCATTATTGTGCTTTTCTACATTGTTTAAAGTACCTAGACATTTTGAGTAATCTATTGCATTTTCATCAAAGGGACACAAACCACACGCTCGAAAACCATTTGTTATAGTTACAGGTTTTAAATCATCTACAACAGTTTTTAAAATATTAGCGATGTTTAACTTTGTTACTACTTCTCCAATGTTTTCTGATTGAAATTTTCGAACTGCATTTCGGTACATTTTTTTTAATAGGCCCAAAAACGGAAACATCTGCTGGCTGAGTGATGCGGGTTGTGTTGGGGTAAAGAGCAATTAGTTCAATTCCCAGCTCTTTACAAGACAAACTAAGCTGTAAAGTGATATGGCTTTTGTGACCATCTACAAATAGAATAACTGGTTTTTGTATGTTGTTTTCAGCAAGGTATGGAGCGAATATTTCGGTGATAAACTGGTTAAAAACTACTGCCGTCATCCATCCCGTATCACTGCGTCCGATACCCTATTCAGGTGGCACTGATGTCGCAATTTTTTCAGGCAGTCGTTTGTAGGGAAATACTATTAAAGGAGGACAAGTCTTGACGTCAGCAGAAAATGTAAATAGGACTGTAACATTTTCCTTAGAGTTGCCTAGTTCCACAGCATAAATATTTTTGTCACCTCTAGCGGTAAGCACGCGACCAGTAGAAGGACAGAGTTGAAATCCTGTCTCGTCAGCGTTAAAAACACGGTTTGGATCCTGAATTGGGTTTCTGCTGATTCCCCCCGTTGCTGATTCCCCCCGAAATATGTTTAGTTAAAAAAGCGCGTTTTATCACGCGAAATCAAAGTGGTACAGTTAAGAAAAAAAGTACTCAGCTTTTTCTAAAAAGGTTTATTTCAAATCATGTCACAAATAAAATCACAGCTTTCGTCAATTTTTCAATTACTTTGTTACATCTATGTTTTAAATGAGACGCTGAAAAAGTATTTAAGTCAAAATACGTATAATTATTATAGGTAAATCAACAATCAATAGATATAAAATAATAGGCCTACATTATCACAGAAATCAGATTCCTACAATTAAATTTAAATTCTAAGAAGTAACTTTAGTAGAAAATCAAATAAAAAATAGCTTTTCAGTCGTAATTAAATATTATCTACAAAATAGAATAGCTATAAAATATAAAACTTTTAAAAGTACTATAATTATTTATCCGATAATTAAACAATCAACAAGTGTAAACGTGATAATTGCAACGTAATATAAATATAAAAATTAACAAAATGACAAAAAATTACTATAATTATGTAAATCAACAAGAAATGAACCTAAGTCTACATTATTAAGTCTACATTATTAGAAAAATCACAGATTTCTTCTATATAGAAAAATACGCTTAATAGGTACAATAAATACCTGCAAAACGTTTTTACGTTTAAACGCCGGATACCATAAATTAGAGATTTTATAAATCAACAATTAACAAGTTTTGGTTTATATAATGTCACAGTTAAAAATAATATAGATACGTAGTTTTAAAACAAATCAACGAATCATTGAAAATATGAATCAACAAGTCTTAATTAAAAATAATAATTATTTTTTGTGCATAGTAATCATTGAGCTGATTTTTTGCAAGAAGAAATGCACTGAAATTTGTTTCTTTTCATATTGCTCTGTTAATCTGGTAATTAGTGCGTCGTTTAATATACTTCTTTTTTTCCTTTTATGTACAGCTTTTCCTTTAATGTGGAATCTTTCTTGAGCCAAGTCATTGGTTGAAATATCCAGTGCAATCATTTCAAGTAGTTGTATAAAGCTGGGATTCCTGTGTACGAATGCCCGGAGTCGCTCATTCCACGCTTCTACCAAGTTAGTGCTTCGATGGTGTTCTTTGTAACAGCACCATAAAGAAATCATGTCCGAAGACTGAAGCCATTGGTTGACAAAGTAGTCATTGAATTGGATTATTTGTTCTTCCAAGAAACTATTTTCCATGATTGCCAACCACCCATCTTCTATATCTTCTTTTGGAAGAAAAGCCAAGCTTATGCATGACTTTACATGTTGCCTTGACTCTTCATGATCCAGAAGTCCTAGAGATTGTGCTCTTCTTAATATTGATCTTTGAAAATGCACATAGCAGCCGTGGATGACGACATCAGGAAAAACATTTCTTAGTGCATTTATAGCCGACGTTTCAAAATCCACTGTAAATTTCCTAGGATTGAAGCTAGGTTGGTTTTCTTTTATTTTTGTCAACATAGTTTCGTACGTGCAAGCCTCTTTATTAACAAGGAGCACGTAAAATAATGGGACTATATTAGATGCATTTACGTCACTTCCAATATCTCCTTGGATTGAATATATTTGTTTGAACGGCTTAGCACAGCAGTTAAATGTTCCATCGCCGAAGTAATGTTGCACGTGGACTAGATGATTCTTTACTTCTTCTGAGGCAAAGACAATAATTCTATTATCGCCTTCGATGTAATCGATTAATAAAAACGATTGAAACGCCTGTGGAATAACGACTTCTTTTGGTTCATTAAAATGTGTCTTCGGTACATTGAGATGTTTTTTTCTACTTGTGTAAAGTTGAGTAGAAACTGATCGAAAATCAGGAACATCGGCGAATGAACTATTGTGTCCTTTTTTTTTCATCTCACTTTTCATTTTCATTACATTCGTTTCGTAAATTTTCTGTATAGAGTCAAAATTACTGCAAACGTCTTTTTTGGATTTATTTATTAAACTTTTAACCTGGATTTTCAAAAAATTTGGCACACAATCTGAAGAATGTTTGTTTTTAAAATGTACAATATCTGTTTCCTGCAACACTGTGATAGCACCACTGCACTTTGTTTTTCTTTTATTAACACATACCCACACTGTCGTTTTTTTATTTTTTCTATGTAATACATATGAATGACCCGCGTGCAGTAACGTTTTTCCCCGTTTATTGTCGATTATTTCGAAATTACGACCCGCCGATGATGAAGGACCTTCACCCGACATTGTAAGGGATGAACTAATAGTTATTTTTTATCAGTTGCACTTGCACATGGCTACAAGGTCAACATGAATCGCCTACGAACGAGTGCAAGAGAGACATCATTATATTCTATGCATGTGTGAAAGAGACAGAGACTATCTATTTATATTACGTTGTATTGTTCCTATTGTAAACGCATTATAAACAAACACTGAGGCTTAGGATCATAAATATTTGTATCTGTCTATCTCGCTCGCACTCACAGGTCTTATCGAAGTGCATATCAATACAATAATTTTTAACTATAAAAATTATAATTAATAGAAGCTTAGAAAAAAGATCACGCTCTTTCTTACTTCATCATAGTAATCATCATATCACCCGAAAGACGACCACTGACTTTCTTACATGACTGTTCTTAATTCTAAAATTCGGGGGGAATCGGAAATGAAATTAAACAATATTTTTATAAAATCGTTCCGGGGGGAATCAGCAACGGGGGGAATCAGCAGAAACCCCCTGAATTGCCTCTAACAGGTTTTCACTTGTCAAGTAGTTTCTTATTTCAAAAAACCATTTCTTTATGTCGGTTTCAGACACGCAGGTACTACTGGCTTTAGTTACACCCTCACTGGTTCTTTTAACTAAACTAGGGTGACGCTTTAAAAAAGCTTGAAGTCACCTCGGACCAGGTCTGTTATTGACAAAAGGATTCGTCATTTGACTTCCTAGCAAAGCCTTTACGAGCCATTTTAATCAACCACTCTTCAATACTGTTTTCTTCTTCAGATGTTAAATACGACGTTGGCCCAAATTGAGATTTTGAATTAGGAATTTTCAGTTTAAACTGTAAAGTACCTCTTGGTATGTTATTTCTTTTTGCGACTGCTCTCAAAGACATTGTTTTTGCATTAATTTTCTCTAAAGCCTCGTCAAGGGCTTCTTTTGTGTAATGGGGTATCTTCGGCATTATTTTTCCTTACAGACCTGATACAATTAAGAAAATTAACTAATTTATTTAAAATGACAAAAGATATTATAGTAATTGGCTTACTTTTTCTATAAGTTAGCTTTACGAATAACACAGTTATTGG